>CAVNZL010000018.1:1615000-2247500 GCA_963693355.1 Pontia daplidice | reverse complement strand
GGGTGTTGGACAAACTGAAGGCAGAGCGTGAACGTGGTATCACCATTGACATTGCTCTCTGGAAGTTCGAAACCAGCAAATACTACGTCACCATCATCGATGCCCCTGGACACAGAGATTTCATCAAGAACATGATTACTGGAACTTCCCAGGCTGACTGTGCCGTGCTTATCGTTGCTGCTGGTACTGGTGAGTTCGAAGCTGGTATCTCTAAGAACGGTCAAACCCGTGAACACGCCCTTCTCGCTTTCACACTTGGTGTCAAGCAGCTGATTGTTGGTGTCAACAAGATGGACTCTACTGAACCTCCCTACAGCGAGTCTCGTTTTGAGGAAATCAAAAAGGAAGTTTCCTCCTACATTAAGAAGATCGGATACAACCCAGCTGCTGTTGCTTTCGTACCCATTTCTGGCTGGCACGGAGACAACATGTTGGAGCCATCAACCAAGATGCCCTGGTTCAAGGGATGGTTGGTTGAGCGTAAGGAAGGCAAGGCTGAGGGTAAATGCCTGATTGAGGCTCTCGATGCTATCTTGCCACCTGCTCGCCCCACTGACAAGGCCCTTCGTTTACCCCTTCAGGACGTATACAAAATTGGTGGTATTGGAACAGTGCCCGTAGGCAGAGTTGAAACTGGAGTCCTCAAGCCTGGTACCATTGTTGTATTTGCCCCAGCTAACATCACCACTGAAGTTAAGTCCGTTGAAATGCACCACGAAGCTCTTCAAGAGGCTGTGCCTGGAGACAATGTCGGTTTCAACGTAAAGAACGTTTCCGTCAAGGAATTGCGTCGTGGTTACGTCGCTGGTGACTCGAAGAGCAACCCACCCAAGGGCGCTGCTGACTTCACGGCACAGGTCATTGTATTGAACCACCCTGGACAAATCTCCAACGGTTACACACCAGTACTTGATTGCCACACAGCTCACATTGCTTGTAAATTCGCTGAAATCAAAGAGAAGGTAGACCGTCGTACTGGAAAATCAACTGAAGATAACCCTAAGTCTATCAAATCAGGTGATGCTGCTATTGTAAACCTTGTTCCTTCCAAACCTCTGTGTGTGGAGTCCTTCCAGGAGTTCCCACCTCTTGGACGTTTCGCCGTCCGTGACATGAGACAAACTGTGGCTGTAGGAGTCATCAAGGCTGTAAACTTCAAGGAGGCTGGTGGTGGCAAGGTCACCAAAGCAGCTGAAAAGGCTACCAAGGGCAAGAAGTAGCTACCATTGTCTACAGCACAATTTTTCATACAGCTGCGATACTTCATACACCGCAAGGTGTTCCGAAGGAAAGAAGGCTACAAACTCATTCCTTTTCTATATTTTTTACATGGCTTATACTGTAACATTATTTTATAATTTATAAGGGTTTAAATATATCATATATCTGAGATATTTTGTTACGACTTCCAACTATATGTAAATTCATAGAATAAAGTAGCCTACAAAAATAATATATTCTTTTATTAATTCCTTTTAAATATTAATTTTTCAAACTATTGAAAACCCTTGCCATATTCAAAATAAATAAATCAACTTTTTCAAAACTATTGATCGCACATGTTCTTGTGTGCTTGTGGAGACAATATCTTAAAATGCTTATTTCACTGGAAAGCTAACTAATAACTGTGCTTGATAGTCAATATTAAGCTATAAAGACAATATGTTGGGCGAATCTTATGAAGTAGGTACTGTGAATAATTAAATATCTTGAGATATATAGTATAATAGTTCAGTTATTAAGGAGATTTTCGCTTCAACTTTGTGTGGAGCAATAGTAATAAAGTTGTCAACTAAATCTGTAGTAGCATTTTTCTTGCCATTATATTTTTTATATAAAAAAAACAATCAATCTTATGGGGAAAATATAATCAAGAAAATATCAAGCACTTCTGTGAATTGAATAATGAAGGACAAACCTAGGCTACATGTAGCTAGCACATGATATAAAGCTGAAGAGTATGCTAAATGCTAATTTAATGATTTTTTGGCTTTAATTGAAATGTTATTTCACTTAAAATGTTTAAATAAGAGATAGGGTCTATAAAAACACCAAGCTTAATCATAAAAGGCTCAGGCAGTAGCTTTATTTATATACAATAAATTAAAATTTACTTTAAATTTCATAGCTATCTAACCATATTGAATGCTGCTTTTCCAAACATTATATATTAACAGTTGATTTGTGACATAATAAATTAAAAACTTGCACATTTATTTTATAACTATAAGCTCAACAGGAAAACCTAATTGAGAACATAAAATGTACTTATAAGAACTTTGACTATGATGGAATTCTCTAGCGAAGAAAATAGGAAAACTATTATTAGAAAGTTGATACACACAAAGTCATTGAACTGAATCAGTGACATAAAACAACAAAAATCTCTGCCAGGAAGAACCAAACTATGAATAGTCAGTTAAAATGTTAAGCAACTTATTTCACGTTTCAGCTATTGTTAGCTTGTATTATGAGTGCTAACAGGACTGACAAAGCATATACATAAATGGAAAATAGATAGAGATTTTTATAAACACCAATTAACAGCCAACATTTATGTTTATCACACAAATGTTGACCGTGCTGGGAATTGTACACAGTCAGCTGTTTAGCAGTCCGGAGTGGTGATTATGGGTCGTCAGAATGATTATTATTAAAAATCAAAGATACTTTTCTGCAAAGTTTTGTATTTTATAATATATTCTACAAATTACAACAGCTTATTCTTGTTATACATAACATATTTATTTACTATTTAACTCTCTTTCCTCCTGCTCAATCATCATCGTAGCCCAGGCCTCTGCTTCCTTATAGCGCTGCTTCCTTACGTAAGGACCTAACCACATTTTATAAACAACTAATGTAGCACCCGTGAATGCTATTGCCATGTATACCGTAGGCAAAAGCCCAGATTTAGTAAAGCGTTTTAAGATACTCATTTTTATTGACGTTTTGTTATTTCTTGGATTCTTCCACCGCACGATATTTTATAAAAGAATCTCTTATTAGTGGTCTCCAGATGTAGACTCCGCCAAGTACCCCTAACACGGTGACCAATACGATTTGCCCATTGGTTAAGTGCCGGGGCCTACGGATTCTCATAATCTATAAAATTACTTGCCTAATTATATTGGACAACAATTCATGTTATTTCAATTTGTGAAAATATTTATTTCTCATCAGGCATAGTCAAGAGAGAAAGAAACTAAAACACAGACAATATATATGAATGACGATTGACAAGAGTATCACGCACTGGCATGTACCATGATATTTTATCTGTGTATAAAAACTTATAGTATCTCAGGTACTATCGAATATATCTTTACAATATATTTTTGAAATACAAAGGTATATATATATTTGAAGTACATTTGCAATGCATGATTTAATAAGTTAATATATTTGGAAAGATAATCTTAGTATACAAATTAAATTATTTGATTCGTTCAAATTTAGGGATATACATAAAATACCTGCGGTAGCATTTCATAATCAAACGTCAAACTCGTCAAACGTATGTTTTATGTTTTATTACAATACATGGTCATATATTTTTCCAACAGAATTTTTACTCAGAAATACTTAATTATCATTTTTATTCATAATAAGAAAATACCTCTCGCATACATGCCCTATTGGAAGAAGGTGAACTGACAACAGAATGTAGAATGTGCAGCAACTCGCGTTCGTGTAAACGCGTTATTTATTTACTTAGCCCCCTTCAACCTTTTTAATTAACAAAATTGTGTGAAAAACAGAGAATCTTTTCCAATATATCAAGTTTTGTTATCTGGGCCTTATAGTCAAAACAATCTCCAGTTGTTGATATAAAAGCAATCAGGTACCAAACAACTGAAGGTGATCGATTTTTTTTTAAAGTGGGCTAAAAATTAATGCCCGTTGCTTTTCTCTATTCACGGGAGTTACTATTTACTAATTCATCACAACGTGTAAATGCGTATCGCTACGATACAGCACTTTCTTATATTCTAAAAGTAAAAAACTCTTAGTGTTGGTCTGTGACCTCTATTCAGTTCTGTGAGCGATTTGCGTAAAATTGAAATATTTACAAATCAGGCTTCACGACTTACGATATTTAAATTTTAAACATTTTATGTAAAAATAAAGAAATGAATATAAAAAGGAGTCTTCCGAATATTCTTGTAACAGGTGTGTGTGCTTTTATATCTATACTGTATTTTTTTTTACGAATTAACAATAAAAACTTTGCTTGAAGATAAAGTAGTTATGTACTTTTAAAACAAAAATAGGTTATAATTTAGTTCTCCTTTTAGAAAATAATATTGTACTTTATTTTTTTTAGGTACACCGGGTGTGGGCAAGTCGACTATTAGTCAAAAAGTAGCAGATCGTACTAAATTCACTTGGCTTGATGTTTCAAAACTAGCTGAAGAATACAACTGCCTTGATGAGTATGATCCAGAATATCAATGTCCTTTTCTTAATGAAGATAAGGTAAGTCGTCAAACTACAATTTCATTATCTATCATGTATTTATTGATTATTTATCATAAAATGTGCTTTTTTAATTATGATATCTAATGTTCACAAGATTTTAAGCTTCTAGATGTCATGGAAGGAATGATGGCAAAAGGAGGCAATGTAGTAGACTATCATGGATGTGAATTTTTTCCTGAGAGATGGTTTGATGGGGTCTTTGTAGTAAGAACAAATAACACCACACTGTATGATAGGTTAGCAATAAGGTAACAACATTGTATTTAATATTATAATAATGAATATTAAGTATTTAATATTTTAACTCATCTAAGTTGCCTTCAATTTTGTACAAAGCATAACTTTTTGATATAACACAAATTTGCATAGATGGTTCTGGTTTTTATATTAATTTTTTAAGATGGAACAGAAATTTTTTACTGTTTTGTTATTTATTACATTACCCTTAACAGATAAGTGGGTAGTAAGATACTGTTTGTTAGTTGAAGTTGTTTTTAATTTATATATTTCAGAGGCTATACTGGTAAAAAACTAGAAGATAATATTCAATGTGAAATATTTGAGACAATATTAGAAGAGGCCCAGTCTTCATATAAGCCTGAGATTGTTGTACAATTACAGAATGAAACAGAAGAACAGTTGTTAATTAATGTACAAACTATTGTTGATTGGATTGAAAGATGGAGGGAAGAAAATATATAATTTAAAATAAAAATGATTGATCATTTTATTGAGACCCAAAAGATTGTTTTTTTTTTTTGTTTGTTTAAAATAAAAACCTAGGCAAGCCCAATAACAGATCACCTGACCTTAAGTGATAACACCACCCATGGACACTCACTATGCCTGGGCTAAGCTGGGAGGGCAAGTGCGTTGCTGACCTTTTTGATACCAATATCCTCTTTTCTTGAAGGTCTCTAAATGTATAATGGTTCGGAAAAACCTCTACAGACTGCTGATTCCACGTAGCGGTGTTTTGCGGCTGAAAATATGTGGAAAGATGAATTCTGGTACTGGGGAGCTGCTGATGGTAAAGGGGGGTCGACGGACACTTGGTTGTTCTCCAGAGGTCAGCTGAAGGTTTATGACCTTCCACATCTGGTATTCGCGTAATCGCTGGAACCATTTAGGTGTTAGCTCGTCGTAAATCTTGAAAGGATTATCTCCCATGATCACTGGAATCAGAGCCAAAAAGATTGGACAGATGGAAGTCCCATATTTTTGGTCTTGGTAACCTTCTTACCCTCTTGTTTTATCCTGACCATGTTTATAATTGCACTCAATAATCCCACACAGTTTATTGAGCCTTGTATAATTAAAGAGGGATTTTAAAATGTTTGGTGTTACAAGGATAAAATAAAATAACAAAATATAAATAACCTATTTTATTATGCCAATGACAAAATATAAAGAAATGCATTAAAATTACTGTATTTCGATTTAGAGTTATAATAGATACTAATTTGAGACATCTTTTATTCTCATTTCACTTATAATATCTCTCATATAACATTTAGGGGATGGAATGTATCTAAAGATTATACAAGAGAACATATTGGATACATACGTTTCTAGGGCATAGAAAAAATATAACCTAGTTTTTAAATTGTGAATGTTTAGAAAATCTTATTCATTATATAAAACTCCTATTGCTACTACATTTGTAAAAATTGCTTACATATGTGATATTAACCTGTTTGTAGTACTATTGCACTTGTTACAATAAAAGTTATATATAATCTAATGTAAAAATCATTCACACACACCAGTCACAGATCTTTCATGGAAAGTAAATCACAACTCTACAGCTCATCCTTCTTTACACTGCCCTTTCTGTCCCAACCTTTGAGCTCATTGGTGGCTTGTTCTGATACATATTTGATGAAATCTTCAATAGCGCGACCGCCCTGAAATAAATATTTAATTTCCCACTAAATATTAAAAAAACTAAATCAGAAATTAAAACTAATAAACAGAAACTTCAAATATATAAAGGTATAATACGGAACACAAGAAGCAGCGGAAGTTTCGCACTTCAAGATCCACTTTGGGCCTAAAGAATGAGTGAGTGTATAAATGTTTACTAGCATTTAATATTTTTTTCAAACCTGCGTTACAGGAATTATATGAAACTATACTCACATTGTATCTTACGGGACGTTTGCTTGTGTCCTTGGGTTTCCAGTAAATAGTAGGGAAACCTGACACGTCGTAAAGAGACTTGGGCCAGTCATTGGCAGTTGCGTCAATCTTTACAATGTCTACCTCTTCGTCCTTAAGCTGCAAGTATCATTTAAAAAGGTGTTTTTTACATAAATTAAACAATATACTATGAAAACAATGTTTACAACTAAATTTCTGTTCTTTTGAAGGGCAAATTTTAAACTTTCAGAAATAACTGCAGAAATTTCATTATTCTACTTCTATTCTATTTATAAAATTACCTTTTCACCAAGTTCATCCCAAACTGGTGATAATTTCTGGCAATGGCCACACCAGGGGGCATAAAACTCTACAAGAGCATCCCTTCCACTGTCAGTAACTAATTCCTTGAAGTTCTTGCCAACTGCAACTTTAACTGCACCTTGACTTTCTGGTACTGGTTCTGACTTAATGAACGGCTCTAGTTTACCAGTGAGGAGGTCTTTGCTGAACGCCAATAAGTTTTCAATGCTGTGGGATAATTAATACTTATAAAAATGTATGTCATCATAACTAATTGGTATTTTTAAACATCAACTTCTAGTTGTAGCTTTAATAAAAGTAGTACATATTCAGCTACTCAGTACTACTTGACACTAAAATAGTTTTTTTTTATGTAAGTGAAAAAATTTTTTTCCATTTGTTCAAGATTATGTTTAAATTATTATGTTTTGTAAGTAAGTATCACACCTTAGTATAATTTCAAACCTTAGTGGTTTCGCTATGCTAAGTTTTGTAATCTTTTTGAAAAAAAAAAAAAAAAAAAAAAAAAAAACCTGAATTCTGTGCTCATAACGAATTTGTTGCCATCTGCATCACGACCAGCGACCACAGGCTTGTCTCGTTTTGCAAAGTCGATGCCATAGTCATTCAACTCATGTGTGAAGTCATCCTTGTCACTAATGGCAAATGTCACCTCATCTACTTCTTTGGCAACCTAATTTTTTATCAAAATTGGGTAGTTTAATTGTTTTGTAATAAAAAAAGGAAATTTTAACTTATATATAAAATTCACGTGTCACGTGGTGCGTAATTAAAACTCCTCCTAAACGGCTCGACTTATTTTCATGAAATTTTATATGCGTATTCAGTAGGTCTGAGAATCGGCTAACTTAGCTTATTTTTTTATTTTGACATTACTCAATAAAAAATCTGATATCACTCTTAATTTTTCATCCCTCTACTATCAACCTCTATTTTTTATTTGTTAATTATAAACTTTATTTTTTTTAGCAAGATTTTTATTTTCTTTGTCATGAATAAATTATCTGATATTTCTTTCTGAATTTCAATCTTATACAATCTACCCCTATTTTTCAATGTAGGTTATAAATATATTTCAAATTTAACTGTATGGCTCATGTATGGCAAAACAATGTTTGCTGGGTCAGCTAGTATTCTATAAAATTTTAAATTATAATACCTAAAATAATAATAACGAAAATTTAGTACCTTAAGCACACGGTTCCTCCAGTAGTTTGTTCCCTTAGCGTTCTTTACGTAATCAACGTCGAAGTAAGCAACAACAAGTGGGTCAGTGAAGTCTCTAATATTGTCCTTTTGGCGAATTCCTACCAAACCATGGCTGAAATTATAAGAAAGCTTTATTACATACTGACTAATTAAACCTCAATTTTTATACAATACAATTAATGTCAAAAAACGAAAGAATTTGTCAATGAATCAACAAAACGAAAATCACTGGTATCAATTATGTATTGAACATTTGAGTTAGTGGAGGGTGGATAAACCTCAGTAATGATCATAGTGCCTTTTTATTTTCTTTTTAACCAACTTCAAAAAATCCACTTTACAATTGGATGTCTAATTTTTTTTAAAGCTACATAAAACATTTCATTAAACTTCTAAAACTATTAAATATAAATATTCACTCACTAGTTGGCCTTAATAAATGCTCTCAATGAATCCTCTTCTCCCTTATATTCTACAGATGACTCTTCAAATTTGTTCTGGAGGCGTTTGGGACGGTACAGAATCACATTGTTTCTAATAAAAAAAAAAGTTAAAATCTTGGCCTTTGTTGTAAGCTAGCTAGATTCCTAGCCAAGCAATTGTTATAGACATGGAATATCACACAATGACAATGGATATCTTAATACATGGAGAAAACTAATTCATCAGTAGGAAAAATTAAAGTCAGTTAAGTTAATTATACATTTTATGCTTCCAATAAAATTGGTTTCATATTAGTATGCAGCGGAAGCAATTTAAGCTTAATGATACTTAAATTATTAATATCAATTGAATATTTGTTGTTATAATTGTTACTACCAAATAAATCAATGTGTTTTAAGATAAATATTTCAAATAAAATTTGACATTAAAAATAAAGGTTTTGTAGCTACAATACATAAACTGTAAGGTGATGTGCATAAAATAAAATTCAATAAATAATAAGTATTTCTTTAACTGTACTTTTAGAAAGTAAATTTTATATTCAAATTTACATAATATGTTACTTTAGACTGGTTTTTAATTTTAGAATAAGAATATAATCATAATCATATATTTTCAACATAATAACTTACTTGTATCCAGCCTTTTCTAGAACATCTTTAGCTGAGGAATGACCGAAGGTGATTTCTTCCCTCATCTTGTCTGCCACTTTCAGGAAATCTCCTTTCAGATCAGATTCCTTTTCAAAGAATCCAACAACAACCACCTCATCCTTCTTAAGGAAATCTTCAAAGTTGGCTACTGTTAGCAGTTCCTTGGAGCTGGGTCCAACTTGAGCTTTCATGTACTTGACAATCCCATCTATACAGATATGTTTTATGAACTACTTTTCAAATATAACACAGATGAGATAGTAATAATTGTTTAGATATTTAGGTACTCAAGACTGATCACTGAAGTTCACACAACCTAAATGTGATGTGAGTTAATCAATGCTTGATTGACTACATGTGAATATAACTAAAGTTTAAAGATAATAAGATTAGATAAGAAGAGAGATCCCTTTTGGTGCTTAATGCAAAAATGACTTACTTGCTTCTCTTGGTCCATTGTATTCTTGGGAAAGCTCTCCTTTTCTGAAGATCTTTAAAGTAGGATATCCAGAGACTGAGTATTTTTCACAAAGGCTTTTTCCACCCTCAGTACAATCTACCTTAGCTAAGGCTACAGGAGGATCATCGTTCTTTAGGATGCCGGCCGCTACTGCATATTCGGGCTTTAAACGTTTACAATGACCGCACCTAGTAAAGTTTAAAATATTTAAATCAAGCCCAATTATCAAAGTACAGGTCCTTAATCTATATGTTACTTACCACGGAGCATAAAACATGACGAGAGCCGTGTCATGTTGAGATATCGCACTTTCGAAGTCTGCATCAGTTAGTTCTAATACATCTTCTTCAGAAGCCTTAGCTAAATAAATTACGCTTACAAATATAAGCAATTTAATTGACCCTAACATTTTTGCGTGCTTCACTTTACGTGGAGCCAACAAATGGGTGTTAAAAAATGAGAAGTGAGAACGATGAACCGGAAAAATACACGTATCAGTAGGTATGATGCCGAAATTGACATTAGCCGGCAAAGCGTTGTCGTCTTTTCATTGGCTTAAAATACCTGCGTTCATAAAACTTTTTTTTGTATGATGACTTAATATAGTGAAGGTGCATTATAGAAATATTAATAAAATTTGCAAAATGCTAATGCAAATAATGCCCAGTAAATTGAAAATACTCGAAACTTTGCGAACACATTCATGAATATTTAATAAAATTTAAACGTCATCGACGGTGCTCTGTTGTCGTTTACCGATAATTTTTTTCGAATGTGGGTAACACTAACAATTTCTTCATCGGAATTTGGCAGTTGGCTTCGCTGTCAATTGGAAAATGGCAGCGACGAGTGTTGTCGTTCTTGATAGAGGCAATAATACAACTTGTACCGTAAATCTTTTCGGTAAGTAAATAAAACTTTTTATTTTCTTAACTGTAATAACGCATGCACAATTTTTATTCGTCGTGTTATAATATATACGAATAAATGCCGGTTAACCTGTAAAAGCTTTATTTTATTTTGTAATGATGCGCGGAACTTTTAAAACTATAAAAGTGAGTAATTTAAATATAACTTTCAAGCTTGCAAAGCATAAAAAATTAAGTTCGCATCATTTACCAACTGGCTAATGAATAGAATGTAAAGTTAAATTGGCTGTGGTGTCAGGTTTAGTATAATAGAAGGCAACGAGTTTTTTTCAATGAATAGACCAAGTTGTCTGCGGTTATTTGACCTTGTATATTGGATTGTAGGAAGTAAACTGTAGATACTTCTAAATTGTAAATGATTTTTTGATGTACCTATTTGCAAAAAGTTCTGATAAGTTGTTAAACAACATTTAATAATAAATTAGCTTGAGTTGTAAGATGTAAAGATAAATTGCTTTAAAAGCTCACAAACTGACTTGTAATATTAATATTATTGTTTCAGGTGCAACTGTGGTATCATGGAGAGTCAATAACCAGGAACAACTATTTGTTAGGTGAGTTTGGTCTACAAATACAGATGTGATAAATAATAATAAAATTTAAAATGTTACTACAAAAATATGCTTTTAAAATAAATATTACCAAGCAGGTAGACCTTTTTATCAGAATACAAATAGAATAATGAGGTTCAAAGTCTTAGCAAAAGCAAACTAAAAATGTCTAAGTGAACTATAAGTAACCTTCCATACAAAAAATTATTTAATTTATTGTACATGAAAAAAATTATGAATAAAATATTGTAAACTTCTTAGTTTACAATTCTTAGTATTTTTTGTCTATAAATATTCATTTAAATATTGCCCTGGTCACTTTTGATGCATTTATATAATATTATTTTTTATTTGATCGGTGATGAAGCCCATTTGTTATTGTTCTTTAACACTATCTCATGTTCTATTAGAAATCAATTATCATCATCTATACATGTTCTAGTTAACAGTTTAATTATTTGCATACATAATGGATAGGAAGTGTCCGGTACGAGGGAACAGGAACTAATATATCTTAGACCTGTCGTATGTAGATTGTTGGCTTAAGACATTATTCTTATCTATTAATAATGAGTACAATATAGGCCATAAATTGTGAAATTTAGCCTACACATATAAATTGATAGGTGCTTTCAATGCCTGGAAAAATATTTCAGTAAGTTTGGTAATGGTTAAAGCACATACTATCCATTTCGTGCTAAGGTTTCGAATTCAACTCCGAGCTTATCTCTCAATTACTTATAAATCAGTGATTAACTAAGCGACGGACTCCGTCAAGGTTAAGTTTCAAAGTCGAAAAGTGTACAATTTACTGTTTAACATTCAGTACATGAAGACGTTTCAAGCGATACTCTATATAATAATGAAACAAAATCGATTCCGCCAAATAATTTATGATTTGTATGAAATTGTTTGTCCATTTTTTTAGCTGCATATTACTCGCGCGAAAAGGAACAATTTATGTTTCTCTTATTAATAGTAGTGATATGATATAGGAACAAACATATTTCAAAACCCACCAGTAGTTGATATATAAGCACATTCAATTAAATAGGCTTCTTTATAATATTGGTATAGATTGCATTATCCTTGTTTATTTTGCTGAATTCAGCAAGCAGTTATTCTGACGTTCTCATTCTTAATGTGGTAGGTGTTTCATAGATATAAGAAACAATATATTTCAAACACCGCTTATAAGTTGCATAATATAACTTTAACCGCCCCACTATCCCATTGTTATGCCAATTAATTTCATCTTAACCGGGTAATTTCTTTAATTTTTAATGTACGTAAATTAATTGAATTTTTATTTACGAGTGTAGTCTGAAACGGTTTGAATTATGCTATCATAAATTTAATTACCCGCGGATGATTACGAAAATTCATTAAATCTTAACTTCAGTGTAGTCAGTGACGTAAACGAATTTAAATTTTAATATAAAAGAAGCATGTTTACGCAAATGATGTCTTACAGTTGCGTCTAATTATGATTCATAAGAATTAAATTTTTAATATCAAATTTTGTTTGTGACGCAAATAGTAACACTTTTGGGAAATTATGAAAATCGTAGAACGATTATTAACTATTATAGGCCCGTATATAGTTCTCTTGAGTCGCAATTTCCATTTGAGCAATATAGACAAACTTTCAATAGAAATTTTGTTTACAACTCTTGAATTATGTTTTGTTGACGTTTTGGGCCTTAATATCGAGCACATTATTGTAATGTGCCAGTAAATGCTCCTCTTAAATACACTCATATCCAAATTGTACCTAGTTATCCTGTTTCAACAAGCCCACTTTAGTATGACTTAGATTTAAATATTTTTAACCCCCCGTTCGTCTTCTGGCGAAATTATACTCATACGAATGTTTTCACTAAAAAATGTCGATTGTCCTAATTGCTAAGGACATAGATATTGTTTTATGTTATCCTTTTTAATAGAACGAAGACCAAACCTCTAATAACAAACGATATAACATACGAATAATGTGTTATATTAAAAAAATCCGACCATGAGTATATCCGTATTCCGTGTGAGGCTTACGAATGTCGATTAGTGGGGATTTGGGCCTCCCTAGCAACTCGTAATTAATGCCCCATTATCTCTCAGCTCATAGATCTTACGATTTCCTCTGTTAGATTTGCGGCCATATAATATTAACTGTGTCTATTGAAGACCCTTTAACTTCGAAGACAAATTCAAAAAAATTAATAGTCCTTATTAATACTTTTGTTTGTGACATAGACATCTTAGGCCATTGTATTCAGTAGGTTGTGTACGTTTGCTTCTTACTTACATATCAATAATGATGTAAGTTTTTTTTTATTTATATGAAATGAATATTTGCTATCAGCGAAATAAGACAATTATAGAAACAGACTGAAAAATTCGTAGGACAATTAATGATTCAAGTCTTACAGAAAATTTCTAATCTTCCTGTCCTTGCAAGATTAGAGTTTATTTCAAACTAGTTGCTGTGGCTTCGCTCTTGTCGTAAACGTAATGTAAAACCGTTCGTATTAATCATAAAATCAACGATTTATCCCTTACTTACATAGTTTATAGGTATGATATAAATCCCCTAGTTAGGGGATGTAATAAATATCTTTGTGATTTACAAATTTGACAGGGCATGCCATGTTTCGAAGACTGGTTTTTCATATGCAAAAGGAATGCTAAGCTCGTGAGTTTCGTACTTTGTATGTGTAAATCTCTTTAGAAATCAACCATTACTTTTAGTAATTAAATACAAAGCGCAATTAGTTGAAAATCAATTTAGTGGCGCACGTATTGTTGGGATGCAATTTGGCTCGGGGACAAAAACGCGTCTCGGCCCGCGGATGCTTCTAACAAACGACCCGACTGACGCTAATGATTCTATGAACGAATAGGGCTGCTACAGGAATGGGCTTTTTGTCCACTTTTCAGATAGTTTGGTTTCGGCGATTTCACATATAAATAATTAATTAACATTCGTTATTCTTTTATTTCGTATATGTTAAAATTATCGTCACGTTTGATTATAAATAACCTGGTGTGGGATATTCCGCCATTTGACTAATTGACGAGCTAGCAAAGACACGGGTAAACTAATTTTTAGTATGCATTGCCTGTCAGTCGAGGTATAAGCGTTCTACTATTGATATTGGATAAATAGTGCAGTATTTTATATTTCAATTCCTGTAAATAACCATACTCTTACATGTTTTACTTTTTGAATGTAGTTGTCGGCATCCCTAACAGCTTTGACTAGCTATACCTACATTTTCCTATTTCAGTGTTCACTTGGAAGGTAATTTCTTAGAAATCTTTCTATTGTGTTGTGTATATAATTTTTTGTTAAGCCTACGTAGAATGTCCTTAATGTGAAATGGGAATTGTAATGTCATTACATAGAAACGAGAGATCATCTCAATAATTTAATTTTGTAACCGGAAATTGAACAATTCGGGGAGATTGCCCTGCGGGTTGTGGCTACCAATAACCACAGAACACAATCTTACTACTGTTTCCATATTCCTATAGCGTTAAATTCCCTAGTATGGTATCACAAGGGCATTCAAGATTTATAAAAAAAATTCAAATTATTGACATTGTCATTTATCATTGTCACAAAAATAACGGTCTAATTTATTATCTTTTATAAATAAAATATAAATAATATAAATAATGTACATAATGTCATATCACTTTTATTTATTATATATATTTATTTTGTATGTGTCCGAGACTGCTAAGGACAATTAATATTTGATACTTCTGAAAGAGATAACCATATGGGGAAACTGCTGGCCTCAAAAGAATAGAGCAGATTATCAAAAACATTATGGTTGTGTTTTAGAGCTTAAAATATTTAATCCATTAGTTTCTAGGCGTCACAATGCATTAAATCATCATAGAAAATATTGGAAGGGTTAGAAAATTTGCGAGGACCCTTGTCAGTAGCAAAAACTTGCCGCCTTCTGCTCTAATATTAAACGTAGTTGGAAGGTTTTTGTGGGAGTAACGGAGCCAACGTGATCACTTGACCCTTTCATAAGAGGGTTTGGGGGCGTGAAATCTTTTCAAAGTTTTAATGAGCTGATTCGATATAGACTCGATCATTCGTCGGTAGCCGTCGAAGCGGTTTATGTCTCAGAGACGGATTGTTTATATTTGTTTTGTAATGAGTTTATGAATGAAACATTAATAAATTCAATTTGTCATAAACTTTTACTTTGACTGGCATAACACCTGAAATTTATGTATGATTTAACCATTCTAATGGCGAAAGAAATCTAAAATGAGACCGGTCGAGTAGTTTCTAGTGTCGAAACAGTTTAGTAATAAACGTACACACATAAGTATAAATACGTGTTTACATACTATGAAGTACAAGAATCTGAGAATTGGTCGAATACAACAAACATTAATAAGTGGAAGCAGAGATGCCCCTAACGGCCAAGCGGCAGCTAACCGCATGTTTTTGCGGTCACGTCTGCAGCCTCCAGGCGGGATGTCTCCCCTCACCGATGACAAATGGCTCCACCCCTCTAATACCCGGATCATTTTATACCAAGACATTTTGACCATAGATAAAGTATCCCAAGCTGTAATCGCACAATTACTCGTCAAAAACTATTATAAAGATGAATGGTAAAGTATAAAATTTTATAAAATTCGTGACATGATACAACCGTGTCGTTCGCCACGCGCATATTTGTCTTAAATTATGAAACGAAAATAAATTGAAACGATCTAAAAGAATAGTTTAACTTTCAACTATGTAGCGATTGTTGTATTGTGATAGACGGAAAAAATGTCGGAGTTGGATATCTTGGCGGAGAGCGAATGAGTCTGTATTCCTAAGCCGTGTCTATATTGCCCCATCGCCTCGCGTCGTAGACTCATCATTATACGTTCACGGATCAGCAGCCTTTCAAACGGGTTTATCGCACCATTAGATTTAAATTGATGATTTCAGTCATTAATATACCCTATTCGAGCTCTATCTTTAATTAAATACGCGACTTGCCGTTTCTTGTAGTGGGACTTACAGTAAAGAATGGAACATTAATGTCTTAAATGAATTTTAATGATAATATAGTATTTATTTAATGACTTTAATAATCTAAAAATAATGTGTTCCTAAAAATAAGATGTTATTTTCTCTAAGAATCTTGAACCCTTACACCTACATTCCTAAAAATACACTTCTTTGAAGAAATTAAACCTACGCGTGACTGCTGTAAGACGCCCTTATGAAACTCGTGCCTCATCATTTCCAATTTAAATTACCAGCAAACAGCCATTATAGAATCTGTCCATTTCATGTTAAAAAATAATAATTTTCTACACTGATGGAAGGTAACCGGTAGCAGCATTGTAATACGAGCAACAAAATGATTTAGACGAAGAGATAGTGATTTTTTGTCGCAAGTAATGAGATTGAACCCTCGTTAAGTAAGACTAGGTGTATTAAATCAAGTACGCCTTTAATAGTAAATTCCATGATCCACTCGTCTTGCCATAAAGAGTTAAAAATGAGAATCCTTGCATACTTTGATTGCACTGGCGTTGTACGCGAACTTTCAAGTCGTTAGTGATTGATTATTTCATTGCATATACATAAAAGTTAAAAATTAGAGTTTATAGTCATCTCCTAGTGCAAGAGACTTGGAATGTCAGCGTCACCCAGCCGACCTCACGTCACACACCATTGATTTCAGTGAATAGCCATCCTATCTGCTTCCACTCACTTGATCTTGAGCTTTGTCTGACACTTTACGTCATAAGGAAATAATACACCCAGTCTCCCGTTCTAAATTCAAACGTGAACATTTTTCGTATGCGTAATTAAATTAAAGATTTCTGAACTGAGCGTAATATCGTAACTGCTTCGCAATTCGAAAGTAGCTTTTTCTTTGTATAATGAGTTGTCATTAGGCGTCAAGTTGGATGCACGTGCTTGCGCCATTACTGTCGGACACATGTTAGTTTTTTCAGTGACATCCAAGACATCGATTGTTCCACGTTAGGGCAGCTCACAGCTGTGATGAAATATTAGAAGCGTCTGACCGGCCGATTAACGATTTATCGGTTATACGAGATGCTGTGAAACATTGTCAATGGTTTTATGTTTTTGGGAGTAAATGTCATGTGGATATTTTAATATGAAGGATACCTTTCAATCGACTCTCATAAGTACCTTGCTTTACTACGAATACTTCAGTGTATATAGTTATACCATCAATATAATTATTACATGCCAATATCTATAATGAGTAAGTGTACAATTTAAAAGCCTCTACTTTGGAGTATTTAGTAGTGACATGATGATGACCTTTGAATAGTTCAAACGACTTGCTAATAAGCACTTTAATATTTTTAAATTTTTTATCCTCGAATAAATAGTACATGGTACGATAAACATTTAATAAGTATAGTAAAAACCGATCAAGATGAATTAGGATATGTATGCATTATCCTGGAACGATGTTATATATATTATATGGTGTCTTTTGTACGTTTTACTATATTTGAATTGACCAAATAGTATTTAAAAAAGCTTTTATCCCGGGGCGTAGACTGAATAAAGAGCGAGCGGTTGTTTTGTATAAGAATTAACAAATGACTGTTAGTACAAGAATTGTTAATGAGAGTTGCTTCAGTAATTGAATTAAAGCATTCAAAAATGTATATCCTACTATGTATGGGTGGATAGAATTTTATGTGTATAGGTTGTGTCTATATATAGTATGTAGAAGTTCTATTATAATACTCTAAATAAATAGGTTAGTTTGTTATAATGTTCTGAATAATATTGATCAAAATATTCAATTCGATGTAGGATATGAGCGTTATCGTTCTTGATACAGATGTATTGTTCTAAAATTGTCTTCAACAGATTTATAATAAGTGTTTTATCGTGTACAATTTTCGAGCAACCTACGCGTTTATTGCGTGAATATAATTTTCGTTCGTTCGTGATAGTTCATTTTGTTTGGGCGTGTAATTATCGAGCAATATCATTTTGTATCGTCACACGAATATCATCTTTCCTTGTTACGATCTAAGATTTAATATCCTGATGTAATGATCGTGACTGTGACACGCGATTTGGCTGTAGTGGTTTGAATGACATCAGCAAGATTTGTCTTGTCTAGTACCGCCTTATTTGGTGCTGTATGATTTATTGAATGGTGGTTATGCTCAGCTGATATTGGATGACGTATTGCCGTAAATGGCCCGGCGATTTGATGCGATAGCTAGCTCTGAATCCGGTAGCATCGCCTTTTCTAATATCGTTTTTCTAGTATCTATTTTGTTAAAGTTTTCTAGACAAATTATTATGATGTGTGCGGTTGACATAAGTCAAAGTACAAGATGTATATTTAATGTTATTCTTTCCAACGGTCGGTCTTGTTTGGATGTTTTGTAATATCCATATTATAGTTGCCTCTGAACGAATTGGTATTTAGAAGTCTCATTAATTTTCTAGATTTAGAATCTCTACGAATCTTTATAGTATGGATATCAGTGTTAGGTATGTTGAGTCCATGATGTCTTTCATAGTAATTCATATTTTTCCGATTTCTTCATATCTCATTTTTTTAAAGCCGTAAGTGACGACGTCCTGTGCTCTTGAGGCTAGAAGATTTTAGTTTCTCCATAATCTTAACCTGCCTTTATATGCAACAGGGCTCTATAAGAAAAAAAAAACTTTCATCACGGTGCGCAGTCGAAACTAAGTAAATACTGTTTATAAAATATAAATTATTGTTAGCAACTAATTGGTTATTATATTAAATGAAACAGCCAGAAAACAAAAACTAAGTCACGACTTAAAAACTCCTCGTTCACACGTAGAGTGAGACAGACGTAATGAGCAATGGTTATGTAATTTAATAACTTAGTCAAATTAATTTAGAAGCGAGCAAGCAGTTTACAATTTTTTGTTAGTTTCTGACGTACGTTGAAATGTTTTATAGTACTGTACATAAAGAGGTATTTTAAATCTCCAAAAATAGATTTTTAGTTAGACGAAGAAAAATTCGTCTATGAATAAAAACGAAATTGTTCTGTTGTGCCAAATTATATTTACGCTGCGTTGAAATTTTACACAAATTTATACAAAAATAGTTCTGCTGATGGTTTCCGTAAGTAATAATAAATAATTGGGAATGCATAGTTATTGATATCATAAAAAACACATTGTTAGTGTCTCCAGATTCATTAGTTGGCTCTGAGCCGCTTATCTTGTGATAGGGGGTTGGGCGGGCATTAATCTGCTGTCCGTAGCATCTGGCTCTGACCCCTCTTCTGAAACCAGTGCTTTGGGGCGTTTGTCTCTGTCCACAGTTTGTTAAGCAAGTGCTATTATTCAGCAATGGTCTATTATTGTGTTTCTTAGATAGAAACATTTGCTGTTTGAGATGTAAAAGATTTGTTTCTAGTCAAGTTGCCGATAGAGGTTTTATTTTTGAAACAACAAATTTGGAATTATTAAAGGTATGCTTTATATAAAATATAGATATAACGCAACTTCTTGGTCTTCTAAGTGTAGAATAAAAATTCTACATTTGTATCGTAAAACTTCTATAGAACGCCAAATCTATTATGTCTTCTTAACGTGTTACAAAATATAATATTTTAACTGCTTCAAAACAAGTACATTTAACAAAACATGCCCTTGTCTAAACTGATTACTATGTGCATAATTATAATAATTTGACTCATAAAGTAGATGGTAGATTGGGGTGTTACAAAATCTAACAGCTAAGCCTACGCACGCGCTATGTAATTTTGGTCGGTCTCTATTTCCTAGATTTCTAATCATTATAATTATATAGATAAACTTTTGGGAGTTTGATATTATATATTTTATAATATATTTCATTAAAGCTCACGAAATGTAGTTAATGAGTGATGAATTAAGAAATTTGTTTTTATATCCGTTATAGAGGTTTCAATAAATTTATGACACTCGCGTCTTTACATCATAACTGGTAAGTTTTGTACTTAAAAATTCTTTCACGAGTAGCTGAACTGTCAAAGTGACAAGTAATATATGCATGCATTGTGATTGACATTCGTTTCCATCAAAGCACAAAATTCTATCTGTTATAACTTTAATATAATTGATTTATAAAGGCACTCAATTTAGTATAAAAGAGACGCCTCAGTATTGGTCATTGCATTCAAAATTCAGTATGCTCTATTACTGTATTCTGTATTGATATTTTTCCACTATGTTCATAGGTTTCATTATCATATTTCAGTCTTTGCATGAAAGGGCACATATTGTTAGAATTGATGCTTATCAGCTTTCTTAAGATAATTGCAAGTTGCCAAAGCCTTTTTTTCGTGTTAACTAATTATTGTGGAATTTATTATAGAAAAGGTTGTTAATAGAGTACAATTACCGATGTTTAATTGCCATGCATCACTTATGCGACCTTTAATTTGTCGTATCCCGCACTGGCTGTCCTATTTTTATTTTCTTTTCTATCAAACCAGTTATGTCAGAATAACACGCTATAAGTCATTAACTCAATAGCTCCAAGGAGGTTTTTTAAGCGGGGAAAATAATTAGATTATACAGTTGGTACTGCATCTTGAATGACTTACATTCACGCGAAGCGAACTCATTGAGATCAACGAATACTTAAAAATGCTCTCTAATTTAATTCAGATAAATTTATATATTTTTTCTTAGTAAGTCTAAACGTTAAACATGTTTCTTATTTTTACAATTTTATCTAATTGAAATAATTTATTTGATATTTTGATGGCCATTCAAATTAGTCGGTAAAAATAAATTTAACTACGTTCAAAATTAATGAAGAGCTATCTTTTTTGTATAAAATATTTAGCCAAAAGGATACCCCTATAGAAGTAAATAGGATACCAACTAATTAGGAGGAATTAAATGTGATAATAGGAACGTTAATTTAAATCGCATATCCGGTATAGCGCAGATATTTTCACGTAGAGTAAAACTGGTAATTGGTACTTATAACAATTTTATTGTGGCTCGCGGTTTTTTTAATTTTATAAGCCCTTGACTCTGAGCATTAATGAAACACCATTCATGGGCATAACAGGTTCTATTCATTACCACAGAGTAATTACTGGTTGGTTTATCATTACGGTGCTCGTGTTGCTGCTCCATCTCACGACAGCTTAACAATGTTGAGAAATTTTAATAGCTCCAGTCACATATTCGATTAGTTCATGAAAGTCTACAACAATAGTATGTGAGCGACATTGTCTGATGTAGTTTTTGTAAGTTATCCCGTTCGGATGAGCGCCGGCTATGATTACCCTTGACAATCAATAAGGTGTATTTATATTGTTAGACATTCTTATAAAGATATTAAACTTGCGTCAAACCTGCGTCGCGTCATGTTCTTACAGATATTGATCTGTTACGTTTTAATTATTTAAATTAATCAATCGTCGAAGGCAAGCACGCGTTGTGATGCATGATGGTTTGATAGGACGAGTTTACGATTCGGCAAAAAGTTGGATCCAAAGCGGGCATCATGCTCGCCGACCGTTCATGAAGGAATTTCATCCGGAATCTCCAATTAAAACTTTATCTAGTCCCTTTCGAATTCGTGGGATCGCACCAGGAGATTGTTGATACATTCCCAACTCTGAATTCTACTCTTGTTTAAAGTGGAAAACATTACGCTTGAATGAATCTTTGTACAGGGAAATGAAATTAGCTTTGCCGGAATGAAGGATTATTTTTATGCCTTATCTTATGGTGAATGTCTCTAAGAAAACAATGATGTATTAATTAATATTAAACAATATACAGTAGTACCTAATTTTTGATATAGTTGAACATTTTATAGAATACAGTATCCGTGTGAGAATCTTTTTTAAATTAATTAGTTTTTAAATGTTTTTATGCGTTTCAAAGTATAACAATACTGTTTTATCTATTCAGTGTTATAACAAGTTTAGTAAACGATAAAATTAATTACGTCCATTAAAATATTTCTATGAGAATGTTAATATTTTCATATTCGTCTCTCGAATTTTAAATGAAAAACATGGTTGAGCTAGAAATAATCTGCAATGACATTCAGTTCTTCGGAGAGTTTGTGCAAGTTTATAAACAGTAATATAATTTAAACTGTTAAAATGAGTCGAATTTTCATATAATTTAAGCCAATGTCCATTGTTTGCACATCATTTTGGTATCCATATTGAAAATACAATTTTACTATTGCATTATGTTATCAACAGTAATGTTATTTCAAACTTAATCCTTATTGCTCTTGTCTCTGAAATGTCATATCGTCTCGTCAAACCGGTGTTACCATTTACTATAAAATACTTGCATATGGGCACTCATTAATGAGTAAGTAACCAGTAATTTACTGATAATTCCCGTTATCCTGCTAAATTTATGCGGTTCATACTAAAAGGATAACGTGTTGCATACTAAAGAGTAATTTAATTGTTTAGCTCAGACTGTATGAACTTTAACAGCCCATATTAATGCAGATAATGGTAGCGATTCTGATGTACACACTTAAAAACTAAAGTCTCTAAATTTAGCTTTAGACCTGTCAAACAGTTTTAGAGAGCGTAACCTATTCTGTACATCTCTAAATTGATAGCAATAAGGCTTAAATTGTCAATGTAGAAACATATAGAATAGGTTACACACGTTTGACAGGTACAAACCAAAATTTAAGGCTGAGAAAATTACAAATTGTAAAGGATCATAAATTATTAGTGAGTTAGAAATTCGAAGTTCAGATTTGAAGCTAATGTCAGAAATACCAATTGTTTAGTTTGTCGTGTGGGCGCTATTGTTTCTTGTATATATAATATTTGCATTAGCTACTACCAGTTTTAACTCAATTGTTTGCGTCTATCTGAAATGTGAATCTACACTTTTTCATTTTATATGCTACAATTGGATGCTTTCACATAAATCAATGAAACCCTTAAATTCATTTTCATTCGCCCCGATATAAATTGATAGATTATAGTGTATACAATTCCTTATCGTCTATAATCTATATAAGTAATTTTAAATTCATGTCTTATTATCTCTGTAACTGTATACTTATTCTGTGTAATCGTAATGAAATTATTAAGTCGATAAGTGTTTACGACAGTGAAAATAAAATGTTCATTTTATTGCCCCATAAATACGATCCACAAATATTCCTTCAATAGGATTGCAGTAGTTGGCAATTAAAATTGCACTGTATTCAGCCGTAATAGAGAAGATAATTCGCTAACAAGTGCCTTGTAAGACACGTTGGAAGTGCTATCAAACTGAAAATACAAGAGCTCTTGAGAATTAACATTACAAACCTGCATTCCTAATTTATGCACTTAATCCGGGATACTTTTAAAAATGTTTTATGGTATTGGATCTTTAATTGTTGATAAGGTTTAGCAATTACTACCGATATGATAATGGTCATTGAATGTCAATTTTGAAAAGGTTCCTACAATATCATAATTCTTTTCGAATAACGGTACCAATTGAGAAACGTGTATGTGGTTTTTATTTTTTTAATTGCAGAAACTCAACTTTATTTTTTACGAAATCGATCGAATATGACAATTTACCCGTTTATAAGCTGATGCTTATGCTATGAATAGCAATTGAATATTTGTCGTGTTATTAAAATATTGCCGTCCATTACAAAAAACAAATTGTTAGTTTAACTCCGATAAATGAAAAGTAATTCCAAATTGTTCTACAACATATTGAAAAATATATCAAATGTCTAAGTTTTTAATCGCTGTGAGGTAAGGTGAAAAATTATCTAGTTTTTTATAATCCATAGTGGTCTCGGCCTATAAGGAATGCAACGAAACCTATATGTCAAACAAAGTCACGACCGTTCGAGCGATGAGCCGCGAGGAACGTGGCGTGGTGTGATGACATCTGCCTCACTCCCGTCAGTTGTCCGCTGACCAGTCGCAAACTCCGAAATGCTAAAAATGGCATAAATAATTTATACGCGGCCAGCCCGAGACAGTTTTTGTCGCGACGCCGACCTGACCACTGATGCATTTATAATATAAGGGTGCTTTTTGCACTGTTCTGAGCCGCGTTGGAATGCAACCGCTAAAATTGATCTTGTTCCAAACGTGAGGTGGAAAGCAATGGTTCACCATGTTCTGGTTACAGAATGTATGCAGCCAATGGGACTTAGCTTATGAATTACTTTTTGTGCAACTTGGTGACATCGTTTTATATCTTAAAGGTGCTCTAGCGCTAATTATCTACTAAGTAGTTCGTAGATGTTATTTTGAATAATTTCAATGAAATACTATTTGAATAACTAATATAGCAAATCCGATACAATAAACCTAAGATCCTCAGTATTAACTGTGAACTGTGTGTGTTGGTTTTTGCAATATTTTGCGTAGAGATTCATACTAGATGATGTTAATGACGTTAAAATACTTATTGATCTTTTAAAACGAACTCTGGCCCGGTATGGTTAGCCTATAACACGAATGTCATGGGTTCGACCCCTGTCGAAACAATCTTCCATGGGTACTTACACCTAAAACTTGATGTCCTTAAACTGTTATAAGGTAAAACACTCATTAAAAAGTATCGTATATTATTTTAAATTGGCGATCGGATGCGATCATCGATACGTCGCACGAAACACTGAATTATAGTATTCGCATTCGTTTATAGGAATTTATACTCAATTGCAATAATGGCTACATCAAGACGTGGTTTCTTTTAGTCACGGATACGATTATTTGCAAAATAATACTTGAAATAAAAAAACTATAAACTTACTATAAATAAATGAACTCTTCTCAATCTGTTTTAAGCAGTCATTTTTCCTTTTGTGTTAAATAATCATTATAATGATCACTTTTAAAACGATTATATGTATATGAAGGTGTTTAGAATGATCCGATTTAAATAATACACATACTATAAAGCTGAGAGTTCTCTGGTTTGACGTATATAAAATGCATTCGTCTGAATTAGCAGCGATATTTATAAGAGTAAACCTTGTATACGTCGTTTTCAGTTGCTAAATTGTCCGGAAACGGTCACAGTTGCCACGTTCAGCTAATTTCCTTAAAACATTTAAATCTCGCTTCTTGAATTTTTTCAAGTCATATTTTTTCATTCACAGTCTTGTACATTTTATAAAATGTCATTTTGTATCTTTCAGTAAACAAGCAATTTTCGATGGCAAGCGACCGATACGAGGGGGAGTACCATTTGTATTCCGTAAGTATTGATAATTTTTTATTATTAGGTATTGATCATCTAAGTATAGAAGGAAAGTCAAGGCGACAGAAAATTGATTAGAATATAAATAGGCGAGGAATGTTTGGTTTGAAAAACCGTTTAATGTTTAATAGAATAATTATTACAAGATCATAACAATCTCTCGCTCGACGACAATCTGAACGGTAGTTAGGTAAATTAGGTAAACAATTCTCGTTTTCATAAGTTAAAGAAGTATTATATTGGATACAACTGTCAAAGAGTCTCGGTATATCTGGAGGGGTATATCGTGCTTGCTTTTAAAAAAAAGCTTTTAGTATTAAAGCACATTTGCCTAGTTCTTGTATCAATTATTTCCTTTGTTTTTCAAATTAAAATCGTGTTTTAACGAACAAGGTAGATCACCCGATAGAACTTAAACTCCGTGAAATACGTTACGTCCGAAACGAATCACTGGAATGTGTTCATGCCATTTGCATTGGTTAAATTAAATCGGCAATATTAATTTTAACTTTAGCACTTTCCTAATTGATATTACAATATTCTTCTATGTTTAGATAACACCAGTTGTCTTCTTGAATTGAGTGTAAATAGATTGCGAAATCATGTATGAAAATTATAAAATCATAACGACTCGTAACTGGACGCTTGGAGTAGTGTTTAGTGGGGGTTTGTGTAAGAATTAAAATTTCAAATGTATTAGAGAATCTAAAAGAAATAGGGCCGCACTTGGTCCTCGTATATAATAAAAACAGCGTAAGGCCTCCAGTATATAGTAACATGAGTATGAGGTCCAATTAAAAATTTATAGATTGATAAATCCCACAGTGGAACTGTATGTCAATCTAAATCTAGGAGGGTATTAAGACATTACATATGAACAACCCGTTGTGTTATGAAAGAGAAGAGAAGTACAAAATTGAAGTTTTATAGAGTATCTGATTATTTCAGCTCAGTTCGGCGATTGGGCGTTCGGTCCCATGCACGGTTTCGCGCGGATCGCTCGCTGGCATGTGGAGAAAATGCCAGAGAGATTGCCCAGTGGAGACGTGGAAGCCGTCTTCAGCCTCATGGATGATGACTTCACACGGTCCATGTGGCATTTCCAGTACGTATTTAGTTTTTTAGCAACGAGAGCAGAAGGAGTCAGTACAAAACATATTGAAAGGCAGTATAAAAATTCTCTTTAATGTGGAAATAATATCGGAGCCATGGTATAACGTATTTGATACTAATTTTATTCCATGTTTTGTTCTGTTGTGCGTTGTAGCAAAACTTGTATGGACTTTGGGCCCCTGGGTATTATCGTCTTAAAATTTTATACCGATTTATTAAAAACATTTATGATTTTGGACCTCGAGATAATCTTCATCTAGTAGTCGATAGTAAATTACTTTTAAAAGTTTAACAGTCGTGTATATTTGACACGAAGCTTAAATCTGCGTTATAAAATGTTCTGTAGGTTGATTTGAAATTTTTTGTATACTATCGACGTAATTTTTCATAATTACGTAAATCTGGCCCTAGAAGAAAATGGCCGGCCTGAGGGCCTCCATTGCCTTATTGGTTAGAGAATTTCAGAGTGTCTTCATCATGAGGCTTCAAATTGTACATGAAACTTTCTATTAACAGGTTCAGACTGACGTATCGGTTGATACTCCGTGAAAAGGAGCTCCACTTCAACATCGGAGTGTACAACCCGAGTAAGGAGTTGACGTTTAGTTGCCAGCTGCTACTGCACACCTACTTCAAAGTTCCAGATGTACGGCGTTGTCAGATAACCGGGCTTCATGGCTGTATGTTTATAGATAAGGTAATATCAGCGAGGATTACGCAACACTTGGAAAAGTGAGAACCGCAAATATTTATTTATAACAAATCTTTATAACAGACTAGTACAATACGATAGAGATAGTAGCTTTATATAAAAACACTAGCTGACCCAGCAAACGTTGTTTTGCCATACATGTGATTTAAATTTTCAATTAATAAATAAAAAATAGGGGTTGATCGTACAGGGGTAAAAATTTAGGGTTGTATGTATTTTTATATGCTGTATCATAGAAAAATAAAAACTAAGAAATTATGTCCAAAAAAAAAAATTATGGGTGGACCAACCTAAACATTTAGGGGGATGAAAAATAGATGTTGTCCGATTCTCAGACTTCCCCAATATGCACACAAAGTTTCATGAGATTTGGTCAAGCCGTTTTGAAGGAGTATGGGAACGAAAACTGTGCAAGAGTAGTTATAAATTATCATTACATAGTGGTCCTTGTCCATAGTTAACACTTTTTAAAAAGATAGGTGGTTTAAGTGGTATAACGAATAAAACAAACTCGTATTTTCAAGCTAAAACTCTACTTGAAACTCAAAATTTCAAAACAGAGTAATTATTTGATACACGATACGTGTAGTTGCTATTGTCAATGTTTTTCGTTATGGCTTTCGCTCAAATTATTGTAATAAACGGTCTTCAAAAGGGATTTTTATTAACGATATATAAGTTCATAGTATACTGCATAAAAAAGTAAAATAATAATAAAAAAATACAACTAGAAAGAAGAATAAATAACAATTATTTATTTATATATACATACAACGAATGAGAATACATAAAAGTGTCTTATATACTTCAAACTAAAGTCCTTGCAGGCTTCATTTAAGTCTATCCAGGCCCCTCACAAATATATGTAATGCAGATTAATTGAATAATTAGCTAAACAATCCCAATAGAAAAATATACAAGCAATACTCCGCGAAAAACCCACAACCACTCGACGCACGTTTCGCTCCGACACCGGAGCATCATCAGGAGATGTTGCCTCTACGAACAGCGTTCATAGCGACTCATCGAACGCCTTGTATATTGTTCTATTGGGATTTTGTACTATGGACTTCCGCAAAGTAATTCTATTAATTAATTCAGGAGCTATTGGATCTTTTTCGCATCGCCTTGTACGGCGTCTTACCAAGATTTTCCTTTTAAGAGTCGAGATGGCGTAATGTACCAAGACACTCGCGAGGTGGTGACGATAAACGAATGCACATCTCGCATCTATCAGAACACGATGCAGGAGCACATCATCACAAACGTTGTCAGCGGAAGGAAGATGAGGATACAGAAGTACAACTTCCCTGATACTGGTAAGTTGTGGTAAGAAGAGACATTCGGATGTACGACGGAGCTATGTATTTCGAGAGCTGTCAAACCTTTTTATCTGAAGTTTGACAGTTTTTAGTATAGATTGTGACATGTGACACCTATTTCAATACCTTGGCATTTTTGAGTTTTGATAACATAATATCTTTTATTGACATAAATGTTACACATTGAAAGAAAAACACTTTTTAACGGATTTATTAAAATTTAAATATAATTATATATTACATTATTTTTTTTTAATATTAGAATTATATATAATTTATAATTTTAAAATACATAACATAAATCCGTTAAAAAGTGTTTTTATTTGTTTTTGATAACATTTTATTTTTATGAAACTACGGATTAAATGTCTCGAAGTATTTGACTATATTTCCACAATATATTAATGAATTTTAGTTAGTCGTGACGAGTAATGTAAGTACTATCCTCCCAGTGATCTGGAACCCTTGGGCCGACCTGGCGAAGGAGATCCCGGACCTTGGCGACGATGAGTTCCCGAACATGGTGTGCGTGGAGGCAGGCCGCATCGCTGCGCCCATCGTGCTGCTGCCCGGCACGGCCTTCGAGGCCAGCCAGATCTTGCAGGTGAGACACCTTCCTCCTCATTCGCCATCCACACTTCGCTCTTTCATCGCCCCTTCTTTTCAGGTCATGTAAAGCAGCGTCAGATCGCGCAGAGCCGTCCAGATGTCAAGTCAATTTGCGTATGTATGACAATATTACCGACTATCCGAGTGAGGTCTGAACAAATTATCAGACTATGTGTAATTGATAAATTGATTATACCCTACCTAGTGCACAAATAAAAATCGAATCAAACGTAGGAAAAATAATCTGAAAACGTTCTCACGTACGGCGTTATTCGACCTTTAGTAGCTGCATATTTTAATCCGGTTCAATATAATCTTAGCGATATTACAACTGAGATTTGGGTTCCCAAAAGTATTCGTGTTTCTTTGCTACGAACAGATGTAAAAATAATAAATTAATATTATATAACTAAAGATATGCAATGAAAAAAATCAATCAATACTCATAGAGAAATTGAATCTACAAATCCGTATAAGGAAAAATGAAATAATTAAACAACATTTCCATTGTTTTTTACTTACTTAACTTAGATATTTTAATTATTTTTTTATATATATATATATATAAATATATAAACGCAAATTTGTAACATTCTGTAGAGGTGGTCAGAATTGTAGCGATACTTTGTTCAAACAAATATCACAGAAGTCGTAATATCAATTTATCCATTACATATTATATACTTTTAAACAAAACCAGTGCATTTACAAATCCATCCTTCTCAATGTTAGTATAACGATTTTGTATTTTAACTACTTATTAGTAGGTTTTTTAATATTTTCATTGTAATATGCCTTAGGCGACACATAGAATATTAAGACTTGAAAATAGCACAGTTTTAGGTAGATCGTCTCAGATAAACAATATCTAAATTGAATTTGAATACTTCTATACCATTATAACCTGAACTAATCGAATCTCCTACATCTAGTTATATTGTCAAATGTAAATATTTCTATTTCGTGTCATCAAAGATGTTATTCTTGCCATTATTTTCGTCCCCAGTTTCTCTGTCTTCCTTACTTGTTATTGTTATGCACAATCGAAAATTTGCCTTGTGCTGTTACTTGACTCAACTATGATGTGCGATTCTAGCAATTATATATATCAAATACTCAGAAAATCTAGTTTTGGCTCCGGTTACAATGTGACGTATACGTTCCAATCTCATTCCTAATTCTTTTTAAGATTATATGAGCTTTCAAAATCCATCTTTGTACATAGGTTCTAACACTCAGACCCGGAGATGTACAAATGTTTTATAGTTTTTGTTTGGTACTTTTGGAGGCTTTTAAAGTATACGATAATTTTAAGAATACGTACTTAGTTCCTTGCTCTTTTAATGAATATTATGTCCATAACGATGGAGCCTGAGTGACACATATCTGTATCAGATAATAGCTGTTATTTTTTTTAATTTCTATTACTGTCTTCACATTTAAGCAGCACTGGCTATGGATTCTTATGTAGGGAATCGCGTATAGTCTATGCCAGCATTTGTTAATTGTTTATATTAATGAAATTTTGATGTTGTGTCACTAAGGTCCTCATGTAATCATGGGATTTTAATGGTTTGTGATCGAAAATGTGCTCTCTTTGACAATTTATAGTTAAGTAATACCAATATTAAAATTGTATGACTCAATTTAGCAACTAAAATAGTATTAATTTTCGTGCAAAACATCCTTTATTTGGATGAGAAATTTTGTATTAAGGGTTAAATTGGTGGTCTGAATAAAGGACAACAGAAAGTGTACTTCCATAGGTGCAATAAAGTGATTAAGACATTGAAATTTGTTTTATTTTTACTCTCAAAAATATAAAATAAATAAATTAAACCTCTAAAAGTTTATACCTCTTTCACTTCAAAGACAACAATATAACAAATTTGATTTTATGCTAATAAAGTATTTTATTAAAATCTTGACTTCTGTCTTAAAAACTTAAAAAGGTTTTATATTATTAATTATGTCAAATGTAAACGACACATTTTGACCCTGTCATGAGACAGATCAACTGTATTTAGATATTTCCTACCAATGTTTACGCATCAGTGATGATGAACGTCCTCCGGTCCATGTTTGGGGTCTGCAGCAGCTCAGCTGAAAAGGGAGAGGTCCATGATATGATAAAGAAGATATTTGGTAGCGAGCTAGTCATAAAGGATAATACTGACAGGCATAATCAGTAAGATCTATCATATTTACTCGAAGATCACTCGCAAAACAAAATTCCCTTTATATACTAATAAATAAACAATATTTAAATAAAATCAAGGAAAAGGTAGTTAGGATATAAATATTGAAGCAGAAGATTTTGTGAAAACCGGCTAGTTTAACTGTTTCAGAAGGACGAAATACGTGAGCCATATAAGAGATAACCTACCCAAGATATTGGACGCCAAAATACTTAACTCTAAACTTAAATCGAAAAAGAATTCGCAAGTTGTTCCTGAGGTAGGTGTATAAGCAAGCAGGTCCAAATATAAATACAAGCTGCTTTCATTATTAATAGTGCTTGAAAAACTGCATTCTGAGAGGAGGGTCCTCTCGCAACTAGTACATAATTAAGAAAATCTACCTATTTAATATGTGTTGGAGTAAATTTGAAAACAATTTAATAGTAGTTTAGTAATAAAGAAGTTTATTAATAAAAATTCTAGCCTTTTGGCTAAAGATTTTTAATAGCAATAGGTAGTGACGAAAACACAAAAAACACGTGATTTGTAGGGTACCGAGTCAACAGACGAGAGACCAGGCCGAATCGGACCAAAAATTGTCGTATTTGACCTCAGGTATAACAGGTATTATTACTGTTGATACTCGAATACTATAATAACATTTAGCAGCTCCTGTGGTTCTTATACACAGCTTGATTGTGTGTATACGTGATTAACTTAGAGATCTTAGTATGCATATAGAAACAGAATGCCTTCAGGAACCTTCTCCAACACTTAACCTATATAGACTCTTTTCAATTACCACTCTACCATCAGTTTGTCAAATAAGGTTACCCTGGTATTAAAATAACAATTTGGGTACTTAGTTAAAAAGTGAAATAGTTAATTTAATTTGTATACAGGCTTACAGTAAGTAATCTAATGCTTTCAAAAAAATTCAAAGAATACTTTACATAGGGACAAATCGGATCAAACCATTTTTGCATATTCAAAATCTTTGTAGGAACGGGTCGTCTGGTCTTAGTAGGTGATGAGAGAGTGAGTGTACAAGGTTTATCGAGTTTCGCTACGATCAAAGCGACGGCCTGCGTCTATGCTGGGAAGTGGATGTATGAGGTTCAACTTGGAACTAAAGGAATAATGCAGGTATAACTAAGTAAACGAGCTTTTTTTCACATAGTAAAGTAACAATAAAATTGATAAGATCACATATTTAAAGTACGTGTAGGTACGAAATTTAAAACCAAATTTTACCGGTGAGAGAAAATTTGAGTGTTTGGCATTGTGTGTGGGCGGCGTTATAATTTAAGATCAGATGGCTCATCTGCCCATTTGCCCCTTATGATATACTAAATAGAATCAGGCGTTACCTTACAAAATCCCAATAGAACAATATATCATCAGCAGCGTTCGATGAGTCGCAATGTCTTGATGATGCTAAGAGTTGATGATTCTTATCGAACGCTGTTCGTAGAGGCAATATCCTGATGATGCTCCGGTGTCGGAGCGAAACGTGCGTCGAGTGGTTGTGGGTTTTTCGCGGAGTATAGCTTGTGTATTGGTCTATTGGGGGTTTGCCCTATTTTATATTTAAAAGAGGGTAAAATGATCCGTTGGTGGCTGTTTACCCCTATCATTCTTTCATATCACATGCACGTTTCGTAACTTAGATTTTAGGTGGTTTTTATTTTATCGACAAATTTTATTTGTTAGTATTTTGCTAAATTAACTTTTAGAAAAATACTAACAAAAAAAATATAATAGGTTGGTTGGTGCACCGCAGCGTGTACATTCTCAATGGACACTGGCGTGGGTGACACCGCACATTCCTATGGTTATGATGGAGGTCGAGTACGCAAATGGAATGTGGCTACGTCACCTTATGGATGCGCCTGGTTACCTGGCGACGTCATCGCCTCCTGCATCGATCTGGATAAGGGCACGCTAGAATATTATAGGTATAAATTCATATCTGTTTGAAAAATTCTCTGTTACCAAATCGCGGAGTGGAATGGATATGATTTTTAATAAATTAGGAGTTAAAGTCAAGTTTTATTCGCAATTTATATAAGTCCAGTTTGATCTGTGACGTATCGCTAGGCAGTAGGCCTGCTGATTCTTAACAATGTTACTATTTTAATATGTAGTAAATACTACACACACACACACTTTTGAAAGGATATTTTGTGTCAGAAATGGCGTTTCCTTGGGAGTGGCTTTCGACAAAGTGACACATGGAACGGGTCTAGCATACTTCCCTGCTGTGTCGCTGGCCATGCAGGAACATTTGTATGCGAACTTTGGGCATGTACCGTTCGTGTAAGGATTTTTATTTATTTATTAAGCCAAACAGCGCTACTGAACATATACAATCTAAATGCCCAAATAAAGCCAAAATATAGTTACAATATACATAATAAATTGTTGGCATTTGATTTTGTTTAATCTTTGATCAACGATTACGATTGAACTACGATTTTCGAAGGATCCAGTCGAATGCTGATTCCTATTTTTGCGAAATAAACCTAATTGTCTTTGCACAATGCATAGGTCTTATATTAAAGCAGATGAACGCGAACGGTGATGGTGAAGCAGTGCTTCATAACAATTAATTTAAAAAAAATAACATTTTTTTAAATCTGTGAATGATTTATATATTTTTTTATATTTCAGATTTGCTATTGAAGGTTTTGCTCCCCTGCAAGCGGCACCGGAACGCGAATGTACAAAAGCCGCTCTTTTGTTCCGCTCTGTCGACGCTTTGTTAGACGAACTAACACACTTGTCTGAACTCAAAACAAACGCCACTGCGAAGTCCAGCAAGGTATTTTTACACCTTTACATGGCCCAGGACGATCTATATGTAACTCAGCTCTCCATGAACCATGATAGTTACAATTTAATCTTTCACAGATGTTTTCTTTTGATGTACACACAACAAATAAAAGTGTTGTAAATATTAAAATCCATTATTACGTTATTTATTATTTAGCCAATGTTAAAAAAAATTAATTGATAATGGTATGGAATCTCTTATGCGACTTAGTCGGCGGTTATTTTTTAATTTTCGTGTCTAATATTTGTAACTTTTTATTTCATATAATCATTAGCATGACAGTTAAAAAGAATCATAACACCACAGACTAAATCAAATTCGTCGAAGGTAGAAGAGGAAGTAGCTCTCCGTATACACAGCTCCAACTCTGTGTACTCACCCCGGGCCTCTCCTCACAATATGATGGACGCACAAGGAAATGATATGAAGAAAATGTCCAGAAAAGTAATTATTCAAGTCAATTGTCAAATGAAACAAAAGTATGCCGCTTTCATTTTTAAAATATTTAATGAAAGCCAAGAAATTCTAAGCGTGCAAATGGTCCTCGACATAATTGTTTGTGTTCAATATATATTTTTTACAACAGTAAAATATTTATTCGCTAAGCATTGTTGCATCGATGGTACATGAATAATAGAATGTAAAAGAGATTAAACAATAATTTGAAAGTTCAAATATTATAGTCTAAACTAATATATTTAATTTCAGAAAATACAAATTTTTCTTAAAATTTCCTTTTTAACTTCTTAAAACTTTCTTTTTAATTTTTGATCGATTTAATATTGTACATTGCATTTTATAAGATAGGTATTATTATCATCAAGATGTATTTTGATTTTTTTCTAATGAGAAAGAAAGAATGTCTAAATTTATAACAAAGCATATAATTAATATAGAGGTATATAACATATGAACCTGCAATCGTATCTGATTGCAGGCGTTTCTCATGTCCCTAGCTCGCCTGGTTGTGATGGAGCTTGGAACTGTGCTGAAACAATCGTATGTTGTGGTGTCTGAACTGCTGCCCAGGTTTAGAGTGGCTTTAGGTCTCAGTGTAAAAGGTTTCACAATAGAACAACAGTCTGTTGACTTCTTTGTTAAAATGAGGGAGCGAGGTTTCGTAAGTTATATTTTAATGAATTATAATTGCTATTATAATACTTATTAATTATTAATACTTTATAGCTGAAGAGTCTGTTTGGTTGGATGTGCTAAGTTTCTGGTTGAAGATAATTAATTATATTTGGTTTAATATTAGCGAGGTCTTGATGACAATGATTATTATATAGTTTACATGTTTAACATGGATATCTGAATTAACCGTAGCTCTAATAGTTAATATATGTATAAATAATCTGATATGACAATGAAGATATAAATTAAGCGTAATTAATACTCTCATTAATATTATTATATAAACTTATTGGCGGCGAAATAAAAAACGCCTTTTAAGAAGCAAAAAAAAAAAGATTTAATTCCAATGTTACACAAAACACAATTTTTTATTTATCTATTCACGAACATATTGTAGTGTGTCGCATTTTTTTTAATTAGAAACATTTTCTTCCCAAAACGAATTACAGAGTGGATTATCAGAAAAGTTTCTAGTTCAGCCACAGCCACGGCTTTGTATGTTACTGGAACTACTGTGGACATTTCTCGATGAGGCCGCCTTGTGCGACATTCTCGAGCATTGCGTTGTGCGCGAGTGCCTGAGGTTCGACTTGGTGTCGCCGGTACGCTCTTCATCTTATTTACACAAATATTAAGTAATAAAAAACTATTGTTTTCACATGAACCAGAAATTTATAAATATTTTTTATTCATTTTATTAATCTTTATTCGTTGTCAAAGTATGAATAGAATTATCAGATGAACTCAAAGAGCATCTCCATAGTAATCACAATTACAGGATATGAATTTCACACAACAAATTGAGGGTCTCTACGTCCTGTGTGGTCTGATGCAGCACCGCGAGACCAGGCACCATTTGGTTAAATATGTGTTCTTCAACAAAATCACGTTAGTGTTTTTTTTGTTTTAGAAAAAATCGACGCTCATAATAAACTATGTCGTATGAGGTGAGCAATTCTCTGGCAAACTGAATCCGACACGAAGTTTTACTTTAAAAGATAATTAGAATTAATTTGAGAGATTTTTTTAGGTTGTATATATAATAGAAGCGAGACCCTATGAATAAGACGTCGATGTCCGCCTTTCTGCCTGTCAGACATGATAGATAGACAGTGTAACAATAAATACTAAAAATGTTATGAAGGTATATAGCAAAAAGGATCTTTTTCAAGGTTTTACTTTTTAATCGATAAAACCTTATTATTAAAATTATGGAACTTCTCGTGTGTGACTCGTACTTGCTAGGTTATATGTCCATCGTTTGCTGAACAAAACAAAAATACATAATTGTTCTTTAAGTGTAGTCTTATGAAGCATTATTTTATAGATTTGACAACTTCATGAACATTAAGTGTCCGGATGATAGTGTTCTGAAGACGGTGATTCGCAAACCTTGGTGGCAAAGACCCACTCCGGTTCAAGGGGAAACCGATCCCAGAATAGCTGGTGAGTTCAACACTGAAAATACATTTGAAAAGGATGTACTAGGTTATAAGGCTTATCGGCAGCTTATTAGTTCAGACCTTATAACCGTTGCGTTGGTTAAAAAACATCTCAAGGTGATGTGTATTACTTATTGTATTAGACTTTTCTCAGTATTAAAATAAGCATATTTATCTTGCAAAGTTGGTAAGGTTCCGTACCCAAAGGGTAAAAAGGGGAATCCTATTACTAGGACTTTACGCTACCGTGACAAGGCTGTCATGGTAGCGTGACAGACAGCATCTCAAGAACCATGAAAATAGGAAGTTGAAATATGTTCGCACGTTCACAATCTTCGCTGCGTGGGTGATTTAAAATTTAACTCTACCTACATGTTTTTCTTTTTTAACAAAAATCACCGGAATGTGTGTGCCACGAGGTATCATTTTACCTAACATAATCTTAATTACTAAATATTTAAATTCTCTCTTTTACTGAAAAAAATATTAATTACAAAATATACGCAGATGATGTATTTCTGTTGCCGTTTATATAGGAATACTGAGACCCTTATAAATATTTAACATATATTTGCGAATAAAATACACAAGATTATTTTTCGTATGTATGAAAATTAAAACATATTTACAGAGATGGCGGAAAAGGGTGAAATAGGACGGAGTGCGTTTCCTCTTAATGATACTGGTAAATTACTTATTTAGAGAATAATCGCAAATTTTAAGTTTCCTTCCGATGTTTCTCATTAAACTTAACGCCAATGGTAAATATATACAAGTAGTAACTACGTTCTTCTTCTCTTTTTTTCTTTTTCCTGTCAATTGTCAAATCGAAGATGTCGTCTCCAAAATTGTGACTTGGTTTATAATGACATGGTTTAACAACGATATATTTATAAACTTTGTCGTCTCTTAGTTTATAGAGCAACTCTAGTTTAAAGTTAAATTTTACTTTTTTCAGATAAAATATCAAAGCTACGAGCTACGTCAAAGAATGATGCACTACTTGAAGCTGAATATCGTGAAGATTGTGAGAAAATTACAAAAGCTATTGCCCCATTGGAACGAATTCAGGTGATTTAAAAAAAAATAGAATAATTAACTGATTTCTATTTTTATATATGTATATATTTATATTATCTGGTCCGAGGGATCGATTTTTTAAATTTTTAAGTCAGATTTTGTTAATTACGCACGTATAGCATAAACGTGATATATTATGATTTACAAATAAGTTCTTTCTAGTTGGAGTTTCTACTTATGTTGCTGGATAACTCTGACGGTACTAGTATGGTGCCGTCAACACGAAAGATCTTTCTGGAAAAATTTCGCAGATATATAATGGATAATTGCATTTTAGATATGGTAAATATACATATGGTGAATTGTCTGAATTGTCGAATTGATTTTTTTTTGTAAATTCTTCAATTAGAATGATATCTTTCATGCTCTATAAGGGAGTTTTGGATTTACACACAATGTTTTAAAATAGATCAAACTGATAAAAACTTTCTAGGAACATTTCTTGCAGCGATTGTTCAATGTCTCCCGCAATTCTCCCGCCATTTCGTGGTGCTGTCACGCGCGACTCTTGACAGCTGTCACGCGTTTATGGCAAGAGAATCCTCTTGGCAACCCGTTAGTAATTATTTTATGTTCTCGACGTACTTTACATTTAAACATTTCTTTATCTACTCTATTTCATTGAGTTACCCTTGTAAATGTCTGGCTTCTTTTCACTAAGTCTAATCACCTACTATTTATTTTTTTTCTTAGGAAAATGATACAATACTATGATTCTGGTTTATTTCAAATATTTAATACATGATTTACCTGCTCAGTTTATAGTACCCAATTTTACATTCCATTTTTGTAATAACCACGATAGATATTTTTGAAATTTAAATTGCATAAATATTGTCTTTTATTAACATAACTGTTACTCATTTAAAGAAAAACACGTAATGGATTTATGTTATGTATTTTTGCAATATTTAAATATAATTTTTCCGACGTTTCGCGTGCTTTACATCGTGCGTGGTCACGGTAGGCAAAAAATACATAACATAAATCTGTTAAAAAGTGTTTTTTCTTTATATAAATTACATTTCTTTATATAAACAAAAACACATTGAACGAAAATTGAGATATTTCAAATAAATTGCAATTTTTTTTTTCGTCCTCTGATAACAATCATCTCTTTTCAGAAATGTTCCCCCTCACATCCCTCCACGTACCTTTATAGACGGAGAACTTGATTTCTATAATGTAGATCGATTGGGGGGAGTTCTACCATTTTTAGTAAGGACTTTGCGGTAGGTCTCAAAGCTCACAGCACAAATCAAAGTATTCTTTATTTCCATACTGAATATGTAGTTAAAAAATAATGAGTTGTTCCGGAATTTGAGGGAACGAAAAAATTTAATTTTTAACATTGAAACACGAAATATAATATCCTTCAATGCCAGTTGAATAATTCTAAAACAATATGAAAGGATCCTAAGTATTTCTATACATAATATGAAAAATGTTTGCGGTTTCAAAGCCACATGTCTTCGTTATATTAGGTAAACGATTTTACTATCGAGGCGAGTAAAATTTATTTCGCGAATTCCATACATTTAAAAAGTTATTACGGGTGCATTGATGACGTCATTTACAAGTAATGGATTACAACATTGGTAGTCATTCCGGTGCTCAAAACCGTTGAAAAGTTGGTAGGAGTTCATAGTAATTTATAAATCAGTTTAACCTGTATCAATGAATTTCAGACAAGACCTGATTAATATCTTGGGTGAGGACAATCCATTTGTACAAAGCTTCGAGCCTAATTATAACCGTGGTGGTGGGATTGATACTGGTATTATATTTTTTTATTAAATTATAACAGTTAACCTAACGGTAGACGAATGAGCCAGGGCTCATTCGTCTGTTTTGTATATAACTTGGTGGTTTAGGCAAGATGTCTTTTGTACGCGAACAGTTGTTAGAGAACGTATGACATAAGTAAGCCACGAAGGTGGTACTGTAAATCATTAATAAACTAGCCAATAATAGCAATAATATTAGTCTATAATATTATCTTATATTGGTAGTTTTCCAATTACGGCATGCGCTCCCATTATGTGAAAAAAAAAAAAAAAAAAAAAAAAAAAAAAAAAAAAAAAAAAAAAAAAAAAAAAAAGGGGGGGGTTTTTTAAAACCCGGGGAAAAAAAAAAAGGGTTTTTTTTTTTTTTGGGGTTGTTTATAATTTTTTTTGGGAAAAAATTGGGGGGCCCCCCTGTTAAAAAAAAATAAAAAAAAAAAAAAAAAAAAAAAAAATGCAAAAAAAAAAAAAAAATTCACCCCCCCAAATTTTTTTTCCCCCCATTTTTAAAAAAAAAAAGGGGGGGGAAAAAAAAAAAATTTTTAACACCCCCCACCCAACCCCCCCCCCCGGTCCCCCCCCCCCAAAAACCCCCCCCAAAACCCGCCTGGGGGGGGCCCGGGGGGCCTTTTTACCCTTGAAATTAAAAAAACCCCTAAAAAAAAAATTTTCCCTTTTTTCAAGAAAAAATTTTTTAACGAACTAAGCTGCAGAGAGGTTATGTATTGACACTGTCTTCAGTCTACCGTGATCACGCACGCTGTAAAGAACGCGAACGTGGGATAATTTAAAATAATGTAATATACATAATTATTATTTTGTACAAATACATAATTTAATCCGTTAATATGTAGTCTATTTTGTCGCAAAGGTAGAGGCATAAATGAGGCAATATAGAGAATCCAATATTCGAGAAACGTAACTGTTTCTAGGAGAAATGGCAGCTGGTTCGCCTGGCCTAGCCACACTTCCCCAAGTAATATCTTCAATGGCTCGATTCATGCACGGGGCTATGCCGCCTATTCCTAATAGGTTATTTACTTTCAATATTTTATCATGCTACCGGAATTATTAAATGTATAAGTCATAAATCAACAATTACAATGACTTAATATTATAAATTATCTTCCAAATATTCAGTAACTGTGTAATAAGCTTTTTGTAATAACATTTTTATTAACTTTTTTCTGAAACAAATTTATATTCGCAATTATTAGTATTGATTTTGGTAAATAATTATAAAAAAAGGGGAAAAAAAAAAAAAAAAAATTTTTTTTTAAATTGTTTTTTTTTTGGGGGAAAACAAATTTTATTTTTTTTTTTTTAATAATTTATTTTTTAAAAAAATGCATATTCTTTCGAACAAACAATACAATTACCAATATATATATTTAAATATGCAAGGTAATGTTTTAAATTACCTCTAAAAGTTCTTAATGTTAAATGTATTAAATTCAGCTATGATGCCTCCGGTACCTTTTCCTGGAAAATTATGACATCCTGTAATAATATCAATAATTTACGAAATAATATTTGAAATATAACAATATTTCCAGGACAACTGGCGAAACAGCGCTGGCTCTGAAAGGTGCAAGGTCCATGATGCCTGGAGCTGGGTCCATAGAGGTCAGATCAGCCTACCTCCGTCTGCTGGACGGTCTACTCGCCTTGTACCCGGGGTGCCATCAAACACGCAGAAAAGGTAATGTCAATCACGAAGGTGTTGCTATAGATAGTGTAATTGCGAGATTTGATAACAAAATAAATTATAGATTTGTAAAATAATATTGACAAAGAATTTAAGCGTTGCATTGCTACCATTATTTGGTTTTAATAGTTTTATATTATTTCTGATACTTAATAAGATATATTGGATTAAGTATTTTACGGCAATACTGGTTCCTGACGAGAAGTTAAATAATATATGTGGACTTGCAAAGTTATAAGTAATATTGTCTTTTATTAACATAACTATTACTCATTTAAAGAAAGACAGCTTATTAACGGATTTAAGTTATATATTTTTACAAAATTTAAGTATATTACATTATTTTAAAATTTTCCGACGTTTCGCGTACTTTACAGCGTGCGTGGTCACGGTAGACTGAAGACAAAAGGTGTTAATTGTCAAAATAAGTGTCACAGCTGCAGAGAGGTTGTTTGTTATCTGTATTTGTTGCCCCGGAGTTGGTATCGACTAGACCGGAAGGATTTTTACAAAACTGGCTCACGGTACCCTCCAATCCTAGAGAAATTTAAAATAATGTAATATACTTAAATTTTGTAAAATACATAACTTCATCCGTTAACAAAGTGTTTTTCTTTAAATGAGTAATAGTTATGTTTATAAAAGACAATATTATATGTGGACTTGCTAAGTTATAAGTACTTAATTTACGTTTCCTTAACCGTATAGAAATATTTTCATTTCAAGGAAATGGTCTCGCTATTATAATAAAGTCCCAAGCAAATTCGAGAGTGTCAATAAACAAATTCAAAAATATTATTAAAAGAAAATTGATTGCTAAAGCTATTACAGGACCGCGGATTATTGAATAAGATTTGAAATGCTCTGTTCTAAAAATTATAAGTTGTAAGATGATCAAAAAAAAAGAAACCCGACTAGTTTCTTGTTGTTTTCTAGACTGGGGCGTTAGTGAACAAGCCTATAAATTTAGTTTTAAGTGACGTGCAAATGTGATAGTAACGATTCTACTTGAATAAATAAATTTGATTGTTATTGAAGTATTTATCCATATTTGATTTCAGCTTTGTGAGCTTCGTGATAGCCAGTTGGATTTGGCCGATTGTCTGCATGACATTGAACAAAGGATGCAAGCGGTATCCTCGGAACTCCAATCTAGTGGAGGTACTAGGGCTTTTAGCAAAATATTTCTTTACAGCTCATTACTGTGTAATATTATTCCTTCCATTCCCCCGCTACCCATATTAATACAATACAATTATTAAAAAAGGCAGAAATTTCTTAATTTCCAAGGCTCTAGGTATCAAAAATTCGGCTTGTACAAAGTTCGTCCTATTTTGTATGTTATCCATACTAGTTAGTGTTATCAGGATTTATATTATATAGGTGTAAATGGAGAGCTTTCGGATCAAGACAAAACGAGAAAGCAGTTGATGGAGAGAATTTTGAGAGAGTTGGATAGGTCGAAAGCGGTTTATGTGGTATAACATCAATATATTATACTATGAAAGGATTTTGCGAATAATCAAGAATTGTAAAGAAAAACATTTTATTAACGGATTTAAGTTATGTATTTTTGCAAAATTTAATTTTGCATTATTTTAATTTTTTCCCACGTTTCGCGTACTATGTCAATAAGCCACAATATTATTGGCGAGTAAAATTATCTTATTATAATTTGTTGGACATGTAAATAGCTATAATGGGTATGTAATTTTGATAATTGTTATGTTGTACGTACGTTAAAGGTAGAAAATGGGAACTCTACTGAGACTTCGCCTGTCTGTCATGAAGCTGATAGGAGGTTAATTTTGAAAGATGCTGTATTTCGGTTGTCAACTGATAAATAAACTCTCTTTTTTAAAAAAATGCGCAAAGGCAAGGGCCAAACTAGCTTGCCAATAATGGTTGCTTTGCCGGCTCTCTATAACACAAAGAAATGGGTCTCATACACACAAACGTAAATATAATGAAATTACTGATATAAAAATGTAGGAGAAGTTAGAGTCGAGTGCTCTACAAATGGGATGGGTGATCGGCGCGATCTGGACGAAACAGAGACAGCAGGAATTGGCGAAACACTTCGCTGGAACGCTACATTCGCTGAGGCTTGCTTCGGACCCAGATTATGCCAGCTTGCAGGTATATTCTTGAATAATTTGATCAGTTTATATAATATTATTCATAGGTATCGATAATTCTTCTCTTTTTTATGAGGAAAGCAGGCGGGTTACTTAGAATAGTTCTTACTGCCGTCCATGGACATCTGCAACGCCAATAGGCTTACAGGCGCGTTGCCGGCGTTTAAGGGATAAGTAGGCTCTTTTCTTGAAGGCGCCCAAGTCGTATCGGCTCGGAGATACAGCCGGCAGCTGGTTCCATAGTTAAGTTCTTTGAAAATTACAAATTTAAAGAATGATCACTTTAAAACAATAAGACAAATGTATCGTTTTACATTAAAAATCACCTTTTGTCGCCTTCTCTTACTCTTCTTTTTCTGCCACCCATTTTGAAAGGTGCAACTAACACAACAGAGGGCCTATCAAGACCACTATAAAAGGCCGGCAACCCATTACCCATCCTTATACGACATTGCTTAACATTTGAAAGCCTACAGCTCCGTTCTAATAAATTAAATACCGTTACATTTTTTGTTAATATAATTATAAGCCACGAGTGCTCGATTGGTATATACATATCAAAGATATTATAGTCCAGCCTTTGCTATAGGTGGCAAGTAAGGAAATACTGCCAGGAAAAAGCTCGCTACTTGGCAAAAATAGTTATGAGTCACTTCAACTTGAATACACTTCTAGCTCTGATCAAAGGTAACATTTCATTAAATAAGCTGTTCTACGCGATAATTTAATAAGCCTTGGTAGTAAGAACATATAAATGTATATAGAATTATTTTGAAATTTTGATATATCATATGAATTAAGTTATTGAAGATGAAAAATTAAGTACATGTTCTAAAAAGATAAGTAACAAAATGTAACCTTTTCCAAAGTTAAAATTTATTAATATATATTTTTCGCCACAACTTTACACATACTCTATTGCTTTTAATAAACTTTCCAAAAATAAAATATACTAAAAAAAAATGAGCATATATCGCCTATTTAAACGATTTGAGTTTCACAAACATCACTTTATAGGCCTGTGAAGGATAACGTAGAATTTTCATAGCCCGCAGAGCCCACCATCTCGAACGGAAACACCGCGAGCAGTTTCTCATTCACAAATAGGTGGCACCACTGGTATGAATTTATCAATACTCGTATAACTGAAATTATTAGAAAAATGTCTTTTAGAATTGCTAAGATATTCATTATAGCGAAATAATTTATCTATAAAAGAAATTCACACTCGTCATTCACCTTGACACAATTCAGTTATGTTTTCGTCAGTAGCTGCTTTAGAATACTTTATTCATAAAACTAAATAATCTTAACTTTTAACGATGTGGTAACCGATAACTACTTGTCGATAAATTTAGATCTTTAGTAAATACGAGATATAACCCAAGATGTATTTCATGTGGATGTTTTAGTAATCTGTGGTTGTATCATTGTATGTAATACAACAGAGGGCGAACGAGAACGTGCTAACCGAATCTCAAGGAATCTAATCCTCATATTTCTGCATACGCTTCGAATATATAAAAATGTTATTATTCTTAAGTTTTTTGTGGTTTAGTTTTTCTCGGCTAAAGCCGTATGTTAAGTGCCGGTTATTATTATCATATCAATTGATCAACTTTCTATGAGTGAGGGCTTTTGAATCAGTGATGTTATTTTTGTATAGTCTTACCCATTTATAAAGTCGAAACTCGAACCGCTTATGGCATATCTATATATATAAAAATGAAACCCGTTTCGCGTTGTCACGGCATCACGTGTGAATGGCTGAACCATTTTCGATAATGCTTTTTTTTAAATGTTTGTGGAAGTCCAAGGATTGTTCTTACGGAAAAAAATATTTCAGGAATATTAAAAAATATACATTTAATATTGCATTAAAAAACGCGCAGAACGAATGTCAACGTCATGAGAGTGAGAGAGTCGTGGCTTATTTCTATCTCTTTCCCTCTTATAATACGAAATAAGATAGGTCAACTATACAATATAAAATAGTGCATCAAAGCTACGCTAAGGCGGTACGAAGTTCGCCGCGTCAGCTAGTATCTAATATAGGTATAAGATTCTCGTGTCACAATGTTCGAACTTGAACTCCTCCGAAACGGCTTGATCGATCATACAACATACAAAAATACATACAATCCTAAATTACCTCTCTACGATCAACCCCTATTTTTTATTTATTAATTGAAAATTGAAATCACATGTATGGCAAAACAACGTTTGCTGGGTCAACTAGTGTATATATATATCGTGATGACCAGGTACGCAAGAGTTTGCGGAATCCCTGTTCGCATTCATACCTGACTACCATGTGGACGCCATGTTGGAACTGTGCAATACGCTGCGCCTGTACATGCATCCCACTGTGCCAATACATCAGATTTCCGGTTCGTTTGACCACTTAAACATTATCAACGAAACATTAACATTATCAGGGAAATTGTGCCTTCGGGGGGACATATACTTCGTTTTTCAATTGCAAATGTATTATCTCTAAATTTAGCGAGGCAGAAATATTAATATAGAATATCTAGAATAGCTTACACACGTTTGCACAGGTATAAACCTAAATTTCGAAATTTTTAGTTGTTAGTGTACTCAGAATCGGTTTCTATTATGTAAACTAATACTATTGCCACGGTTTGTATATAATATACCGGAGTATGCAATAAATCTTTATTATTGTGATTTAAGATTGATATTTTGTTAAGTAGGAATACTTTCGTGTTTTTAAAATAGCAAAAATAACTATAAATGACTGGTTAGCTAAATAGATAATAAAATTTGAACAGCACTTATGCTTTTATTTCATATTAATTAAAATAATCTATCAAAATTACATATTCTTTAGTTATGGTCATGTTATGGTCGTGTGATTTTCAACAAAATGTGTGTTTAATAATAACGGTAACAATGAACGGATTTAAGGACTACTAAATTTGAAACTATCGTGGAACTTAATAAGTTCCTATAGCTGCGATGTATTCACAGAATGGGACGAGCTAGTGGTATCTTGTGCAGCGTTCCTTTGCTCAGAGTTTGCGGACACGCGCATAGTATTAGCCAGTACACGCGAATCATTGGTACAGACTTTGGCTTCGTTCGCCACTCAACCAGCGACTATGAGGGCCATTGAAAGGGTACCTCTGAAACAGTGAGTATATATTTATCAGTTGTATTGCTCACACGTTACAATAACTCACCTCGGGGCTAACGGATAACCAGTATATAAATGCAATAGAAGACTTAAATCTCTGGAAAATGGATTTGTTGATATTATCGTATGCAGATTTGTCATAAGGGCTTAAAAACCTTTCTGATTTTAAAAAGCCAAACATGTCATAGTATAATCTATACCTACACTTAAAATGGTGAATTTTAAGACAAACACAGAGCTGAATTTGGCAAATTTTGTTTGTGCTAATATCGTCAAGATATAAAAAATAAGTAAATCGAACGCGAAAGTTAAGTGATATTCATTTTATTTGAAATAACTATCAGCATTATTTCCGAATATTGTTTTTTAAATTCTTTAAACTCGTGGTTAAAAAAAAATCAGGCATGGTACATTACATTCAACAACATAAAATACAAGTAAAATATACGTGTCTTTTCGTAGACTGTCTGCTTAGTTGAAACATTATGCGATTAGATGGAGTGATAAATTTACAGGCAAATGGCAATGATAGAAGAACTAGTACGTCCATATCAAAATCGCGCCTGGGCACAGTCCAACTGGGTGCTAGTCCGGTTCTGGCATGGATCGGGGTTCGGATTCCGTCACAGACAGTGGCCGCATCTAGCAGCTAGGTTAATCACTACAAGGGAATATTTAAAAACATATGCGACTCAGATATATTTGATTTTATAGGCAAAAAAATCAGTTTTCTCTATCGGAGAGACTTTCGTTTGAGCGATAATGCTCGAAAAAATTATTTGTACTGCCAGAGATCCAAAACATGAGAGTTTCGCGGGCCTAAACCACTATGAACATTATCTATAATACGTCTGTTTGTTTATTTTTGGACAATAAAAAAAATAATAATTAATAAAAAATAAATAAATGTGTAGTGAATCCAGAAAAACGTGCTTAAAAATGAAATTGTCAATTCTTGAAGGTATGGAGATCGAGAGCCAACAGTTAACAATCTTGGTGCCAAGGTTGATGCAGCACTGATGAGTCAGTGTTTTGGTAATGGCATTTTACTCACATTTTAAAATATTTTAAATATAAATTAATAGAATCAGGTGTTACTTCGCGGAAGTCGTCGTAGTCGTTTGACATCCTAGAGGTGCAGAGGGTCTCTCAGTAATGATCGCCACTTTCGCCTATCTTTGGCTGTACTCTCGGCCTCGGTCTAGCCAAGTCCAACTGCTCGCGGAAGACCATAGTAAAAAACCCTTAATAGACCAATATTTAACCAATACTCCGCCACAAAATCCACAATCACTTGACGTAAGTTTCACCCCGACACCGGAGCATCCTCAGGAAGTCGTCTTATCGAGCGCTGTTGGAAAAACGTAACGAAGAAGGAAACGTGCATCGACTGGTTGTGGATTTTGTTGCGTTTACATATTGGTATATATATATACAGGACAAACTTTTGTCTGGTGAATATACAATTGGTTCCTTCTTGATGACCATAACTTTATAAATTCCAGCAGCAGGCAGTAAATCTGTCATTGGACTTACGATATTTATTGTTGTCAATCGAAGTCAGTGTAATATTTTATTTATAGGCCCGTGTCCATCAGAAGTTATTCAAAGCAGAATCGGAGACTATCTAGCGACACATCCAAAGGAAGCTGCGTTGTACCTAAATTCTCTTCTGAGCCAGTTAAATTGGGCGTTTTCGGAATTCTTTACTATGATGCAAGAGGTAGAGGCATGCGTACTTTTATTTATATACATGTAATACACTGCAGTATGACTGAACTGTGGTCTGAATTTTTTTTTAATTTTATAGGTATATGCTTTAACTTTTATTAAATAGATTTCCATTTCAGAACGTTATATTTTCGATTGCAAAAGCCTATAAGGTTACATTAAGAATATTTTTCTGTACCAGAGACTTTAAGTGGAATGTGGTGCCAACTTTACATTTGAATATATTTTAGCCATATAGGTATCATCGTGTGAACGTCGAGAAATTAAAAATATATTAACTATGTTTCTAAATTTATTGCCCGTTTACCAAGCGTAGAGCGAACGAGAACTGTGAGGAAACACTTTTGATTGTAGTATGACATATTCCCTGTTACAAAGATATCGGTATTATGTGTTTTTGAAGATGGATAGAATTCAAATGGATTCCCACCTGGAGCCTCGGCAAATTAAGCTCTGTGCTACCTGCTTCGACCTTTATCATGGATTGGCGCGGGCGTTGGAGATGACCATGTCTTTAGCACCAATGCTGCTGACAAAGCCAGAAGCAAGCGATGGCCAGAACGATTTGCTACTTGGGCGGACTTGCCAAGTAGGTTTACTACTTATATAAACTAAATCTAATTAGTCTAATTTCAGCTGTCCTTTATTTTAATGAAACAGATTATCTTTAAAACGATGTAGTGAATACAAATAGAAGTGGTAGTTTGTTTTGTGGATGTTAACAGTTGATAAAGAAATTTAAATTTATACGTTTTTTTGAAACTTTATATTTAACTAGCTGATCCGGAAAACGTTGTTTTGCCATACATGTGATTTCAATTTTCAATTAATAAATAAAAAATAAGGGTTGATCGTAGAAGGGTGAAAATTTAGGATTGTATGTATTTTTGTATGTTGTTTCTTAAAAAAGTAGAAACTAAAAATTTTGTCTAAAAAATAAAACATAAAATTTAGGGGTGGACTACCCTTAATATTTAAGGGGATGAAAAATAGATGGGGGCCGAGTTCAAGTTCGAACCCCGTGACAAGAGAATTTTATATAATATTGTAAATTTAAGCCATTCCCAGATCCCCTTGAACACAAAAAATTTCATCAAAATCGGTCCAGTCGTTTGAGAGAAGTTCAGTGACATATACACTCACAGAAGAATCATATATATAAAGATGTATGACAAAACTTAGATAATTACCAAGAGAAACATTTCGACGGATTACATTGAGCTGGCTTTAATTTTAATGCCAATAGTTTTAAGTAATTTTAAATTCTATTCTCTCGACTTAGATCCTAATGGCAGTCGTGTCGCGTGTTTGTGTACGAGGTGGGGGAAGTGGGGGTTTCAGTAGACTAGTATCCCGAGGTCTACCGGACACGGATAGGGTTCATTATTACGTGGCGCTTGCGCCAGTGGCTGGGTGTATTGTGAAGATTTTAGACCCGAAGTTGCCAGTTGAAGTAAGCATAACCTCTCACAATACTTATATTATAAAGGTTTATAAGCGTGTGTGTGTTTTTTTCACTCGCAAACGGGAGTTGGCAATAATAATAGGCTTTATTCCGATTAAAATACTTACTAGTACATATTTTATTTATTTTTATTTCCATCTATGTGTCGATACCTACAAAGGCCTCCTTCAGATTTTTCCACTCTGCTGACCAGGTTTTGCCTTCTACCAATTTTATTTCATCTTCCCATCTTTGGTACAAGCCTTCCCGATGTTTGCCGCGGGTACCGGCTGTTGATAATATCACATACCAGATCTTGATGTGCACGGGTCACTTTTAAACATTATTGAAATCATCAAGTAACATAGTTTTTAAATAGTAGATGAGATCAATGTTACAATACCTACTTTAAATGATGCCGAATTCTTATGAAACAATTTTTTGTTTTTAGTTTAGTTTTTTTTATATAGAAATATGTTTTTTTTTAATTTTGGCTATTTCTTGTTGTTTACATATCACAGTTTTGGTCGGTTGACTATACTGATGCTTTTTATTTTCTTGTTTATATTTGCATGTCGACTAAATAAAATAAATAAAAGATACTTAATATCGGATAAAACGACTCACATCACGGGATTTTTAGGATAGAGGATGAATTTGTAGGATAGTGATTTATCGGGGGAGGATATAAAGTACGAAATGTATATAAATAATTTTACCTTTTTTTTTGCCAGGCCAACAATTAATGTTATTTGTATAGGATTTATATTTGTCAACAATAAAAAATAGTGTATAATTAGGCCAATTATCAATTTAGTCTTCATTAATTTTCTAATAATAAATCCCGAAACAATTTTGCATGGGTTAATATTTTCTTGCATAATTGCTAGTATGGGTCAAATCAAATTTATTTTAAAAGAGATTGTATCTTAATTTCTAGCATCTGAACAAAGTGAAAACCTCTCTTGTCACCGAACCTTTATTCCGTTTAGATGGCATGGAGTTCATGGTTTCCAAGAATAATAAGCAGTTTTCGTTCTACAAATGTAAGTAGTTTTTGCATATTCTCATCTAAATACTACACACAAAACAGTTCATAATTTAAAAAAAAACGTTGTTGTGGAGGATACAATTATACGCATTTGGTTTTTTTTTAATTTTATGGCCTCAACATCGACCTTTAAGTCGTAACTTATTTGGAAAATGTTCAATATTTTCCGCTTTTCGCTTGATTCATTTGGTTAAGATACTCCGATCACAGATACGCGTCGATCTCCGCGACATCGTGACATCTTACAATTGACATTTAATATATTACCACTGGCCTTAAACGCCTCATGCGCGTAATGTTATTTTTAAACCGCTCGCGTTAGTTCCAGACGATATAACGAAAGAAGAGCTAAAAGCTCTGGAAGGGGCAATAGAACAGTTGCGTGTAGCTCGTGATAGTTATTTGAAGACAAGATCGCCTGGCTCCAGTGGGGCGCAGTCGGACCTTCTTTGTACTATTTGCTATGCTCGTCCCGCTGATACAGCCTTTGTACCGTGCGGACATCATTCTTGCAGGTTAGAAAAGCTTATCTTTCAAAAACTCTTTTTTTTTTTCTTAGTTTTTTGAAAAACCCAAAAGCCTTGTTTCTCATGCTATACCAACATAAATAAAACTTCATAGGACGTGTATGTAATACCGATATCAATCATCAACCTATTTTTTCTAATCATTTATTCGTTTTAGGGCCTGCATAATGCAACATCTACTAAACAGCAAGCAGTGCTTTTTTTGTAAGGCTGACATTGATACTGTGCAAGAAATCGAAGTAGTTACCAACTGACTATTTGTGGTTTTTAGAGTACATCTTAGCTAGACTCAATTGTCAAAATTCAAAAAATTATTTCATATTTCTGAAAGCAATGGATAGGGACATTCTAGAATAATTATAGAAGAGCGAAAGATTTGTTTATTTTTGACAGTCATTTATATTATGAAGGATATTTGCATTTTATTGTTATTAGTATTTTTTGAAATGTTTTATTTTTAAAGTCAACCACGATATCAGAATTTATTAAATATAACTTTAAATATCTATCATCTTTTAATTATCCATTTTACCCTTTTTGTATTTTTGTGAATGTACTTTAGCACAGATAATTACATAATATTTTTTATCTAGCTGCTGTCAATTAGTATTTTGTTATTGCCAAATGTTATTTGTCACATTGCAGATGAAGTTATTGAAAACTGTTAAATCTTATTAATATTATTAGTCTGTTCATAAATATTGGCGTGTTTTAATTTTACACGTCATGAATCATGATATAAAATTTCTGTTGAAAAGTGAATAGATCTAAGTTTAAAACTTCATAAATTTCATTATAAAGTTTTGTCGTTAATGATAAGTAGGTTTGTCTGTTTAACAATTCAATTAAAATGCTGAAGGCGGTAATACTTATTGGCGGGCCACAGAAAGGTATGAAATACGAAAGTGACCGGTATACAACTCTTCAAAATTAAGCAGTGTTTTGTTTTGCTCCATAACAATTATGTACCAATTTGAATATTATAATAGTTTTAATCAAATATTTATTCCAACCAAATTAAATCTATACATCCTACTCTTCTTTCGTTAGTTGAAAAGGAGAAGTTTAACTTCTGTGTGTAAGTTTATAGTTTATTATTTCTCTGGCCTAAACGTTGATTGTGATAGGAATGGAATTATGTAATTTTTTTGGGCTTTTAAAAAAAAATTAAAGATAAAACAAAGAATTATGGAACAGCAAGACTACCCTACAGTACAGTAACAATTACTACAATAAAAAGTTTGTTTGTATATATTTTAAATCATTTCAGGGACTCGCTTTCGGCCCTTGTCACTTGACACACCAAAGCCCTTATTTCCAATAGCAGGATTACCATTGATACAGCATCATATAGCAGCCTGTACAAAGTTAGAGGAATGTAAAGAAATATTGATAATTGGCTCCTACCCAACTACTATTATGGCCCAATTTGTTAGTGATATGCAGAAAGAGTATCGGGTGATTATAAGGTGAGAACTATAATTAACATATGTACTAAGAACTTACAAGTGTGTTTATAAACAAAATTATTACATAAAAACATAACTATTTTCCAGGTATCTTTTTGAATTCATGCCGCTTGGGACGGGAGGTGGTTTGTACCATTTTAGGGATCAAGTAAGGGCTGGTAATCCCACAGCCTTCTTCCTCTTGAATGGTGATGTCTGTGCAGATTTTCCATTGAAGAAACTGTGGAAGTTCCATGAAGAGAAATCTGATGCTTTGGTCAGTAAAAAAAATTTTAAATTATCTACTATAACATAAGTTTAAACTGTTACTTGTTAACTTGTTACTAAAATAATATTAAAATATGTTATTAATATAATTTTAACATTATATAGTAATATTAATTTATATCCACTAATTTATAATAAGTATAAAATATGATATACATAAATAAAATATCATACTCATAATATGAATCTCTGTTATAAAAAAGGACCTATATTTAAGCGTTTCTTGGATAATTTATTAAATAAAAGTTAAGCACACTGAATGTTTCATTTGATAAATTCAAACAAATCGTAAGGCTATGAATGAACTCATACACTAACTCACATTCACAATTAATGTGTAATTTTTCCTATATATTAAAAATAAATATTTATGATTTCCAATAAAGTTCCACTCATTTAGATTAAAATTGGGCCCAAGTTCTTTGAGTACTTTAGAATTTTCAGTTTTTTCATTAACACCTAGGTATATTTCTAGGTAACAATAATGGGCACAGAAGCAACAAGACAACAATCAGTACATTATGGATGTATGGTCAGAGAATCAGACACAAATGCTGTAACACATTATGTAGAGAAGCCTAACAGCTATGTTTCAACTTTGATAAACTGTGGAGTGTATGTATGTTCATTACAAGTATTTCAAGTAATGGCTGAAGCATTTCAAAGGAAACAGGATAGATTCTACAGGTAAAATCTTAAGACAATAATTTGCATATATTAATCATAAAATATGTGTTAAACAAATATTCTTTATAAATTCACACTTGTTATTTAAGAGACTAGTCCACTTGTAAATTTTGTGTTTTTTATACAGCTATAAGCTATGATGTTTACAAAAGAGGTTCTGATGTTAGTAGATACAAGTGAACAAAATTTTCAGCTTTATAAAATCAGAACAGACTAGTTATTTTTTAAGATAGATCTGCCAATACTTGTCATAGATACAAATTTTTATTACCAATAAAATTTAATTTACTGTTACATTACAATTTGTCATCCTTTGCTTAAAATATTACAGTTCTAATGGCAATGGAGGTCCCGAGTACATGTCCTGGGAACAAGATGTGCTGTCTCCACTTGCGGGCACACACAAATTGTATGCACTGCAGGTTTGAATATTTTAATAATTATTGCCACAAATAAAATGGTCCAATTGTACAGTTTTATCTGTCATCGCAATTGGATAGAAGGAGACCAAACAGTATGTTATTTAAAAGAGTGCAATACCGTTTTTTATGAATAATACCTTAAGAGGAGACACTTATACAGACACATTTCTATAACAGCTGTTCTAACATATACAATATGAATGTAAAATTATATACGATATATCATAGAAACTAAATACGATATTTATTAATCAGACTTGTGTAATTTTAGGTTTCAAATTGGTGGTCCCAAGTGAAGACAGCTGGTTCGGCTATATATGCAAATAGGCACTATCTGGAATTACATCAAAATAAGTCTAGCGAGGCGCCGTGTAAGATACTGCCAGATGTATTTATACACCCTACTGCCATAGTTGATAGTACTGCTGTAGTGAGTAAATCAATAAAAGCTAGAGTTTTTTATACATATATGACATTTTATGTAAATAATTTCAAAATTATCAGCTTGCTTTGGAAAAAGCTTTACAACATTTTTAACATCTGCTATTAGAAGAAGTGTGATTGTTGTATGGTGTTGAGAAGTGGTTCCTATCATTCCCTCCTGGAAATGACATTTTATAGGCCTTATGTCAATAAAAAATGTGAAAAAAGAGGTTTTATGTAGGCTGTGTCAATATTTGATTGGAAAAAGATTGACAATTGACAATCATTAATATACAGGACCTTTTTTCTGAAAAAAAGTCATAGTTTATATATAATAATAAGCAATTAGAGGTTTATTTAGGTATTGTTTAATATTTTAGCAAAAGTAGCGTCATTTAACGTTTTCTCTTTTTTATTCGAAGTATTATCTATTGCAGATTACATTTTATAAAAAATTTTCTTCTCAGATAGGACCGAATGTATCCATCGGCGCTGGAGTGACGATAAAACCTGGAGTGAGGATCAAAGAGTCTATTGTACTTAACAACGCGACTGTCCATGAACATTCTCTTGTTATGTACTCTGTTGGTGAGTAACATTTCTCCCAGAGGGTGTATAAACTGTGAAGGCACAGAAAATTGATCTTGTAAAAATTAAAAACTCGAATTTGAAGAGTTCAACTAGAAATGCAATAGACGGGACAAATATATTCTAGGTATATTTCATAATAATAGTATCACTGTACCATGTACCATGTGGGTACTTTAGTTAGCCCAATGTAAACCATTTATAGCTTGTTTATATTAATCATCAATCAGTACAATCCAGCATATTGCCAACTGAGCAGTCATAGGCTCATGTTTCACAGGATAAAATGAACAAATCAAAGATCCATGACCATCCGTGACTAAGAATCTACAAAAATAATTATCTCTTCAGTTATCGGATTAAATAATATTTTTTACCTGTGCAGTGGGACAAGATTCCTCTGTTGGAGAATGGTCCAGGGTTGAAGGTACCCCGTCTGATCCAGATCCGAACAAGCCCTTCGCAAAAATGGACAATACACCCCTTTTCAACAACGATGGACGGCTTAACCCTTCCGTCACTATATTAGGTATGCATAACATTTTCTGATAATTCAAAAAGGACATCGTATACTCCACACTATAAATGTAAACGTCCTTGTAACTCTTATGGCACTGTTTTTGGTGGAATTTAAATTAAAATAGTTGAAAACCTAGGGTTTATAAATATTGTATAAAGCTTACACTAAGGGAATTAAAGTTTTATTATTACAAAGCAGGTAGGAATTAACAATTTTATTAGAAGTTTCACCTTTATGGTAACTGGCCACTAATGTAGTTACTGGCTGTTAAGAGCTGTTCTATGTCAGTTCTTTTGAAGTGTATTCGATATTCTTTTAGATATTCGATTGTTGTACACTCTTGCATTGACTATTATATTGTGAACATCTCTTTCCTAAATTATATTATGTATTTTCATCGTTTTCCATTGGTGTTATTATTGTGCTCTGCAAAATAACCCTAACAAATATTTTTTATTTTTTTATTTTTAATTACCCAAAAACTGAAACTAGATGTATATTGGTGTCCTAAGAATTCTTAATATGTCTGATCTATAAAAACTATCTTCACTAGTAACTGGTAAATGGTAATATATATATGTTACTCTAGAGTAACATAATATTATTATATTTTAGTCCTCAGTTTATAATTTATTTAAAATATCTTTTGAAACAAGCAATCACAGTGAACATATTTTTTTTAGTTATATATTAATTATTTTATATGTTGTAAAATTATTCCAGGTGCAGGAGTGACAGTTCCAGGGGAGCGGATTCTCCTTAATTCAATAGTTTTACCCCACAAACAGCTTAATCGCAGTTATAAGAACGAAATCATATTATAGTTTTTTTTTAATTTTCTAATTTTATAAAGTTACTTCGCTCAATGAAAATTTGTGGAAGTTAAAATGAAAAGCGAACTTCAAATTTTATATAGTGGATTGTTTTTGGTTTGAGATATATTCCAATGGAATGTTGCCAACTAACTTAATTTATTATCGCAGGTTCGTTTTCACTTAATTGCAATAAGAAAAACGCAAAATCTGAACAAACACCGCTTGCAAAATAAATAATTATATTGGTTACAAGAACTTTTTTTTTTTTTATATAACTTTACAACAATACAACACTTTGTGATATAACTCTGAGAGCGGAAAATCTTACCAATTTATTTGGGAAGCCACAAATTAAATAAAAAAAAATCCTTATTAAGTATAGAAAAATCAATTAAAGTGATTTAGATGGATGAATATAATCTGTATATTGCACCAAAGGATATGTTATGAGACTGTCATTTATAGCAATGTTTGCCATTTATAATATATTCGCAACCCTTTTATTATTGTTCATATAAACTTATTTTAAAATTTTACATTAAGATTTATTGTAGAAATATTTAATTTCATAATAAAAATATTGTTATAATGATGAATTGTTTTATTATTTCAAAACCTATAATTGACGCATAATTTTATTTACTTCCTATTTTTTATTAAATCTGTGTAACTCTTGACGATTATATTTGGATGATTTTGAATTTTTAATTATTCTTTGGTATTTGATTATATACTATATGGTACATGTAGTATAATAATTATAACTTTATTAATATTTTCACTAAAATATTTTGTTTAAGTTAAATTGCAATGTTCGCGCTAAATACGTTGATGTTTATAATGGCGGTCACAAGGATACTCGCAAGGCTTTTTCGATTTTCTCAATGGAAAGATGTACTTTTTACAACTAAAATTAGAATCACGCTCAGTGGAAGTACTAATAGTAATCTTATTCATAAAACGGATACTGACAATCACTCAAGCGAAAACACCAGCGAACAATATCAATTGAGGACATTAGCTAATAATATTTTCTCTATAAAATAAGCCTTATGAATACAATACAATTACATTTTAATAATACAAAATGCGTTGGTATTATTTTTTTTTAGAAATTTTGGTGTGTATTATGCTCGTTGAAACTATTACGTAGCTTAAAACTGTATTTTTGAATACAGACGTGAAATACTACACCGAAAATCTGCAATCTGCGTTATCGTACCTACTGAGTATCAGATGATTATAGAGTAGTCCCTATAAAAAACTATCGTTGATTTGTATTGCTGTCGACTTTTAAAAGCTAATGAAACATGAATAATTTAATGACTGCATAATAAAGCATGCTCTTCAACACCATACCGAATCATTTGATGTTATTGCTATGTCAATAAAGTTGTTTAAGTAATTTCAGTAATTTCGTCACGTTTTTCACGAAGAGTCAGTATAATATCTTCGTCTATAAAGATTTAAATTATTAGGATGGAGGGCGTCTCTCTCTCCATCTCAGGGAGAGCATTATTGTATATTTGTTAAATACTTTATACATCATATTTTATAAAAAAATAGGTATAGTTTGCACTCAAGGTTAACGAAATAACGTAACTAACGAAATTACATTTTTCGTTTTACCCAAGACGCTCAGTAAAATTAAAAGCAAGAGTCCAAATATATTTTTTAAAAAAGGTCAAATTGAACGTCAAATAATTTTTTTACATTTACAGTTAGTTCCAAATGACGTTTCTCTATGCAAATGACTAACCATAGACCGTACGAAAAATACTGCCAAAAAACTCTTCGCTACTTTAAGCAAATTCTTCCGCCCCCTTAAAAAAAAAAGATATTTAGGTACAAAGTTAGATTGCAATGAGTTGCAATAATAACAACATGCTCTTTGTGACATAATTATAGATGTCCTTCAAATTTATTAACAAATTAAAACATTTTTTTTTAATGTGACTAATCTTATAATGGTCAGAATTTGGTCTCAAGCGTTCTATGATCGAGTGATCCCAGTTTGCGTACATACTTTGTGTAAATATTTTATTGTGTATTACATGTATTGGAAGCTAAAAACATTGATTCCACGTTTAACTAAAATTAAAGTTTATGGTGAACTCAGCCAGTTCAAGACGTCCATTTTTAAATGGTCGTTGAATTGGGTAAAACAAAGACAAAAAACGATCTCTTGTCTTAGACCAGTTCTTAAATTAAACTGATTAAACGCAGCGAGAGTTGTGTTAAAAAATAAGTTTTATATTGCGAATGTTTATTTACAATTTCCTGAATGTTTATAGTTTGGTGGCAAATTGTGTGTAGCATATCAGTGAGATCTTCAATACAAGTACAATTTATATAACGAGTAATATAATATAACATAATCAATATGTTTACTTTAGTTACACTGAACAATATTGTTTGAAATTATAAATTGATATTCGTTTAATTCCGGATGCAAGTCTCCTGCACCTGTTAGAAGCCTGCGAATTTACGATAGCACAAAATGAGATTAAACACGTTATTTTAGTTCCGTACGTGTAGCCGTAACGCAGCCACGTGCGAAGGTATTCAATACTTTCGTCCTGTCTACGTATTCAGGAGACAAGCGTTGATTTTGTAGAAGTCTCTGTAAGATTTTTTTTGTCTCGCCATTAAAGTGTTTCTGATATGACCTTTGAATTCAAAACTACGTTTATAGTTAAATACTCATGTCTCTTTTTACCAAAGCATAAACTCAATTCAGGAAGGGACGAAAATGTACTTTCGTTAGAAAAAAATAATAATTAGAACTTTTTTATGAATTAGCCAGTCTGACTGGTAAGTTATATAATAATTGAAATAAATAAAAAACTAGCTAAAGAAAGCAGATTTATTGTATACTTAATTACAATAAATAAACATTTAATAATAAATAACATTAATGTTTAAAAAATCACAGCCACTATATAATAACTTGACAATTGGTAGCACAGAAATTAAACATTAAGTTCTAAAGTACTCTGATTAAGTTCTTATACAGCATCGTTCGCTTAAAAATGTTTACCTAAAACTAAAGTCATGTGCTGCGCGCGCGCAGTCAGAAAGACACAGTCGAGCATAGATGACTGTTGATCAGTGTTTAGAAAATGAATATCATAATTTCAAAACTAATGTGGCATAATGGAAGACGGATTAATCAGTATCTATTTGCAGTTATAAGTAAGTATGCTTAATTTTTAGCAATTAAGGATTACATTTTTTGATTGTTTTGTGACGATATATTTTTATTATTATAAACACAAAGTTTAAAGTATGAGGGTAGATATAATTTATAGTTTTAATTAATAGGAGTGCATTAGACAGTCGGAACATTTCGACTAGTAGTATTAAAATACTGTGTGTAAGTAGTACTAAAACCGAGAAAATACATACGAAAAATAAAACATTCATGAAACTTTCTCACAATTCTTCAACTATTGAAATTAAATTATACAAATACTGCCATAGAAGTTTCTCTTTTAAGTGTAAATTTAAATTTCTCGAAAAATTTTATTAATCTTAAACAAAAGTTATAAAGCTACAGTGATTACAGACTTTCGATCTGTAAGCTAAGAGTAGTAATTAGCAACATTTTAAGGTTGATAATATGTTCTACGTCGAAAAGGACGTCTTTACTTTTAAATGGTGGAAATAGTTAAACGTAAGCATATTATTTAATTTTTGATGGATTATAGTCAATTATTGGAATATTTGAACAAACAGAGGCTTGACTTTAAAAGTAACTAAATATCCGTATTATTAGAAGTGTATTTTTTATAAGTCACAAAACTTACAGGCGAATAATTAAACTGGCAGCGTATATTAAGGTTTGGAATATGAATTCTTTTATGTATTTTATAAAATGAAAGTTAGTAGAAACCTAATTATATGATGTATGTATTGTAATTGAAACTTGAATAATAATATAGTTTTTTCGACTGCAGTAGATCTTTCTTTCCAAGGTATTAAAAATATACATTGTTACTCTTACTAAGATAAGTTAGATGTACATCTACATCTAAACTTCTGTAATACTTCCTAAACTTAAATACTTTACTTTAAATATTATATTGGATACAAACATTTTATTTTATATGATATCATAAACATAATAAGAACCTAAATCGGCCACTAGAAAGTTTTTGCGTTTAGAACTAGATAATTTTTTATCAAAACCACATTCTTGGTTGAGCATTATCCTACTTATGTTAATATTTTTGTTATTAATAAGAAAATTCACAAAGCCATGATATCAATTTCATTTAAAGTTTTGATTTAATTTCAGATAATTTTTAAGGGAAATGTATGTAAGGAACTGTGTCAAGGCGGTAACTCATGAACATAGTGATAAAGTGGATAATATAAGGGGCTGTAAGGTGTAAGGCTGTAGCCCAACTCGGAACTTGCCTGGGGCTGTAAACATATTTGATAGACAGTGCAGCAAAACCATGATAGTATTTTTCACCCGATTCGATTTCGTGACGGGCCTTCGTGATTCAATCTACTTAGCTAATTAAATTATATCAATGAATGGGATAATTTCGTAGTTAGGTATTTCCAAGTTATTATACTCCTAATGTTCGTTTAATAACAGCGAAGCTCAAATCAGGTACATGCATCAACATCTAATGGAAAAATACAAATAAAAAATCTTTATATAAGTCATAAAGTAGTACGTGAATCAAAAATAAAACAAAAATTAAACATTTGCGTAGTAATTTTGGATTGTCTTATGAGTGTGAAAATTGAGTTTATTTATTATTGCTTTCCTCTCATATTGGTTATTACACGACGGCTTTCGCCTGTAAGCCGCAAAACTCGAAAAACTAAAACATTAGTTAAGCTTAGATTTTTCTAACATCTAAGCGCATAGATGGCAGGAATTGGGAAGCATCTTTGTTTTATCTATATAGAAATAATTATACAATAAATATAATAAATTATATCTGTTGATACAACCTTTGCATGGATAAAATTCTTTGGCTTTGTTTATTTTATCTGCGTAGTATAGCCAATAAAGGCTTCGAAAAATATTAACATTTTTACTGCCTTCGTGTTTACGGCAGAATCACGCGAAATGATTCGACAATTTTATGTCAAAGCGTAATTATTGAAAATAACTTCAATCTTGTTTGAAGTCGTTTAAAAATAGTGATAAACGATGTAATCTGTTCTTGTAAACTTTTTCGTTTGGCCGGTGGGAATTCGCTTAATAATATAATATACGAAATTAATTAGTTGCCACTTTATTTTCAACAAGGGTATTGATCAAATTGTTGAATGTATCGATGGGCATGAGCGGAAGTGATGAGTATACATATAATTGAAAATATATCATGAACGGTAAGCAAAATCAAAACGGTTTACGGGATATAAAAATAAAATTTGTGTAAGATAAGCCCTCGTATCTTCAGAGCAAAGAACAACATTTTAGCAATAAAATTTGCAAGTCCCGTACATTTTGTATAGCAAGTAATTATCGCATGGTTTCTCCAATTCCGGAATCTGGTCAATTTTCGGGCGTTAACCCTATAATGAAATCGTTATATGAATAAAATATTATCCCTAAAATCGTTACGATTAAAAACAAGAAACTTATATGAATTATATGCAGGTTTTCGAATTGACTGCATCCTAATTATCGAAAAGCTAAACTCAATATTTTTATAAACACTACGAACCTTTAACATATGTAACGAAGCTGACAGCCAAAATGTGAATAAAAGTTTTACTACGAGCAATTTTAAAAAACTATCTAATTAATTGCTATTTGGATGATTATGAAATTATATAATTCCCAAAACTACAATTACTAATAAAAATAAACAATTTCCAGTAACAATACCACTACTTAGTTTCGGCATGGTACAAGGATGGTTGTCCCCAATGATATCAGTACTCCAGTCATCCGAGGGCCCTGCGCCGGTGCCATTCACCGCATCAGACATATCCTGGATGACATCCGTGACATACATAACAGCCATCATCTTTGGAGCGCCGATGGGTCACCTCACCGACAAGTATGGGAGGCGAGCGATGACACTAATCACAACCTTGTCTTTAATTGTAAGTACAACGAGAAGTCGCTATCAATCATTCGAAATTCATCATTTTTTAACTTTCTAAATCACCGAACGTATATATATGTAATTGTAGGTGGGTAGAATCGGGTAGACATATACAACAATTATCTCGGACAGGTGATAATCCAATCAGACGTCGAGTTATGTTGATGATGCAATAAAATCACGTTTATATCCGTATAATTTTAATATTATGAGACCTCACGCCAGATATTTAAAAAAAAAATTAAAATATTCTTCAATTTGTTTCCCTAGTTACCCATATCTGTTTTACGAATACGCATCAGCAAATAATAGTATTTTATGAAATATGTAAATCACGTAGAAATTATAATTCTTTTCCGCTTTGCGGATATTTCCTAGATACCGATATTTATCAAGGCTCATCTATTGATATGTGTTGCAGACGAGCATTCATAATTATAGTTTCAAATTTAAACAGAACACGCGACAGAATTAATTCATACCATTGCTCTTAGTGATTGAAATATATAAGTTGTAGTGTGTATCTGATGAAACATTAGTAAATCACAATAACTGTGTTGTGTATGATTAAGTTTTTGTGATAGGGGTCAAATAGGCAACTAAAAGGTTTTTTAGCGACCTCAACTATTATGACGGTTCTCTTCTCCGCACAGACTATAAGTAGATAAAGTATACGTTGAATTGTAAACTGAAGGCCATCCTTCGGCTACTGTGGAGTCGGTAAAAAATTATTACAAATTAGGTTTGACCAATTAAACTAATGGAATAATTCCACAAGAAAAAAACATGAAAAAACAAGACAAGATAGAGTGTAATGGTAGACAGGTGGACCTGCTTGCTTTAGGATCTTCTCCATTTAGGATCTTTTCCGTTAGTTTAATTAAAGCAGGCAGACGGAGATTCTTTTTTTTTCAAAATTTAAAAAGATGATGCTTTTTTATTTATGATTCTTAGGATATTTTATCTATGTCATTACAGTGCTCTATTTATTCTGTTTCCGGCGGGAAGCGCCCAACACTTACAAAACATGCACCTAACAAAAAAGTAACAATAGAAGGTTTATTGTTTGTTTTTGTGAACTAAAAACAATGTTGTGGAATGTCTTCGCGGAAGGCGAATCTCCTTCCTAAAACGTTATTTTCTTAGATGAACTCGTTTTTTTTATCTTGACATTGACCTCCATGAAAATGAAAGTATACGTTTATCATTATATAACCCGTAAACACTTTGTTACCAACATTTGCTTTTGTTGAAATTCTTAATGAGGTATAAGTACATCGACTTCCGGGTCATTAAAAACTAACGAATCAACGTTTTCTAATCAAAATGGCTCCAAGCTGAGAATCCTGGCTGAGGAAATCAAACATTGTAAAACCATAAAACGCCATAAAGAATACGGCAATAGAACTTAACAGTGTCAAAGAAAAAATTACTATTGTGTTTTTCCGACAACCGGTTAAAATAATCTAGTTTCATGATAAACAAATCTTTTCAGATTTATTGGCAAATAAAACTGGTGTGTCTGGAACCATGGGCGTTGATTCTTGCTCGCGCGATTGCTGGTATACCCTGCTCGGCCTGCTATATTGTCCTGCCCATTTACTTGAAGGAGATCAGTGATATTGATTTAAGAGGCGCATTGGGTTCATTGCTTATTCTAAACAGGTATGATAGTTATAGCCGTAAAAGATAGATAGCAAGACTACAGAGTTCGTTGACGTTACAGTGTTAGTTGTATGGTTTCAAAACAAACTCAATCAGACGAAGAGGTATTTCCGGGCCTTCTAGAAAAGAGCGTATAAGCATCTTAGAGGCCGGTAACGCACTGGTGAGGCCTCTGGCATCGCGAGTGTCCATTGTCGGCGGCTTAAAATCAGGTGAGCCTCCTGCTCGTTTGCCCCCCTGTTTTATAAAAAAAAACGAATTCTTACCTTAGTTTACGCTCTGATTAAAAGACTCCTATAAGTACTTTAGTTATAAAGGTTTAAATTTAGATTAAAATTGTGCCGGTAAATAATGGTTATTCCAATTTTTATTCTTCTAAGTTTTAATGTTGCGTAATTATTTATCAATATAACATGTTTCAACAATATCTTAATGAAGGCGATTTTTGAAATTAATTTAAATTTATTTCGTAAACACGGACTGTGCCGCGTATTATCATATTTAAGATATTATGTTAATCATATTTTTTAACTTTGACAGAATAAACATTTAATTGTCGGTCCATTTGGATAATGTTATTTTTTGTAGTAGCTTTACTAGGAAACATTCTGGCAGCTACCTAATTAAGCAACAACGTATTTTATTATATTTGCGATTTGATAAATAATTGTATTTAAAGAAAAACACTTTGTTAACGGATTAAGTTATGTGCTTTTACAAAATGTAAGTATATTACATTATTTTAAATTTTTCCGTCGTTTCGCGTAAGTACTTTACAGCGTGCGTGCGTCACGGAAGACCTGTAATATACTTAAATTTTGTAAAAATACATAACTTAATCCGTTAACAAAGTGTTTTGCTTTAAATGAGTAATAGTTATGTTAATGAAAGACAATATTAAATAATTGTATTCAAAAGCATCGTAAATATTCCCGCCGTTTCATTTGTAATTTATAAGAGCTCTTGATTTTTGTCAAAAAGTTGCCTGTTTGACCATTTGTCATCAGCCCTACCGTGTTTTATCAAAGCAAAACACGAATTTTCGCATACATAATATTAAGTAGGTAAAAAATATTAACCATAAGCATTTCATGCTAACGTTTTTCTATTCTTTTTAAAACCTACACTAAAGATTTTAGTAATTTTGAGTCCACCTGGATCTTCATATCCACCCATAGTTACTAGAGTAAAACGTCACTCTTACTTTGACCTTACCATTTTTCCTATAACAAATATACAAATACACAAAAAAAAAAAAAAATTTTTTCTAAAAGTTTGACTCGCACTTTCTCTTTTTTTGTCCATTAATTTTAGCGGGGCGTGGAAAGTGTGCGACATATGTATGTTACTTGTTATTTCTATTAATGAGTAAATTTTACATTTATAGGAACATTGGATATTTGATGAGCTACATATTCGCCGATCTACTGGAAGTGACCACAATGCTATGGATGGGTGTTCTAGTACCGACAGTCGTGTTCTTTATATTTTTAGTCATGCCTGACACTCCTGAGTTCCTTGTGAAGCAAGGGAAAGTTGATGTAAGTGATCTTACACCACTTTTTGTGTGAATGGTATTCCTTTTCCATCGCACGAAACGTATGTTAAAGGTACAATAGTAGCTTCTCTCTTCAAAATCATAAAGCTCAAAGCTCTTAAAAATCTAAAATCTAAAAATAATATCACTAATAAATCCCATTTATCAATGGATAAAGAGATACATAGAGATACAGTGCATATCTTGATTTAAATAAGAGATATCTCAAAATTAAAACTCTCAAAAAACTGAAATTAGTTTTAATGAAATATCTACAATCTGCTAATCCAATTAGATATGACCAAATTATTTTATCGCTTCGAATATCCAATAAATTTAAGTAAACAAAAAATCGAATTCCGTAACAAACCGAATAAAAAAATTAAACTTTTTAACAAAAATAATTATAAAATGTGTGGACCCTGTGGCATAGTGCCCCTAATGCTGGTGGCATTTCCTCACTGTACGTATGTATCTGTATTTTTTTTTCCAGGAAGCAAAAGCAGTACTCGCATGGCTTCGAGGTGTTCCCGCTATTGACCAATCTATTGAGCAAGATATTGACATTATTGTGAAAGCAGAGAAACAAACAAAAGCTAAACAAAAATCCGTTTGGAACATTATATGTAAGTTGCAATAAATATTTAATTAATAAGATTTTAAAAGACCCTTACTTGTTATTTGTTTTGGACTTCGCTTCAAAAGAATTTCAACCAAAAGAAACGAATGCTAAAACCATCGAGTTTTTGAAAAAGGAATGCGTAGCGGTCGTTCCGTTACAAGCGGTTGGGACCGTCATTTCGTATGACGTTTACAACTTCACGTCACGACGTGTTAACACGAAACTATTATCGTCTAACGTTTTGCGTTTTCTCATTGGTTGCTAGAGGATTTCAATCAAATTATTTATTCTCGAGAATGAGTTTCAAAATTCACCTACTGTTTTTACAAAACTACTTTAAAGTTCTAAACAAGCGTTTCTATATACGCTGTAGATTATAGAAATCTGAACTCTATACCAGATTTGGGGTATTTGACGAATAAACACCGCCAAATTTGGAGAAGATTTACGACGTGATTTTATAAATTAAACACACTAATTAACGAACAAAGCTTTCAATCATAAGATGATGAGATTTTTTAAGGCACGGTGATTTATAATGTGGGGAGCTTAGTCTTGACATACAAACTTAAGTGACTTTACTGCTTCTAAACTATTTTTTGACATATGCACGTTTTATGTAATTTTTACATAATTGTTGTTATTTTGTAATCAGCTCATCTTGTATACTTTGTAAATAAATTACTTATTATAATAAATAAATTTCAGGGAAGGACAGGCCGACCTTCAAAGCGTTCATCATCACGCTGGTGGTCAAAATCACTCAACAGTTCGACGGCTACCTTATAGTCCTTATATACGCTGGTTTCGTAACTGAAAGGGCAGCTGAAGCCATCACCTTAAAACTGAGTCCTAACAAACAGGTGATGATGATTGGTTTGGTGCAATTGGTGGGATCTATAGTTGCCACTTGTATAGTAGAGCGGACAGGGAGAAAGGTAAGTGCACATATACTTGCTAATATTATAAAGCTAAAGATTTTGTTGGTCTCTGGTTTGAATTCAAATATTATCCAACTGATTGTGCATTTTATTTTCTACTTGAAATTCGGTTAAATTCTTGACGCCTATAGGAATTGTTGAGCAAAAGTGATCAGGCACATTTAAAGTTTATTATTAGGCTAAGACAATTATGCTGCAGATTTTGTTAAAAAAAACTCTTGCTCTTTAAATAAAGTTTCGTGTATTCAGAAGCTAGTTAGTCAAATTCAGTACAAGCTGCTATAAGAGAGACGTTATTTATGAGAATCTTTCATTGTTTCTAATATTTATACAAATACATATACCATGCTTAATAAGGCTAAGTGGGGTAGAAAAAAATTTTTAACTACCCTAATATAAAAAAAATATTTAAGAGCATAGTTTACTCAATCAACAGTTTTTTCAATTATCAGCAGCTGACATATATTTCATATGACTTTAATACGAATTTCAGAAATTTAAGAACCTGAAGAAGTTTGTTGTTGGCATAAAAACCTTTTTTTTTTCAGCTCCTACTGGTCTCGACGTCTTTTGCAGTCGGTGTTGGTATGATGATTCTCTCGGCGTGGTTCTATTTCACTGGTTTAGGGATTTGGCTACCTGGCTGGGTCCCTATGGTAGCTATGTGTGTGTGCATATTCGCTGATGCGGCTGGATTTCAACCTATATCCTACATTATTATCACCGACTTGTTTACATTTCAAGTAAGTAAATATTTAAAATTAAAAAGTATGAAAAGGTATAAAAACGATATTTTTGCAAGATTGCGAAACGCTAGCCGTCGAGTTGCTCACGTAACTTTTTGAAGTGGAGCTTCTTTACGTACGCTCGACTTGAGGTCTGGGGTAAGCGTTACGAAAATTATGATCGGGCGAGGCGAACGGAAGTTGAGTGGGGGATGTAAGCAAGAGGAAGCAGTGCGGGCACGTTTTCTTTCTGCCTTTCTCTGGTATCAAAATATCTGTATAATTTTAATTCTAAAATATATGGATCTTATTTATCACATAAGCCTATTGTCTGATTTTAGAAGGAGTCACTTATGATAAATAAATAGTAATGATCATTAATCATTAGATATCAGAGATTTACTAATGATTTTACATTGATAAATCAGTAATTTATTTAATGAAAATAATGAATTCAAATAAAAGATCTATTTAAATATATTAATTTACCGATGGAAACAAAAAATAAATTTAAATATTTGTAGAATATTAATATTTTTAAATGTACAAACATATATCCCGAAGGAGCGAAAGAAGTTTCACTTCAGTCGTATGGTCATATAATACATTTTTTATAATTTAATTTCTCTACTTCTATAACTTATCTTAATGCTGTTCGATAACATTGGTTGTTTCTTAATTATTAAACTGTTTATTTGTCCAACGAATTTGGAATTCGTATCTTGAATAACACAGTTTGAGAGAAAAGACAAAAGCTCCTTTAAACATTTGACTGATTTGTAAAAGTCACTACTTACCTTATAATAAGTTTGAGTTTTATAAGTATAATTTTATTTTAATTATTCAACTCACAATTCACTCGTGAAGTTCATTATTATTTATTTAATAATTCCCATTGTAATAACTCTCTCTTAGCATGTGATTAACATAATAAATTTTGACTATTCTTTGCATCAAAATAAATCATCCTTCTTAATGAGGTAGTAATAATTATGTATATTGAGGTACATTTCACACACGCTCGTTTGAGCACCAATCCAAAAAAAATAATCTTGAAACTTTGTTTGAATATTGACTTTTATAATATGATATTTATGTACAAAATTCCAGCTTCGAGGCACGGTGTCTTCGTTCGCAAACATTTGCGCAAAACTCAGCAATTTTATACAAACGAAGTGGTTCACAAGGGTGTGCGAATTAATCAGCATACATTGGACGTTCCTCTTCTTTGCAATTGTGTCATTTTCCGCCTGTATCTACACAGTGATCGCTTTTCCAGAAACAAGGCATAAGTCTGTGGAGGAAATATATGCCAAGTTAGAGAAGAAGAAAGATCGCACTGATGTGGCATAGACTTTATCTTTAAAAGTAAATTGTCATTCTGTGTTTATTCTGTGGTGAAATGAGGTACTATACCCCTCATTCGTGACTGTGTAATGGGATTGTAATTGGTAGACTGCATTTCTCTAGTCTATTCGCAAACGTGAGACGATCCGTCTTACGTCCAATAACAATCAAACGAAACACGTCATTTACACTCTGACAGATACTAGGACCAACTAATATGTCGTTTCTATATAAACTGTGTCACGGCGTGTCGCCATATTTTTTGTCTACGGCCTCAAGACTGTCTATAATAACATAATTTGTAAGAATGTTGACGTCTGCAAGCGAAAGCTACATTACATAGAATTATTATTATAACTTTAACTAGTAAAGGCATTTGACTAATAAAATCTCAATATGGTTTTATATAATATTCGTGTAAATATCTAAGAATTCCTGTAATTATATATAATAGTAATATAATGTAATTGTATATTATAATAGTAAGGACTCAAAAATATTTAAAATTATAATATTAAGTGTACTTATAATAATTGTCAATTTAAGTTATTTAGAAAATAAATGTAAAGATATTGTATCGTTAGTGGCTAAGCTGTAACGTAGACGTAGGTTAATTAAATTATATCCATAATTCTTAAGCGTTTCATTACTCGTCCTTGAGAAAACGTTTACATATTATTTATTAGTCCAACGAATTATATTATTAACATATATTTTAAACACACAGACTGTCTTAAATAATATTAACAGACGATAATATATCTCTTGTAAATAAATTTGTATATAAAATAAGCCTTAGTATTGCTATTTGCAGCGGCTTTTAATTAATGCGTGTGAAACCGCCAGTCTATAATTTTTGGAGTCTTGGGAGCTTTGTTAGTTAGTTTGAGTTATTAAAAATACCTTAGTATAATTAATACTTATTTATTTATCGGATCGGAAACGAACACACTAACACTGTATTTCTTTTTGGATTACAACAGGATTGGGACCTATCTGACTGTGCGATCTCTAGGACTCCATTCTAATATTCAATTAATGACTAAGGAATTTTGGAACATTTGTTTTAACATTGTAAACATCTGTTGTTAATAACTGTTGAAACAAATTTTAAGACATTACAAAGCAATTAAATCTTTCAAAACTTTACAAGCCATTTATAAATATAAATCAAAATTCTGACCAGAGGTATAAATTTCTAAACTTATAATAAGATAACGTCATCCAGTTATAAAGTAAATGCTAATCTTAAAATGAAACTGTATAATTTTCCATTACCATATTTGGAGTCGTGAAAAATTGAATCTGGTATACTATCTGGAGGTAAAATGTCTTTCTCAAACTATTAACTTAACTCTGTTCAAATTAAAATATATCTTATTCATTCATTGTTTCCTTTATAATTTTAATAATATTACGTTTTTGCTAAATCTTATATTCACTGAGCTGTTACCTGGTCACCCACAACACAGGGTTTCCATAGTGTGCGGACCAGTGTATACATTGTTTGTTTGTAAACTCTAAATTAATATTTATTTATTTTAACCTAAAGTACTGCCAAATTGCGCTGATAGTGTGAGGAAAAAGACAGTCCGATTTGTGTTCCAATTAATATAAAGTAAGACTAATGAATCAATCACGTTGTGTTTTTTTAGGTTTTCTTAGATAATATATGAACGCAAAACCTCACAATTAGGGAACGCTTTGCAAAACAACTTCGGACCTAAACTTCGGATAAATCAAAGTTAAGAAAATATTAATGGTTTGTCAAACGTATGTAACCTATACTATATGTTTCTACATTTACAATTTAAACCTTATGGCTATCAATTTAGAGATGTACAGAATAGGTTACACTCTCTAAAACTGTTTGACAAGTCTAAAGCTAAATTTAGAGATTTTTAGTTTAGAGTGAATACATCAGAATCGCCACATAATAACCTATTTCAAAAAATACGAAATGAAAAGTTTATCTTATATTTTTTAATTGAAACGATCCACGCTTCATTTATTTACTAGAATTTATAAATATAACTATTTTTAAATTTCATAATTACACGGGGCCAGACATTATCTTGAGTCACTGGCATTTCAATGAAACGTCAACCAATGTTTGCGATCAAGACTTTAGTTTACTTTTTTTAAATCAAACAACTGCCAACCGGATTCGCTTCTACTCCTTACGGTCTCTGTAGAGTGTTTCTGCAGACTAACAATATACAGTATACTTCAGTGAGTAAATTAAGTTGGTAACAGGCGCACGCGTTCGTAATATTTGAAATATACGATAATATCAACAACTCTTGAATGCTTCTGCCTATTCGGTTTTATAATCAAGAATATTATATTTTGTCCATTGTTATAGTTGAAAATTATTTTAACGTGGAAGTGTAAAAGTGAAAGCAAGCACATTCCAGCACTTTTTGAAAAAGGAACAGATTTCAAAAGGGATTGAATAAAGTTTCTACTGATTTAAGTAAGTTTAAAAGAAATAACATTTAATTAATAGATATATTCCTACAGTAGATGTATGCTCTCTTTTATAAAAAAAAGGTAATTCTTATCAACGTAACAATGTCTCTGGCGTAAAATAGACATAAGGTAGTTTTTTTTCGTGATCTTAAAAATACATATTGGCTTCATAATTCATTAGCTTTTACTTTCAACATTGCTTTGATTGCTAACCCGCGTGAGACCCGTCATTATTAAAGCGGGCGCGGTTAATTATTTTTTGTGGTGATTTTTAAATATGACAACGCCAAAATTATAAATTGAATTCAAATTAAGTCTTAACAATCAAGTAGAACGTATTTTTATATGAGTAGTAATTATTTTAAGAAAATTTCATTTAAAAAGAAGTTATTTTGACTCAACTCAAAATGCTATTGTACTATATTTTATATTTATACTATAATACCGCTCCTATTAGGGGTTGTGTGATATTCCCGTTTTACGAGTCCAAAACAGATGATATACCTACCTAATAAGTACAAAAAGTTCTGGCTGGTCGTGTAAATAAAATACGTGTCCATAGACAATAAACTAAAAACACAAAACCCTTTTGTTACAAACCGGGTGGTGCCCGGCTAAGGGTTCCTTTTATCCTCCCAGCTGCGTTGGAACAGCAGCGGGAATCGAATTGACTCGGTAACAACTGATATGTTCTTAAGACATAAATTAATTTTTATCCCGGTTTAAATGTATAGGCACAAAAGTTATTTATTTCTAATATCTAAGTACATTATAAAATTGTAAACGATAGGAGTAATCTAATTTGAACTTCAGATAAAAAAGTCAATATTGATGCTAAATTTTTTGTTCTCAAAAAGAGATAATGGTCTCGACACGATGGTAATCGACACGAACTGTTGTTAAATTGAGTCTTAAATTTAGATTGATGACTAGACAAATTTGCATAGAGGTAAACAAGTTTTTTAGCAAAACATAAGTTGCCTACGCATATTTTGTCGGAGTGTGTCCGGAAGGATAGTGTCGCGTCCGTTTGATTGTTTTATAGTGTATTGGAATTGACATCGGAATACACTATTGCATATATTATAGACTTTAAAATTAGTACACAATTTATATTAAGATATTTAAGATATGAGCTAAGTATTATCTTTATATGAGCGTCATCCTCTTTTGTCGTACAGGACGACACGGGGGCTTCAATTGATATTTGTATTAAGTCTGATAATCGATTAAAAAATTCATCGTGCACTAGGCTATATACAGAAGATTAAAAAAAAATGCATTATAAAAAGAGCCTTTAAACTCAGCTTCGATTTAAAAGTTTGAAGGTTTTTGATTCAAAAATCTGTGAGTATATAATTATGGAATTTAGGTTGAACGAAGGAAGTGTAGTTATATGCCCCAAAGGCCCAAGGTCAATGGCGCTCAACAGGGACCTCAAGCGTGATGAAGCCGGAACAAAGTCTTAAAGCTATTACAGTCAATTTGTTATTTAAGTATCCAAACATCTTTAAATTAGGCTGTTCAAAGGTGTCAAATGTTTGTTTCCTACTTGTTACTGTGTAGAAAAAAATCTGCCACAGTTAACAGAACTTATATTCTTGTATCAAAAAGCATTGCGAAGATTTTAATATTTTATTATACAATTTGCTTCATTCCCGTGTTTTGTACTTGCGGAATTATTGTTTCTTGGAACTTTATTAAAATATTATGAACTGTAAAGACCAAGTCGCGTACCAATGTTAGTAAAAATATCTACTTTTCTAATAACTATTTATAACTTAAGTTTCTTTCGCCTTCAACCAGACAAACAAACTCTTCAGCTTTTTAATAACAATATAGATTGTGTATGTTTAGAAAGAAGGAAACCCCTGGATTTACTGGAGCAATTTATACAACCGTCGTTTTTTACGCAAACCGAATTCGACCTTATTTGAACTATATAGAGACTGTTTTACACTATGTCAATTTAATTGAAAATATTATTAATATACATGCCAATCATTGCTACTTTTCACATGATTAAATAATCGGAAAACCCCGAGCGGACTTTCACTTCACAATAGCAAATGACAGTTGCATGGGGTATTCCAATCATAAAGAAAAATGTATTTAACAAATGATTGAGTTAAGCGAGAAAATGACGATTGACAAGTGCTTGCTTATTTCTAAGAATTAACAGGGCTATATGTATCGCTCAATCCAGAGAAAACGCAATTAAAGTGACCTTTTTATCGAAATCAGTTACCTGTGTCCCTTTTTCGGGTTGGGGCCCGCGGAGGTGAAAAAAGCTTAGTTTTGATAAAAGTTAGATGGCATCCGCTCTCTAGCTTAACTGTATATTTTTCGTGGAATAACATCCTTCGAACGTTGGAGTCATTTTTGATACAAATAAGAATACAAGAACTTTAAACCAAATTTAGTGCCGTTATATTTTATTATTAGCAAAAAATATTCGTCCGTCTTTCATATTTAATTTTCGTTTCTTTATTACCTTTGTTATTTAATGATACTGATTTAATGTTTTATTAATAATGAGTTCAGTATAGTAAAAATGATTTGTTAATAGCGTATTGTGCTTGTGCCTAGAAATTAATTCTAAATAAGGTTTTACAAGAACAGAAATTACTTTTCAATATATGAAGTCATTAATTAAAAGTAATGTTCTACTAAATCTATTTAAAAAAAATCTAATATAGTGATTTGTACAACATACCCATTAATTGGCTCAGATAAATTCCAGTTTGCAATAACATGTTATAAACCGAGGCCACCGCATTCACCAGCCTATAATTTTCATACAAACGAATGCGGATAAAAACGATCTGTATCGAACGATGTAGGTGATATAATGGAGTGAAAATCTACTATTCAAATACTTTAACAATAAAACAGTTTACCCTTTACCATGCCGTTTATAAAATAACAAAGTACATGCAGATAGACGAAGGAGTATTTAACTTAAAACAGTATTCGACTGATTTGTAAGAACAATGCAGCGATGGTCTTTTATTAAACTATATAACAAAACATTGTCGATATATTCTAGGTTTAGTCGTCAAAGACATATTTTGTAAGGAGTTTATAACATTAGATTTAGGTTACTCAGTTAGGTCAGACTTAGGTTCAGTGTTTGAAGGTCCTGTGTGCATTCGTCACATACCTATGACGACCCAATGGTCACCATACTGACTGACGAAGATTGTATCCGATGTAAAGGGATTACAACGTATACAATCTTACAGAAGCTATATGTAAGTAGCTTTTTTTATTTTATTTGTATATTATTATTAAGATATATATTTCTCTTGAAACTACATTTGCGTCGTGAATTAATGGAATGCAGGTGGCCAATAACTTTTCGGAATTGAGGCAAATATTGGATAGGATATTGAAGATGTGTAGGATAACCTCAACAAGATACTACGATGTCAAGTATTCTTTAGATAACGAAGATAAGATGACATTGGATCAACTCACGTGTTTAGCAGACGATACAGTAATTATATTAAAATATTTATTCTTAGATTAGGTATAGCATAAGGTATTAGAAATTTTGTCTCTTGATTAGCCTATCTACTTGAAATAGATATATACAATTGGTATATCCAACTCTGCATTAGTCGATGTATTTATTACGTATTTTTGGAAACTACGGCTGTATGCTGGTCATGTAGGTCAACGTCGCTGTCGTAAATATTTTATATTCATAATAAAAAATTAGTTCGGTCCTTAAAAAATAAACATTGAATGTACTAGAAGCATTGGAAAAACAATTTTATTCACAACACTCTTGCATACTGCAACAGATATATGTTATACCTTTTGCAGTTTTTCTCGATCAAGAATTTATAATAAAATAGATGGACAATTTAAAATCAAAGCCACATTGCACGCCTGAAAATTTCATCTCAACGAACTCAATTCGTCAAACATTAAATCGATCTATTGTCTAGAATTTTGATTTGAATCGATTAACATATGCTTACATAATTTTCTGAGTCGTAAAATAACGATAAAACCATTGTTATGATTCGTTTTGATAAAATAAATCCGTAAAATCATGTTCAATTATTCGATCAAATTTCTATGTACTTTACTAACTTAATTTTTTTTACGTATGTATAAAAAATAAATAAATGATTGGAGTTATTGCCATCTAGTCCGGGTCTCAGATTTCAGTGTTTGTTTCAAGACCGTTTCTTAACTAATAGGTATGTAGGTGATCAGGGTTCTTACGCCTTAGATTTTAGTCTAACACTAGTTTTATTACTATGTTCCCCTTCACCGAACGAGCGTGTTTAAATGGTCACTCAGGAAGGAAAATCCGTTCGTGCACATTCAAAAGCATGACCTCAGGATTGGCAGGCACACGCTGAAGCAACTTCGTCAACAATACTCTCGTTCGTATAGGTTAATTGTACATATATTGGTACAATGCGATGCTAGAATCCCGAAAAATACTTAATAAAAATGTATTAAGATTCTGATCAAAAACAAATAACATCTTAAGCCTTGTAAAGCAACAAATCAATAAAAAAGATGATGAAATAATAGGGGCAGCCATATGTTTGCTTCATTAGAAGACAATTAATTTTATAAGAATAGGAGGTGATAATTTTCGTGGTCAAAAATTTACAATTAAAAACAATACTTTCGAAATGCTGGGAAGAAAATTGTAAGTGTAATAAAATTATTCGTATATTCTTACCATGTCTGTGCTAATCACGTTAAGTACAGTACTTTTCACGAACATATTTGTGATTTATCACTAGTAAACATTAATCAAAAACGATCAATTACTAGAGACAAACAAATAAATTGATATTTAAGTTCCGTAAAACGATTCCGGTGTGGTGCAGTCTGCTTCAGTTTCAACAGAGTAGACGAGGTGCATAACGAACGTACCACAGACAAGTATAAGATAATGTATGTTCTATAAAGTTGACAATATATAAATATTTCAACACCATTTCACTTCGGTGACTGAACAAATTCAACATTGTTTGCTCATCATCAGGTCCAGACACAAACAACGTTTTGTTTTCCAATTTGTCTTTCAAAATGGATCACGCGATTATTTCTTATAGATCCACTGACATGAATTATGGAAACAGTCGAAATTATTAAATTGTTCTTCGTTATATAGAATATAAGTATTGCAATGGCAGTCCTATATTTTTATTATAATTTGTCTTTAACAAATAGACTAAAGTGCAATGGGCCCAGACGAAAAAACAAAATTACTTTTCCACAGCGTGGATGATAAATCAGTTCAAATGATATTCAGTCCACGTCTATCATAAAACATTCAAACATTGACTGACGTAAGTTCCCACCAAATTGAGAATCTATGGTGAGTCTCACTTGTCATTCCAAATATGTTAACTTATTGATAATTAGCATTTAACACTTTGGATGTTTATAATTCTTGATCCTATATAAATCTAGTTTCTAAGTAAACCTTAGTACATTACAAAACCCTAATAGACCAATATTTACGAAATACTTCGAGATAAAATCCACAACCACAGGAAGTTGCCTTCCTGAACTTCCTGAAGATGCTCCGGTGTCGGGGCGAAACGTCGAGTGGTTGTGGATATGTCGCGGAATATTATTTAAATATTGGTTTAATAGGGTTTTGTACTGTGGACTTCGGCAAGGTAACGCCTGATCCTTTTAATTACCCTAGCACATTTGCAAACGCTGAAAACTTTAGTAAAAGAACATATATACATAATGTATTATTACTTAATGATATGAGTTTTTTCATAGTTTTTCGACGATAAATTAAACTATCATCGTCAAAATTTTTATATTAAACGCATTCTATCCAAACAAAGTAACTTTTTAACTTAATAATATGAGTATGTGGTGACGGCATTAACGATAAACAAAAAATTGAGCTAGTTATTTTCATTAAAGAGTTATATTCTTTTCGTATGTTCCTGAATAAGCACGTTACATTGGTTGCTCTTCAGATAAATTCTTCGGATTATTTAAAGCCCTAACTCTTGTTTCAGAAAAAATGAGAGGCTGAAATAAACACATCAATAACATTATGCTGGATATCTTCCCTCTACGATGGTTCGCGAAATTTCAACATGGCGGTATCGCCAATCAATTCTTTATGGCTATTATGGGTAAGTAATTTAAGAGTTATTTGGCTTTATCACAATGACTGAGATTTTTTAAAATTAAATTACGTTAGTTTTTCAGAAGTATTATTTTTGTAGCATTACTTATACAAAACAATTTGTATAGTAAGAAAACTGTTACTTTTACTTGAGATCAAAAAATAAATAGTAAATAATAAAATGTAGTAGGCAAAAATAGCCGCCATGTTTTCCAAAGTCAACATAGATTTTCTACTTCCTTTCTGCGTATTAATGTTTAAAGCAGACGGAAGTGAAGTACCGGAAATCCGAGGAAATGTCTGTTTCTTTTATCTTATATCACTAATAGTATAAAGTTTCTTAGTGTGTTTGTGTGTATGTTTGCTAGTGTTTCGCGAATGGTCTTATTATGGTAGAATTGGGTAAACGGGAAGCTAATATCTTTGATTAAAACATAAATATATAGGTGTGTGTTTATTACAATTTTAAATTATGCATTTCGGAAAATGTAACAAGTAAATTACTTGATGATTAACCTGCCAGAAATCGTCAGAAACTAATAGATTATTCAAATTCAACTATTAAATGTCATATAATTTATTCGTATCGCATATTGTTGCTAACCTCCACAATGCTTTGACCACTTCCTCATATTTATAAACACCGCTCGTGAACCTACGTCATTTTCTACACCTTTGATTGTGAAAAAAATATTTTTTGCAAGAGGAAAGATACGATAAACGGTTTTTGTTTTTGTTTTCATAGGTTTGAAACTTTGGAATACAATATTATGCTCTTGTATGGTAATAAAGAATGAATTTTCAGAACATGTTTCCAGGACAGAATACGTACTAATATAGTTAGTATCTATACGAGTTGAAAAGCTTAGAATAGTTGTATTAGTATAGTGCTTTTTTTTAATTTTCTACAGACGCTATAAACACTAGCTCAATTATATAAATGGTGAGGAAACGTTTATGCCATAGAATCAAGAAATAAATTTTGTTGAAAGGCTTCGGCTGTTCATCTACATTTATATAAAGAAACTGATCAATGAAACAGACGCCTCGAGAGGGCCGTAGAGGGTCGGGTCATTAATTATTATAAGTAAAAGTATCATATTTTGACATAATAACGTATTCATAGCAAATTGTATTAGTCGATTTTCATACGTGTCTTACTAGAGAAACGTTTTTATGCAATTGGTTTTAAACCGTAATGGATACGTAATATTAACATTTAATCTTAAGAATATATTGATGTAACATATGTTAATCAAATAAATGATAATTTTGTATCCGTATATGGTGGTGTAATAGTAATTATGTGACACATTATATCATTATATGTTATTTTCTAAATTATTTAGTACATGTATATTTGAGATGGTTTAATTACTAGTATATAAAGATCATTGTGGTCCATCTCCATATTAAATATTTTTATATTCACACCAAAACTCAATACATTCTGTAATTATAATCTTTATTAGCATATTAATGAAATCAATTATAACGAACAAATAGTCAATCACGCGTGGCCACTAACGTTAATATAAAAATCAGAAATACAAGGGTCGATCAATATTAAATTTTATCACTTAGCATCATAATAAGATCATACTGTCGTAAATATAAACCACTAAACACTTCATATATTAAATTATCGTAGTAATAATCAATAAATACAATTGTATTTTTGTTTTCTGGAGTTGTCTTAGTATAAACTCCTGTATAAAAATATACATATGAAATTTTTTTAAATAAACACATGCAATTTCAGTTTAATTTACATGATATGTAAATAATATATAAAGGTAACAATTTAGTATTAATATGTGTCTATGCCGTTGCTACAACAGCTTATTGCGAAACAACAATTTATCTGGCTATATTTAGCGAATCTAGAAATTACCATCGGCGGAAGACTAAAAATAAACTCGCTGTGTCACTTTATGAGGTAACTTTCTCATTCCTAGTTCTAATTCCAACAGTGTTGAGCTTTCAATGAGACGACTTTGACATAAACAAACCTAATACGAGCACTATTTAACATAAAATACATTCGTATTTGCTATAAAGGAAATTGTATATTCTGATAAACGAGCAATTCGTTTTAATTACTCTAGATATATGTAACAAATAAGGTTTTAATACATTCATACGTTAATTTTCATGTCACCTTAGAGAGGAAATAGATTTGACATTTTTTTTAACGATGTTCTACCCTCGAGGGTAAGTAGGATAAGAACCCTGTATTTGATTTAGATTATATAAGAATTGTATTTAGTATTTGATTTGTATGAACGTTTTTATTAATTGAAGTGCGCGAATTTTATATATGTTTAAAGCTTACAAATACATGAATATATATAAAATTATTGGTAATGAACTAAGTAGTAAGTTTAGTATAAAATAGACGGAGGTTTGACGGTTCGAGACTCAAAATACAACCAACATTAGTATGCAGCAGTAAGCAACTATTGCAAGTGACATTACACAACGTGTTATTATGTGGGAAGAATGACAAATCAAGATGATATTAAGCAATGTTGGTTGCATAAATTCTATTAGTGCCATACAATTTGTGTTTAGTTAATAAAATTAACGGGTATTGTCCTAAACTCCAAGTTTTAACGATTAATTCTTGCTGGTGCTAAACGAAGACCTTTGTTAACATTCTTCATCACCATGGTTTGATTACAGTTTGTTCACTGTAATCAAATCCACGATTTATTATAAGTCTAATTGTATTACAGATGAGAGTTGTATTAACAATATATTGACAAAATATATATAAGGTACATACCACAGAGAGGTACATATAGCAATAAATTACGAATCCGGTCTACCTAAATACAAATTCTTTAAAAAGGTTTAAATAGGCAAAGTACGTTAGATAGATACATAATACAATATTATATACTATTACGACACTTTGTTGTGAGGCGAATTAGTTATGGTGGTAATTTTACAATCTTGGCTTAAGCTCAGGTATTGGCACGTAATTACAGTATCCATATTGCTATTTTGTTTTTAACACGTAATTTTGTGTCGTTTTGTCTTTGGCACATGTAAGTACCTAATATTTAAGTAAACCTATGGGCGCGAATAACCTTATTACATAAGGCATTTGGTGTGTTTTGCAGCAATCATTTCTACATTCAGTTGACGAAATACATTTGGATATTTAATAGAAAATGTTATATTACTTCTAACATTTTAATTACAAACAACTCGAAACGTCGCGCAAAAAATGTACCTAAATTCGATTTCATATCATTTAAAGAACATTTAATTACTTGCTTTTAAACGCGTTGGAATATTTTTTGTGTTATCCGTTACTACATCAACTAAATAGCGAACGAAGCACGAGTGTTCAGAGATTAAAAAAAAAGAAAATGCGCATTCATATTTATTGCGAGACATCACGATTTACAATCGAATGCTGACCATTGAGGTCAAAGAATAATAAGCACAAATAAGAGGGCAATAAAGAAAAAAACTTCAATCTTTTGCCATTTATTTGTCAATTAAAGTGGCTTTGTCGCGAAACAAATATTATATACCTGCTTTAGAATGTTATTTACAACATGCCCTTACCTTAATTAATAATATAAAAATCATACGGTCGTTATATCATTATACCTTGTCTTTTATTAACATAACTATTACTCATTTAAGAAAAGGTTATAGCTTGGTCTACCGTGACCAAGCACGCTGTAAATCATGCGAAACGTCGGAAAAATATTAAAACTTTAATTTTGTAAAAATACATAACTTAAACCGTTAACAAAGTGTTTCTCTTTAAATTATATGATTCATTCTAACTTCAACAATCAAAAATCGTTCTCTTCAACTTTTGGGACAAAGAAAAGGTCATGCAAACTCAAGTTGAACGTCGTGAACTAGTTTTTCAATAAGCTTTGTAAATTGTTTAAGAAAAACTACAGGTTTAGCTGTATAGTTCTGTTAGATTGAAGTTGGCTTCCGCATCTAGATAACAGTGGTAATATATTCCTGATTAAGGTTAAATCTGGGTAGGTACTGCTTCGCCAATGTCTCTGAAACGGTGACTCAGCGTTGCAAGTCTCAAAAACGGGTTTCCCCTTTAAGATATGTTTACTCCGCTAACTGATAAAACTTTCTAAAATAAAAAATTAAACAATAATGTTTAAGTTACTAGGTATGCACTTCGGATAACGATTCCGAGTTTCGTTTGGCTAAAACAGCTGTTGAACCAAAGAGGAGTTTTGAAGTTAAATAGACACATAAAAACCTATTAAGATTGACACTCATTGAAAAACGTGTATGGAGTAAGCTGCTGACAGGCAATTTTAAATAAATGGCTGTTTTTAATAAGAAAATCTGTTACTAGTCCCGCCTTAAAGGAAATTATTGTTACCCTATCACTATATAATTATTATCTATACGTTTATAATGTACGGTAACGCTGGCAACCTGAGGTCATATGAGTTCACACAAGACGCAGGTTATGAGAACTTATCTTAATTATAATACCTTGATTGTATTTATCTTCTAAGTGTATTTATTTACAGAAATCTATATGTAAATGTAATAAACCTGTTATTAAAGACATGATATGTGGGTGAACTCTTTTCCGCCCATGTTAACGTCATGTTTTCAGATTCAATCAAAATTGGTTTGTGTTAAGCGCTGAATACCGACATTTGAATTAATAAAAAGGTACATGGTCTTATATTTCTCAGAACGTAATTGATTATATTTTTTATCGTTTTTTCCTCTAAAATAATTCAAGAAAAATATTGGCGGTATCAGAGGCGCGTGACAACTGACCTATGTCCTATGACATGCGACAAAATGTCGGATGTGTCTATGAGAGTTTAGAGCAAGGGCAGTTTATCTGTAGCACACGTGATGACTGTATGGCCTGGGAATTGTGACAAAATATATTATCGCAGATAATTAATGTTTGCTTGGCGATAGTTTCAATAAACTAATTTGAATTGATTATAAGACACATTTTAGGAAGAACAATAAAAATGTTATGTCACATAATTCATTATAATGTATTTAAAATACTCTGTTTTGTAATACTACGATTTATAGGAAAGATTTGTGTCTAGATAGGGCTTCTCACCATTTAGGCATCAGATAGGCATTCTCCCATAAATGAGAGAATGTGTTATACAAAATATACTCACTTAATTTGGAAAACTTGTTTACAGTGACAATTCCAGTACTCAATTTTGGCATGCTAATGGGTTGGCAGTCTCCCATGACCCCAATCTTGCAGTCCCCGGACGGACCAGCCCCGGAACCCATAACAGATAATACCATATCTTGGATGGCATCGATTACATTTTTTCCTTCCATCTTCTGTGGTGTCCTAGTTGGAGATTTAGCTGACAGATGGGGCAGAAAAATTACCACAATGTTGACATCGCTTATGCTTTTGGTAAGTTTCTTAATAGTCTTGCCTATGTTAAGAGTGTGCCTATATCAGAACACTCTATAACTCACCCAGGAGCTAACCAACCGTTTTAACCAACGTGTGAATTTTTTCAAATTATTGTATTTTAATTAATTTTTTGAAATGAGCTAAATTAAATTAGATTTTGAAGGTTTATGCCAAAACATTCTAAATGTCTTTAGTCCGTGAACACAGCTTACACCTATCCGAAACGTCGGCCTCAATAATAATATTTTTTTTAATTCGATATAATAAACAATCGGGTTAATAAAATATTCTACTTTTAACAGGTAAACATTGCATTAGACAAGTAAGTTATCAGTTATTTGGGAGCCAGGCAACGAATTGGTTCGCTTCGAAATCGAATTGAAACACTATATGATGCTCAATAACCATTAATATGGCAGCAGGAGAGGAAAATTAATTCAAATAATCTCTTGTGTCCATTGATATAAATCAACACATACTAACACCTTATCAATCTATGGGCGAAGAGACTGTCAAACCAAGCGGAAACATAAGGTTTAAGCTGGTTAAGAAATGCTCTATTGTTGTTATATTATTAACAAGTAGGTATTAAATAAATATACTTATACATATTAGGATAAAATATCTTTGGCACTTTTGGTGATGAGAATTGATATAGGTATAATATAGGTATCATTTGCTTAATAGTACATACTTATACTGATATATTATACCTGACTAAAAACCAAGAAGTGATATGTGTTTAATAGGAACCGAAACGTGGTAGGTTTCATTATTTGTTGTTCATTTAATGTTTTAATCCGTAAGCTATATTAAAACGGTTTTCGTCTTCTCACTGAATATTATCTAATCGATAATTTTTTCTCGTAGCTTCTATGATAAGTATATTTCAAAAGGTCATAACAAAAGCCAAGCAATTCTCTGTAACTAAAAATGTTATTCAAATTTAAAATGAGTCAGCAAAAAGAATGAATTACAGATTTTAAATTAATTATTTATAAAGTCATTCATAATTGCTATAATATAAAATAATTAACATGCAACCGAGATATGTCACAATATGTAAAATGTATGTAAATTATTATTACATAATGAACAGCTGTGGTTTTGATATAAGTGTTAATTTTTTGACCGACCTCCGATTTTGGCGACGTAGATCGATTCGGATTAATTAAGGAAATTCATATAGAAAGTTTTGTTACGTGATGGATAGTTCAGGATATTATTGTCAATTATTATTATTATTTTAAATATACGTTTTAAATATATATAATTTTAGAATCTGGACTTTACTTTTACTTTGCGGAATCCATAGTAGGGTACAAAATCCTAATAGACAAAATTATTGCTTTTACATTGGTCTTTTAGGGTTTTGTCGTATTTATTAATGTCTTCGCAAATTTTAATCTTACGATTAAGAACTATGCCATTTTGGCTCTTTATCGTATTTTTTTTAGATTTTTTTTGTCAAATCACTTATTGCTTGTACCAAACTCAAATGCGGTTTTATCTACTTTACGCTCAATTATAGCTGAATAATCTCGTTTGAATTGCAATAAACGGCAATAATTGTCATGTACAATATATTATATTCCTAGCTTTAATTTATTTATTTGAAACATTTTATTGGCTTCATATTATTGTTATTTTAAAGTAATTACGGTTCTCTGATTAAATGGATCCGAATGGAAAAAATCTACAATAATTGTTGTGTGTATACATTTCTATGTTCTATGAAGTCATACATAAAATCAAGGCAACAGCGAAATATTTCGAATATCTCGTTCTCCACCTAGACGTTTTCATGTCGTAAATTAGAAGTATTGTATCTTCATGAGACTTTGACAGATGTTTATTTAAGTATTACGTTTAAGATTTAGAAGATTTATTTCGTAGTAACCCAATACAGTAATTCAAGTATTTGTGAATGATGACTCCTGAATTAGCTCTGAGTGCTGTGTTACAGGAGCCAACGCCCACTTCCGAATATATGGAAGAATTGGACTTATAATTGAGATACAATTATATTAATTACATAAAGCAGGGAAATTTAAAAAAAAAAAAAAACCCCCCCCCAAAAAAAAAAAAAAAAACCCCCCCCCCCCCCCCCCGTTTTTTAAAAAAAGAATAAAAAAAATTTTTTTTTTAAAAAAAAACCCCTTTTTCCCCCCCCCCCCGCCCCCCCCCCACAAAATCTGCGACCCCCCCGGGGTCGCGACCCACAGGTTGAAAAACAATGACATAAAGCATAATTTACGTATTACGTTACAAAATGTTTTAGTATGAAATGATATGGCTAATGGTTGAGTCACTAAAGTTAAAGTACTTGTTTCAGACTTTGTCAATCTATGTATCTCTAGGATGCCAACATTAATGAACCCGTTTCATTCATTGATAGGTATTGATCAACGATTAATTTAGATATAAGCAAATGGCTACAACGGTGTCTCATTTAGAAACTTGACATTAAATAAATTTGTTGCAGATCAGTTGGAGTATAACACTGATTTCACTTCGTCCATGGGCGCTGATCGCCTCACGGGCAGTTGCTGGCTTGGCCTGTGCCGGCTGCTATGTAGTCACACCACTTTATTTAAAAGAGGTAATCGTATAACAAGCCGAACTATTTATAAAAGCGGAATTTACTACGTTTCAAGACCTTTTCATGACGACCATGAAGTGAAAATGCATGCAATACTATATTACTAAATATAATATTAAATTTAATTTACATTTCGGATAATGGTTTCATATATATATATGGGAGAATTTTCACAAAAATATAACTAGCACCAGCAGTGCCTAAATATTTATTGAAATACTAAATTTTTCAACAGATAGCATCAGATCGAATCAGAGGTGCCCTAGGTTCTCTTTTCGTCCTGATACAAAACCTGGGATACCTTTTGGTCTATGTGGCTGGAGATCAACTCTCTTTTGCAGCTGTAATGTGGGTGTGTGCGGCGATACCTTTGCTTCACCTGCTTGCCTTCTTGGCCATGCCAGAAACACCTGTGTTTTTGGTCAAACAAGGGAAATATAAGGTATGGTTTTACTACTTATTTTTTTCTTCTATATCTCTCTTATTTCTGTTACAATAACCACAGAGTTACTAAAAAGTACTTCAAAATTGTAGTGAAATTGTAGTAGTTTAGAGTTAGTAGTATGGAATTTGAAAGTCTATTCCACTTTTTGCGGAGGTTTGTTTTTTAAAACAAGATTTCTTTTCCTGTTTATCATTTTTATTTGGTGTGTTCTCCGAAATATACGAGCTTTCAAGATATTAATTATAAACCGGTACTCGTTTTTGAATTAATTAAAACAAGAGATAAAAAAGATCCCACACATATTTATGATACAAAAGATGTATTGAATATTCTATGTTAAGTCAATTATATGTAAAAATATTTATCTTTTATATTGTTATTGAGTTATTTTATACCCTCCTCGCACTTGATCAAAACTTATTGCTTATTCAAATCTTAATTTCTCCCCTTTAACAACCCCAAAAGTCACCATCCTATATTCACAACGTAAAATTCCGTTATATGAACTTTACCAATTTATAGCTCAATATATATTTATATACGCGCTATGTATTATATAACAAATATATCACCATATAAAGCCGGTTAAAAATACAATATGCAGTATACTGAATTATATCTTATGCTTCAAAACAATACTCGCCTAGATCACACTTGATATTTTTTGATATCTTTGCAAGTTTCCCCACACACCGACAATGTCTGGAGCCTGCCATTATAGACATACTTATAACTATAATATCGTAACTTAAAATTAACTAAGCACCAACTGAAATTACCTCCAAAATTGCTGAATTAATCCATCCGAATACAAATACCTAATCTGTGCTCAAGCAAGAATAGTGCCATGAAATCGATTACGAAGAAAAACGTCTAGGTATTTAAAGATTTTGATCGTCGATAAAAAGGTTCAGTGTCAAGTATTTTTATTACTTGTTTGTGGTATTTTGTAGTTTTATTACTGTAATATTATACACCGCATTTTAGGAAGCTCGCGTGGCGTTAGCATGGCTACGGCACACGTCAACGGATGACAAGAACCTAGAAGAGGAAGTCCAACAAATGGAAAGAGAGGAAGAATACGCACGCTCCATGAAAAAGGCCTCATGGAAAAGTTTATGTAAGTACAAATATATACAGTAGTGGAAATAATCTAATATATAAAATTCTCGTGTCGCGGTGTTTATGGTTAAACTCCTCCGGAACGGCTTTCCCGATTCTCATGAAATTTTGTGTGCATATTGGGTAGGTCTGAGAATCGGACATCTTTTTTTCATCCCCCTAAATGTTAAGGGTAATCCACCCCTATTGCTTTTCAATTTTAGATTTTAATAAATATGATACAGCATACAAAAATACATACAACCCTAAATTTTTACCCCTCTACGGTCAACCCTTATTTTTTATTTATTAATCGAAAATTGAAATCACATGGCAAAACAAAGTTTGCAGGGTCAGTTAGTACAATATACTCCTAACACTTTCTCATTCGATTAAACCATTTTAATATTTAAATCATGTGTATGAAGTTTCGATAACGAGGCGTTCTTCTATATTCTATAATTTCCTTTTTTCAGTTCAAGATAAGACAACATTCCAAGCGTTCCGTATAGCGCTAAACGTGATGCTGTCTCAAGAGACATGCGGCTACTTAGTTGTTCTAATGTACGCTGGCTCCATTTTTGACCAGGCCTCGCAATCTATCACTTTGAAGCTGAGTCCCAACAAACAGACCATAGTAGTAGGGGCCATACAGCTCCTTGGCTCGATAGTCGCGAGTTGTATTGTGGAGCAGACGGGACGAAAGGTAAGACTAACCAATTATCTGAATATTCAGACAAATCTTTGCGATACTTTTGCAACACCATTTCTCGAATACTATATTAATAATAATCTAATAGAAAATATAAATAAATATATGAAAAACGAGTAACGCTTTAACTTTTAACACTTTGCAAAACCCGACAATAATGTGCGTCGTTCGAAAATTTATTATGAATAATAATGAATATTTATGCTATACAAACTCTTTTTTTAATTTATTTTTTTCTTTTAATGTGTCTATTTTTATCAAGTCTTCGTTTCTTGAGAGTATACTTATAGTATTAATGGTATTTGTAATCTTTTAATAATGTTTTTTTGCAGTGGCTTCTCGCTGGCACATCTCTGGCCACGGGTTTGTCGATGCTGTCTTTAGGAGCCTGGTTCTATATTACTTCACTATCAATATGGTTGCCTGGGTGGTTGCCAGTATTGGCTATGTGTTTGTGTATATTTTCAAACGCGGCTGGTTACCAACCCGTCCCATATGTTATAATGTCTGAACTATTTTCTTTTCAAGTGAGTTTACGTTTTATGTATTTTATATACCTACTGTCATAGCATAATAACTTTTTTTAAATTAAAAAAAATTTAGCACCAACATCGAATCGATTTGATAAGAACGTCACATGGCTAATATAGTTAGAAAATAATTAATTAGAATTGAAATAATATAATTGTTAAGGACACAAAAGAAATTTTCCATCCAAATTTAAATAGTACCTATTGGCATCCAATTAACAATCTCGTCTTGGCTCTATCCATTAAGATATATCGCATTGTCCAATACTGCTTTAAAATAATAATTTCTTGTTTCAGCATCGGGGAATGGTGACGTCATTTATCAGTAGTGTCGACGCTCTCAGCGATTTCCTTCAAACGAAGGCTTACGACCCGATGCTAAAATACTTTGGTATTCACTGGGTTTTCGTTTTCTTTTCTTTGATATGCTTCTTGGGGACCTTTTACACTGTACTCTACGTACCAGAGACTAAGGACCGGAGTGTAGAAGAGATCTATGCTTTATTGGAGGACGGAAGACAGAAGGAGAAAAGGAAAGACGTAGAGAACGGAAAAGTAGAGAAAAATAATGAAATGAGTCGGCTATAGGTATTTGTGCTCGTAGCGCAGTTAATTTATTTTACAGTAATTAAGATTAAGAATTAGAACCGTTTCAAAGGAAAATAAGCATGGCTTAACATTTTTTCTTATTTGTTGCCTGTTGACTTCCAACTATTGCCCTTAAAATAATTGTTTCAAATTTTTGTACTCGGAGAATTTGATACAAAAATATAAATAAATTGTTAGGAATATTTGAGAATATTTTTCTTACTTAGACGCATATTCGTATCGAATACAGAAAATGTATTTTCTTATTGTGAAATAATCTAATAATATATAATAAAGTAGCCGTTATATTATAACAAAAAGACACAAGTTTACCGCTACAAATTTTTATATTTTATTCCCATTACAAAGTTATTGCGTATAATCAGTGTTTTTCAACCTTTTTCATGATGCGACCCCCTGGTATAAAAAAATTTCGCGACCCCCTTTGACCTTCGGCTTTTTATCATGTATGTAGGTATATGTTACAGTACATTAACAATATTAATTAAATATTATTTTTTTTAGTTATATAGCCATTGTTTGGATTTTATTATTTAATCTGCGTCGTAAAAATGTTGAAACGTTTGTTGTATGATTTACAATAGTTTAATCCGGTAAACTCCTTTTCTGATTTACATTAAATTTTTAATACATAAAGAACTTGAGTTTACTTATGATTATTGAATTCGCATATAAATTTCCAAACGATCGTATATTTTTATTTAGATAAATAGAGTTATATAGTTAGAACATCTTGCATTTTCATTATATACGATAAACGTCGATATAAATATTATGATTTCCGTTGTATGATTTGCAATATTTTAATTTAAGTTTTCTGCTCCAGATTATTGTTTAGACTAAAAACGCCAGCTTTAATTGAGTTTGAGTATGTGTCATACATATAAAAAGAATTATATTTTGTTTGGTTTATGTTTAAAAGCTAATCACTCATGTTGATGATATTGAACATATTATTCGATATTGAAAAAATACATACTAAGGTTGGACCTAAGTTTGGTTGTTTTTTTTACGCTAGCGAGAAATGCTTTGGGCATTTCATACCCATAAAACTGGTTTAACTAAAATAACGTTTTATCACTTAAATATCTTTTCTAAAAATAAACAGAAAATGCTACTGACCCACGGAACGGAGGAAGCAAAAGTATAAAAAATTATACTACGTCCGACCAGTTTTCAACCGAATCGGTTGAATGTAGTTGTATACTCTGTTAGTTAGATTATCTTTAGTTCATGAACGAATCCCAGTAACTAACACGGCTTTGTTTTATATGTACGAGTATAGACTTTGCAGACTTTTCAAGAAAAGGTACTTAGAATTTTGAAGTAAGACAGCACTATTGCCTGATAAGGTATTGTCAACTGTGATAGATCTTTTGTGCCACAAACGATTGTGATATTGCGAATTATAACTTAATGTTTATAGTATTAAGTTGTCTGATGGACAATAAAATATTTGAGCTATTTTGTAATTTTATTTGCCTGCGTCATGTTTTAAGACTTAAATAAATTCTCCCTCTCGCAAAACAACACGAATGCAAGAATTTGCAAAACATCGAAGCATATTTAATAATAAATACAAGACAATATTAAAATTCATGTAAATCTGGCAGACGTAAAGTGGTTTTGTTTTTATTCTATTGAAACTTCTTTAACAGTACTTATAGTTTAAAGGAACTGAGTATATAAAAACTAAATCAAAGTTAATTCACTCTTGTTATAACGTTACGTTTGCTCTATTTCATTAAAATAAATTAGGCTCAAAAATACCCATAACCACTCGACGTACGTTTCGCCCCGACACCGATGACTAATCGAGGGCTGTACGAAGAGGTAACTTCTTGAGGATGCTCCGGTGTCGGGGCGAAACGTACGTCGAGTGGTTATGGGTTTTTTCGCGGATAATTGCTTACATATTGGCTTACTAGTGTTTTTTACTCTGTACTTCCGCAAGGTAACGCCTGATTCTATTAATTAAATTACGTTGTGTTTAAAGTGGTGCAATGAAATAACTATTCAGCCTTCTCTGCCTTTAGTCGATTATTTCCAGGTCTGTACCTAACGGATGACATTACCGAAATTAAAAATTATTTACGGTGAATAAAAAGTAATAAATAAAATACAACTTACGGAAAAGTAAATACAAATCGGTTATTTCATAAAACGGTTTAGGGTTTTTGATATTGAAATCGCAGTGTGAATAATATGCGATAAGAGATTTTATTTGGTTACTTTGAAAAATGTTTTTGAGCCAAATTTTAATAGCATTTCTCACTTTTGTGTATGCTCACAACGAACCAAATGATGTAAAGACATGTGAGTATATACAATATTTATTATCAAGATATCCCACTCATCACGAAGCGATCTGGCTACACATTAGTGTTGAAAATAGCGAGCTGAACCACCAGACTAATACGGCTCTAGTCCAGTCTAAAGTAAAAATGCGTTCAATTCCCAGAATTAAATCGAATTTATTCAATAAAAAAGGGTTACATTGTACAATGTACTATATAATGTATTGTATGTATGTAATTTTATGCATGACCTTAATTATTTTTTGGACCCCATAAATATAATTGGGAAATAATTATTTATATTCGTAGTCAATTTCAAAATGCAATTTTACAAAGAACCGGAACAAGATGGCCGCCGACGTATGTATCCAAAAGATCCGTTACGAATTCGGAACGACTATTCTGTAAATATTCAGAGACCTGATGGACTTAGAATTCGAGGCGGCAACGTGACAGACACAAAAAATTATCCATATATGGCTGCTATTATTATTAATGGAAGGCTGTGGTGCGCTGGCGTCATTGTTGACGAGAATTGGGTATTGACAGCAGCACATTGTTTGAATTAGTGAGTTGTCTTTGGTTTCTGTAATTTATATTTAAATATATACTACCGTTGTAGTATCGTCAAGACACACTTTAAATTTTAAACTTTTATATAAACACTAAACATTTGCCGCGCAAGCTTGCCATACTTTATCTAAAATGGTTACATTAAAAGTAAAAATTCTAATTTTATTGTACAGCGTCCTCCATGTTTCTCCAATGAAGACCCTGGGTAGGTACGTGAAGGTCCGAGTTGGAAGTGCCAGGCCTCATGAAGGCGGTGTATTAATGGACGTGGCCGGTGCCGTCAGGCATCCCAAGTTTGAGGAGGAACCAGTTCCCCACGCGGATATAGCACTGCTTAAGCTCACTGAAAACCTTGGTATATTTTTCTAATCGCATACTAGTTGGTGTGGCTTCATCTAAAGTGAAACAATTTAAATAAGATTGTAGGTATATTCTGTAGACTGAGATCTTCTCAAATTTTTTGCCGTTATTTTACCGTTTAAAAAAATTTCGTAATAATCCATATTTTGTAATAAACAAAATAATATCTTATATTGTATCGTAATAACAATATATAAGTGTTTATAAAATTTACTGCAGTCATAGCACTGTATATAACATTCTTATCAACCTTCACGCTTTGAAAATTGTATAATATTTAATCACGATATATTATATGTACAGTGTTTACATCTGATATAAATCTAATCAAGATCTACGAAGGTATGAAGGAGCCGTATTCGCAAAGTTTCGTCGTGGTCACCGGCTGGGGAGCCGTGAGGGTAGGTGTTTAATATTGCGTATTGAAATCACAATAATGAAACACAGAAATACGAATTCTGAATTCAAACTCCATAATCGAACAAATATTGCTCTGTTAACTTCTCAAGTGACATATTTGAAAATAGAGATGGCGCATTTTCGTTTACAGAAATCGATAAGGTATTTTCATTTTGATTCACTTTTAGTTTCATTGGTATATACCCAATTTAAAAAAGAGGTCCGCTTTTAAGAATTGTTACTCAGGCACAGAAGTATGATTGGACCATGTTTATTGTCACAATATGTTGTGTTTTATGCTCTGTACTGGATATCTTTTTGAAAACATAACGTAGGCTATATAAAATTCAATTAACTATTATGGGCTTAATTAATAAATGAGGACTTAAAACAAGTGGAACGATTAATTTTTAATTAAAAGTATATTTATGATTAATATTGAATATAGGGAGGAGATACAGCATTCCGTGATCACACGCAAGATCTCATTACAGCCCGACTTAAAGTTCGCACGCGTCACTACTGCAGAGACGCGTATCAGCTAGTAAATGGCTTCCAATTCACGCCTGATTTTTTCTGTGCGTCTCTAAGGAATGGGACTAGGGATGCTTGCTTGGTACGTGTACATTTATGTACTTTTGAAACATTTTAAGATGCAAGTTATTCGTGGCCATATTCAACGGTTTATACCGTTTTCAATATTTAGGTCCGTCACTTAAAATTATAAATTTACATTTACTTACTCTATTCAAGGACCTAACGAGAGCCCCTCACTCTTTCCCAGCGCCATTTTTTTATTTTACAAAATGAAATAAACGTTTATTTACTCTCATATAGTTTGATGCCGGTGCGCCAGCAGTACAACACAATAAGCTGATGGGCGTGATGAGTTTTGGTCCAGAGCGATGCGGTCATGAGTATCAGCCAGCTGTCTTTGTCAAAGCCTTTTATTTCAGGTAAGCGTCATATTCCACGAGTAAATTTTTAGTATACAATAACTAAGTTAAGTGTTCCAAATTTATTTTACTAATATTGAGTAATTGAAATAAAATTAATTATACGTGGCATAATTGAAACCGTATGAATTTGCTTGACTCTAGAGGACTGTCACGGAGTCTAATTTGATTATACATATTTCGGAAGAGTTTAACCAAACAAAATTGTTAACTTTATATATAAATTTAACGGTGGTCGAAATAGGATGTTAACGTTTTCAGAGATTTCGTAAAACACACAATATCGTCGTACAAGTCAACGGCTGACCTCATAGAGGCTATACGAGATATAGATCCGTCTATAATCCCGCCCGTTCACGTGAAAAGTGACGAGATTGGACCAGGGCAAATGGACGAAGTCACTAAACCCGATGACAGACATGATTGATTGGTTTAAAGTAAATATTTATTTGTGAAACAAAAAAATATTTACTTAAGTTATTATGACCACGTCTGTTATACCATTTTAAGAGAAAATTGTAGTATCGAGGCATGTATTTAGTTAGGTATCACAAGTGTGAATTTGTTTACTCCATTATAGCAGTGTTTTTCAACCTTTTTCATGATGCGATGATTTGGTATAAAAAAATATTTCGCGACCCCTTTGACCTTCGGTTTTTTATGGTGTATGTTGCAGTATTACTCTTAAGAATATTAATTGTCTTTATTGTTTTTTTTTTTTACTAAATTTGTACCCATTTTTTTCGATCTCTGGCGACCCCCCTACAGAATCTTCGCGACCCCCCAGGGGTCGTGACGCAGAGGTTGAAAAACAATGCATTATAGTATTGATCTGCTTGAGAACAGCGAAACAGCATATTGGAATAATACAATAAATGTCTTTCTTCGTTTAAATAAAATCAATTTCCTTTTGTATTAATTAAGGTACGTTCCTGCGCCGTTCTTTAATTTAGAAATAAAAGCCTCATTGTTTATTTAATTATTTAATACATAACTACAGAGAATCCTTGCGACATCGAGCGAGCCATCGTCTCACATATTTGGTACACTTAAACGATACAAATAAAAAAAAAATCGTGGACAACGCCGCGTAACAATATAAGTCACACAAAATGATGTTTTGTAAGACCATAAATCTAAATGATAATCGCTACATCCTGTACATAGGAAACCATAAATAAACTAAAAAATGCTTTTAATAATGACAGTTCCAAAATTATTTCGAAAACTGACATATTTCTAATAATGACAGACACATGCTATCATCAGGGAACTTGTCAAGCTTTAATATTTTAATGTAAACAATGTGTACGTGAGACAAGGATAATTCGTGAATATTTTTTAAGACTAAAAACTTATTCATTTCATGCTTATTAAAATATCACTAATATGACAATTAACATACTGTTCTAGGCTTTATTAAATGCCATTTTTATTTATAGCCATTTAAATAAACAGTAAAGTAACAATGACAGCCATTTCAGTGTAACTAGCAAAGAATTGCTTTCATTATGAGAACCGAAGTAAATTTAAAACCTCATTAAATAGTTAAAAACATGAAAATGTGTTGGCCCGTTTAGAAATTGCTAGTTACACAACTAACCTAAAATAAAACAGAGGCTGTATGTATCACACGATATCTTAACTAAAGCGACGATGTCCACATTAATGTCAAAATAGCCTTAAAATAACCAAATGCCCACTAGAGAATACTTTATAATCCAGTGAGAAAATGGGACAATACGTAATCTTTAAAAAAGTATATTTTGTCATAATCTTTACTGGCAACACTCGTTGTGCGCCATCTTATATCCAAAATAGTGCTATTGTCTGTGGTGCACTGCACTAAAAGTAAAACCGAATTCGAAATTTAAATTTATATTAGCGCCTTATAAAAATATCTGTTCGATGGATAACTGTTGATAAAAGGCATATTCACACGCGACGCTTCTTTAGTTTTTAATGAAATTAAAGTGTGCAGCACCCAGTACCGGAGGTGGTGTTAGAATAAAATGGTACCTTTTATATCGTTATACATCGAATTATTACTTTGCAACGGAAGAAAGAAGATTTGTAAACCTTACACACAGAACAATTTCCATAAGTCTGTGTTCGAGCGCACATAAATATTTTTTTTTATTATGCAACCCCGGTTCCGTGCAATTATATACATATTTTCACAAATCTGTTTGAAAATGGAACTCTAGATTGAGCCTCATCAAAATTGTAATAAAAGTGCAACTGAATTTTAAATGCGTCTCGAAGATAACATCACACCGCCTTCCAACTTTCGAAATTGATCTAGTGAAAAAGACAAAAGATACATTTGAACGAAGAGTGAGCGGGAAAGTGGATGTAGTGTTAACTTCAGACGTATTTGAAAATAACGAGTACTAGTGGTGTAACAATGTTTTGTCAGATTAAAAGCAATCAACAAATACAACTTCAGATAGACCAAACCCTGTAATGTTTTAATTCGAACAAATCGTTTCAATGATTACTATCCATGAAACCCAAAAATCGATCCACATACAGCCTTGTTACAATTGTTCATAAAAACAAACGAGGACCAATTTAAAACAAAGGATGTTTTTTAATAAGGAGATAAAGACAATGCCGAACGAATTTCAAAAGCAATTGCTATTAATTGTACTACTATATTATGGAGACGGTTCATGGTATACAAATCTACGGTGAGACACAATTTTAACTCGCAAATATTAATTTAAATTAAATCGCCAAATATAAATCAGGCCATATATAGTTACACCACTAGAATAAGAGTTATTCAAACATAAAAATTTCAACACAATCGAGAAATAAAATCTCGCTCGAGCGTCCCGTTCGCGTGCACGTTAATTCGCGGGCACGAACGTAGCTTACAAAATACTATTATAAAAAAATAGTGCTACGTCTATTTATCTGCGACAGTTGCAAATCTGTGATCATTTCAATTATTTTTAAAAGATTCAATGCTTGTAAATTAGCCTAACACAGGTTCTTATAAATGGTATTCAATGGTCGGGTGACATAATGAGACCATATAAATAAAAAGCTACACCGCGCCCGCGTATCTATCGTGATAAGTTAGTGAGAGACTTGTTCAAACCTATCCTCAGTCGGCCATATTTCTTTTCGCCTGTGGCTCTTCTAATTCAGTCTCGGGAGGGTGTTCCAATCCTGGCACTATTATCTGCGTGTCAGACGCCTCTGACGGCTGAAAAGAAAAATAGGATTGGATTTACATCACATCTCTGTTTTCTGCTAAGCCTGGGTTTTTATTTTTTAAAATAACTAATACCCCTCTTTCACAATACATATAAAACCAAATAGTGATAAAAGTATATTTTTAAAGAGAAATTAGACTGGTTTACTTAATTATGAATGCGTAGGCACATGTCCGTATAGGATTGGTACACGCGTATTATCGCAAAGTGGTTTCGTAATTTTAAAGTAAAATAAATTTAGAATATGATCTTAAGTGATGCCTTTTAAAATTTTCTGTAATAATTTCATTAATTTACTATAGGGACGACTCTTATAAAAATGTAATACTATTTTTTTTAATGCGGATATCATGATAGTTTTATAGACACTACTTTAATTCTTAGTCATCAAGAGCTAAAACAATTTTTAGTAAATACAATGGTGGCGATTCTTATGTACACACTCTAAACTAAAAAATCTCTAAATTTAGCTTTTGGACCCGTCAAACAGTTTCTGTACATCTCTAAATTGATAGCAATATGGTTTAAATTGTCAATGAATACATACAGAATGGGTTACACACGTTTGACAGTTCTAAACCTAAAATTTAGAGATTTTTACTTTTAGAGGTGTACATCAGAATCGCAACCAATATATTAGTTAATATATAATATAATACATTACATTAGCCATGCAAAACACGCGTCTAAGACAAATGAAAATATAAAAATCGTTACAAGCAAGATTGGATGCAACTGAAAACAAATCGAATAACAAATCACCAACCAAAAATCTACATTTCTATTTACCTTGGCATCAATACTCCCCGACCGTCCAATGACAAGCTTGTAACAATAATCATTTGAATGCAATCAGCCCTTTGGTGACAAGCCGAATTTAATAAATACGTATTAAATTTTAACCGTATCGTGGTCTAATTATCACCGAGAAAGCGTTTCCTTTATTTTGTATGGCATAAACCATAGCGCTGATCAGTTTAAACTCTAATATATAAAATTCTCGTGTCACGGGGCTCGAACTTGAACTCCTCCGAAACGGCTTGACCGATTATCATGAAAGTTTGTGAGCGTATTGAGTAAGTCTGAGAATCGTCCAACATCTATTATTCATCCCACTAAATGTTAAGGGTAGTCCACCCCTAATTTTTTTTATTTATTTTTTAGACAAAAATTTTATTTTCTATTTTTTTATGATACAACATACAAAAATACATACAATCCTAAATTTTCACCCTTCTACGATCAACCCTTATTTTTTATTTATTAATTGAAAATTGAAATCACATGGCAAAACAACGTTTGCCGGATCAGCTAGTATACTTATAATATTCTTTGGCGCAATAAAGGCGCACATCTATTTTTAATTTCTTAATAAACTATATGACAAGATACCATAAATAAAAACAAGGTATAGGTACTGCTGACAACAAATGTATGCTTATTGGATAATAGATTGTTTCGCAAACGCGATAAATGCTTTGTGTATGATACAACATACAACCCTTGTAACAAAAAATATTCTCTACTTTTACTTTGAGCACCTACATAAATGATTAAATTATGGCTTATCCGCCAAACGAAAGCAAACTGCAATAACTGTAGAGAGATTTTGAAACTTACTTAACTTTTGTTCTTAAACAGAATTACAAATTACATTTCCAAACATTGCATACATAGGTTAATTAACTAATTTAGAAAATTAAATCTTTAAATCCGATAATTGCCGACGTTTAAACTATTATTTTCAATTGTTGTGAAACATTTCTCGCAAAGACAATTAATGTAATAGGTCTATTATTGTCTTCGTTGATAATAGGTATCGGTGAATGGCATAATTTTTTTTTAATTTGGAATTGTTAAGGAACCCCTGATTTGTAAATATTTTATAAATTGTTGAATGAAGAATTTAAATTCAAACGAAACGAGACGCGAAGATTTTTAAAAATATTTCACTGTGGTTTAACATTACCCCTTGTAAATGTGTAATGAATTTCTATATTTATAACAATTAATAAAATATAGGCACATTTATTGATCCCACTACATCATCGTTACAATTACAGGATGTGGATATATTGTTTGATGTATTGGTTAAAATGTTTCTATGGTAATGCGGATGACCACACACACTTAAAATATGTATGTATAAAAAGTAACGGAAGACATTAATAAAGATCATTCGTTTCCAAATTATTATGTTCTTTCAAAGAAAAGGTAGGTAGATGCGGTCGATATAAATATCTGTACTCACGCACACGCTGTGCACAAAACTTTCGTAATGTCTAACATATTCCAATATTTATGGTTTAATATCACTGATATCGCCCTTGCAACTCCGGTTAATTAAGTCTAACATAGGGGGCAATGAGCATATAAGTAAGCCGTTTTAATATATAATTAAAAGTTCATCAGTTGTTATTTGTGTGTGTGTGTGTGTGTGTGTGTGTGTGTACGCTATACGGGAGTACTAACCTCGCATTCGTTGGAACTGTCTTCTTTAGTGGTAATGGGCCGAGCTCTCTTCCTGCCGCGAGGGGCCGCTGCGTGCTCCATCTGCTGGCCGCGCTTCGGCTGGAACTGCGGACGAGTTGACCGTCAATACATACATACATACACACATATTTCAATCAAATAGGACGATAGGAGCCTATTTTGTATAGGAATCAATTAATTAACATATGGATTAATTTTTATATTTATTTTATTTTTATGTGGATTTTACTTCTTAATATACAAATCCGCATCTGTATAGACCTTATATTAGGTGGAAAAAATTAAAGGTCTTTCATATATATATTAAATTACACATTATTTTATACTTAACTTGTTACCTTGTTTCATTAAAAAATATAGTTTAATTAAACTTTTGGTAGCTGTATACAGTGTACATATCATTATTACTTTATTATAAGATACCACATATCAAGGGAGAAAAGTAACAATATAACAGCTCAAAAAATAGTATATAAGAGGCAGCCTTATCGCTAACAAGCGATCTCTTTCAGGCAACCTGAAATATATATCAGGTTGCAGAAAACGCAGTACACACAGCAAGGATATTAGGATATAGAGCGGTAGAATAACATACCTGTAACTCGGGCGGTAAGAACACCCTAGTATTGACAAAGCACTCGCTCTGCGGCGCGAAGTACATCGTCGGGATACGGACGTCCGAAGGGAACTCGCGCATCTCGAAGCTCGTCGAGCGAGCCCATATCATGGACATGGTCAAGTCGCAGATCGCCCACAGTTTCTGAAACATTCATTATCATCTCACTTCGACAATTAAAAACAAGATTTCAGTCTATTCATTAATAATCATCATCTTTTTGCTCTAACTGCGGTCTATCTACAGATGTTATAACATTACAAAAAATCAATTATACACAAGAACCATTTTGAAAAAATTCAAAACATAAAAATAAAAATTAAATATATAAAATCATGTCAAAAACTAAAACTCTCTGGAATATCGGCTTAAACAGAGACGCGGATAATTTCTCTTAAAACAAGACAAACTTTGTTTGTTTGTCCCGTAGACTAAGAGAATAATCCCTTAATTTTATTACACTGTCTAGGCTGTATCTAACGAACCACTATACAAAGCAAGAAATTTACCAACTTTATATAAATAGTGATGGTTTCATTTAAACGGTATGCCCGGTTCTATAAATGTACAAAATATGTCTCTATAGTGAATAAAATATTATATAATAAACTAACAAAGTTAACACTGTCGTCTGTCTCGTTGAGCGCGTCCTTGTGTAATTTCATCTTCTCGACGAGATTATTATAGAAGCTGTAGCAGTAGAAGTCATTTCCTGTGATCAGCGGCTCCAGGATGAACCAGAGGCATTGCTTCATCGTCTATAAAATATCATCAGTTTTTACATAAGTTGAGAGTCCAAGATGTAAAATAAAAAAATTAACAAGCTTGTTAACGGTAAGCTGTTTACATGTTAAAGTTCTCAGAAAATAACTACCAGAATATATCTTCATAGAGGCGAATGACATTGGTCCTTCGAGCCAGAATATAATCGGTGATTAAGATCACATGTTATATTTTTCGCTTATTTCGCTTAACCGTACTATATGACCGTAATATATGATATTATAAGCGAATAGAAGAGGTGTTTTTTATCGATAAAACCGCCATCTTCGATATTTATAAATAAATAATAACCTACCTTAAGCTGTGCGACATTATCATAGTTGGTGAACATCGGGTCGTGTGTCAACACTGGCACGGCGAATACCAGCATATAGTCTGGCATTATATGGGGAAGCTGGCTCACCGCTTGCTCCACTATAAAAAAAGAGGTCCAATTTAGAGAACTTTACACCTTCATTAAAGGTCAAGATAATGCTAGAATCGAGTGAGGGACATTAAATATAAATTTAAAATAACTCACCCTTGGTCCCAATCGTGATACTCCGAACGTACTCTCTGCGCCGAACTACGTCCGCCAGCATATATTGCCGGATGACGCCGCGCAGGCGCCTGTCGGGCTCGCGCCCCGCCAGTGCGTACATTCCCATAAAGTCTAGAGGCAGGCATTTATTTGGTATACCCTGGAAATACAATTCGCATGCCTTGTATCGTCTTCTTAAATATTATGGCAGATTTCTTCCATTCGCCATAGGACGTATTATTATTAATAGTATTAAAATAATTTCAAATGTTACCTTTGATAATCCTTTATGTAATTTTGCAGCGAATGTCTCTCTCACTTGTATTACATCATCCTGAAATAATAACAAATTTATTATGAAATACTTTATTAATACAAATCAAAGTCTTGTTAACATTTTACTATACTAAGATAGTATACTATTAAAATTAAATCATTGTTTATACATACCACAATAAGATGTGATAGATTATAGAACTGCTCTGCGGTGAACTGGTCCCCAACTCCTTTCTGTTCGCAGATTTTCAACATGGCCGCTCCAGCAGCCAGCCTTAAGTGGGCCATCTCCGCTTTTGATAGCTGGTTTTGCTATTAAATAATACTTAGTTAAAATAAACATTATAATTTAGAAATATAATTATATAAGGAAAGATAATGGTCAAGTAAAGCCTTATTTTAAATTTTAATTAGAATTTACATTTTCTCTTTTCAAGCTCTAAACTTAACGTTTTTACTTTTTACTGTCTCTATAAGTGACACTTAAAGAGTTTACTATGAAAAAAAATATATATGCAGAATCATTCCTACATATATAATATATATTTAAGTGGCATAGTATCGTCATTCATATGCTCATTTCATCAAAATTGGTTAAATGAATGAGCACCGACACCAACCTGCAAGAGATCTCCTTTATGCGTGATGAAAGCGTTCAGCATCCGAAAGGTCTTCTGCGCCGAGAGCTCATCCTTCTTGAGCCCCAGCAGCCACCTGGCCATGCACTTGAGCCCCTCCAGCTTGCAGCGAGTCTCTTCAGGCAGCTCTTCCTCGGAACACCAGTCCCCTTGCGGGGCGTTGGGGCCTCCGCCGCCTTCGCGCACTAGGAGCTCCTTTACGATCTAAAATTACATCACTTCATTATATCCTCACATAAAGTAACATGGCTTGAGCTTCGCATGTTGAAGGTAACACTAGGACAAAACGACGTACAAAGTGACATAGAGAAGAGAATTCATAGAGAATATAAAACAAGAGTGATTGGTCAACAGGATGTCTGGTCGTGGTGACACATCATAGTGTGATGTTCTGTCAAATAATCGAACGCAATGTTACATATATTACGTATTGTCAAATATGTCAAACTTCAAATGGTTTGACAGCTGAAAATATATAACGGATTGTCAAATATATCAAACTTCGACAAGTTTGACAGTTGTTGAAAATAAAAGATTGGCTTGGGAACTCATATCTAGTTATAATGTATGGAAACTACTGGCGAATGACTTACCTTTCTAGAAACAATATTCTTAATGTGAACGGGGAAATTGTCGGGCAGATTGTGAGCAATGTGGCCCAGCGTGACGATCGCCGTCCTGTAGTGCTCCGACTGCGGATTCAGAGTGCTCTTCAACGTCTCCAGTATTTCGGTGAATATCTGTGTCCGTTGCTCTGGCACGTTGACAAACAGACACCTAAAACATCAATTGACGTTTATGACGCGAAAACATTCAACATTGTTTTCTTTAAGAAATAATAGTACTTAACTGGTGACTTTTTTACTTAAAAGGTGGGCTTTAAAGACGCCCCTAAGATACAACTACAATTATACAAATGATTTTAACGAGAATTAAAAAAATCATTCCCTTTAGATTTAGTTCTCTGTTCAAAGCTAAAAACTTTACTGTCTTGTTATAAAAATTATACCTGACAGCGTTCTTGGCTTGTTTCGGTGTTCCAACTTCAGCGTAAGCTTTGCATAGCGTAATTAATTTCGGAAACAATGCCGGGCATGCTTCTCCTGTAACAAAACATAAGATCTTGACACCTTTTCATATTATTTCCCAGAGATGTGTGAAAAATCTAAAAAAAAAAAACAATGAAAACAAGATGGCGCACCTAATATGGGAACACTAGGTGCGCCATCTTGTTTTGTCACAATGAAATTATTTTGTTGTATAAAGCTCAAATAATAAAATCAAATAAAGCTCATTATATGTTAAGCTCACCCAACGGCCTATATTTCCCGAGGAAAGTCAACGCAGCCAGGATATGTGGGGCTATACTTTCGTCGTCCAACTCTAAGAGTGAAGTGAGGCGATTCAACACGTCCTCGTGTAAGAAATGTGCCGGGAACACAAACGATAACATCACTATGAGCTTGAGACCGCGCGTCGCCGCCTTTTTTATGTCGATACCTGTAATTAAGATTTTTTTCAGTCATAAGTAGTTGTTCATTCATGTTTATGATTTTTTAAAATAAATATCTTTAATTGACTTTATCATTAGTATTTTTAGAATTTAGAATTATTATTAAACAAAAACAAGGTTTATTGAGTGATGAAACTTGATTCTAATCCAGGATAATATTATAATCTGAAGAGACTATTATAGATGATAAATTTTGTAGGTGACCATAGATAAATTTATTATCTACTTACCACATTCTTCAGCGATTGAAGTATCAGTTCCCCTGACAGCACCTTCCACATAACCGACAAGGATTAACAACGATTCATGGTCAACCATTACTGAGCTGACTCGTTCAAGGAGCATTTTCACTGTATTATAGTATATGTTGGTCATCACTGGCTGTCCTAACTTTTTTAGGACACTTGACTGAAAATAATAGTACAATACATTTTAATACTTAAAAAATTATTATTTAACCGATGATAGAAAGTAGTGAAATCTACAGCAACGGATAGCTTAATTGCAATTGTGTAAAGACATTATACAGACTCCATTTTTTATTTTTATTAATTAGAATCTCCAAAAAAGAATACACTTTACAATCTTAAAGTTTAATGAAACATATTAAATTCCTTTAACAAAACAGATACTCACAGTCGTTCGAACACAAACTTCACAGCTAACATTTGGATTCAAAATTGTTTCCATTCCTTGCAAAAGCTCCGGTGCTTTTTTCATATGCTCGGAGAACTGATTCAAAAACTCCTGTGCTTTAACAGACTCTGGCAAGAACTTAGAACTAATGTGGAGTACTTTAGTTATCATTTCCTTTTGCACCTGTGGCGTTGGTGGTTTTCTATGCAACTCCACCCATTCAGCCACAGTTCTACGTACAGCCAGTTGGTGTTTCTGCAGTTCTATAAACGCTTTAGTAGCATTATCACCTATATTTGACATCAAATAGTAGAGTTTCTTCATTCTTGTCTGTGGTGGGAGAGTGTATGGTACTAGGGACGTGTTCAGAAGCCTCTCAACTAGGAGTCTGTCTTCAATCGCTGTCATGTAGTACCCATGAAGGATTTTGTCTTTTATCCATTCCACCGCCTTTTCAGTAGCAGGTGGTACACTGTCTTCCGTTAGGAATTTCTTATATATCATAGCTAGACCTGACATAGCCTCTTTGCGTATTTTGAATTTTTTATCAAGGGTTCTTTCTTTGACGAAATTGAGTAAATCTTCCGACTCGGCTACTGCTTCGAAATCTCTTTGAGCGGTCGCTATTATGGCCATCACAACTTCATATCTTACTTGCTCGTGTGCGTCGTGCTGTCTCATCTTAAGCGTGTCTGTGATATCTTGTCTCAAATCCCGGTGGTGGACAAGGAAATGCATGCAATATTGCACGCATTTAATTCTAATGGGCACTGATATATCGTTAAATCGGCCTAAAAACGCCCGCCATAAGGCCGGGTATTGCTTGGCAAGTTCTGAGCCAGGTTCAGAGAACATTCTTGCCAATAAGGCAACTGCGCTTAATCGCTCTTGGAATTGAGCTGATTTTAGCTTGCATTCCAGCTGTGGGAGAACAGACAGCAAGACGGTTGGACAACACTGATTTAACTCGTAAATTAATTCGTAAACTTTAGTAAATATTAAAAGCCCCTTTTCTTCTTTACCGAGGATTAGTACGTGGTTGAAAAACTGAAAATAAGTTTTCATAATTAACATTTTGAAAAAATTAAAAAAAAAGTAATTTCTTATTAAATATGATAAACCGATATATCTATGATAGTAAAGCCAATTATCGTCGCTATGGTTTTAAAAAATCCTGACTTTCTTTCAAGTAGAGATTTTATCAAAACATATAGAGGCGAGATGACATAAACTTACCGCTTGTATATATGGCTCCAAGGTATCACAAGTCTTGGCCAGGAGTTCTTTTGCAAGTGCGTATGCATGTTTGTTATCCCTTTTGTTGGGCTCCACTAAATTAATTAGTATAACATTTAATAACTCGTTTGAGACAACGTCCGATTCGGTGATTAGTGGACAGAGGACGTCCAGCATGAAGGATTTCACCTTGGATGAATGTTCCGAGCTGTGGATGAAAATTTTTATTACCTCTTTCTCAAGAAAACGAATTCGATCAGTGACCATGTTATGCAGAGAACGGAAGAGAAATATGACATAGATAAAAAGTCCACATCTATTCTTTGAAGAATAAAAATAATACAAGCTGTGGATTTAAATTGAAATGTTACATGTATTTATTTAGAAAGGTTGTAATTATAATGCATTAAGTGAGACTTGCTTGGTACTTACTCTCATTGTTTAAATTATAATGCAAAAATAATTTCTTTCTCTATTTAAAACTGAAAAATTATAATCAATCCAAAATACAAATTCTACTTACTTAACAATTTTGAACATAAGCGAGAAAAGTGCGCAGAAGATCTCCTGGCAGTCCTCGAGTTCAAAGCACATATTGAATGACTTGACATAGGCCAGGTTTTCCAGCAGATAGAAGTATCGCTTAAATGCTGGATCCTTCGGGTCCTTAAGACCTTGCAACTGATTGATCAGGAACAGGAATATAGTTTTCACCTGTAATCAAAATATTATATGCTTTCTCTTCAACTACTGATCTCATTAAATAGGAAATTTGATTGTACTAATTATCTAAAACTACCTCTTTAAGAACTTCGATGTTGAAGAACCGTATGTCAGATTTTCAAGGAATTAAGGTCTGGTCAACAATTAGCAGAAAATTACCAATGAATGCTTTCTTATGTCTATGATATGGAAGCTAGTTTATTTATTTTAAATATAAGCTCTAATATTTTTTTGAAATCTATTAAATAAACAATTAAAATATTAGAAATAAACAATTAAATTTATTGATAATAGCGAATTAAAGGATAGCTATTATATATTAGTTCCTTTCACTAGCAAATGAACTTGAATTTGGACGCATATCTAAAAGCAACGTTCAATTTTAAACTAGCAGATTAATTATTTATAAAATATCTTTCATGAATCTTACTAGTAAACAACCATTTTAAAATCCATACTTCAATCCATATATAACAACCACAAATCAGTACACAAGAACCAAATAATTAAAGTTATACAAAAAAATAAATGTGCGGTATTGTAAGTAGTGTCCATAAGTGTCTTAAGAATCTTCTATATATGGGCATCAGTAATACAAAATTCAGGATATATTTTTTCCATTTTAAATTGCAAATTGTATTACGAGTGCTAACACAACCAATATACTTATTATTACAGAGTCATTTTTTATAAATAATATTTTTAGAACACACAGTTACCTAAAGTAATGCGCATTTTATAAGTATTGACTGTACCGGGGATCGAACCCGGGACATTTCGCTAGTCCGGCTTAGTAACCTTTGCGCCAAGCCACGTAGCTTTAGGTAGAGACCAAAAGAGATTGCATAATATTCCGGTAAATCGGTATTAGTTACTGTGACTCGACTATTTCATACATTTTCTTATCGATCCTTAGTTATTTCAATTAAAATATTTAGACCGTCGCGAATTATTCTTTAAAATAATGGCAATAAGTAACATTTTTCTATGCAGATAAATTACAACTTTTATATCCATTATTCAGTTGCAACGACCTAGTTTTGTCATTGTTATAATATACAGGTCTTGAATGCTCGGCTTTTCACGTAACTTTGAATTAAAATATCACTTTATCTTTAAAACATTATTTTTATTAAGCTGTTTAATATTGTTTTAGTTATAGAAAATATATCTTTTAAAAGTGAATACATTTTTTTAACTCAAATACGATTGAGAATTTTTTTGATTGTTTTCTTTCTTTTAACTTTTCATGAAGTTTAAGGTCAAGATTCAAAAGTCAAAGTTAGAATAGTCTAATCCAATTATACAATTAAGCTTAGTAATAATTATCTGCCTCTTTTCATCACGTGTAAACAAAATTTGTGAGAGACGGAAGTGAGCTTTAGTTAAGAGTATTTATGCAAGAAATTTTGAGGGCGTAATTTTTTATATAAAATAGGGCCGAGAAAATATATCCTGCATGCCAAGTTACTAAATCATTTTTTAAACAAATTGTACTCAATTCCTAATATAAAGAAACATGATACATGAACGAAGAAAACGAGTTTTAGCATTTATTTATTGGATTAATCCGAGTGGAATGGAGGTCGAAAGACGAAACGATTACAATTGGTATGACGAATGAACAGCATTTTTCGTGGACCAGAAATGCAGTTGAAATATATACTGTTGCGACCGATTGTCCACACAATTGAACACGTTATCTTGCCTTTCGTTTTACATTCTCAGAGCCCGGATTTATTATAACACACCATTAAAAAATTAAAACTATTTTCACTAACTATAAACCTTGCGATATTGTCCTTGAGCAATTCATTTTCTTTTATTTCTTTGATGTTTACTACTTAAACAATCGGATTTTGTTATATTACACTATTTAACGTGGCGTTTTCTACCGAAAATTATATTCTACATAATGAAAATAAGCTTTTCTTTTAATTTGTAGGTTGTAGTTTGTGTATTCATATATTTGACATAGACGAGATTCATGATATTATTATTATATATAACATTAAAAAATAATTTTCATAAAACATCTATTCGAGCGAATCATCTAGTAGGATAAAAATTATTTCATACCTGCTCTTGATCCTTATATGGCGCCTCTGGAGCATAGACCCGCAACACATCAGCGATGCAGCAAGCGATAAGCAGCTGCACGTCTCTGGAGGGATGTGAGAGGAAGAAGTCGTCGGCCAGGTGTAATGCCAGCGGTATGTACTGCTGGTACATACCTTCATCTTGACCAAGACCTTGTAGGGTGTGGGCGAGAGCCTGGAATCCATGTGGATATCATAAATAATATGATCCATCAATACATATATTTATGTTTAAAATATCGTGAAATCATCAACATGTGACGAGGCTAATCTTTAATTTATCTCTTCATGGAGGCATCTAAGGACTGGACGTAAGAACATAAAGGTTATTGAAACATAGATACCTAAAAGATAAATAAAATGTTCTATTATATATTTGGCGAGTCCTTAGTATGGGTAAGCGTTAAGTCTCACACACGCTTGATTAAATACTGCATAACGAGAATTCTTATAAAAGCGTACAAGAATGCATTGATGCGTCAGCTGTTAATACAGAATTGTATTACAATAAACCGTGGGAAGGTTTTGCATTAGAATATATAATCGTATAAGATCATGAATAAAATTATCTCTGACCTCTGTACTTAAAAAAAAACTGTCAAAGTTCTGCAATTTTGTTTAAACTTACAAATGATTACAAACCTAACCTCTCTTTCTATCAAATGAAACAAAATTTACTGAGGGAATTCTCTTGGTCTCATTGAAATATGGCATATAACTGAGATGATCCTAGTAAACAATGTTTATTTATAAAAAGTAAATAAATTACTTCTATAACACGTAATTCCTGTCAAATGGCTTTTTATTGTAATTGTAATCTAATTATTGTAATTCTATGTATTAAAATAATGTATAATTTATATTTTTGTATCGTTTTTTTATGAATACTACTAGAGAAATAGAGAATGTTTCTAAATATTAAACTACTCCAAAATTTCCAATATATTTTAGTTCACTGACACACATTAATTATTTAAATATCAACATTGTTGGCTCTATGTTATATAAACTAGTTAAATACTAAACAGTTATAAAGAGGTATATCAATTCCTGTATACCTCTAAGTTGAACAAGTTATAAGGACCTAGGTCACGGTATTGTGGCAGTGTAGCCATATAGTAGTAGGTTAAACCATGTTTGATAGTCCAATCCTAAATTTAAAGAAATTTTTCAGTATTAGATGAGCACCTTCAAGCAATCTCTAACTGTATAGATTTATAGTAGGAGTATAAGGTTAATTTAATACAATTATAACTAACAATAAAAATCCGCCTTAACCTTAAAACTTGATCAAATTAACCTCCACGGATTCCTGGTCATGGTGTAACTGGGCAGATTTGGGGTACACTAATACAATGCTGTCAAGGTCTGAAATAACCATAAGACAATTTTATAAGCCCTTAAAATTATTAGTCAGTTACTAATGGGTTGACTAATTAAATACATCAAATTTAAATTTTTTAAGCTGGTAGCACTTTAAATTGACTGTAATTAGGTAATACACATATAGATATTTTTAAGACATCATAAATTATGTACACACACATAATTTTATTTTGTGTACCTTAAAAAACCCAACACATAGTGTACCAAACACAACACGAATTCTCATAAATTGTAATAAAATCACAGATTAACTCACATAATATAGGTATGTCATCATAAATATAATACATAATATAGGACACTGGAAAAAGATTACATTATAATGCTAACACCAAAAGCCTTGATGTTGATGCTGACCTTTAAGTTTGCAAAAAAATATTTAATACTACACACATACCAAAAAGTTTGGATCAATTTGTTTGTTTAATATAATTATTTTATGTCTGTATTGTTAGTACAAGAGGTGGAGGGATACTACTCCAAAGCTTAGTGGTGTTGTATCTGAAACTGCCACAAAAAGCAGCAGTGTGGGTATCAAGGGGTTTTGGGTTTAAGGTCATGTGCATGGCCTTGTGGTAGTTTCAAAACGATATAATATCTGAGGGTTTTTCAAATAGTAATAAGCTCAACTTAAATAGCAAACAAAAAATAGGACAAGCCACAATGATGATATGATGACACTGTCTAAGTTATTTTTAGGACAGTATATTTTTCTTGTGGTACATTCAAAAACTTAATTGATAGTTAAAGATCAGGCACTAAATAAGTGAAATATGAAAAGCTATATTTCAAATATAATAATATAATAAAACATAATACGACATAGACAGCCAGTATCTAATAAGCCATATTATCAGGTAACAAATTTTAACAATTATAACCATAATTTAAGTAAGTCTAAATAGGTAGAATAACTATATATCTCAAGTAACATCCAGGTAGGTTGACCTTAATAAATTTTAACTGATAATTGGAAAGACAATGAAACATCATTTCTATGCTTACACCTATAGAATTTTGTAAAACAACTAAATATGTATGGAATACAAAATGAATTGGTATATAGTTATGGTTTTATAAAACTCAGTAGCTAACTCATTCATTTAACAGACTGATAGTATATATAATTATAAAGTACATCCCAAACAGCAACTATAGTAATGGAATTATTGATTTTGTTTCTCTAAGTATTTGCTATAAATTCAATTGGAATCAATGTTAATACAGTAATATAACAGTTTTCATTCTTTTAAAAAAGCATGTTTGGCAACAGACATGCCACACGTCACTAGAAGGTCTTATGGAAATCCGAGCAGTTATCAGTTTGCAAAAAAAAATGCTTTGAAATTTAGCATAATATATAGCACATTTAATACAATAATGGCTTTCATAATCTGTCATGTTCGACACTAACAAAACATATTTGTTTAGCAATGCCTGCAAACACAGAATCATTGAAGAATTCTGGACAATGTTTCCTATAGCATTATGATGAAAATAAATCATGTAAGATGGTAAGAGAAGAATTTTTATGTAAAAATATCGAATAACAGAAAAAATATAGTGAAAATGGCACAAATACGTACAAGAAGTCATAGACGTGTGCTCCGTGTTCCCGATGTTTACAAAATCAACTGTATAAGTCTAATGCAACCAAATAATCACGGAAATAACATAATCAGTTCATAAAACATACACTTAGAAACTAATCATAGCACTAACAAATGTTGCATTGATTTAAGTAAAATAGAAAAACGTATCAAAATTTTTTGGATCGGTGGACGCCAAACTGCGGGAAAAACTACTTTGAAGTTAGCTACAATTCAAAGCTGTCGCAAATCAAAGCTATCGTGTCTATGCTTTTCGTTTAAAAATTATGAACCACGAAAATAAATAACCACTTTTTCTATAAAGGCAACATTACTCTGTATTCCAGTCAGATACTCGGTTTCATTTATTGTCAAATACAGTGATCTGCTACCATGCTTGAGGTTGTCTGTCGCCACTGTCATCGGGATGTCACCTGGGAGTATTATATAACGGCAGCATTTAAGCGATACATAAATATACTATGGCCGTGTCACTCATGCACCGTCACCTCGGTGGATAATCTGCTTAGTTTAGCACTTTCGCTAGAACTCTGTCCATTATTACGACGGGCCGAATGGCGCCATTGCAAAACATATTTCCATCTACGGCAGTGCCCTAACGTAGTACTTGCACCACAATATCTTTTGATTATTTATATTATAAATGTATTAAGTACAAAAAGAAATGCAAATATGACATTTATTTACTAATAATCTTTGAACTTTTACTTTTACGTTTAAGTAACTGTGTCCGCAATTCGAAAAGTCAGCCACAAATTGGAACAAAAATGTTCGTATTTGGCAAATTCAAGCAAAGTAATAAAAAAATCTCACTTTAACATTAATTCTCTTAAGATTTCAACTCATTACGTATAATAATAATACACAATTATAAAATTGTTTTTATTTATTTATTCCAGCAAAACTTTCTTAAACATTACTTACATCTAATTAAAACTTGTAAATCATAGGATTTCAAAAATAGTTAATTAATTCTTCAAGAAATATTAATGCTTACATCTTATTTAAAATACAATTTTCCTTTTGTTTTTGTAATCCTTTAGAGTGGTAACGTGACTCCACCAAGGGCTACCATAACCTCTTATAAAAAACGTTATTTATAAAAGGTTTATACATTATATTTTTAATAAAATAAAATAGTACATTATAAGAAATACACGCGAAATATTATATTGAGCTAATCAATTTATTACTCCTTGTTATTACAACTAATTTTTAAACATCAATATTACATGTTATATCTAAATCTCAATGCGCCTTTATTACTTCTTTTGAGATTCATATTTCGTTTAGACTATGCAGGAAAAATACCGTTGTTAGACTTAGTCACTGCATGCTAAATTACCGAACACATACATCATAAATGTATTTTCTAATTATTATGAGTAAAACTGGCAAGTTACCTGTTTTAAGTCAAAAAAGAATGTTATGATTTTGTTTTTCATATCATAAAAAAATCAAAAAATAAGATAAACATGTCCGAAACTTTCCTAAACACAATATTAAAAAAATATCACAATTAGTCATTTCAATCATTAAAAAAATACGTATCGTCATCGTTAAAGCCTGCTTTTAAACGCAACTTTATCTAATAATAAAGCTTATTAAGACTCTGAATTTTATATAATTCAGAAAAAACAAAAATTTTAATCGCATAGTCGATTTTAAACCTAATCTAATTCCAGTTTCCTAAAGGAACCAGCAGTAGAATGTATATCTTGTGTCAAATCATTTTTTCCTAATGCATGTAAATCTATACACAAGTCATCAAGTGCAAGTAAGTCCTCTCTATGCTTCAATAACTTGCGTTTGAGTTCTTCAATCATGTCCTTCAAAGGAACGGTACCTCCATATTCTTTAGGCAATATTGAGGCATCAACGTGCTTGTTCAAATCGTCGGTATTTCGGTGAAACTAAAACAAAATTATTTTATAAGTATTTATAATATTAATTTATGTGTAATTAACTGAATGAATAATCTTTGTCACATAATATATTCAATTAGAAACCACTTATTAGCGCATCTGGCAACCCTATGGACCTGTCGCAACTCGCAACCATATCTTTCTAGAAGAAGTCTATACTCTATGGTGGGTAAGCACTAATAAAAAGGCGCGAATTATAAATTGTTCAACAAGGATGTTATTCGATGCTTTTGAACTTCGTAGTTCAACCGTCGTACTACAAGTTTTGAGAATTGCTTTCATATGAACAGTTTTTCGAAATGAAAAAAGTTCGAACTTGAATATATTACATTTAACATTCAATAAAATTAAAACACCATAATTCTTTTACATACGTTAAAATTCCACAACTAATATTATACATACTGTCATTAAATGCGGCTGCTTAAGTTATATGTAACCTATACACAATAACTTACCATAACACGATCTTTCAACTTGTCACTCAATAAAGAAACGGCGAACTCGAAGAACTTGACACCATAATGGGGTATGTTGACAAAATGTGTGCATTTGTGACGCATCGGTGTAGAGTTCTGAAAAAACATGATTTAGGTACCTATGCATCGCAAATAAGGAAGTTATACAAATTTAAATTTGCAGAAATAATACAAATTTAAAATAATTTTGAAAATTTTAAATACTTATTTACCTAGGCCTAACCTTTTATGAACTATATACAACAAAATTATTTAGTCTAAATATAACTCCTATCAGTCATAGACAAAGGTTTTACCTGAATACAGTTGAGCATGACTTTGACATCACTAAGTGACCATAGTGACACGTGAGGCATTTGCATACCAGCCTCGTCATTCACATGAGTGTAACCTAGAAGTTGGGATCGAGGCTCATCCAACAGCAATTCCACGATCATAGAATGAATTCGCGCCATCACACAACTGTCGTATACGTAGGGGTCAAAGCGGCCTGAAAATGTCGATAATTAATAAAATAACTTTAAATTCGTAAATGCTTAAAATTTCCTTTATCAGCCTCTTAACGATCACGCATCTGTGTTACTTATTTTATAAATTCGCGATCAATTCATCAGTTTGAATTTCATTGAATGAAAACATTGATTTATATAAAAAATATAACTTATTATAAGAGATAAGTGCAACACATTATGTGCATACAGGAGTAATATTAACAACTTAAATCAGTTCATTCTTTCCTACAATGTAATGTGCAGCTGCAGAGATGATAAAAATATATTACAGTCGATTTATTCACTACCAAATTTACACTACTTATAAATAAATTTTAACATCGATTAACGGTAGGCACAAATTTAAACTATTTACCACAATTACTACCGGACATTATGTAGACGGGAGTATACTTCTATTTTTAGTGATAAAATTATATTTTATACTGAAAAAAATAAACAAAATTGTCCTGTACAGCGCAATGCACTATTACCCTGTTTAAACCATCCTTTGACTGCTTTTAGATGCTTTAGAGTCCCAAACTCACCCATACAAGAAAGCACAACCCGTCTCCCCTCTGAATCCCTCTTCGGTAAGGGAACCAAGTACCCAGCGTCTATAACCGCCGCCAATTTAGGGTCCAAAGGATCTAACTTCTGGAACCACTGGGGATACATCTGGCGAATCGTCAGGTATCGTTCGAGCATTGAACAGGCTTGCGGTATTGAGTATTTCTTGGTACGGAGGAACCTTAGAAGGAAGGGGGCGTCTGAAAAAAAGCACAGAGTGTTATTACTCGCATTATGTTATAATAATATTAATTTACTACTGCACTACAAAATTCCGAATTGCCGAATAGGTCGGATTAGATCCAAGGAACGATTAACATTTGTATATGTGTAGGTATATACCTATCGTATATGTAATATATATATATCTATCGTATGTACTATATATCTATCGTATATATATGTATATATGATATATATATATAAAGATATATATATATATATATATTACAAAGAAGTAACTACGTTAGTATATGTTTATTAATTGAATTAGCACTCTTACGCAAACTTTTTATATTACCTTGGGTCTAACCTTGTGTGAGATATGTCCCAATGTATTATATAAATCTGAATAGATAAATTACTTAATTAAATAATGATCCTTATGGGTCACTATTTTTATTTACTACGGGCGTACGTAATTATACAGTTTTAAAACATCGGTGTGAAATATGTCATAAAACAGTTTACTGATAACGTACTAGATTGAAAAGAATGTTTTCTAAATAATGTTTTGGTGAAGTGTCAAAACTAACCTGTTCGACATTTCTTTATCGCTGGATGCTTTTCAATAAAATGTCTCATCTGGGCCAGAGCCTCCTCTTTCAACGCAGGTTCTTCCCTGATCTCTACCCTGGCCCGCTCTCGTAATTCTGGGGGTAATTCCCCCGTCTCCCTTTCTTTCGCTTCCAAGATAGCTTGGCGCTCCTCCTCAGTGACTCTCGGGGAGGCATGTTCAAGTTTTGGGTCACGACGGCATTCGGCAGGTTGTAGGACTGATGTTGCCATGTTTAACTGTAATTAAAATATAAATAAACGTTACTTTTTATTGGCTTTAAATCAAGCAACACACGTTCAATTTCAAGCACTCAGCGCAACTATTACGAATAAAAATGATTTATTAATTTAATTCTCTACAGCATGTAATAAAAAACGAATACCATATAAACAAAAAAAACATGCCATTAAACAATAGCAGTTACTAGTACAGTTTAATTTAACTATAATTGAATGCAGTAAAAATAGCGTAGCATCTTCAACGAAACTGTTTTATTCATTACCGCACTGGCCCACATTTGAGACCCCAAGATCCACTGACCAATATCGTTACATAATACAGCCTTTATATGGAGGTTACATAATAATATTACATAATACTCGCTATAAAGATTTCGTTATTCCTTGGTCGTAATCGTCCTCTACCTTAAGAAAAGTCTCTGGGAAAGCCTAAAGTCAGTAAAGTAAAGAAATCTAATATAATATGTACATTGAAATGTTCGATTTCTTATCAGATTCCAGGAAAAGTGTGAAAAGTATCTAAGTGTAAGTAAAGTTATTATTAGATATGATGAATTAATGGGTTGTTATGATTTTTAATATAATTATTATTAAAGAGACACACACGAAACTGTGTTTTACAATTGGTACAAATTTAAGCAATTTGTACCGCCATGGTGATATGAATTTTCAACTTTTACCATGTGAAAGTTAATTCAAGTGAAAGTGCGCATAAGTTTGAAGATTACGTCCTTTATTTTCACAATGAAGTTTAAGAAATGTATATACAATAGTCCTAATATATATCGTATAAATATAGTTATAAATAAATAATAATAGAGAATTTTATAAAATTGAAATCTAATTTTTAATTCATATTTATTTCTTTTTTTTTTACTTATGATGTGGCTTCCCAAATATAAAAAAATGAATTTAGCCAATGTCACGTTTTGGAATTTAAAAAAATATACAAAGATATCTTATGTAACTTTTAGTTCCCTAAGAAGGCATGGTCGGAAAAATATATAAATCACCATAAAATATATAACAACTTCTGTTATTTTTAGTATTCTGTGGTACGCAAAATAAATAATTAAGTAAACTCAATTCATATATGAGCTACTCACTTTTATTGATTTCAAAGAACTGTTTAAAGTTTCAAAGAGCTATAGTCTAGATTTTAAATTAAATAATTTAAAACCTAGACGCGTTTAGTAAGATATAAAGTCAATTTTATAGATCCGATACACAAGGGATAATAAGTTTTATTGTTATGAAGCTAAAGAGGAAAATGCCCTAACGAAAAAATATTCAAGATGTGGTCACTGTTGGAATCGTAACAATGTTATCGTTTAGCTCACAACCTTTGCATTATAATTATTTTACAATGATATGAAAATCGTTGTTAAAAAATGTCAAAGTCATAAAAAATAAGCGAGTATATAGCTAGTTCAATGACACCATTATTGGACTACAAACGAGCAATTCAAATCAATCCTTGGGGTCGTGAGTTCGGACCCCGGTTAAGCACCGCTGGGATTTCTTTAAATTCTCAATTTGAGCTGTAACGCCACTGAACTTGTTATTATCTAGTTCAAACGTCCTACGCAGCTTGTGATTAAGATTAATTAAAACAGATTTTCAAGCATTAATTTCGAAATAACAACTTTCGATAAAGATTTAAAAAATATGCTTTAACATGTACGTTCCTTAAAATATATATTCTTTGTTTCTAGTTTGAGTTCTTAAATCAAATTCTATATTATTTTCTGTGGGAACAAGTCACAGACCACATTATAAAATTCAATGTATAGATAACAAACAACTTACAATCACATTTTCAAAATTCGAATTTCGGGATAGAACATCACACCACGGTTTATTAAACCCGACTGATGCCGGACTGACGGTCGATGCACCCAGTTTTCACCGTTAGCTCCCGAAATATTGCGACATTGGATACTGGGCACCTGGTTCTATTGAGGTCTGAGGGTTACACGTGCTCACCGCAGGGCATAAATTATTTTATAAATTTGTCTATTTATTTTACATTACATATAGGTATATTTTTTATGTAGAAATAGCCGCGTGTTGTATTTAATGTAGGCATAAAACAATTAACATTAAATTTTTATTTATTTACGTACATAATTTACGTTATATCCAATTCACATTATTTATTTCAAGTAATTCCTAAATTTTAACCAATAACCTCATCCGCTGAACACATATCAATAGACTTGATGACGCGTGAACCAATATGCTAACAGCAATCGCAAACTTCAACAACAAATTACTCATTAAAATTAACATATAAATTGTAGACGTCCCTTTGTGATGAAACCCATTACATTCCATACATGGATCAACTATAATAACAATACAGTCTAAAGTACCAGGATCTATGTTTAGGTGTACCACGACAGACATATTAATTGTGTTTTGATTACTTTTGTGTTTATAATTAATGGTTAAACTGAGGTCCTCATCCAGAGCTTTAGTTTTTGTGTCTTAAACAAAAAAAGGTCTTAAATATGTACTAGGTATTAAATATTTTATTGTTTAATGCGATTTATTTTATTGTTAGTGCTTTACATACAACACCTTAAACCTTAAGAAACCCGTTCGTAACAACCGCAATAAAGAGCTAATATGTTATGTTTATTGAATCTCTTAATGTATTTGTCTAAAACCAACGTCATCTTGACATCTATGCTTATGCTAATACTATAAAGAGGAAACATTTGTAGGTATGTTTGTGATGTTTTCACGGAAAAACAACTGGAACGATTTCAAAAATTCACCATTAGTAAGCTGCATCTTCACTGAGCGACAAAAGCATACATTTTTCGAAACATAATATCGTAGACGACCTTTCATCGCGTGCACTGGTTTTTCTTGTTCCTCTATATCTACACGATGTACATCGATTTATGTAGGTACATGGTACTGATTAATGTACAATTGTTAGTAAGTAATATGGTATGACAAGTCGTTCATCCCAAAGGCCTATCAAGCAAGCAAAATAGTATAATAATCGGGTTGATCTAATGCAGACATTATGCAATTATCAAAAGTATCTCATAATCTTTATATAATGATAATTTGAATCCAATTTGAATTCATTTTGACATTTAACAAGATTATAGGTATTCAATAAACTGGAGGTGTGTATTATATTGATATGAAGGGCTCAATCATATTGGAAAAGGCCTGAACAAAATTTCTTTACTGATTATTTATATCAGACGGTTTAGCCGAGACTAGGTGACCTAGTGGAAATCTCAGGAGAAAGTACAGGCCAGCGAAGCATAATGAGAGCGACTGAATCATACCATTGTGAATTGTGATTTATAATTTTAGGTTGCTAACACTGATAGTTAAGATCCATATTAATGTCTAGATGGAATGGTGGTATACCCGTTATTCCATTTGCTCGTTAAATTTCCCATTTTTACAACATTTCTCAGATATACTTTTATAGACAGGTATTCATATGTTATATTCATATACATGTATAGCCAGTTTTACCAGTTGAGTTTATTCGTTACAGTTACAATATTTCATCTTTATAATATTGGCATAGATCACATTTTCCTTGTAAAGTTAGGGTAAGCGGTATGAGCATTAAGTACCAACAAGAATCTCTCGATAATATGTAATAACTGTATTATTATACTTATATATTATTGCAATATATAATATATTATTGTTATAATTGGAAAGGATCATAGGACTTTGAATACGGCAGTAAATACCAATAAATTTGATGGACCTGCTGCTAATTGTAGGCTCCAGTGATGATTTCATGTTTAAAAGCTCAAAGGTATAACTAGTCCGTGACTTGAGTATTAATATAGAAACTTTTTTCGAAAACCTCCGTGGTCTGAATATAAAGTTTTCTATACAATCATATTACGATTTCGTCTTGGTTTATCATAATCGAACTATGATTCGAATGAATATGCTATTTAAATTTGCCATACCCATATAATTGAGGAAATCTGCGCGTACGTTTCCTTATTAACCCAGTAGAATTTGTGTCACAACTATTGCTACATAATATGTCTGTCGCAACTTCGAGTATTTAGATATTAGCCAAGGAAAAAAAACACAGAATATATATGGGGTTCATATGACTTTATAATACAAAAACGATACAATTATTTTTGGAATAAACTAGGTAGATCACTCACAATAGATTTCAATTCTTAGGTACTTCTACTACTTAGGTATTAATATAAACGTTAGCTAACAGTTCTAAAATAAAAAAAAACTTTACTTAGTTATAAAAAACGCAAGAAAAGAAAACGGTACGGGGAGTAGCTAGAAAATTGACGAAATAATTTCGAACAGAAAATCGAATTGGCAAAATCCATTTTACGAGTATAGCCTTGAAATCGCGCTTATGTTGACATAGTCCATCAAAGTTCAGTTGGTTATGTCGTAATGATAGCTAAGACAATAAGTATTTGCACATAAAATTCAAGATATTTTTATCTGCTGTACAATTTAAAAGATCCATAAGTGTTTTGTGGTCTCTTATGCTTCTTTAAACATTTTATTGAATTGTTCGGAATGTGACGTGAGGTCGGGGGAATATATGTCACCAGTAAGTAAAAAATAATTGAACAAAGTCTAGCAGGGCGATAGAAACAAGAAACACTGAATTACCTAAATTGCCTAAAGTGCTGGTCTGAGTCTTTAAAAAGCAAAGACACGTCTTGTCTTTTATTAACATATACGGTTATGGTATACGTTTTAAATATAATATAACAATAAATTCTGGTTTAAAAACGCAAAAAATTTTTAGGTCTAAGCTACGATGTATAAAACGGAACGAATCCATTCGGGATTTACAAGTATTGAAATAAAATATTCAATTTGCATACCTACATATTTATAATAAGTTAAAATAAGTTGTAAGAACTTAATATAAATTACCAAATGATGCACGAAAATGAAAGCAGCTAAGTCAGATTTCACTTTCGACGTTAAATTGTAACGTGACCTCGATCTTTAATTCTGATTCGAGGAGAAACCCAATAATGAATAATAATTACTTCAGAATTTATTGAATATTATAAGATGGACCCAGGATCGCTCCCTGATGCACACATTACGGCTTATACATCTGACCAATTTGTATTGTTGTTAATGTCAGGAACTACAGGTTCCAATAAGATACAGTTCTCACTATATCAGAAGCCTATGAAGCAACATGCATGTATACTTTGCGTGGCGATAAATAAAATTATTATCATTTTTTTAAAGTTTGTTGGTTAATGTATTTATTGTGGGGTTCGACTATACTAAGCATGCCAGATATATTGCCATGTACATGCCACGTATATTTAACACAATTTGAAGGCAAACCCAGACTAGAGTTTAATTCAAAAGCCAATAACTATTATTAGCCGTACTACGTATAATGTAAAACGCAATCATTGATCATTCGAACTCATATAAGACTACCATGTCATGAAGTTTCCACAACTTATCTCTAAAAGCTGTTTCGGAATAGGAACATCAAATTTCCTACATACTAGGTAACTAAGCAAGTACCTAATTTGAAACGTTACAGTTCAGTGAAATTTGAAATAATAACTTGAATTGTCGATAATTGTAGATTCGAAAGTTTCACTAAATATCCGGCCAAACACCGCATTCAATTTTCAATTAAAAAGTATTTTTGCACGTCCTAATTAATACGATTTATGAACTAACGGTTCCCTGTGGCTTCACCCGCATTAATTAAGACCCGTACAATGTAACAAGCTTGTACTTGTATGCATTTATACACTAGTCCAAAAACAAAACCTTCGATTTGAACTTCAAACTTTGGTCTTAATTATAAGTAATATTGTAAAATATACAAAGAATAAGATTATTTGTTTGGCTCCTACGAGCAAAGGCAGAACGCTTTAAGAGGCTTTTTGAAGTTTAGGGAGGATTGGGATTCAAAGAAGGTATGTCGTACTAATTTTTATCACCTCTAATTGTTAAATTATTTCCATACACGAATATTTGAATCAATTAAACTTAGCTCCGCGCGCAAATCACTTTTCGGAATACATAATCATATTCTAAATTTGAAAACTCTATTTCTTCTACTGTTTAATAGAATCAAAATTAGATTAGATTTGTATTAAATTGCTGTGTAAAAAAATCTATTCAAACATTAGAAAATGTATCCGTAAACAATAATTTGTTTTACGTTTTTAAGGCGTGTGTTTATAATTGGTCACGCAGTAGCACAAAACGCGAGAATACTGAAGTTGCACTCATACCCAATAACCAGGGTCAAGAGGACAAGGCTGACTACTTTTACAATTTTGTACTTAAAATAAAAAATAAAAATCTTTCCTTCCTTATACGAATATCTCAAGAGAAGGACAAGGTCCTTTTAAGAAATGAAATCCATTACGCCTAATTTTGCATTTAATCATTATTATTCGAAAGAGGTTTTCAAATAGAAACATTATAGCGTATTGAACGCAGGACCTCTGCGGCTTGAATAAATAAAATGACGGTAGATCGATAGAATAATGTAAAGTAACTTTCAGACATTTCAGTTTATTCATATCGGCTGTCCTTAGCTCTGTAAGTAGTTTTATTTTACAAGTGTACATTTTGGGTATTCATTTTTTTAAATACAAAACTAAAAATTGCGATGAAATGCGTTTAAACTGAATAAACTCTTCTTACCAACTCTTCATCCCATTTTTCATTAAATGTAGATAATACATTCATTTTATGAATCTCTTGACGTGTTTAATTTTTTTCATGTTTTTTACTTGCTTTGGATTTTATTTTAAATAATTAAAAATTAGTACTTACCTAATCAAACAAAATTTCCAATCCACACAGACTCTTAGCAACACACACGGCAATATATTTAAATCAACGCACACAACTCACCGCCGTGAGAGTTGTTTTTCAACTGTCATAAGATCAACATTTAACTTAATGTGATCACAGAGTTGAAGGGAATATAAAACCTCAACTTGCTTCAGTCAAAAGACAATCTTTTATATAATAAGAAAGAAAAATAAAATGATTTTTTGAAAACGGAATCTGTCGAGTGGTGGGTACAGAGTACAGACTATGGAGTACGTATGCTCGACCGGTTCCCGCCGATTGGCCACTGCGTTTTTCTAACTTTCTTCGACCTCAATACGGTGTTTTCTAATTTCAATGTCACGAGGGAACCAGGGAGCTATTACTGGACAAATATTTTATGTTTGACTTTTATTATTTCAACGCTTCTTGGTTCAGGTGAAATCATATAACTATTCTTCAAAGATTTCAGTTAGAAATAAAACTATTTCTTATTAGCTGGTGTATGACTTCGTCCGGGTCGATTTTACTCTTGGTAAGAAAAATTAACAAATTTTGATAATGATGAACCTAACTAATAATATAACACCGAAGATATTGAGATGATTTATATTTAATAACTGTTAAATCAATGTTGTTAGCGTATTTCAAAGTTAGCGCCATCTATACTATATATACTATATCCACGGGCGGCAATATTAATTAAGATCAGATGAGCTTCTTGGTCTGTTGCAAAACTATTCTGTATTGTAGAATATTGTTATGCCTTTGGTGAGTTAACTAAACAATACTTTACATAAAATATTAGCTTTAATCGAGTATAAGCTTGAGGTTGGTTCAAGGAATTAAATATTACTTTACTTTAGTATGTATCGATATGGTTATTGTCTGGGATACCGATTTATTAATGAATGACATTTCATTTTCGTTTTGGGTGCTAGCTGAACCTGCGGGCCCTCAGGTTTTCCCTGTTCGTTTTGGTTTGTCCCGAGTTGTAATAATATGCCTTTTGTGTACTGTATTTGTTGACTAAAGTTAACAAAGGACGTCCGCCAAACTTTATGAATTTATTTAGTATGAAAGACGCTACGCTAGACACTATCCGGACATTTTTTTTATAATTAATGGCATAGTGTACGAAATTGTAGAAGCTTCTAAATTTTTTAACTATCCCACTTGAACTATTTTATAGTCCGGCATGAAAAATAGAAATAGCAAATTTTAATATAGTAAGTATATCTACTATATAAATAAGTCGTATTTTCCTTCCTGACGCTGAACTCCAGAATGCACGAACCGATTTCCACGGTTTTGCATTCGTTGGAAAGGTCTTGGGCTCCGTGAGGTTTATAGCAAAGAAAATTCAGGAAAATTGCAACAGAAAATCTTTTTTCACATACAGCGCCATCTCTGATACTACAAAAATGCGAATGACGAAATCAGCAACTTCCAAATGGGCAAATACGTCAGTACTAATGAAGCACTGTGGCGGTGATTGTCATTTCAAATACATTAAAAAATATCCCACAGTTGTACATTTAGCAGTGCATTTGGAAAATGGCCAAAGAGTTTACTTCACTGAGGTTAATGCGGCACAATGAGCTGAGAGACCACCATCGACAACATTGACTAGCAATGTGTGAAGCAGATCCATTCGCAGCTACGCTGATGTACGTTGAAATGCCCAATTACACTTGGAATCAATTAACAAAGAAGTTCCAATGTCGCAAACAAGGAACCCCAGTTCCAGATTGGCCACAGGTGCTTACCACTGATGCACTAGGTTGCATGTATACTGTTCAGTGTTCATACTAGAAATTATGAATGTTTTTATTTGTGACTGCTGTTGATAAATTGACCAAAATCATTTGCGCATTTGAAAACTGTGAATGGCCAACATATGCCAAACATATCGAGAAGCATGTCAACTATTGTGTTTGCTGAAGAAAGATTCTCATTGAGATTTAACCCTTGCGGATTCAGTTGTTTCATTAAATGCGTACCAAATACGAACGCTGTTCGCGATTATCATCACCACATGTTTTCCTTCACAACCAATTCAGTTATGGAACAAATACAAAGATGACAAAAGTGAAGATATCTTGCATCGCTTGCGCATTCAAACGAATAATCCTGACATCAAAATAATCAGAGGAAGAAGAAGAGGAGAAAAGAATAAGGAAGAAGAAGATGATGAGGAGAAGAAGATAAGTTGAATAAGAAGAGGAAGAGGAGAAGAGAAGACGAAGAGGAGGGGGAGAAGAATAAGAGGAGTAGAATAATAAGAGGGAGAAGAAGGCTAGGAGGTGAGGAAGAATAAGAGGAGAAGAAGAATGAGAGAAAAGAATAAGAGGATAAGAATAATAAGAGGAAAGTGAATTAGAGGAAAAGAAGATGGGGAGAAGAATAAGAGGAGAAGAAGAGGGGAGGAAGAATAAGAAGAATGAGAAGAAGATGGAAGAGGAAGAGAAGAAGAATAAGAGGAGGAGAAGCATAAGAGGAGAAGAAGAATAAGAGGAGAAGAAGAATAAGGGGAGAAGACGATGATGAGGAGAAGAAGATAAGTTGAATAAGAAAAGGAGGAGAAGGAGGAGAAGAAGAGAAGACGAAGAGGAGGGGAAAGAATAAGATGGTAGAATAATAAGAAGGTGAAGAAGAATGAGAGAAGAAGAATAAGCGGAGAAGAATAATTAGAGGAAAAGAAGAAGATAAGTTGATAAGGAGAAGAGGAGGAGGAGGGGGAGAAGAAGAATAAAAGGAAGGTAAAAGAATTAGAGGAAAGGAAGAAGATGGGGAGAAGAATAAGAGGAGAAGAAGATGGGAGGAAGAATAAGAGAAGAAGAATTATTCCTTTTCAAATATAAAGCAAAAAAAAATTTCATCTTTTAATCACCAAACGAAATGTTACATAAAACGAAGCGAAGGTGGCGAAACAGTTCGTGGGTTGCTAGTTAACATACAAATGGACGGGGAAATCAACATTCAATAAATTTTATTTGGCGAAAGTACTTGATGGCGTACACTTTGTGTAAAATAGTGTGAAGTATCCCTATAATCGAATAGACTCTCAATTCAATACAATTGAAGCATGAGAAAGGTCGAGGCTTTATTCAAAATTGAAAGTAAATTAGTCGAGTATAAATCGAATAAACATTTGAATTATCTTTTATATATCTATTATCTTAATGGCAGTTTCGTATTCTGTCCACAGGTAACAATCAACACTTTGTGGAACCGGGTGCAAATAGAAGTATTTCCGGATCAATGCGACTTAGGAACCTTCAAGAAAAGAGCGTATAGTAATCTGAAAGGGCGGCAACGCTCTTTTGAGAGTCTATGAACGCCAATATTATTTAAAGCCAGATGAGCCTCTTGCCCGTTTGTAAAAAGAATATACATTTCCTCATCGATAGGAGTCCGTAGAGGCAACTTCCTGAGGATGCTCCGGTGTCGGGGCGAAACCTGCGTCGAGTGGTTAAGGGTTTTTTCGTGGAGTATTGTATTGTAGATTGGTCTATAAGGGTTTTGTACTATGGACTTCTGGAAACTAACGCTTGATTAATTATAATAAAATATACATTGTAATATTAATTATGTCCTCCTCTCATATTGAACGATACGTGCCAAAATTATTTCAAAAGGTTATATCTAAAATGCAACAGTTGGAAACATACATTTTTTAAAGCCGAATATTATACATCTCATTCAACGAAATGTTAACGACACAGTTCGTCTATTCTTTGAATTATTTCATCACTTTATAAGTTTTATGAATTATATTGGTTTTCGATCTTTACCTCGTAACAATTTTGGGATGTCTCCGTCCTCTCTCATTTCAAGGCCTTTTTAGTACCAATACAAATATATATTTATTGAGGTCAAGCAGTTGATATTATTTGGTATCTAGGTACGGGTTCGTGTATTAGATATCTAGAAATATCCATTTCCAAATCTTAGTGATAAAAAAATTAAATTAAAGAAAAAAACGTAAAAATAGTTTTTATTCAAATCTTATCTTAACCGACGCTTAGAACAAAAGCTTGTAAATAGATAAAAAGCAATTTAATATATTAGGTATCTCTTGGTGGTTAGGTATCGCTTTATCGACATGCACGGATTTAAATAAAACGGGGACAGTTAATAAGGTACCAGTTGCCATGGTTACCATAATATAATAAATCACAACAAAAACAATCTTCATACAAATATGACCATAACATAATATATAAAATAATAAAAATATGTACATAAAAAAGGCTAATAACCAATTGAGCAGATGTTAGAAGAGGAATGATTAGCCCGTACAAACAGACAAGTTTGAAATAATAGTATGTCTCCTAGACATACTATTATTTCAAACTTGTGTGTTCTTCTTCTCTTATCCTTCTTCTCCTCTAATTCTTCTTCTCCTCTTATTATTCTACTCCTCTTATTATTCTACTCCTCTTATTCTTATTCTCCTCATCTTCTTCTCCTCTTAGTCTTCTCTTCGTATCCTCTTATTCTTCTTGTCCTCCTCCTCCTCTTCTTCTTATTCAACTTATCTTTTTATTCTCTTAATCTTCTTCTCCTCCTATTTTTCTACTTTATTCTTCTTCTCATCATCTTCTTATTTTCCTCTAATTCTTCTTCTCCTCTTATTAATCTACTCCTCTTATTCTCCTTCTCTTCTTCTTCTCCTCTTATTCTTCTTATCATCTTATTCATCTTTTCCTCCTCCTCTTCTTCTTATTCAACTTATCTTCTTCTTCTTCTCCTTGATTATTTGATGTAGGATTATTGTTTGAATGCGCAAGCGATGAAGATATCTTCACTTTTATCATCTTTGTATTTGTTCCATAATGAATTGGTTGTGAAGGAAAAATGTGGTGATGGATATTTTTTAATGTATTTGAAATGACAATTATCGCCACAGTTTATAGTGAGTATTGCCCATTTGGAAGTTGCTGATTTGTATTCGATTTTTGTAGTACATGCTAGTATCAGAGATGGGTGTATGTGAAAAAAGATTTTCTGTTGCAATTTTCCTGCAATTTTTTGTTTAAGCTAGGAGCCCAAGACCTTTCAAGTTCGTGCATTCTACTGATAATAAAATTCGTCTCCTAGACATACTATTATTTAAACTTGGTTGCACGGGCTAATCGCCAAATCTGTTAGATCGATTTAAATTAAATTTATCTTATATCCTTGGGAAGTTGCTGAGACATATTTCATCGAAGAGTTGCCGTGTAATAAAAACTAATAGTAACTTACACAGCTACACATAGAACAACTCATGCAGTAAATTGAGTAAAACTTGGAAAACTAAATTTAGGTATATTATAAATATTTCAAGTATATGAGAATATTTATTGGAACAAAAAAGTAGATATTGCTTCACAAGATCACAACTACATTAATTCATAACATATTGTTAGTATGTAAGCAGAGATGACTTTTACCAAACTATTTTAAAACATTCTCAGGGCAGTTCATAGCTTAAATTATAAACAAAATAATGTACAATAGATTAACAAATCTTTGTCTACAATATTTATTCTATTCAAAAGTCGAAGATTATCTATCATTTGCTTTTTTGAAAGTGAAAAATATATTATAATATAATATATAAATTAATTATTAAACATATATATTTTTCACTTAAGTATAATTCAAAGTCAGAATGTGCGAAGAAATAGACTCTGTTACTTTTCAAATTTTACTTTTATACTATATGAAAGGCAAGCTTTACACTAATTTGTTATTTGGCATCGAATCCTTATTAAAATACATCTTTATTTTTCGTGTTTAAACACATGGCCATAACATGCTCAACTCGTGTAGCTAAGAAAAACTATTTTAATTCCAACACACTTTATTAAAATTTAAAAAAAATAACACAGTCTATTTCCACACCATTAATTTGATCCCTTAGTTGCCTCCCAGCGTTTGTCCTCTGCCCCAATTGTGGCCACCAAGGACATTTGTGGCCGGCCTAGTGGGGACTCTTGCTTGTGGGGCAGTCCCAAAGCCCCCCATATACCTTGTATCGGGGAAAATCTGTTTTCTGTAAGAATAATAACTATGATTTAGCAAAATAAATTTGATGTGGAAATGTTCATGTTCATGTGGAAATTAATTTTAAAAGATCTAAGTATTACAGTACTTTCGTAAACTTTCTAATGCAAAAACCGTGGTAAATATTTAAAGCAAAATCACAATTAGGTTCCATAAGATATCTCCAGAGTATTTAACTTGCTTTATTAAAAAAAAGTGAAATTTTAGACCCTCAATTCCTCCCACAAGCAGGATGATGATCATCTCATGTTAAATGATAGCTGGTAGTAGAATGGACTCAAAGCATAGCTCCAGGACAATAATAGTCACCTTTACAAACTATACTTACAAAAATGCAGGAGGAGTTAACAGAGAGGGTCCACCCAATTCTTGTGGGTATTTGAACAACAAGAAGAATGCCAGGTGACCAACGAGGATTCCCATTATATCCAGTATACCCCTAAAATACAAATTCAAACATGTAAAAAATGTAAAGTAAATTAAAAAATAATTTATTGTTTGTTTCAATGATACAAAATTATCAGTAAAATTCATATAAGCAAATAGACAAACATGAAAAGATGTATAGTACATTAAAAAAATTTTTTGTTTATTCAATGATACAATATTATCAGTAAAATTCATATAAGCAAATAGACAAACATAAACCTTGTCTCTATTATTATCTGAAAGTAAGGTATAAATAAGTTTCAGACATCCAAAGGTCAAAAATTATAGTTCTTTCTAACTATCACTTCAAATCCCTATTAAATAATCTCAAAATTGTTAATTTTTTAATTATGACACCATATGTTATTTAAATTTTTTATAATTATTTTGTAACTCACCCGCCACTAATAATTAAATTAAAAGCCAGCAAAACCCAGGGCAAATACATGGCCTTGAACCGTGTGCCAAACCAGAATGACACAATCACATCCTTGTTGAGTTGACACCACACATACAGGACTGATAACACCATAGGGTCCATAATAATCTGAAATTTAACCAAATAGACATTTTACGTTTTACTTTTTTGCTTAATCAGAACAAAGACCTAATTTAAAAATGGTTAATGTAAGTATGTATTAAGTAATAAAATGTATCTTCATTGTCCTATTTATATTTTTCCTCAAAATAAAAAAAGTACTTTAGCATTGAAAACATAATGAGGGCTAAAATATATTAATGTGTCTAAATCATTAAATAACATGTATACATACTGGCAATCCTGTTAAAAGGCCAAGAACCACACAGCACATCCAATTGAATAAAAGCATATAAAAGTAATCAGCTGGTTTTCCTGCAAACATTCCTGACTCGAGCCGCTGTGAATAACTGTACAAGAAGTAGCAGTTTATCAGAAAATGGAAACCTGTAGATGGGCTGATTGGGTAATAGAACACTGCAGTGATAGGTCTCCATATCTGCAAAAAATTAACATCATTTCACTTTGACATAAGCTAATCTATATATATATGAAACTCTAATACACTCAAGTAGAGTATTTACGGGTTTTTTGTGGATTATTGCTGGTAGATTGGTCTATTAGTTTTGTATTATGGACTTTCGCAATGTAACACCTGATTCTATTAATAACAATCAATATATATTACTTTCACACTGAAAATATTGAGTCAATAACTACTGTAAGACCAGCCATAAATATAATAATCTTAAAAATATTTCAAAACATTGCTTAAATGTTGAATATTCTGTATGATAATATAATAGAAAAAAATACAATAGTTTATAAGTCCATTTGTATGTATTTGTATGGAATCAAATCATACAAATATGGAATCAAATGTATATTGTTTTGTGATATGTAAGAAATTTTGCTGTTATTTTCAGTAGCAAATAATTAATATGTCTAAGCTAAGATCAAAAAATTAACATCAATTACGTATGTTTATAGTTCATTACAGAGTAACAGGAAACAGTCAATAAGAAAATAAAGTGAGTTCATAATATTTCAAAGAAACCTTTACCTGGAACTTATGAAATAAGGCGTAATATTCGAGAATAAAGTAATAATAATTGAAGACTCCAAATCTGCCGAGTAAGCTCAATACAATTGTCGCTGCGAGCCAATACCGCGTAAAAAAGGGAACACTATTAAACCAATCCTTGAATTCGGACATGTTTACTGCGAACTGTTGTTAAATATATTTTGAAAAGCTCTAATGCAATCTTGATATGACTACGGGCATAAAGCTTGTAATAAAAGCGATCTATTGTGAAACTGATATATTATATTGTAAGTACACGTGTCCTTTGGGAATTAGTTTAAACTTAAAAAAAGGAACAAATTATTCTATACTCATCCACAATTGACAGTGAACAATGAAATACACAGATTACAGAACAACCCAATCACGTAAGAAGAATGACACTACAATTCACTAAAAACAAATAACAGATATAAGAAATTATAAAAATGAACATCCAAAACAAAAACAAGTAATCATACCTTTCATTATTGACAGTTGAAATCATTAAAAAAATTAAGTTTAAAAATAAATATGACTTACTTGTTTATCTTAAATGTTTGTTTATCTTAAATAAAATAAGCCAGTAATGTAATGCGCGCTTGGCAATTGGGATTAAAAACCCAAGATGGGCTAAATAGAACATTGACGCTAATATAATTTGCCTTATCTTGTAGTTATTTTATCCAAAACTCTGTGTGAACGTTGATTTCTAGAGAGAATAGGCGGGAAAATGTGAAGAAGTATTATTCCAAGGGACCGACCATAATTATAAAATTGGAAAAGTTAAATAACGAATTTGCTTCATTATACTGTTGATTTACGTAAATATAATATTATTATTTATTTATTCCTCTAACTTCTACCGCGAAAGCCCTTAAGCGTGGTGCAGCTTATAGCAATGTACTTTATAAGGTAGAACAACCGGCAGTTCTAATCTAATACAATGATGAATGCCATAGTTCAAGTGTTAACGGGCCATAGCCCATAAACATTCAATTTTTTTTATGAGCCCTCGAGAGTTTGTGTCAACCAGCAATGTCATTTTCAACCATATTTCTTTTACAACTATCGACACCACTCTTAACGTTTTGCATCTTGTCTGTGGATAATAATAATATTAAAAGTCAATTGTCAGTTTTCATTAAAATTGATATATAGCCTATAGGCTGTATGGACTGAAGTCCTTTGCCGGCTTTGCCATTATTAGGGATAAATTGAAGGAAAAAGTAGATATATTCATATATATAAAAGAAAACAAAATTATAACTATTAAAAAAAATACTTATAAAAATGAGACTTTTACTAAAGCCTATAAAACTGAGATCGAATTTTAGTTTTCAACTATGTCATAATTTAATCCGTAATTTTTCATCAAATGATCCACAACAAGACGGTCAGTTAAAAACTGCTGCGGAAGAAGTACGAAAAAGTTAGTGGAAATATTAAAATGAAATAAGAATATTCGTGTTGTTGATGTACTAAATAACTATAATATAATAATAATAATAAATGACGTCAGTGCTTTACGGCACCAAAATACTACCTTTTCTTTAGTTTTTAGTATGGTTAAAATCTTGTAATTATAATATTTATTTCAGATATAACTTTGGAAAAATATTCTGGAATCACAACTTTGAACATAGATCGTCAAACAACTAGAAACAGCCTTGATGTAGAGACTTTAAAAGAAATGACACAGGCTATTGATGCCTTTGATAAAGATCCGGAGGCCAAAGTTTTAGTGTTCAATGGTGAAGGAGGAAGCTTCTGCTCGGGCTTTGACTTAGATGAGATTGGAGAAAAGGGATATAGTGTACTAACTGATGCCGCAGTAAGATGTATAGATAATAATATTTATGATAATGCTTGATAGTATAAACCATGTAGTTTCACTTCTAAAATATATAAATTGTATATAAACACACTTACAAAACATAATTTTTTTTAACAATACCTAGTGATGGGCTAGATACAAAACAAAACTTGGTACTTACCAAGTTTTGTTTATTTACTGACAATCAAATCTAGGACATGCAGTTTCAGATTGCTTTTAAAATATTGGTCTATAGTGGCAGAGCAACATAATATATTAAAATATACATTATGTATTAATTATATAATTATATATTGTATGGATTAAAGAGTATTTAAAAAATAATTACAAAATTTATATGCTGTAAAATATATAGTTATTGTTTTTTTATTATGTTTTGATAGTGAGGAATGTAGTAACTAAACAGAAATATTAAACTATATAATAACTTAAGTAAGTAAGTAATCATTAATTATCATGATTGTGGTACTTAACACGACCAGTCCTTGCTGTGGCAAACTGTAATTTACAAGTATTCATGAGTTCATGAAAAAATGTAACTAAAGACAAAATCAGCAGTTTTTGCCTGACCCTACTCTATTGTCTAGTTTAGTTTTTATTACTCTGAAATGTTTATAGGCTAGATTGCTCCGTCGCCCACTATGTGATAAGCCAACAATAGCGGCTGTTCAAGGCTATGCTGTTGCTGAAGGTTTTGAATTAGCTTTGGCTTGTGATCTACGTATAATTGAAGAGACTGCAATATTAGGTTGTCTTGGAAGAAGATTTGGTATGTTTATTTAAGCTAATATAATTTTATTTATTGTCTTAGGATATCATTATCTAAATATAAATTGGCCTTCTAATCAAATTTTATTTCTCAGGTGCACCACAAAGTTTATATGGAGGAAGACGTCTCACGGCTCTCATAGGGTTATCACGTGCGCTGGACTTGCTGATGACGGGTCGGCCTATATCAGGCGCAGACGCATATGCAATGGGCCTCGGTTGTAAACTAACCGCTACTGGCACTGGTAAGAGTTAATATAAATTCTCTATTTACAACAGAATTTTCTACAAATAGTCCAAAAAACTATTGTTCCCATAAGTAATTATTTAACTAGCAGTTTCTAACTGTTAAACTCAATATGTGTATACCCATTTCCTAATTATTATATTTCAGCATTAGGTGAATCTATTAAATTAGCTAAGTCCTTAACAAAGTTCCCTCAGAATGCCTTAATAATGGACAAATTGGCAGCAATTATGTCTCAATTAAACCCCAACAGCGAGGAAAGTATGAGAGATGAAGCAATTATGAGCAGTCTACTTGGTTCCGCCATTGAAGATCTCAATAAGGGTGTCCAGAAATTTAAAGGAGGTTAGTAAAGTAAAGGTTTGTTTGTTGAAATTCAAACTGAAATTTACTTATAATAGCGATACATATTATTAAATTTGATATTATACAGTACTGAATAGGAGATTCTGAATTCATTGAGATTGTAATTCAGTTGATCTGTCTTCACAAAGACTTGTTTGCTATGATATTAAAATACTCAAACTAAGACATATGTATTTTTTTAACTATTCAAGTTTTTTGCTATACTATTAAGTGTTAATTTATCTTTAAAGTAATTAGATTTTAACTAATTATAATTTATGCCCCATTGAAGTTGGAGATTCTAATTCCTGATGGTGCACTAATAGTATCACATTTGTCATAGTGTTCATAGTGGTTTGCAGCTGTAAGCCATCATCGGACATGGATGCAGCTAAAAATAAACTTAAATAATGTTTTTCATTCTCATGGTTTTTTTAGTAGTCTTCAACTAAACCACTAAGTCCTTAAGTTTTCTCATTAGACTAAAAGAAATCATATATGTATTTTCCTTTATTTTACAGGTATAGGAAAACACGGAAAATTCTACAAATTAACAGAAATGCCACTTAAAGACTGGGAAATTGAGGAAAGTTTAGAAGAAATAGTTGTTGTTAAAGATAAGGAAAAGAAACCTTAAATAAGTTTGTTTTAAGCTATTCATTAAAATCTAGTCTGACCTATGAAATCTTATTTTGACCTATACAGCTAGCTCAATTTATATATAGTTAGTATGCTTTAGGCAATACCTAAATATATTTTTTTTGTATCAGTTAACTTTAACTGCAGCAAGCAATTATTGTAGATTGACAATGAGAATTTATTGCTTAGGGCTTGCTAAGCAGAGTGTTTGTTGTCTAGGTTTTGAGTTGTTAGATTTATTCCATTGCGTACTAGGTATAGGTACTTTGACATTACTTAAAGTATAATAATATCATTTCATTCTGTGTATTTAGGAATGATACTGTTTTCATAATAAGAAATTCAAATATGCCAAGAGTCTAATAAACCAGTATAACTACAAATTAATGTCAGCTATATTAGCAGAGAGTGATGATTTTTCAGGAGGAGGCATTCCTAGCTATGTATCCTTTGCCTGCAAAGGGTTGATCTATGCAAAAAAAATAAAACAAAAAATACATATGACATAAAATTTATTAAGTTCCTTATTCAGTAATACCCTTCTCAGCCTGGTACTTGTAGTGGAGGTCAGAGCAATCCTCATTTGAGATGTTGACCCAGCCTTTGTCACTAATATGGTATACACGGATAATACCACCTGAGTAAGCATCACGGTGGGTAGCATGATAAATCGCACGACGGCCCAGCTCTGGAAATTATAATATAATTTGAAATACAGTTGAAAATTTTACAAAAATTAAGTAAGAATTATTTAATATTAGATTTAGCTTATCTTTTTTCAAACATATAGCTATATTAAGTTAAAGATTAGATCTTGAGTTCAAAGCATCTTTTACCTTTCGGGTTCTTTAAGAATAATAATTAATAACATAACAAAAAATACAAATATTGTCCACAAATAACTACAATGGTAAAGAAAATACCCACCTTGAGCTTCTAAATCTTCTAGGTCCCAGCGGTAACCAGAATCAAGGACACCAAAGGCATAGACTGAGCCAGAACCAACTGAGAATACTTTTCCTGGTGTACGAGTCCCTTCACTGTCCACATAATATAGTTGAGCTCCCTATGATCAAACCATTTTAACATTAAAATACATCAACTTCAGAAAGTGTCACATTTGGGTATATTTCTCTTAAATAATCTTTTTAAATTTTATTTGGAAGTAGAATATTCATCATCATCAAGTCATCTCATATGAGACCACTATATTTATTTAGTTATTTTTATTTCACAAATTAAGATTTACATACCCTCTTATCAAAGCCAGCAAGCATCATGCCCATACTCAAACCCATTCCCTTATAGTTATAAACCATGTTTGCCATCAATTTACTAGCTGCTGCTACAGAGATTCTCTCTCTGTTTCTCAATTCATACAGTCTACATTGTTTGGCCAGTACTCTGTCCCAGTAGACACAGTCAGCGGCACCACCAGCAAGGGTACCTGTTTAAATTATTACTGATTTATGAAAACAGACTTGTATGTAAATATTAGTAAACTATCTAATATCAAATAAAAATCTTGTATTAACATACAAAATTATGCAGTAATATTATTATAAGTTGGAAGTATTATTAAACTGACTCACCCAAAAGGTAATCATTGATTTCCACAATTTTCTTCATGGACTGAGAGCCAATGAATTGACCTCCTGTGGCTCTGGAATCTACTGCCAACAATACACCTCCCTAAAAATATGGAAAATACATATTGTTTAATGTTAAGCCTTCTCTATAGAATGTTTCACACAAGGCTAGATAATTGACAGATGCAAATATGTATGTATCCATACAGATTTTTAGACACAAAAGAAGAAAAAAAGTATATAATATAAATAATATTACATACCTTGTATCGAAAACCAAGTGTTGTAGTACCGTGATCAAATTCAATTTTAATCTGCCGGCCCGTCTCATCCTTTGTGTTCAATTGCGCCAAAGTTTCAACTGGCTAAAAAATTAACTTAAGTTGATTTCTATTGAACGTATAATTGTTTAAAATCGAGTAACCTTTACTTACGTTTGCGAACGGCGGTGCTGCAAGTTGAGCACTATTTAGGAAGTTTTGCGTGTAACCTACGACATCGTTTTGAAAAGTAGCAAGGGAATCAGCCGGTTTTAAGTTAATTTTCTCGTCCAGGCGGCAAAAATCTAACAAAGCCATTATTACAAAATTAAATTATTTCACTGAATTACAAACAGTTTTTCAAAATGCAACGCGAATGACAAACAATTTTTCAAAATCAAATTTGACATTAGTAATGACAGTGATAACTAACTCAATTGATAACATCTAACAGATATACCTTAATAACTATTAAAGGAATAAATATATGTATGAGAATTTTATTTCATTAATAAATTTTATACATTTTGAAATTTTAATACACTAAGTGTAAATGTGAAAACTATTGTCAAATCTAATATATTTAAATATTTTGGTGCTGCCATCTATTGTCAAATAGCAACCAAAGCACACGTTCAGTTATGGAATATTATTATTTATTTTGTTTTATTGGTGCTTTACTACGGCTCCTCATTACTAGATGTCAATTCTATACTTTTAAATAAGTAGCCCTATAAATTGTAAATACCTTTTCTATTGTCTCTAGTATTGTGTTTAAATAGCAGTAGTAATTTATTTATATATGAGCTTATAAATATTTATATTTATTTATAAGCTCACTGCGCATCATGTTAATTTTAAAGTGAAAATCTTGGAGGAATACGAAAATTCACAAACGTCGGCAATAAACATAACTAACTTTCAATTCTAAGCGACGCTCGTTTTAAATCTTAAGTACCATCAATATAATAATTTAATTGGAGGTATTGCGTATAAATGACTCATAGAATCATTCAAACCGCCAATTTATAAAATTCATCGAAGTTTATCAAATAAATAGTTATAGTTTTAAACCTATAATTTCAATAGCTCTGCGCTATCTAACATCAGAACTACACTGTTATTACCATTTTGAATACAGCTTATTTATTCTAATGGTCAAATCAATATTAGTGCGCCATTTTTGATATTGTTTAGAATTCAGTTAACAAGTATCAGCAGTAGCCAGTGGGTACCATTAACAAATGCACACTTAAAATATGACTGGATTTTAATATAGAGTAAATCAGTCTTCTTGCGTGACTTCAAAACCGAAGGAGACTATGAAAAATAAAATCATAGATGAATTAAGAGATGTTTATACAGTTACATGAAATATAGATAAATACATTATGTTTATGGTCGTGACCCCCCAATGGAGCACGGAGCAGGCACACTTACTAAAATATAGCCTTGTAAGTCTACCTCTTGGAAACACTTAATAGTTTTTCTTTGGTGTAGACTCAGCTGATTTATATTTATGTACTTATATTGTCTTCGTATTTTTATGTTAGTAGAATATCCTTACTACACCACGGAAGAGAGGGGGGGGGGGGGGGGGGGGGGGGGGGGGGAGGGGAAAACCCCAAACCAACCCCCCCCCCCCCCCCCCCCCCCCCCCCCCCCCCCCCAAACCCCCCCCCCCCCCCCCCCCCCCCCCCCCCCCCCCCCCCCCCCCCCCCCCCCCCCCCCCCCCCCCCCCCCCCCCCCCCCCCCCAAAAAAAAAAAAAAAAAAAAAAAAAAAGGGGGGGGGGGGGGAAAAAAAAAAAAAAAAAAAAATTAAAAAAAAAAAAAAAAAATAAAAAAAAAAAAAAAAAAACCCCCCAAAAAAAAGGTTGTTAGGGGGGGGGGGGGGAAGAAAGGGCCCCCCTCAAAAAAAAAAAGGGGGGGGGGAGAAAAAAAAATTTGGGGGGGGGTTTTTTGTCCCCGGGGGGGGGGAATTTTTTTAAAAAAAAAGGAAAAATTGTGAGGAGAGGGGGGGGGTTGGGGGGGGGGGGTTTGGGGGGGGGGGGGGGGGGGGGAGAGCTTCCAAACCAAACTCATGAGTTGAGCACGTCTGTTGTGCAGTTTGCACACTTTGGTACTAAAATATAACCACTTGCTGAGTCTACCTATTGTCAAAAACAATATTTTTTCTTTGGTGTAGCCCATCTCAGGCTGATTTATATTTATGTACTTATATTGTCTTTGAAAACAAAATTAATTTTTAGGTTAGCAAATAAATATTCCTTATATTGACAACTTAACTACACCACCACTTCATATTAAAATTATTACTAACAGTACGAAACATAAAGTACTCGTTAAAATAAATTCAGATGTCAACGTTGTTTTTAGTTTACTTGCAAGATATATACTGGTAATTTAGTACTAATATGTATTTATCATTTTATTCTCTATTTTAATCGGTGTACTATGTCTAGTTCGATAGAATAATGACGCACTTTTTAATATGTTTCTATCTGTGGTTATTCTTTTCAAAGACAGTAGAAAATTATTAAGTGGAACATAAACACAGATTAAAAAACTACACGCTGGCAACAGACTACTAAAGGCGAATCTTACTTCTCTGAAATGTAACAATAATTACAATGCACCATGCTTAACCTTTTCCAGTTCAGCCTTTACCCTTCCAGTGACTCAAAACAATAAACGCACCTATAATTTGTTAAAATTTAGGCGCCGACGCCTACTCAGATCAAAGAGTGCGTCAAACGTGTTTGGAAAGTCACGACTGGTCTTAACCTAGCCTAACGAAATGATAGCATAACATAATTGCAACGTTTGAGAACTTTGTTACACCGATGCGTAAATGCCCTTTGTTCGTATGTACTGTGTAAATAAATATTTTAAAGTCTCTTCTATTCTGCTCATCTTTTTAAAGTTTCAGTTTGTAGAAGTAGGACGCAACAGTTGTTAGTAGTATAGTAAGTAGTCGTCAACGCGTAAGCTGCTAAATCTATATGTTTTTGGTATTATACTATGAGTGCTGTGTGCAAATAAAATAAATTATTGAGGAAGATTAATATATACGCAATATTATATTAAGGAATACTAGAAAAAGGAACTAATGACAGTTCCTTTTTCTAGTGTTTATTTTAATTAATCAGTGACATGGAAGATGAAGATGTATTGATACTGAGGGAGCATCGCGTTATCACAGTCAAGTTTATATTCATAATGACTTAATCCAAATTAAGGTAACCTATTCAGAATACAAGCAAATATATTTAGTATATACGCTCCTTCCAAATATCAACGGTTTATAAAATTACAGTATTATTTACATAATACATGTCGGTGTAACAGCCGGCGAATTTTACAACTTATTAACGCATTTTTGGAGTAAATCCTTGCAATTTGTCAGAGTTAGCCCAGTATTAGGTTCGGTTCCCATCGGAATAATTTCTCAACGTTTGTCACGCGATCAATGCCTTCTGGTATTCCACTTATAACTGATGGACGTGAGAATCTGAAACATTTTATTCGTTCCCACAATATTAATACACGTTCGGGTATAGACTAATTCGTAAAACTTGTGAACGTGTCCTCGGCCCGTTCGCGCCAAACTTGTAATGTCAAATGTCAAACTACAAAAAAAATTTGACAGATCTCGATAGATTTGTGTGACGCTACGGACTTTTCATACATAATTTAAGTTCAATGCGCCTAGGTAGCGTTCTTATTGTATCAAAGTAAAGTTAAGACGTATGTAAAAAATATTCAAACGAGTAACTTATTATATATCTGTATATTTAAAGATTAATTAATATTGCCTTTTATTAACTTAAATTACAACTATTACTCATTTAAAGAAAAACATTTTGTTAACGGATTAAGTTACGTATTTTTACAAAAATTTAAGTATTATTAAAAATATTATTTAAAAAAAAATTCCGACGTTTCGCGTGCTTTACAGCGAACTAATAGTTTTTAAATAATTTTTTTTTATTTTCTTTCATCAAAAATATGTGTTATGTGTCCACAGACTTACGCCAACATAAAGAGAAGTAGGTGCACAGTTTACGGTGAGTACATTCGTTTTTCTCATTCGAGAACAAGAAAGCGAGAAACAAACCACAGCTACAGGCTGAACAACATTATTTCAATTCTAACATGTACTAAAACTTAACTTTATTTTTTTTTAATTTCGAGCCTTAATATACAAATGCAAATATAAACTAAGCTTTATTGCAGTGAATCACCATTCCAAGGATGTCTCACTTGTCACAATATTTTGATGTATACCTAATTATTTGATATTAGAAAATTGCTGTAACAAAATAGACCAGGATTCGATTTTGAATAGTAGTATTGTTGCCGCTATTTCATTTTACTTATATAAAATAGATGTATTCGTATTTGAATGTTTATTATATACAGAGTTCCCTAAAGATTACATATTTGAAACACTCTTATCAAGAAATAATTTTTACATTCAATGAGCCACCCGTTGAACTACGTTTTTTTTTTAAAAAAAAAAACTTTTTAAAAACAAAAGAAATATATATTAGATACGTTTTAGATACTTATTGCGGTATTAAAGTATCGTAATATATGGTCACCCTAATCGATAACAGTTTGGGAGCCTCCGGCGGTCACAATGTCACGCATTTCGGTGGTATGCTAATGACATATTACTGACAGAGAAATTGCTTAGAAATTACTTAAATATGGATCATAGTCTGTAGGTTGAAGAAGGCATTTCAATAAAATGTTCCTTCATTTGTTCCCTCTCTAATCAAATCTGATCCTTAGCTAAATTCTGTGTGTGTGTGTGTGTGTGTGGGTGTTTTTTATGCGAACCAAATAACAATTACTGTAACATAAGTGGAAACTTAGATAATTATAAGAAATAAACATCAGAAATTCAGAAATAGACAACACTTCAAATATTTATACAAACTATTTACTTAAGTGACAACTGAAATAGAATAGCAGTTTTAGCAAATAATCTGAATAAAACTGAAACAAACTTGAGAAAAAATGTCGAGCCTTAAATATATCAATATAAAATCGATATAATACATCACTAGCAGGTTCCTCGTATCGATGCTGAGCGATAGTAGTGACGCCTGAGGCTACGCAACCCTTTCATTTTCTAATTATATAACTGGCAACCCAGGCCCGTGCGCGACCGTTCTTCAAATTCAAATTTAGAATTATCGCGCATTATCCTCTCGATCACCGAAGTGGATGGACGTGCGTGTCTTTATGTCGTTATTGTTATTTGTAGGAAATATTTTATGAGCTACGCCCTGCGGCATTATGATGTCAAAGATTTAGATACATGTAGCCTTAAAGAAAAATATTGCGGGGCATAGCAAGAACCATAAAATCCTGTTGCTATTTAAAGCTTGAAGTTACAGTACTTTCTTAGTAATTATCCCTTAAGCAATCATCGAAGTAAAAATATGGACGATGATTAGTTATTGATACCGTTTCGAAAGTTAGATAAAACTAATTAGAATTAGAAGGCAATAAAACTGACGGATGAAGGAAAATAAAATAGTGTGAAAATGGTAAACCGCACGGTGTTCAAATGATGCCCCCGGGCGGCCATGGTCATCTAGGCATGTCAAAATGACACTTAGCTAATGGCGCGAAATATAGTCTGTCTATTACCAGTTTAAAAACTCGAGTACATTACTTACTTTTAAGACTTACATTCCGTATGTCTGAATTAAAGATTAAAAATATATTTCTTGAATAATCTTCGTTTATTGAAAGGAGCAATGTTTTTTTTATTTGAAAACTGTTTATACCACAGGTATAAACAGATTTCTTTCTTTACTACTTGGTCAGAGATTTTATATATTCGCTATTGCAGTTATAATTTACCGAATTGACGCCTCAAACGTAATGATTTAATAAATATCGTATATAATTAGTGTATCGTAGTTATAATGAAACAGTTTCTCTTCTACAACGTATTTTCAAAGCGTAAGATTTAAAATTAGAAACAAAGCAACATTTTTTTTATACATTATTATTTCTAATTACAATGCTCTTGCTAATTTATAATGTTTATTAACCCTAAAGACCCTTCCGTCAAGATTTCCCCACTCCGACAAAGCAACCAACGGTCTTTTGTTTATACCTATCAATAGAGAATATCGTATTCATTCTAAACAGGCAAACATCTTCATACAAAGTTGCTCTTGCTAATTCTATCAAAATGGAAAAAATCCTGTGGGGGGGGGGGGGGGGCCAAGGCGGAAAAAAAGAGACCAAATTTGGTCGGAAGGGTCTTTAAGGGTTAATATTTTTAATCATTGCAAAGTAGAGAATAAATGCTACAAAAATATCAATTCACTGTGATTAATTGTATCTAATTGCTATAATTATCCATTTAATCACTCATCAAAATAGATACCATCAATGAAAGTTCGGGCCCTACAGCGAAATGCTAACTATAGGCTTAACTCGGTCACAAGTTAAATTGATGTAAAAATTCACGACTCACGATGAGCCGGTGAAAGGGAAATTCAAGAATCATATGTCAATTTATAAGTACGAAGTATAAATTCACAATTTCCTCTAACATACGAAGTATGTATTCCTTGGAAGGTTTAGGGGAGGTGACTATTGTAGATTAATAAATTAATTTACGATATACATTTTCATCTTTTGATAAGTTTTTTTTTATAAATTATCTCAATTATAATTCCTGGATGTAGGCGTCGACACCTGTGTCACGGCTGGTGCTACTACAGTCATCGTTTTCTATTATTTTTTGATATGTAATTAGTTATTAAGGTAAAGCTTAAGTAATAAGAATCGTAATAATCTAGCTTAAGTATAGTAGAAATAAAGGCTTTATTTATTTTTATTATTATTGGTGGTTGTATTTTGAAATAAATTACAACGGTTTGTTGACCTCAGCTAATGTCAAATCTAAGAAATAAGACATCGATGCAAATGCAATGCAAAGCGTTTCAAACTTCCTATTAATTAAATAGAATATCATTTAACATTATGTCAAATATTTTAACAGTTATTTTATATAAATAACATGTTCTGTAGGTAACGTCTTTTAAGCTAAAGAAATAGGGGTCCAATGTTTTTAATACAAATAAGATTAGTTTATGTTATAGCGACCCTATTTTTAGTAATTTCTACATGACTGCTATCGAAGTTATTAATTATATATTTTTATTCTTATTTACAAAGCAAAATTTTGCTTCCGTTAGTCTTATGTATCCCAATGGTAGTATATTGGAACTGATAATTTTGGATGTTTCTTTGAAATTCCCATAATGGCTTGAAGCTATTACACGTGCTTTGCTAATTAATAATGTTGCCTCATTATTACAGTAATGAACATTAAATGGACCAAACTTACATGCCTATAACTACATTAAATGCCTATTTTCAGAATCTCCGTTACTTTAAGATTATTTTATGAACATGTCTAGTATATTTTCATTTGTTCTATATACTTCTTTATGTATACGAAAATATAACTATCTAGCGGTAAAGAGATTGAATTATATATACTTACTCCGAGATACTGTAAAACACACAAACAATACAAATTTAAACTATTAAATCACATAAGTATCTGGATCTAAATTTACAATGTTCCAGTATTAATAGATAACATAGGTAAGAACGTTTACTTCTATCAAACTGTAGATTACAAAACTATATAACGACAATTTACATCCACAGACAATGTGATAGAGCATAGACAATTTTGCGCGCGAAAGATCCCTATCCGTATCCCGCCACGTGACCGCCGAGGGCGCGTTGGCTCAGTCACGTGATCTTATTTGTACTTCCGACCGTTCTTTATTAACTTTCTGCCATTGAAGAGGTCTTATGTTAAGAGTTTTTACTTCAAACGCATATACTCAAAACACGCATACAAGTACTTCATTGGCACAATTAACTCGGAGAGAAAATTTTCATTCTTAAAATTGTGACATTTTATATAATATACTTATTTTATGTACATATATAGACTTTATGTAATATTACAATAAAATAATGTATTATTATTAAAGCAGTCTGCGTTGATAACAAGAGATTATTATTTTTTTAATTTTAATATTTTGTAATACTCGACCGAATACTTAATTATACCGAACAAATAGTATAGAGTATATATTATATATCGTTTGTGACATATATTTTTTACCTATTTATATATATTATGACTTGTTTTACTATATTGTTAGTAACTTTGGATATTCATGATTACTTAGTTTTTGTACCTTTTATTGAAAATGTGGTAATAATTCAGCCTCATAAATTCATAAGGTGGGTTAGATGACAATTGACAACACTTGGGCCAGTCCCTACATAATCTGTAATGTCAATATTTCGCGCGCTCTGAGTGACACTTGACATTCGGAGAGAGCTAATCCCGCAGGATTATGTGCGAGTGCAGAAACATTTTATTGGATGTGGCAATTTCATATAAAGTAATTCAGTCATAATCAGTAAAATCAATGGATATCAGTATCCAATGCCTTAATAAATTTATATATAAAATATGGATTTGCAGATACTAATCATAAACAATGTTTCTTCATCGACAAGTAGTGGTAGAAATGGCTGAATATAATTTCAAAAGTACGGTCCAATTAAAGTTGTATTTAGGAACTTAATTAAGTAACAAATATAATATTAATAATCAACAATTTTCAATCGAATAAAACCTATGCAAGAATGATACATCGTTTTGTTTAATTAAACGATGTGAACTTGTTTGAAAACAGGATCAGTAACCCATTGTTTCAGTATACCACATCCATTCCTCCGACTCCTGGATTCACTGGAAATGATCAACAATGTAAGTGTTGATTTTTGTTCTCAACAGAGCCGCGGAGTCTGTTCCCAGGGCAGACTAATGAAATATCGTTCCTCCTGGGAGTCTGGACACTTCTGATTGTAAGCTCGTTACCGCCCTCTTGCGGATTTGCAAATGATTAGCTGGGTTTCCGTAGATATTTATTGTATTATCTATGTATGTACATAGATAATACAATAGAGTATATCAATGAAAATATTTCTGTGGTATATATAAATCTCGAAAACTGAAATATTTATAAAAAAAAAGGAATATAATAATAGATAATTGTTTAAATATTTCTTCTCTATACAAACAAATTATATGATTTGTTAAATAAATAGATTCTAATCTTCAAATACGCAAATTGTTTTGATGACATGTCAATTTTGGAATTCGTATATTTAACACACATATATAAACACAGATACATTGGAAAACGCCAAAAGACAGGCATATTACAATTTTATTGTCTTTTTATATGACCCTCAAAGGGACCGCACGATCAAACGCATAACTGGCGTCATTACTAAATCTGCATAACTGCATTCCCCGTACTCTTCCCAATCCATCCCTTGAGACTTCAACTCAATTGTTTCTACATTTGTTTCGTACGCCATCGCAATACGCAATCAACTCTATTACTAATCCGTTAAAGTACAAATTTCGATGACAGCAAACCAGCACCTACGCTTATTTGTAATTACACATGAAATATGTCACCCCCACAGTTATTATATGCAAATAATACGCATAATTTAGGGTTTGCCCAATTCCGTGTTTTATCTACTTATCTGTGAAATGGCTCAATTAGTAAAGCCTGCTTTGAGGGGTAGGATGTAAATTCTTCTACCCGCAAATATGCTAAATGATTTATAGATATGACATGAAAGTGTCCTTTGAGAGTATTTAAAGTTATATATACGATATGCAAATTCGGGCGATTTGAATTTTGATTTGTTAAAAAATATTACTGTTTTTGGTGGTATGTTTGGTTTTGTAAAATCATACAGTGGTACGAACAGAGTTCATTAGTCAAATTCTGATGATGCTCTGGTTTAACGTTTAAGTTTAAGAACATGCTTATAAATTTCATGTAATTGTATACTAGTGAACTATTTATATTAATTTAATCAAATATGTAATGGTCTTCTAGAAGATAACTAAGAGATGGGCGGATGGAGGGACCAAAAGGATGGCGAAGATTAGCCCGCGAAAGTGAGATGTGCCTAGGGATAATCTGAAACAAAATTTTATTCAGAGCATAAACACACTTTTTTACCACATTGTCTACAGCGAATAAAAACTGACTTAAAAGAAAACACTTTAATAACGGATTAAGTTATGTATTTTTACAAAATTTAAGTATAATACCATTATTTTAAGGACGTTTATTTTACAGCGTGCGTGGTCACGGTAAACGGTCTACCTTGTTACTAATGAATAATAGTTAATAAAAGACAATATTAAAAGCTTACTTTATAATTAAATTATCCAGTTTAAACATATAAAGTGACAGATGTATTCAGCTCTATGGCGTATTTAAGCGTATCCATAAAAAAACACGTCGCAACCTTCGTAACAAAGAAACCGCTAGTTTCCATGAACAAATATTTTGAACGACTAAACGTCACATTAAGGCCCGGCCAGAACCCCCTAATTTCTATAAAAATAAATCAAAAGATAACTCTATCCTTATATTTAGGAAATGCGAAGATAATTACAGTTGTAAGGTCGAAAATTAAGAGTTGGAGTGGTATCATTATGTGTTTTGTTTAAGGTTAAGGTGGGTCAGGGCAATTATTATTAATAGTGCTTAATCCTTTTGTCGTGCCGGTATAATGTGTTGATATACGAGCATTATTGATTAGTTATAAATATATATTTACGCGTCAATGCAGTTTATTATGTATCTAGAGTAAATGCAAGCAATTTTCGTTTTTGGTATTTAAGAGAGCGTCTATACTCTTAAAAGGCGTTCCTAACAAGCTGTCTGGCAATGTCCATGCGCAGTTAACTCATTCGTTCTATTAAAAAATTACCTCAGGGTCGTTAAGCTATGTTTAACTAGAAATCAACCACTTTCTGCCCCACTATTTTGTGGAACCTGCTATCTGTTGGAATATTTCCGAAGCGAGCTATGGTCTTTTAGCGATCTATACCTGTGTGTTCAAATTTTGAGACACACTTTATACGTAAAATTCTCAATAAAATATTACTTGCTGGTATTTAATTCTTTTTCAAAATTTGAATTTGGAATGTTATCTTCTAATATGTTCGACTTTCAAATTCATTTGCTGAAAATTTCTCGTGATGGAGGGCACAAAAGAATTACGGCGACTCTGATTTCGCTATTTAAGGCTGGAAAAAAGCCAGATTTTCGTGAGGTGAAAACTTTTGGTATTAGCCGTAACTTTGTGTATTACACCATCAAACGATACAAGGAACAAGTTCTTTACAAGATCGCCTAAGGAGTGGTCGGCACGCTCTGTAAGGCGTCTGCGAATATCAAGATCATCCGAGAGCGACTTCGCCGAAATCCATGTCGCACTCAGAAGAAACTCGCTCTGCACACTAATATTTCGCGAGTTTCAGTCAAAGAATACTAAAATACGATCTTGAGGTAAAGGCGTATAGCCGCAGGAAAGTTCACTTTTAAATATCGCTTGTAAATTGAGACGCGAACGTTGTCCATTAGTAGGAAAGATGGAGGAAGATACTCTTCACCATAAAAAAATCTTTACTTCAAGATAATTCAAAGACAAAACAATAAAGTGTATGCCAAAAGTAGAAAGATCCCAGTTCAGACGAATTCTGAACCATCTCCGTAGTGGATGATGGTGGGGGTTTTATGAAGGTGCACTGGCTCCATTTCTGAACAAGGTGAAGGTAAAGAAGAATATGTGAATTTTAGAGCCTGTTGTGAACCCTGTTCATACTTTATTTCACAACAAGATTGGTTTTCCAGAAGATGGCCATCACATAGGCCAAAATTTACCCAGCTTGGTTGAGGGAAGTAGGTTATCGCGCGATTTCGACCTCAATAGATTATTTTTATGACTAATAAGTAGGCTACAAATTCCTTTGAGTCTCTGAAGGGGCCCTTAAGAAGCAAGGAATTCATGAAAGTTTGTGTGAAAGATGGCAATCGTCTAGTGTATTAAAAGTACGGGTGGAGAAAAAATACATTTTATTGTTGTTATATCTACTAATAGTTATAAAAATTTGGAAATAAATTTATTATTAAAAAAAATAGAATTTTTATTGAAAACTTATAAAATATTATATCCACACATGCTAACGAAGAAAATGCTTTTTTGTTTTTTTTTTAATTTATTTAATAAATAACAGCACATACTTAAAATCTACCTTAACCTAAACTTACAAATAAAAACTCCTTGCAGGTTTTACTTTTTACTTCACAAGCCTGTGACAAATATATCCTGCTCTGGTGCAGATTTAATAAATTTATTTTCTAGTAACACTATTCGCGGTATCGCGGTAATGGCGAAGCAATCAGAATTAGCTCGGTTTTCAAAACGCCAAATGAAATCGATATATTTTAGCTTCGTTGTCAATTAATAGATGTATATGTGTAGTTTTCAGAAATATCTTATTGTATTTCGTATTATATAGATATAAAGCTATAATTAAGATTTCCCTTTGCACACGCCGCTCTGTGATTAAGACCCTTAAATAATTAAAACTTTCCAAATATATTTGATCGAAAAATCTTCCCACGACGTTTTAATAAAACGTCACTCGGTTAAACATTTAATACGTGTGATTGCTGATTTTGATGTTTAAATAAAATAATTAAAGATTTTTGGCGTCTCTGCGTCGACTATTTTAATGATTAATAAATCATATTCTAATGTGCTAGCCTGAATGTGTTAAAATTGATGTTTTTTATGAAAAACAACGCGCCGAACTAACATCCTCCTCGCCGAAAACCTCTGGATTTTTACCGTCAAATTGTTTGAACTTTGCAACCCAAAGAGACGTAAGCAATTTAGTTTTTTTTATAAAGAGGCTGATTGGAAAATACAATGTCATTTATCTACAGTAAATATATTTATATATATAAAATATATCGAAATCAATCAGCCACAGTTTATCAGCTCCTTGCGGAAGTCCATAGTACAAAACCCAAATAGACCAATATGCAAGCAATACTCCTCGAAAAAACCCACTACCACTCGACGCACGTTTCGCTCCGATACCGGAGCATCCTCAGGAAGTTGTCTTCGAACAGCGCTCGATGAATGTTCCCCGAGTTCAAATTTAATGCCCGTTATTAGTTAGTTATTCAGTTATTATAATTAGTTGAACGATCTTCTTTAGGGTAGATATGTCTATCGGATTAAATCTCAAAAAAAATATATATTTTAAGCTAACGTAATAATTGACTTAACTACGCATTATCTTAAATAACTTTCTAAGATGAAAAATGTCCTTGAAATTCAGGCACACAAATGTCCGCCCCACACTTAACGTTTTCCTATCTAAGATCTATAAAAGCATGATGTTTCAATGCATGTCGAAAGCGTGGGTATAATTATTGGTTGTCTATGCTGTAGTTAGTTATTGCTCTTTTGGCTATCGGCGATCGACGCGTGCGCACCTTTCCAAATCACTGAAAGTAGGGACTTAGTCAAATTTATCTATCAAGAAATAGTATCGGAAATCGTGTCGTTCATATGATTTTGGTAATATATTTTAACCTCATTTACTCATACCTAACATTATTTGCGTTGAACGTTAGTTAAGTCTTAAGATATTTCCGTTTCAGCTTCCGTTTCCTATTCATGTTTTTTCTACACGGATTTCTTTCACATATATATATTAACAATAATGTAAACTATATATCAAAATGCGTCGTATTTTACTTGTATAGAGCTAAGTTTTAAGCATTGGGGATGTAAATGTTATTTCATTGAGGTTTTGAAAGGACAATTTAGCGACTGTACGGCCTTTTTTTAAATTATAAGTACTATTTAACACTTTTAGTTTTTCTAATTATATTCGTAATGCTAAAGTTTCAGTGGTTGTTCATCTTAGGTGATCGATCGGTATTTACAGTTATACTATAAAATATATTTCTTAAAATCTAGTACGATCTTTTTATCAGCCATAATCTATTTAGTGTGTTTAATATTATAAAAGAACGCGTTTTAGAAAATTATCAAATCAACCCTTGATGATAATAGTCGCTAAATGACAAGGCATGTTGAAGACATAGTTTATTAAAGGATTACAGCGAGCTTAAATATAAGGCATTTTAATCGACTCTAAAAGCCGAAGGTTCCGTTCCTGGATATTCATAATCATAAAATTGTAGATATGTGATAATCAGGCCTTGGTCAAACTTAAGAACAAATTAAAAAGTAATTTCCTATTCTTGCAAACAAGGGGTACAATAATTTAGTTACCGCGCTGCGGGTAGTCAATTGGCAAAATTTGTCATTCAAACGTAACCGAGGGTAGATTTGAAAAGCATTGTTTGTCGATCCCTTTGTGGTGTTTCAGTAATTTGTCATATTGTGATGTATTACTTGTCGGAGATTTTGATGTGACTAAACACACAGATTATATAACGGTAGCTCCATCGTCTGAAATGATAAAACATATTATTTGATAAAGTTTGAATTCATAAAAACAAATATTACATTACGACTGTTTACCGATATTTGCCAAAATATATCGGCGTATCCTTGTATTTGTCACGCAAACGATTTTGATTCAAATAGAAATCTTAATCTTGAATTGTGATCGTCAAAAATTTAAAGTAATCCGCAGGTCGTATGATAACCTTCAATTGTTCTTTAATTTTGGTGAATTTGACAACTTTACGCCCTTAGGGTCCCATCGCATTTGGGAGACCTCTACCAGTGTGAAAGTCGATCGAGTTATATCGCATTGATGAGCCCCTTTGCCTGGATTTCGTAAACAAAAGTATTTTACATGTCCATTAATTAGATTTTTAGGAATAACTATTTTGTGAAATGTTGAAAAATTGACTGAATCTTTGTCGCTTCTATGCAATGTAAGCCCAAATTAGCATTCAACATTTATCGACCCTATTATAACCGAGGGATTCATTCGGTCTCCCCACGTTTTTTTGTGTATTTATCCGAAGAGACTTTATTAATATCGATAGCATTTTATATAAACGGTTTTCTGGATTGTATTATAAAATTCGCTTCGTATAATTTGGGAATCATTTTGGGGAGGACTTCTTCTGAGACATAGCCACAGAAAAATGTATTATGTCGTAGATTTTGGTGCGATTTGACAATACTAATAATAATAAATAAAGCTTTATTTATTCCGAATCAAATTATATTTTGTTTTGATTAGTTATGTCATTTATTTATTTTTTATAGGTATGTTATTTTTTAGTTATTTATTTATGGTAAATATATCCGATCCCGTTCGGATAAAAGCCTCCTCCATTTTCTCACTTTTCCTGTCTTTTCCTCAATTTCCGCTAACTTCTCCTCCTGCCTAGATATAAGATCCAGAACAAAAATATAGCAAATATGTTGATTTAATAATCGTTTTAAAAAAATGTCAAAAACTCCACATCTATTTTAATAAACTTTTCTGACTAGAAAAATAACAGTTTTTTTCTAGTAATTTCAATAACGGCTGTATGAATTCAAATTATTTTTGTTAAACAAAAATATCTTTATCGATATATAAGAACAACACTAGCACATCTGTGGCGTTAAGTGTAATATTATTTGGAGTTTATTTAATGCTCTCTTTGATGTTCAAAGGGACTTGAACATTTATATTTTGATGTTAAATCTGGAGATTCCACTTTCGATACGAAAAAATTCATTTAAGCATCATATATAGACTGGCACCAGTAGGGATGCCGTGCACCTTGATAGGGTTCGATATCTGGAGAAATAATATTTTTACCACATTTTTTATTATTTAGGAGCTTAAACTACACAATTATTTCGCTCTATTTACTAAACATACCTATAGTTATAAGAATCTAGGAACTACTAACACTAAACTACTTCTACATAAACCATTTAAAACTTTTGCATTCTTTGAAAAATGACAAGCCAAAATAATAATAATATTAAATAATAATAACAATAAAAACTTTATTTCTCTTGCTCTGTACATTCCAATCTTCTACCGAGTTTCTAGTGCAATCCAATATGTCTAAGATCCAGTTAGATACAACTTAGGTCTTTATCTAACTTAATTATGAATGTAATAATAATAATAATAATAATAATAATAATAATAATAATAACAATAACAATAATCAATAACAATAATCAACAATAACAATAAACATAGCCTATATTCGGTGACCTTTACAAAGCTAATAACAACTATATAAAATGTATATGCTATTTTTTTAACCTCTTTGTTAATTCAGATTCATCAGGTCAGATTGTCTATTGTGTTGTTGCCAGACATAGGCCAACAACAACAACAACACATTTATTATTCAATGTATTGTTGTTTTTGTCCTATGTCCTATAGGACATGCATATATGCATTGCATGCATATATATATGCACCCCAGAGGAGCAGAGGGTCTCCACTAATGACCACCACTTCCGCCTATCTTCGGCTGTACTCTTGGCTTCGCTCCAGCTAAGTCTTATAATAAATGTAATAAAAAAAGCCTTATGAAAGTTAATAGCGACGACCAAGTTGGCGCAATGGCCAGTTCAAAGGAATTTTCTGAAAAAGTATGTTACTATATGTTCATGTGTATAACAATATATGATATATATTTTGGAATTAATATTGTGTAACATATTTTACTTATTACGGTCACTGCTTCGTAAACCACGGGAAAAGTTCAATAGAAGTATTTAAGTATTTAGCGTTGTTTTGCCAATTAAAGTTTGGTTCTTATTAATGAAATCCATCAGGTTTTTAACGTTCTAGAATCGATCAAAGAGCTCTTGGATTTTTTTCCTATATCTAATTAATATGATTTGATTTATTGAATCTGTGTAACGGATTGAAATACGATTTATTAGTAAAATTTTGTTTATCTATTATTAATACATATCGAACTTGCGCACGATCCTGTTTTCTTCTTCTATTATCTTCTAGTATCTGTCTTCTCCTAAAATATATAAGCTGTATTCATTTCTTCAAAAAATCTAGGGAGCCCTTTTTGTTCTTTAAGCTGTTTTACTTGTAATAGTGCCTCAGTAATAGGGTTCCCGTTTTAACCCTTTGCTACGGAACCTAACAAACGGTATGCCGGTACTGTTCTGATGCTATTCATTGTTAACCTATTTGCCAGAAAGACCGTACGATATAAATAAAAGAGTGCAATAAGATTAATACTTTGTATTGAATCGATACTTGAATGTGTCCGCCATCTTGTGAAGTGGTCGTTCCGTCCGGTCTCGTCTTTTCCACTATTGTTATTTATTCAAATGAAATACCATTGAAGTCTTGGTTATTTTAGGCTTCGCTAACAAAAGTGCAAAGTTTTAGTAACGGACCCAATTAAACAATATATAACGAAAACTTCGTATATTGTTTTAGTTTAAAATTTCTTTTATTCAAAAAACATTATAAACTTTAAATAGGTAACGGTTTTGCACTCAATAATAAATCGCAACTACAACTATAGGTACATTGTCAAACATATATCCGTAAGGGTTTTTAGCTGTTGAGCTGTCAAACATAAAGGATTTTAGCTGTAAGAATAATGATATTAACGGCAGTATAACATCGATCACCGTGTATCAACAATCAATTGTATTTTTAATTCAGTAATAAAGTCTCAGTTGTTTTTAAAAAATCTTTTGAATACCGTCGCGATTTGACTATGTATATTTTTGTTAATAGTTGACAAGTGTGAGTAAACAAAAAAAACACATACTTTCTTTTATAAATTAAAAAAAATATCGCTATCATTATTGTAACTGTCTATATGAGTTTCATAACATTTAAGAATTATAATAAATAATTATAATAAATTATATCGATGTTATTAAATTTCTAAAACAGTTTGATAATAGTGTAAAATCCGATAACCACAGATTACAGACAACACCATAAACAGCCATAAAGCATCATTACAGACACACAGGCATAACGCGCGTTATTACCGAATACCTGAAATTTTCGAACGCAACCAAATTGCCTGGCCGTATGCGAAGAATGAGAAAAAAGAATTTAGAGCGAAAAAGTGATAGTTATTCAAAAAAGGAACGTCCAACAATTACTGGCACGCGAGCGAGAGGTCGCGCGTCCAGTAAAGTTGTGTTTACACTACAAAAACACAGTACAGACTCAAAATTACAATATATTTTAAATGCTTTATATTTGTAAAGTTTCCAGATTTCTCTTTATACCTTTTATTACAATTATTTATGTCTTAACTCCTGTTCTTTAAGTGTATACATATATATATAGTCACATATTGTTTCTATATTTCTAATCAGCTTGATTTATATAAATCACTATTATATAATTAATGTAATGGTATGGTAATAAATGCATTATATTAAACCATGAATAAGACGTCATAACTTAGCACGTTAGCAAATTGAACATTGTAAACTCGTCCTTATAAAGCAATACGTCGTGATAGCCGCGAGGCGCCCCCACCGGCCGATACTAGCTGCACTTGAGAAGTCTGGACAGCCTTCCTGAAACAGCATTTATCTCTATCCTCTATGCTTTAATAGCACGCCCGGATTCCAAATTTGAATTTAAATTTATTTTGGTTTGATTATCGATTGATTGGCTATAAACTAGTTTATAGACTAAAAATGGTGTTTGACATTTATAGGGCGAGGTGATTATGTAACAAATGAATTCGTTCCGCAATCGTGAGCAAGTATTCATTCTATTCTTTCAATACAGTCATAAAATGAAACTTCTCAAAGCACCCATTGTTGTATATTACGGGGGTTCTTCAAAACCAAACAGCCTACGGGCGAACGCACCCCAAAGTCTAAACAAAAAACCTAGAACGATTGATCAGCGCGAATATGTTCCAATTAAAATTCTCTTTTCAAATCTGACAGCTCGGAAAAATGAGCGTGCGTCACAGCAGGCACAGACTGCTTTGTTTTTTCTAATAAGAGTTCCTCAAAGCGACAACGAAAGATTTTCAGGAATTTTCTCTAAATATCATCAGTTTTATACTTAAATTTCAAATCTTCTTATTTATTATAAAGAAACAAAACAGCTTTTACTGCTAGACAGTTTTTTATAAACCTCAAAGGCGAATGGTAAATCTTAATTCGGGTGGCTGTGAACAAGATACAGATATAAAAACGAGTAAATTGACCAGCTATTTATGTGATTATAATCCTAGCAAAACCTCCTTTCACGTATGTGTGCATCTTTCCCTTTATTTTGCTTCAAATCTTTTTGCATCTGGCAGCACAGAATACATGAATAAAAAGATTTCAAATTTGGAATCCCCTTTCGAAATTCGATCTTTTATCGCCTGAAGATATTTACCTTGCGAGCGTTGCACTTCAACGAAATCAGGATTACTACGATCTTTCATTAGGTAATGGAGGGGGATTTAGTTTATACGTGGGATTAGGGATAAATAAAAGGTACCCTTTGTTTAATTTTACATAGATGTGTGTAAGTTTAAGGGGTACATAATAAGTTATTATATAATTCAGTAAATGTGTTCCAAGGTACGAGGGATCATTTTTTAGCAAGACAATCTAGAGTAGTAGTACAATAACAGTTTTAATAACTGTATTTCACATCTAAAATGATTATACACATAATAATGACATTTTCATATAATAAAGATTAATAAATAATTTATAAGGAAGTTATTCCATATCGTATATTGCATAGACACAGATACATGGCGGTTAATGACAGCGGCAACTGGTAACACTGCCACAGCAGGGTGCCAACCACGGGGGCGCGTTGGCGTCGCTACCACGTTCTTATTTTGAATTCCGACACATTGATAATATTTTTTATCTGTAAATAATGTTGCCGATGCGTTCAACATAGATAAAGAAAAAAACGAAAATACTTAGAGAAATAGATATTTAAATTAATTTTAGTTTACTACGGATAGGATGTCATATTTAGAGCTTATAAAACTATTTAAACTTCAACAATTTTACATCCCAAATTCTATAAATTATCAAGGTTTTGTAGAAGCTTATATTGTATTCAATCGGTGTTTTGGCAACTCTTTTGTAAACATTCCAAGATCCTTCTTGTATGTGATTGCCGAGGGCCGATCTGTTGACTAGTGATGTACCATAGAATATTTTATTATTGTGAAATGTAAATCTGGAATAAATGAAACACTATCATCCTGGTTGGCGCTATAACCAAGTCGGACTTCCTAAAAGAGGGTACCGCATTTGATTCTCGGTACGGTCAATATTGCGGTTGTGGTTTTTTATATATTTATAAAAAATAATTCAAAAAATAGCTTGCGGTTAAGTTAAAGCTATTTATAGCTTGTACACTTGTTATATAATCACATACGCTTAGCAAATATCATCTCAAACAAATGTTTATTGTACCAAGAATCAAACCCAGAACCTTTTATTCAAGACATTCTTACAAATATTTTTTATATTATATTGGATTAGATTGTTTAAAAACTAAGAGTTTTATACAGGAATATGTATCGATAGAATACATCCCTAGCTCTCACTTTCGATCTCAATTATTCATAGAATAGTTTTTTACTCATTATCTGGTTCGCCACTTCGGCGACAGATGGCGTGTTTACCGATAATTACTCGTCAAATGGCGCGGTAAATCGTGAGGGTAAACTGCTTCGACTTAAACATTATTATTAATTAATATTTGTGAATCTCTATCTCAATATTCATTGTTAATAATATATTATTTTCTAATACATATCTCTAGTAGGTAGGATTAGGTATCGTGGAGAATTGTTGTTAAATAACACAGAATGAATGATAATTTTGTTTTGGACGGCTCAAACCTATGGGTCTCTTTTTGTGTAAGTTTTGCATATTCGCGACTTTATTTTGCGATAGCTATGCATATTATATTATATTATTACCCGTTGAAGCCTTAAACATTAAAACTATTAATATTATAACTTGTATAAAATATTGGTTATTAATTTGCCATTATATATCATAGTAGAAGAGGCAAAAAAAAAACAAAATTCAAAATTTTACTTTATTATATTATAAGGCATATATTTTGGGTGGGATCGAATTAAAAAATAATTATCATATTTTTATCCATTTGATGGTTTTTATTTAATTGGTATGTATTTTCTCGCCATTTTTTCACCGAATTGAAAAATCCCTCAGATAAACCGTGGTTTATATTTTCTATCGTAGTCATATTCATTTGTTATAACGCGACATATTAATAATTGTTTTAATTCAGTTTGCAAGTGTAAATACGAAATAAACCAAAACTGTAATCAATAATCTAAAAAAAAAACACTTATTAATATATTAATTTAAACCAAAGTTTGGTCGACGAACGGCCATATTCAGAAGCCACATTTTATTAAACTTATTTTTAGTTTTATAGCGCCTCCCGCTGGTATTTCGTCTTGATTAATACGTCCACATCACGACTCGCGTTTACAAGAATATTGTAATTCAATTACTATACTGGACACTCGTAAACTTGTCGTATGTTGATACATCGATGTCTGCAACGCGATATCAATGATGGATGGAACTGGTTGCCATGGTAACGGTGCGCTTCTAAGCTTAGACTAGAACAAAATGGATGACTTTTAAGGTGTTCTGTTTTAATTTGAACCAAATTGTTTCTTAAACTATACCAATATATTTGCACGATATAATTATGCGAGCAGTTTATTTTGTATTATTCTCGGTATTAATTTAATGTCTAGATTTCTAATGCGAAAAAAAAACATAGATTGTTTTACGCGGGCGAGTCCGCGTTTTTAACATTTTCTACTATTAACATTGACGACTCCGTGCATTTTTTAGTTTCACTCTTTAATTAGAGGATTTTAGGTGATTAACTATTTCACTGTTGGTTGATATTTTCCGCGTAAAGTATTAAATTAAAACGAAGTAATTTAATAGTAATTAAAACTCAGACTAACTTTGGTTAATGCGCAAACCTATTAACGTAAACACTGACATAGATTCTTATCACAATATTTGACATAAAGTTGAGAAAAAATTCTTGCCAATCGAATATTATCAACCTTATTTAATCTTTAAACTTTTTCCTCAACAGCAATGTGCTGTATTTCTCTGAAATTATGATGTGTTAGGAGTTCATATACTCATAAGATTATTTAAGCCTCGTATTAAAAAACTTGAACCAACTATCAACTCATGACATCGTTATATTTAATATAAACAGTTGAGACTTAAGGTGCGCTTACACGGGCAACTAAAATTGCCCAATTCCAGTCAATACTCGTCAACTATGACGTCACGACTAGCAATCAAGCAATCTACGGCAACAGCAACAAGCATCTATACTCCGCAATGCAATATCGAGCGATATGGCGCAACTTCATCAACGATCTCCACCCGACCTCTTGCTCTCCCCGCTGAAACAAGACGGCAAGCCGCAAAACAAACAAGTGCGAATGAGACATATACAAAAATTGCTAGGAATTTCCAAGTCCAATGGACATTCGTCAATTCGTATCTGTGACATTGAGCAATATGAAATATGTAGAACAATTAGAAACAATATCGCCGAAATAATTTATTGAATTTATTAAAATTGCACCACTAATTGCTCCAGATAGGTCCATTCGTTTCGCCGAGCAATTATTGCCCTGGTGTAAGCGCAACATTAAACATATCGCACTATTTCTTCAACAGTCGTTGGTTAATTCCTCAAAAAACACTATTTTTATTACCAAAAACATTTGAAAAACGCGTACGTCCTTTCGATTAAAGGTCACAAACCTGCGCGCTGTTAGACATGTCATACGCGATCAAAAGAGCCAAGTGCTACTAAAACATGCATACATCATTAGAGCGGCTTTCATACGCTTATTGTTCTGCGTTGCTCAGACCCTGTTTGCTTTACCCTAATGACGTGTTTTGAAGCGAGGTCAGTTTTTACACATACTCTTAAGAAAGCATTTTGTATATCAGAGTTGCTGACGGTGTGAAACATTTTTAGTTTCCATAATCTTGTAGATAGAACAGTCACATAAATGTTAAAAACTACCAGTTGTGTGTGGATGATCTGACGTTTGCAGTCTTCGATAATTGTGTTTTTTATTTGGTCTTTACTGACCCTTATTCAAACGTCTTTTTTAATTTGACGTACATGTACGAACGTACACACACTTAGGGACCTACAAGTAGAGGTTATGGTCGTTTTAAAAGCCGGAAACGCACTAGCGAGGACTCTGGCTTGCGAGTGTCCACGGTATCACACGGTTCTATAAAAAAACATGGTGTATGCGGTCTGGTGATCCTGAAACAACGGCGAAACACTGATTAGACTTGATTTAGGTACAAAATGTGTATTACTTATCGCCAACAGAGTAGATATTATATTGAAAACATGTTAAACATATTTTGCATAATATCGATTCATTTTCCAATTACAACGAGCTGTGTAACGTGTTCCATTGATTTGTGAGCTGCGCGGGTTATAATTTTCGCACCACGAGTGCCGATGCGCGAACGCATCGACGCACGCTGCGGAGAAATTGATTTCAACTCTTTCTATATTTAACTATTTTCTATGATTATATTTTACACATTTATGTTTTAAGTCCTGTGAATGTAAAATAAGAAAAACACTTTTTGACGGATTTATGTTATGTATTTTTTTATTTAAAATGTTTGCCGACGTTTCGCGGTTAACAGCGTGCGTCACGTTGCGTTAAAAAGTGTTTTTTCTTTAAATGAGTAACAGTTATGTTATAAAAGGCAATATTAAATGTAAAATAAATTAAAATCAATTGACTGGCTGTTAATGATTATTCCATTGAAATTCTTAACGCGGATAAGATCTCCAGATAATTTAATTATACGAGATTTCTTGATTCTCGTTATAATTATTTTGTGAATGTTAATTTTGTTCTAGACACCACCGGACTATTAAGAAGATTGAAAAGGAAAAAAATAATCTAGTTAGTGTTTTAGTCCTAGTGATGTGGACACATTAAAAAGTGACAAGCCTTTATTAGAGACTGTAAGAGGTGTTAATGGACACTATTCTTATATTAGGTATATAATTAGTAATTTAAATTAGATGTAAATTACTCATTAGCCTTTCTCTAGGCTAGATCGTAATCTAAAGAAAAACACAAAATTTTAAGTACATTATTTTAAAATTTTCCGACTTTCGCGTGGTTTACAGCGTGCGTGGCCACGGTAGACTGAGCTCTGAAGACAAAAGGTGTTAATTGTCAAAATAAGTGTCACAGCTGCAGAGAGGTTGTGTGTTATCTGTATTTATTGCCCCGGAGTTGGTATCGACTAAAACCGGAAGGATTTTTATAAAACTGGCTCACGGTGTCCTCCATTTTCTCGTTTTGTTTTTCATAAGATTTTAATTTAGATTTGGATCCCAGGTGTTTCATAATTTTAAACCGTCTTTTAGCCGTCTGTTAGCTTTTAAATGATTCGTCTCTGCAAGGCAATTCATCCCGATTAAAAAAAACTGATATTTTTAAAAATGAAATTGAACGCTAAAAGCTCTGAAATCTCGAACGCTGATCTTAAATTTTTTCTATTTTTAAATGTATGTCAAAAGCTAATTTTTTTGTTATATAATTGTACATATAATTTCTAAAAGCGTTAACCGGTACACTACCAATTAAGCTGTAGTGAAATAATATAGCCGCGTTTCGGTAGCTTCGAAGCATATTTATCATACGAAATGGTGATAATGAAAAATATTTTTCCTAAATACGAGAAAAACCTTTGATATTTTCAGAAAAGTGGATTAAAATGGTAGGTAAACAAATCAACGCTTGATTTTAATATCTCGTGAAATTTGTCAAGCGAACCCATGCTCCTGCCACATGTCGTGATCAAAGGGCAGAGACTGCGAGTGACGTCACTTTGTAGGATTATAGCCCTACGAGTAGTGTTGCCATGTTTACACACAAATTAACTTATTAAAGGGTAATTTAATGGACCGGTGAAGTTTTTAGCAAATTGATTTTTAATCTCACACACGAGTCGTTGTCATATATATTATTACTAGCTGACCTGGCAAACGTTGTTTTGCCATACATTTGATTTCTAGCAATTATTTTTTTAGCTCAATAAACTAAAAAAAACTCAAAAAATTGGCGTTGATCGGAGAGGTGAAAATTTTTAGAGTTGGGTGTATTTTTATATGCTGTATCATATAAAAATAGAAACTAAAAATTTTATCTAAAAAATTTAAATTTAGGGGTGGACTAACCGTAACATTTAGGGGGATGAATAGATGTTAGCCGATTCTCAGACCTACTCAATACGCGCACAAAGTTTCAGGAGAATCGGTCAAGCCGTTTCGGAGGAGTATGGGAACGAAAACTGTGACATGAGAATTTTATATTAGATATATATCTTATTGTATAACTGATTTTTTACTGAAATGGCAAAAAAATCTTTTTAAAGAGAGTCTTTTAAGTGTATTTTTGAATCTGTTATAGGACCATGTAATTATAATCCTCGTGGGACACAAAACAAGGTTCTCGAATACAGCCTCCGATGTATTGTAACAAGTGTGACGAATGTTGATGCACCGTGAAAATTGTGTGTAGACAACTTTATTGTTGTCTATGAACTATTTTAAAATTGGATCTTGGATAATCTGTACTTTATTAAAACCTTTTTCATATTGTCGTATAACGAAATCGAAGCTTTTTTAACGAAGCTTTCAACATTTTTGTTTACAAATCGATATTGTATTCTGATACTTAAGACCTTAGGGTCCTATCGATACTCAAAGATCACCAGAGACGATAGCACTTTCTGTATGTATATACATATATTTACTTTTACATAAATTAGTATTTACATTTTAGATAAAGACATATTTGTATTTTTAAACTAAATAACAGTTAAAAACTTAACTGTTATTTAGTTTAAAAATACAAATTTAACTTAACTTATAATTATTTCTATGAATTAAAAGCCAGTCTTATAAACTCATTGTTCATAACTACTTATTAATATGTACAGACGTAAATAGATATTCGTATAATGGAAATAACCTTCACAATGTACCTTTGTTTATATAAAAGACAAGTCAAAACCCCAATGTTATTTCTAATTACATTTTTCTGAATTTTCTTTAAGAGATTGTTTGCCGAGAATCTTAATAGAAATGTTCGAGCAATGTAAATAAAATTGGTAGCGTTGTAATATCGCCTTTATGACCCGACAATAAGGTCTACGAGAGGCGCAAAGATAATTTCGCTATAAAAACTCAGTTACAACTCGTGACAGTTATATTAATTTTGGGTTTTTCCCTCTGTAACAATGTTTTATTTGTTTAATAATTCGTCAGAAAGAAAAATTTTGTTTTTCCGAACCTTAGGCAATGAAATATATTAAACGAATGTGCGTCAAGTCATTTTGATGTAGTTCAAGTAACGCCTACGTCATTAGAACCAGACCGCTTACAAAAATCAGCTTAGACAAGCTATGTTTGCCAAAAAAACAATTGAGGTGTCCCTTTCGTTCATTTTTACCTTGGCCTTTGTATCTAGATTTTTTTTAATACAAGATTGACTAACTACTTGTCCGGATCTACGCGTACATAGAAAAATCTGATTTATCATATATATATATATATCTATCAGACATATAATGAAACACACCTAATTATTTCATTTATTTTTACTTCAAAGGCACTATAGATTGTTGTAAAATGCAATACCAGTAAAGCTTTAAGATGAGCTAAACAGAACATAATATTTTGTGATTATGTTTAAGAGGATCGAGACTAAGTATGTAAGTATGATATGTTTGATTTGGACAAACAGTTCGCGTTAACACTTCAACCTTCACTATATTATCCTTCTTTACTTACGATTCAAACGAAATTGAATTCCTGTTCAGTGGTCATTTATATTATAACACTAGCTGACCCGGCAAACGTTGTTTTGCCATAAATGTGATGTCTAGCAATCATTTTTTTTAGTTCAATAAAAATAATTATCAGCTTTAAGTATGCGGGGATATGTTTATAATCAAAAGCGTTTTAAACAATAAAATTATGCTTTATTTAGGATAATAAATTAATCTTTATATGACACGTTTACGGTTCGGTTTACTACAGCAGTGCCACCTATAGATTACTTACTCGATCCAGTCGAAAACTATCGACATCTTTCGAGTTAACAGATAATTGTGACTGTCAATTGATTATAGATAAATAATTTGCAATAAAATAAAATCGCGACTATAATTAAAGATCTAAGCAATCCTATCTCTTAAGTTGGACCAGACTGCTCACGGTGTGCCAGTTTAATTTAAAATCGGATAAATAGTTTAGGAGTCCATCGCGGACAAACATCGTGTCAGGAGATTTATATATATTAAGATTTGGTCGTTTATACGAGATCAGTTCAGAGCTTAAAAAGATGCGGCGACGTTGTCGTATGGATTTAGAAAGTTTGGGTATCAGTTTTTAAGGGAAATTCACACGACCAGCTTTCGAACGCACGACCGCAGAATTGCGAATTACATGGTATTTTTATCGATGACTTGCCTACCCCAAGCATCTATTTAACTACTAATGGAATCGCTAGATATAGTATGAGCCGAGACTCGACAAAGGCTACAACGATTTCGTTTTACAGCTTTAATCCCGCTTCTAGTACGAATAAAAGGCATATTTCGTACACGGACGCTCGCAAAATTGTCATCGCAAATAGCTTTTGCCGCAGGCTATTGCCTAACAGCAATAAAACGACACAACTCTGAATTTCTCCAATCGATTCTCGACTTTATCCAAACATAATAGAAGCGTATCTCCCCTGCGCTATGAATAACAAGAATTGTAACAATGAAAACGCCAGCATTGCACGCGTAAATAAGATTCGTGAAACCGTTTCTCTTTGTTAGTATCAATGTGTAACAGAATAAGGTTCACAATCATTTGAAGGGAAAATCTGAACTTGAAAATCGCTCGCCTGACGCTCGATATCAAATAAACATTGATGTAGACACACAGTGCCTGAAGCGACGTTGCGATCGCCGACGGAAATTCAACTTTATACGAATGTGATAAGGTTAAAGTTCGCTGATTGATTGTGATGGCTAGGATTTTCGCCGGGGGAAAAGAGAGGGACGGGTGCATGGGTCTGTCTATGGTGTAGATAAGGAGGGGAATATTGCTCGGAGCGCTGTGATTGGTCAGGAAGGCCGCAGGCTGTGAACAGTAGCCCGCCCTATGTCTACTGTAAACGGTGACGTTTGTCATCCAAAATGCTGTATCTAATAATTATTTATTTTCCTAATATTATGTGATTATTATAATTATTAAATATTGGTTAAGTTATAAATAAACTAATATGTATTACTCTCATACAACATCTCTTATTAAAGTTATAAAAATCTTATAAAAACTAAATACCGCTAAAGAAATACGATACGATGTGATCAAATATATAATTTGCAGAAGTTAAAGAGCCGTACAGACGCGCAACAAATAATTAATAAGGATTCGTTATAAGCCTGAAAATCCCAAGGAAATTCAGTTTCCCGGTTTTTCAGTACCCTATGGCGTCACCGAGGGCGCTTTTCGCTCGGGGCGGGGCGCACACATACAAACACACACATTTAAAAGAAAATCTCTAGAGAGAAGTAGGATCTTTATATAGTGTGCGCAAATCAATACGAGACACTTCGGAATTAATCTCGTACATAAAGCAGACTAGGTCGGTTGAATCTTACCCAACACACGCACATATTAAAACCCTTACCCATTATACAATTGTCTTCCGTTCATTGACCCTTAGTTTCATTTTCGAACAAAACTCAATTTTTTTTTAATTTCATCCAAATTGGTGCTCTGGTTTAGTCGTGAAAGCGAAACATACTTTGATGACAATATCCTATCAGTGAGACACTATAAGATTTTTCTATTTTTCCTTTTAAATATGTACCATACGGAAAAACATTGTTTGAAACGCCCTCAAATGAAAATCACGCATTAAAAATGAAAAGAATTTATATGAATTACATATTGAAAGTCGAAAATTTATTTAAAAAGATTTCCCTAATTTGAGGAGAACCCTGTCCGCGCCGAGTTTTCCTCAAGCGGCGGGGAAGAAGAAAAAATAATTACAAACGAAACTCGCCAGAGTTTTCACAAATAATTATACTTTTTTGGCAAATATTTGCTTAACAAGATTACCTTTGACTTTTGTTTCTTTGTTAATTTCGAAGTGGTTTATGTGAAATTGGATTTAAAATGATTTTTTATAATGACCTGTCCACATCGATAGGTTTGTATAATAGTATCGATACGTAATAGTACAGAAAGATATATTTTATTAGCAGTTTATACAAATTACAATAGTAGTAAAATATATAGGCTCAGCTCAGCTTTTGTTACGGCTCAAAAAAGGCAAAAATACGTAAATAAGATAGCCTAAATTAATATCGCCCGTTTTGATTATAGGCTCTATGGTCTGTTGTTTAAGAGATAATATAGAGGCGACTAAATTGCGTACTTAAATGAAAACTCCATTGTTGGACATCCAGGCTCCGAACACACGACCTCAGGTTTGATAGTCTCACGTTGAAGCTATTCATAAAATTTTATTTAAGTCTCTTTTTCTTTACTTATCCTACAGTTACTTAAACTTAAAATGAAATTTAATCAAAAGAAAATAGTTGACAAGACAAATTCAATTCTAGCTAAACTTTTATCGAGTTAGGTAGTAAATAAAGTGTAAAGCACATTTCCTTGATAAGATAAACTAACAAAGCCGGCCCGCGTAAATTGCCATTTCCGGTCGGTCGCTCCATTTCCTCCAATCGTCGTCACTTCCGGACAGGTGATGCCACTATTAGGTTTTCCCGGTTTATTGGAAAATTTATTTAAGTATTTGGATCTTGTTATACTTTATTATAATAATAAGTCACAAATCTTAAATTTAAAGTAAAATATGATATTTAAGGATTAATTTTAAGAAAGGAAAAATTTTAGGTAGTTATTGCTAACTGAATAGTAAAATTTGCATGTTTTGAAACTTAACAATGATATATTATACGTTGTTTTATAGACATGGTCGCCTACCTTTCGTGTCAGCGTGTTCTTGTGTCTTTGGTAACCTGATGAATATTCAACAGCCGTGGTTCGAAACATACGGTTTTTATGCATATATTCTTGAACCCTAAAATAATAGATCAATTAATTTTTTTTGGATCAGTCTCTATTCAAACTCGCGACGCGGAATTTCTTTCAGCTTATAATAGTAATCAGTGGTAAAGTAGTGATCTTAATTAAGATCAATAAAATACTTTCGTTGAAGAGGTGGTTTTTTTTTAAACATTAACGCGACGAGTTTACTGAACGACCGATTTTTATATTGACGAAATGAGTGACGCAGAAAAAAAAGCAAAAGAGAAAAAGACGTTTTCAAAATACAAGAGTAAATAGCTGTTTAAATTTGAATTTGGAATTCCTAACCAAAGAGGATATATTTAAGATCAAAGTGGCGAGTACGACAAAACGCCAATTTCATATTAAGGATTAATATGAAATTTCTAATATTTACTCCCGTGAAGTGTTTAATACGTTGGATTTGAATGAAATTGATTGATGAATTTGATGATATTAGAAGTTTCACCTTTACGGTAACTGGCCACTAATGTAGTTACTGGCTGTTAAGAGCTGTTCTATGTCAGTTCTTTTGAAGTGTATTCGATATTCTTTTAGATATTCGATTGTTGTACACTCTTGCATTGACTATTATATTGTGAACATCTCTTTCCTAAATTATATTATGTATTTTCATCGTTTTCCATTGGTGTTATTATTGTGCTCTGCAAAATAACCCTAACAGATGATGTTTTATTACGTCCTATTTGGAATTTGTACTGCCACCGAATCCTAACATGGCTACGTGACAAACGCAAATTTATATTATGGATAATGTTGAGTTTTTGATGGCTGCTTTTTGCACCAACGTGTAAAAATTCATTAAATATCAGGACATTTCGTCTCTAGATTGATTGACTGCATTTAGTTAGGCAGACCCTACCGCACCCGCCGCATAGAACAAAACGGGAAACTCGGAACAGTTCAGCAGGTGTCTAGGTTTTTTCAAAAGAACCTTCAAAAAATCTATTATATATTCTTTTACCATTATCAGCATTTCCACACTGTATTGTGAGCGGAAAACCCAACACCCCTTTCCTTATTCTTTTTCAGGTGTTTAGATCTTTTAGCCTAGCCAAGGTCATCAAATAAATTTTGCGTTACCCTCAAGTCAAGCAACAAACTGTCGTATTTATAAACGATTCTCCGACTTCAGCTAAGTTGGTTGCACAATATTCATCGCTCCACTACGTCCTTGCTCTTCACTATTTCCATTTCTTCGCTTAACATCCGTGTAAAATCAACTTAATAAACAACCACCTTCCTAGACCCCTACGCAATGAATTCCCGGTCGTGTTGCCTTACGATAGAGTATATTTCTCATATATCATGGCTCATCTGCTCTGGTTTGGTGAGTGCATCATTTTGCCCTCGCTGTGGGTCGGTAATGAGTGTGTAACGTTTTATGTGGTTGTCATGGCAACGATAGCGATGTTTATGATTGCTAGACTATATTGAATGTTTCGAGAATTTTATGTAAACATTTTTATTTCTATTTATTTCAAACAGAATAAATGTATGTCAGAGGTATCTTCAAAAAAGCATGGTTTGACAAGGGGCGGAATAGAATTTTAGATGATAGGGCAAATAGACTTATTTTTTAGGAGAAACACTCGACGTACGATTCGCCCCGACACCGGAGCATCCTCATGTTGTCTCTACGAACGCCGAGTATTGCCCGTAAATTGGTCCATTAGAATTTTATGAAATAGTTATTGCCATCTATTTCATATTATATCTTAAACTTATTATTTCCAATGGATATAAATAATATACTTTCGGAAACCCAGTAACTTTAATTAATATAATAATATATATTTTATAGTCTAAAAAAAAAATCGCGAATTCAGTTCAGTTCACTAAAATGTCGCTTAATTTCGAAAATATTTCCGCAGTTAAATCACCATGCTTTTATCAAGCTTCAAATTACGTCCAGCGATTCATAATTGTTAGTAATTAATTATATCATCGAAAAATCACGGCTTCAGTCCCTTCAGGGACTCCTTTTGTAGACTTCTTCTGTAATTATTAGCGCTTCAGTGCGCTTAAAATATTTTCACAGGCTTTATTGATGGAATCTTGTTTTTAAGTTAATTTTAGTGTATTTTTATAATTACTTAGATTAGGCATAGGTAGCTTTTATGTGATTGTCTCTAATCTAATCGATTTTTAGTTTATAATAATAAAAAATACTTTATAGCACACCAGAGATCCATATATAAATACATACATTAATAAGTTAGTAAGAATTCAGACTTAGGTGCTTATTAATTATAAGTAAGACTACAAAAAACTAAGGTAAGGTGGCGTGTGAACCGAATCCACCTTTTTAACCATTCGGTGTCCTGTAATATCAACACTCAGGATACCATTTGAGCTATGCCGAATACGACTCATCAGCGATGCCACTCTTGTGAACGATAGCTTTGTAACCATCCCTTCGCATCTCCGCAAACATGTCCAACCGAAACAGCCTTATGAGATGTCTAAATGAAGATATTTTAATTTGTGAGGAGTTCTATAGTTGTTAGTTCTGTGTTAGAAGGGTTAAACAACCCTTTCCCTACGCCAAGATTGAAATGCCGACGCTGTCACGCTTTGATCAATATTTCTGTATTCTTATATTTTACTGTAAATTCAAATGTTTCGTGGTAAAGCCCTTCCTATCAGTATTTTCGTGTCTTTAGGAATAAGGGCAAATACTGACAGTCTTTTAATTAAAAATGTATATATATATTATATATATGCATATATTGCTATAAGTACCGAAGCTGGGACCTTGATATAGGGAAATATAATAATAATTTATTATTCATTTTTTTTCCATTACACCATACAACATTATCCCTGGCTTCTCAGCTAGATACCTGTGTTTGAGAAGACAGTTCTTAAGAAAACTAGCATCATATAGACAGTTAAAGTAAGGAAAATAAAGGTTCTTCTCGGTTCCCAATAGTACATAGGTTTGTTATTTCCGCGTGAAGAATGAAATGCCATTCAAAGTTTAATTATAATATACAAGGTAGGAGCCGCAAATGAACGCTATTGTAGAGATGGGCTGGGACGGATAAAATCTTTAATAAACCCATAACATTGTCTTTTATTAACATAACTAATACCCATTTAAAGAAAACACTTTGTTAACGGATTAAGTCATGTATTTTACAAAATTTAAGTATAGTACATTATTTTAAATTTTTCCGACGTTTCGCGTGCTTAACACACACACACTGCGACACTTATTTTGACAATCAACACCTCGTCTTTTGTCTTCAGTCTACTGTGAGCACGTACGCTGTAAAGCACGCGGAACGTCGGAAAAATTTAAAATAATGTTATATACTTAAATTTTGTAAAATACGTAACTTAATCCGTTAAGAAAGTGTTTTTCTTTAAATTTAAGAAACCCGTTTAATTTGCTCCTTTTAGATGCAACAAACGATCACGTAAGAATGCTGTCTTACGCCGTTCTGAAATAATATTGATCAATGATTGTTCGGGATTGAAATCATGTCGGAAAGCGATTTTATTCTCCGCCTTTGGCGTTTAACTTCAAATCACAGGACATATTCTCGTACGAGCACATCACTATCGCAGGATGCGCGGGCGCAGGTCCATATACCTCGCGCCCGCGGCCACAGCGCGCAGCTGCCCCGTAATGAACGAGACGGTTACTCACTGAAACATACAGGATGTTTTAATAACTTTATCTCAGAGAGCCGAATATAGTTATATTTTATTTTCAATCTTTTAACATTGAAATACTCTATAATCTCTAATATATAATGATATTAATCACCATATTATTTAAACATGGTGGATATTTATTGAAAATTTAATCTATAAATACAATATGACTAAAATCATATCATCTGTTAATATTGCAAACATTTCTTAAGTACGAGTATATCTTATTGAACTCAATAATGTAATTAGCAACTTCATTTTTTCTACCATCGATATGTGACAGATTCCGCTATTTAAACGGCTTTTACACCAAAAAGGTTTTATAACTTAATACATCAAACTCTCCACATCAACCTGTACAATTAACTGGAGCCGCATTACATATGCGTAAAATATAATAAATGTATCCGCTTAATTATTATTTTGAAAGTATCCGAGCCCGAGGGCCCGCTGCCGACGAAATATTCTCAAATAAAACTAAAACTCTGCTCTTGAAATTCAAAATAAACCAGTGTCTTATGAAAGTGCAGGTGCAATAAAGAAAAATCGTATTTTTTTGCTTGTGAACCGCCATCTTGAATACCTCGTCATTGTTTTAATGTTACGTTTCTTAACATGTTCTGTGGAATCAGATGAGTTTATAACATGTTATATTTATTAGTTATATTTATTGGAAAAAAACAACATTTATTTTTTACTATCGCTGTTATAAAATGATTTTATTTTTTGTGCACACCGACTGTCTAATAAAATAAAGCTAATTAAACTTTATAAATACACAAAACATACATTTGTGTCAGAGTACAGCTGGCTCATGTTTTTGCAAATAACACTCGACAATCTGTTTACACTGATTTTCAGCCAGACCTCGTTTCTTTTTTATTACAAAGTGTTTATAATGGTTTGTTTGTAACCGATAAGGATAGAAAATAAATGCAAATTACTTGACTACTAAGTTTTTTGATTCAGTCGATTATAAATTAGGATATAAGTTAAAGTTTAATTAAGATAAAACCATCGATTTAGGTCCCTGACCTGTAAGGATGGATGTATATTTGTAAATAAATAAATCACAATATTCCTATATTTTGCTGACCAAAAACTAATTATCTATACTAATATATAAAATTGGAGTGTCTGTTTTTACACGCATATGAAAATATATACGATACATACATCAAAATGACATTTTTTTAAATTTTTGTCTGTCTGTTTGTTCCGGCTAATCTCTGGAATGGCTGGACAGATTTTGACGGGACTTTTTTTGATTGCTAGCTGATGTAATAAGGAGTCACTTAGGCTACTTTTATTAGGGTCCGTTCACAAACAAACAGACAAAAATTTAAAAAATGTCATTTTGGTGTATGTATCTTATATATTTTCATATGTATGTAAAAACAGACAGATAATTAGTTTTTGGTCAGCAAAATATAGGAATATTGTCATTTATTTATTTAATAGCCTTAAGGTAAGGTGATTATAGATTGTGTGGATTTTAATAAAAGATACTACAGACTACAGCCACCAGATGTGCCCATCAAACAATCGTAGACCGGGGATCGAACTCGGGACACTCTGTTTAGCTATCCGGCATTGCGCCAAGTAGGTCATGCACTCGTAATTGTAAAAGGTGCTTCAAGTACTAAAGCTCCCAAATTGTTTATCTATTCTGTGGTAAATCTAGTCTGTGCTTTTACTAAATTAATTGATCATTAAAGCTCGTTCCAAATACCTCCTTGATATGTTCACACGGACCTCGCAGAAACAATTGAAGAATACAAATCAGTTCTAATTATATTGGTGCCTCCGGGACGAAGAAATTGCCAAAAATTTTCGCTTACAGTCATCACGATCCGTAAAGTTCCGAGGGAAATATTTCACATCATACGAAATGTTTTGGGTAATTTTTCACGCGTGGTAACTGCTCTTGGTTTTCGGTTTTTCCTGTTATATGGAAAAGTCTGGTGCTAGAAAATCACAATTAAAAAGCGTTTTAAACAATAAAGGTATATTTTATTTAGGTTAATTTTTCTTTATCATATTAACATATATATTTTAATGTCAAAATAAAAAAAATGAAGAAAGATTTAAAGTTTTTAATTAATAAATAAAAATAGGGGTTCGTAGGCGGTAAAAATTCATAGTTGTATTTTTGTATGCTGTATCATGGAAAAATAAAAAATAAGAAATTTTGTCCACAAAAAAATTTGGGTGTGGACCACATTAAGGGGGATGACAAATAGATGTTAGCCGATTCTCAGACCTACTGAATACGCATATAAAATTTCATAAAAATCAGCCGTTGCCAAGAGAATTTTATATATAGAAGTTTATTATTATACTAAATGTGAGGAAATGCCTCTCTATAAGTAAGTAAAACATAAGCTAATAGCAATGTTCTTGTTACTTTTATATGTATGAACAAAAACAGACTTCCGAACGCTGTGAGACCACAGATATTTTTTTATATTAACTGTCCACACACGTTCAATAGATAAAAAACCACGCCGTCACTTCGATTCGGATTTTGAAAAAGATGGAGGTTTTATATCATTCTTAGACTTATTCCTTTATGACGCTCAAATAAATGAGACAAACATATGCTTTTACAGGGTTTGATGCCCTTAAACGAAGCACCTAATTTCAGTAATATAATTGGTAGTCAGTTTGCATGCCACTGTGGCCACAAATTGTCCGTCTTGGGGCTATCATGAACTAGCAGCCACGACCCGCCGCGGGCCGTGCGTACAATTTTGAAAAATGCGTTATTATGCGAGGATTCGTCTACATGAATTTGAGACAATGGACAACTGCGTTATTTTCTTTCATTACCACTCCTATTTCTACTATGAGGTTTCAGAGGCGGCAGATCAACCTTAAATACGTTTATAAATTTGCTACCTTATCTTTTTTATTGCTGAGGTCTATGTTTACCTTCCCTATTCGTTCTATTAAAGCTCCAGCAAAAACGAGAAACCCCAAATGTATGTTTAACGTGCTTTTAATGCCTTTGGCATCTCCATTGTTTATATTTGGGAGGCCAAATAAAAAATGTCCGGAAAATCTATCTACTTTTTATGTATATGTAAGACTTTTACGTAAAACTGTCTGTAAAACTCATTTAAGTGTCAAATAGAATATTTTTACTGTACAAATAAATAATAGTTTAAAAAAAACACGCTTTAACAGCAAATCGAACTTAAAAATAATTTTTAATAACAAAGAATTTATACTACCCTAGCAGAAAGTTAAACAATAAATCATAATTAATTACGTCAAAATAAAATTATAATAAAATTTAAGTTACAGAGTTATTTAATTCGGAGTTGAAAGTCGTTGGGGACATATTAAAGGTTATAAAATCATTCTATTGGCAACTCTATGAGTAAAGAGTTATGAAAATGTAGTGACATGCACCTCCGTCCCTTTTACTCTCATAGAGGATCTATGAAAACAATCCTGGCGACTCCATCAAGGATAATGGGAAATTGTTAACGAATTATTGCAGTGTCATCAAAGTTTCAAGTTAATCAGTTTAGAAAACGGTTAAAATCATGCTCAAAGATTCCGTTACATACAAGCTAAAATAATCGTCTTAATGAAACGCGTCACGCTAGACTCAGGAATCGCCTTTTTCATTTGTCACAATGCCTAGATAATTAAGTGTTGTAGGTGCACCTACTTTCATCTTCGATCGCATCCAAGTACGAACGTTAATTCTTAGAGTATTTTTGGCTCCGACCATTTGTCCTGCTTGGTACAGACTTGACGTTGTAAAAACAATTCCAACGCTTGTCTACGTCAGTGTACCTATAAGTATTGTATTTATATAATCTGTGCACCTTGCGCGGGCGTGTCGCGCCGCCTACCGCCTCAAGATTGAATTACTAGTATTGTCTATGGACTCAAATCGTGAATGTACTTGGTATTGTTAACTGTCAAATATTTTTACGTTACCCCCTTGTAAAGTTTCGCAGTTTTTCGATTGTTCTTAACAAGGTAATATTTTCGATGGTCACTTGATAAAATTAACTTGATAAAATGCAACATGCCGATTTTTTTTCGAAAATAGGTCTTATAATAGGATAGATATTAACACTGAACAAGGTGAAATCTACAATGATTATGTATAAATACGGTTTAAAGTAAAGCATAAATAAGACCTACACAGAGGATGCAAGACAAAAAAAACGATTTCGAACCAAACGAAAGTAACAAAGTGTAAATCACTCATAGTATCAACAAAATATTTTTACTATACAAACACCAAGTGACGTCACGATCACGTAGATTAAGTTATATTGTAAAAGATTAAAATTTTCCATATAAACATTTTCATTCTTGTATTGACGGTAACCATGGTAACCAAGAAGTGTTCTGTTCACGTTTAAATAAGACCAATTCATTCTAAATGGGTATTTGTAATTATTAAAATACCATGACATTTAAATTTTGAACTAGTCCATTGGCAGGTTATAAATAAATCATAAAAAAGAACCAAAGAGGTCTGATGTCTTAAATCATAAATATCGATTTCGATGATATACAGCCCTATTAACCACGAATGCACTCTGATAGAAATTTGTTTTTAATGGAGATGAAATTGGGCGCGAAATAGCGTGCCACCCTCTCTTTCATTTAGTCAAAGATAGACATTTAAATAACAAATTAAAACTTCAATTGAAACAGCGTAAGTTTAAATAGTAAGCCTGTTTTGAATTTAGAACAAATTTAAATTGGGAATATGTTTATATTGGCGTCTTTTGTTTTTTGTATATTTGCACAGTCATATTCATAATGTTGGCCTCAGTATAAAACGGTAAGCTATATTTACATTACTTTCTTCCATATAAACTATTTCTTTTATGGAAATAGCACTGTAATCATAACATAATGAGCCTTAAAACCACGTTCCCTATATAAATTAGTATGATCCTATATTTTTCGTAACACATTACATCGACTTAGGTGACGACGTTTCTTTCCATACGAACAAGGCGAACTGACGATCTCAAATCGAAGTCCAATTAACACTGCTCATCAGGATAAAAATAATATTGGCTTATTGCATGGACGCGGCGCGCCATTCAAACTAAACATGGCGGTATTAATTAGGGGGACATTTTAAATTCGAGTTCCATTTGGCAGTTAATACGGCGTGGAAATGAGTTCTTTATCGGCGTGCGTTTAAACATTCTGTTTGTTTATGGGTGAATAAATTAGAATCTGTGGTATCAGCGTTCTATATTTGAATTGTATTTTTTTTTGCAATATACGATATAAGTTTACATACACAGCTACGAAATATAAAATTCTCTACACTTAAATCCTAATCATATTATAAACATGAAAGTTTGAATGGATTTTTAACCAGCTTCAAAATTAAGGAGTTTTCTCAATTCAATTATTATTTTCATAAAACGACTTCATTCTGGATTGATGAATGTATCTAGATATAACGCAGATCGCGATGTACCTCTAGAATTTGTAAAGTTTATTATAAATTGAACCTTATATGCAAAGCCTTGAAGAAACTCAAAGCCTTATGTTGTTCATTTATTGTAAGAATATACATAGATTATAAAAAATTCAGATACACATGTGTCTGAGAAGTGAGAATACAGAATAATAGAAATACAGTTCAGTGTTTTTTTGCACGTATTTGATGAGATACGTCTTTGGTCCAATTAATGGCGTAAGAATTTTATTTTATTAATTCCTATCGAACAATGTATTTTCATAACATAAGTCGCAAGGAGTACTTTTTATTTTTTAAATAGTACTGAGAACCTCACAAGTCACACAGTAAAATCTATACGAAAAATATAAAACAACATAGCGATCACTTTTGTAAAGAATTAAAAATACAATTCAATGAAAGCGCATGTAACGGTTAATATAACTAAAAGACTGTAATTCAAATCATTAAAACCTCTTTCACAAATTTAGAACGACCTGTCATTCTCTCGATATAGTCTGTGCAAATAATCTATGCCGGCTTGTAGCGTAGTTTCCGAAGTGGCAGATCATGAGGCGTGTCGCCTGAAGGCATCACGAGTTTCGCCTTTCTACATGCCTTTTGTTTTTAACGGCAGAATGATACCAGGTGCCGGCGACAGTCCTGCAATAAGCAATATAAGTTGTTGCCAATAGCAACATTCGGTAAACTGTCAAATTGACAATTAAATGTCACTTCTGGTTTAGTGCTCTATGTACTCTATACGTTTTGTAATACATTATGAGACTTATATTTTAAACTCGGTGCTTGTCTTGTTTTTGTTCTAAAACAAACAGTTAAATTTTTTCTAACAAGTTTACTACCAATATTTACTAAATTTATACTAGATAAACACTTAGCTCCGTCAGGTTACGATTGGTCCTCAAATAAACCCTATTTAATAAATCGCTCCCGTGAACGAAAACTAAATTTGTGTTGGTGAGTGGCACGTCCAACAATCTCCGCGAAACTTGGAATCCGCAAACCCAGTTTCCCCTAATATTGTATTTTATTAACATAACTATTACTCATTTAAAGAAAAACACTTCGTTAACGGATTAAGTTATGTATTTTACAAAATTTAAGTATATTACATTATTTTAACGACGTTTCGCGTGCTTTACAGCGTGCGTGGTCACGGTAGACTGAAGACAAAAGGTGTTAATTGCCAAAATAAGTGTCACAGCTGCAGAGAGGTAAACCAGTTTCGTATCAGAATCCGAAATAACTGACATGGCTAGCTCACTTCTAGAGCAAAGCCAAAACAATCAGGGACGGCTACATAAGAGGATCAAAAAGACTACAATATTAAAGGCATAACTCTAGAATTGAGACCAAACGGCGTATCTCAAAAATTATCTTGTATCGTTACTCTACGGTGGATGGCGTACAATCTCTATATGTTATATTTATTTCTTCTGGAAATCGAACTTCGGACTACGGTACGTACGATGTCTACACCGCCGAACTAGAATCTAATATTAATGAAAATTGACTATATAATACAACAAATGTTACGAAAAACGCAAATAACGAATTAATTCTCCATATTCAAAGTCATAGAATCAGTCTAATTTAGTTAGTCTACTTTACAAGGACGAGAATAGATAGTCGAAGTTGGTCAGTACAATGGCTGAGCGATAAAATAGCAAGCAGTTTTCAATTGGAACTGAACATAGACGCATTTGGTGCACCTGCATACTTAGGTAAATTATTGAAACTGGCATTAAGAAGTACTAGTGGTATCGAGAGTAACCGCACGCGCCCGCGGCTGTCACGATAAACGAGCCGCCTGCCCGCCCTCGGACCATTTCACTGGCTATTGCAGCTTTACCGACAACTTAAGACTTGTCCTTTTTTAATCATAAACGACAGGGGGACGTTGCCTGCTTTTATTTACCCATTTTCAGTTTAAACCGTCAAATAGCAGTGGAATGTGCTCGAAATGTCGTAGAACTAAACGCGATAGGGCGATTGTCAATTTAGTCAACGTGACTCAATTGGTTTTAGGTATTCTAGTGGACGAGGCTGTTACCAGGCCTCGTCATTAGCGCAAAGTTGGGACCTTGGGGTTTTAGTGGGTACAGACACATCGGCCTCGAGACCCATACTCCCCGCACCACTTCATAATCTTTTCCCGGTGCGGGAGTGCGTAAGAGCATTGCCCCAAGTAAAAAAAAAACAAGTAAAAAAAAGGCATTTTGGAGTTTGAAATTCCATATTAGAATGCCTAAGTGAATAATGTGAAAAGTCTTCAAATAGTCTCTATATGATGACATGATGTTAAATCCTATACTACCACACGATATTACGAATAATAAATAATAAAAACTCGATTACTTATCGCGAACTAGCTAAAAAATCACAAGGCACTATAAGCGTCACTAACCCCAAAATTACGGACCACAGACTATAATTATGGAACCCCACTTTTTATAACTCGTATCGCCACAAATCTAATAATACTAATGACAGGATTCGATGCGGTTCTAAGTGGCTATTACTATATGGTAACGATCCCTTTTTGTCATAGTGCACATGTTTTTTTCTAATTAAGATATTTAAGCATTATATTACACTTAATGAATTTTAACTTAGCCGTCCACCTAAATATGTATCAAACAAGAAATCCTTAAAGTACAAGTAAACCGTAGAATCGTGTTTTTCCTGCTCACAGGATATAATAATTCACGAATAATGTTACCATAGACGATTCGAGACCACAGACAAATCGATCAATGAACTAATGAACCCGTGAAATGGACTAATTGACGCAATCGCAGCGGGCGCTCGGCGGGAGGCCGTTACCGGCTGTCATCCCTGTCATTTTTCCCGCCGCGCGACACGTACGACATTGTTTTATTTTAATTTGAGTAGTCTGTCGATAGGTTATACGAAAAGGTACTCTTCATATAATTGTAATGCCTAGGCTGTAGTTATAGATTTCTTTTTAGTTTTGTTTGGATATCATAAAGTAGTCACACATATTGGCGCGTTTTTCAATTACCTATATCAATTACTAAGAGAATGTACACGAAATATTCGGTTGTATCTCAAATTTATAGCTAGTTCTAAATTTAAAACTAAAACATCATACGTGTTAAATACTACAGCGGTATGTGGTATAGAGTATAAACAAATGTAACAATTAATTATCTGTTATTAATAATTATCGTGAGATAAGCTGTAACGTTAGTTTTTAACAAAACAAGGCATATCGAATTATCAGGTTTTCTCAATTCAAATATCTTGGGGTATCAACAATATGTACTTGGGCGGACACGCGTCACCCATTAGGGTGGCCAGGGTAAAAAATAATACTTCATTGTCTGACACACGGCAACACTCGATATCACTACTTTATTAATTTTGACAGCTCTCGACATTAGCTTGTTACGGATATCCATTTATACAGTAATTGGATAATGTGTAATGTACGAAAAAATGTATACTGTATTTTTATACTATCGTAAATATTGCGAATAATTTTCATTCGTATATTTAAGATGAACATGAAAAAAGTTAACGAAATGACGATATGGTCGGCCTGAATTAAAAAAGAAAATTGTTGCTAACCTTAATATGGTCTTTAACCTTAGCATTGTCTGTACCACCCAAAGAAATCTAAAAACTAATTAAATTATAATATTAATATCTATAATATTTTCAAAAAAGATGCGATTCATTGGTTTCTTAAGTATGTCAACATTGCGTAAATAGGGATAAAATAAAATTGGTTTAAGGAATTGAATTCGCAACATAAGATTTTCCCGCCAATATGCTATGATTGACGCCAAGGCATTTCCAATTTGAATATCGAACGTATTCCTTTTTCGATAAGCTGTTTAAATTTACGAAAAATTTCTTATTTTTATTTATACAAAATAATAAATAATAATATATATTAAGAGATTATAATGACATCATATTTAATTGCATATTAAAATTGGTACACACGAATCATTAAATCAACCATTTTGTCCATGCCTCGCGTTTCAAAATGTATTCAAATCGTAATCATTCTAAAGAGTTTACGTTATTTAATCCATATTTCACAAAAAACAGTAATTGTCACAATTAAACTCTATCAAAGAGTATTGCTACAAAACGGCATTATCTGTGCCCTAGTGTTGTGCGATTAAACATCGGAACAAACGTGTGATATTAAAAATATCTATTTTAAGCATCTCCTTATATGAAAGCTTTGTCACGATCTCGGTACTATTTTTAAAGAATTGACTTAGTTAAGACCTTTAAGATATGTCTTTATATCTCGCTACTGAAGGTGTTAATGTAGCTGCAACCCTCACTGCAGAGACCTGCCTTTTGGTCGATCCAGCGAAATGATTCTGCTCCTCCTTCTAACTGGTGGAAAAATATTTCTCATATAAACTAAAAACCTTAATATACCCAGGTATTAGTAGTTAATGCTATTTTTATTAGTTGCCCTGGTAAAAAATATTATTTAAATTTTAGTTTTAGCATGCATGGGGCATGGTAATCAAACGTATAACTAATTTTGATTTGTATGTATTGTTGATTATAACATGTCCTAAAACTGTCAATTTCTCATATATCAACTCTCTTCTTATCATCAGCTCATTTCCTAGACTTTCTCACATACTTAAGCTTCAATCTACATGTATATATATTTTTTTTATTTTTACTATTTAATACATTTATAAACAATAAACAAATACATTTGTCAGGCACCAAAAAACCACTAGGGGGTTTAACCTTGCACCTGCAGAGCCATACCGTGATCGTTTGTATGAACAAAATTAAAGTACGTTAATAATCAATAACATTGAATATAAACATTAAAAAAAAGGTTTAAATATGTACGAATAATATAAACATGGATGAAAAAAAAAACACTTAAATACAACAAACACAATGAGAGATTAATATATCACAAATAAATAATTTTGATTTAAAGAGTTGCTAATTGCTCACGTAAGCGTGGAGTGTTCGATACTCTCAAGACGGGCTCAAAGAAGTTTTCCTTATCTCCATGTGTGTTACATTTTAATTGTTTAAGTGCAATATTTATAAGTGATGCTTCACCGTGATATCATCACGCGTGATATTAGTTCGCATGCCTTTCAGTTCCTTCATTAATTCGCCTTATTCGGGACAATTTGGGCTGATCTCTAAGACAATATAATTTGACTGATTGATAGCCACGAACACGCGAGATGCCACGATGGAGGAATTTACATTGTATAGATGGGCAACGATTTAAATTCTTTTAAACCGATTACAAAAGGATGAAACTCTCTATTGGATGAATTAAATCACATACGCCACCAAAAAGTTAATATAACTACTACTAAATGAATGTAGAACATTCGTAAATATTTATATATTAATTTATATATTATTAATTCTTTTCTTACAATACAATAATTCAAGTTATTTCATGTGATCGTTGTTACGGCGGATAAGCTTAAATTTGTCAACGGGAGTGAAGTTTGCGACGTACCTAACTGGAGTGAAGTCAGCGGCGCTCGTGTTTCCAATTCATATTCTCTATTACAGTCCACGCAATTATCCTTTTTTCGTATTTGTCAATGTATTTATTAATATTAAACCTATTTTTTCAACGCTAATAAGACTTTTACTCAATCGATAGAATTGATCTCATAGAGAAGAGAAAAATATTTATGATATTATTTCTTAACTTTTGCCACTACATTTGCAAATGGAGGTTAGGAATGTCCTGTTTGGGAAGCCGGTTTTCTTAATTCACTAGTCATAATTACGGGGAGTATTTCTGTAACTTTAAGTATATACTAAGAGAACTAATAATAAATAATTAATAAATAATATTGTAGTGAATACAAAGTTCATACTCAAAGAAAAGTTACGTGCTGGCTTCTTATTTTGTTATAGGGTGAAAAGAGAATCTAAGATTCAGAGGAAACCCTAACGTTCACAGAGGCTTATAGAAAGGCTATATTAAAAGTTTGATGATGATATTTGATGTGAATATACAATTTAATACATGTGTAGCGGCGCAACACCGTTTGTTAATATTGTGAAAAATAAAACCTCTTTGTAAGTACTGGCATGTAAATAAAAAAAATGACGATCGCCAGCGTCTGTCAGATTAGACAAGAAAAGAATTGTAATATTAAAATTGTAATTTTTCGTGTACATTCTTTTTTATGTTTTAAAAGTATTTAATAGTATTATTTGAATTGTAAATTTGTGTATGTAAATATTTTGTTTTATATTGTAAATAACAAAAGTGGATTTTATTCACGAACCACCAACCCGCTTTACATGTCTGAGTGATTTGAAACTATTTGACTAACAAATATTTTAATTAAAGATAGATTTATGAAATCTCGGTTTATCTGTGGCGATTAATCCTAGAAATAATTTCGACGTTACCGAGTTTTTTGATATAGGTTTGACAATATATATTTTTTACAGGAAAAACGAAGGAATGTTAGATATAGAAGTTTACATGATTTACTGTTATTCTCTTTGTCATATCACACTGACATACGGACATGTTCAAATTTATTTTTATGTTACCCCAAAGAATATATTCTAAAGAGATACTATGTCTCGAAATAACCTTAGTACTAAACTCTTAATAAATTCTATCCCAATCTCCCTATCACGTGACCACTCAAATAAATTATAATTTGTAATTTGTATGTTTGTAATAATAATTTAATTCTTAGTTTATTATTGGCATTTAAAATAAACTTTATTGATATGCAAAAACCAAATGAAAGAAATCAATTTTTTCAGTCTAACACGAGGGTCTATTTGCGCTGGTTTTCAGCCAGACATTTCATTCAATCTCTCTATTTAAAAAAAAAATATATATTTAAACGTATAGTGCTAGTACTATAGTAAAACTTTAGACTAACACTATATCTAGTATTAGCTACATTTTTCCCCTATCTTGAATATATCACATTAGAATATAAAGCTTTACCGGTCCCTTGAAAATCTTTACACGATGTCAAGAAATATTAAAATAAGTATTATTTGAAATTATATCATTGTAATTTTGCTTTTATTTTGTAATATTTTTTTTTGTATACTCAATTCATTTGTACTATCTCATATTGGTTTAGTGTCTTAGTGTATTTTAATTAATAGAATCAGGCATTATAGTCCGGTCAAATTAGACGAAAAAATAAGAGTAAAGTTACATAAATTCCCACCAAGCTGAAAATCGGTAAGATTACTTAAAATATCATTAAAAACAAAACTTGAAAGTTCCCCATCTTTCCCCTGTAAGGAAAAAATGTTATTCAAGGTCAAAGGTCAAAAAAAAGAGTTTTTCGCGATTTTCAGCAAAACGGTAAGTTTTATCATAAAAATACCTTAGACAAAAATTGTAGATTATAAAATTATCTACAAAAACTAAATTAATACTTTTTTTTCTACGAGCCACCGTTTTTGAGATATAACGATTCAAAAAGTTGTAAAAGTTGTAATCATCATAATATGCATGAGTACGCCACGTATATACATATACATCTCTGTAGTTGTAATATATGTTAAAATATTTTTCTATCGGTCATTGTAACTTACAAACTATTTTCTTCTTAAAACCAGGAAAAGCTCAAAATCAATCAGAAATGTATTCATCAAAAAGTTTATCTACTTTTGCAAAGTGTCAAAATCATGTACTATTTTTACACGCAATAAGTGGCTGTGATACATCTGCATTTTACAGGAGGGGAAAAATAACAGTTTTCAAACTATTTGAGAAACAAAATTTAATTGAATGTGCTGAAGTTTTTAAAAATAGTAATTCTACTCGACAAGAAATTATTACCAACGGCATTCGCTTTCTTCTTTCTATGTACGGAGCTCCTAAAAAAAACTACCTGCTTAGATAAGTTTAGATATGCATGTTTCGTTAGAAACACCAAAAGTAAAAAAACAAGTACAATTAGCTTGTCTTCCTCCAACCTTAGTTGCTGTTCATCAACATCTTTTTAGAGTATATTACCAAGTTCAAGTGTGGCTTGGTTATCAGCTAGACCCTACAGACTGGGGTTGGAAGTTGGTCAACAATTTATTGGAACCAGTGCATACTTTACTTCCACCTGCGCCTTTTGAACTCGATTTTTTGCAACTGAAAAAAGGGATGCAGTGCTAAATGTGGTTGCAAAAAAGTCGGATTGTTTTGTTCTCCCGCATGTACGCATTGTCAAGGCCGGTCGTGTTCTAATATTGAATCACCAACAGAAGAGGATCCGTTTGATTCCAACGAGGCAACATGCGATACATCGCTATTAACGCAGTTTACATGCACTCAGGATGAAGATGAAGAAGAACAAGAACAAGACGAACAAGAACAAGAAGATCAAGAAGAAGAACAAGAAAAAGAATTTGACAGTTACGACTCGGACGATTAAATTTCACTACATTTTTTTTAACTTAAATTGCCTTTATTTTTTCAATCTCTGCTAAAATCCATTATTTTTCAATAGTTTCAAATAAAACAGGATTAAAACTGACCGGTGGAATAGGCCTACTGGGGAAACCACGTAAAAATAAAACGCGCCAAGTACACTACCTCATAGGTGGCGAGGAAACGTGTGCATATTATGACGATTACAACTTCTACAGCTTTTTGAATCGTTATATCTCAAAAACGGTGGCTCGTAGAAAAAAAAGTATTAATTTAGTTTTTGTAGATAATTTTATAATCTACAATTTTTATCTAAGGTATTGTTATGATAAAACTTACCGTTTTGCTGAAAATCGCGAAAAACTCATTTTTTTGACCTTTGACCTTGAATAACATTTTTTCCTTACAGGGGAAAGATGGGGAACTTTCAAGTTTTGTTTTTAATGATATTTTAAGCAATCTTACCGATTTTCAGCTTGGTGGGAATTTATGTAACTTCGAATGTCTAAATTGACCGGACTATTACTTTGCGGAAGTCCATAGTACAAAATCCCAATAGAGAAATATACAAGCAATACTCCGCGAAAACCCCACAACTACTGGACGCACGTTTCGCTTCGACACCGGAGCATCATCAGAACGTTGCCTCAACGAACAGCGTTCAATGAGTTTTTTTTTAGGTGTATTTTGTTATATTACATCTTACTATTAAACCCGTCGGCAGACGATAATGTATCGATTACACACGAAAATAATTAAACATGATTTAATTATATAAATGAGACCGATAGTGTGTCTACATACAAAAAAACATCGAAAAATGTTTCCGTATACCACAAAGCATTTTATAATTGTAAGGTGCGCGCTGGTCCACCTCTAATTGTAACCTTAAATATAGTGATTTAGTTTTACGACTCCGAATGTTTCGGCCGTGTTTTGTTTTGAAACAGACTATAGAAACAAAGATCAGATATGAGATATTGGTTTTGACGTTTGAGGAATTTTATAAGTACTATCGTCTTTTATTAATATAACTTTTCCTAAAGAAAAAAACCTTTGTTAACGTATTAGACCTTGACCACGTACGCTGTAAAGCACGCGGGACGTCGGAAAAATGTAAAATAATGTAATTATATTTAAATTTTTACAAAAATATATAACTTAAATCCTTTAAAAAAGTGTTTATATTTGAATTTTATAAAAACAAAGATATCTATTTCTTATATTTTGTTTATCTGTGGAGACGAGTGTTACTCACTACAAAAATATATAGAAATACCTATATTATTTTTTAACCTCTTTTCTGTCCATGATGTAAAGAGATGAACATCCGAAGATGTCACCACTAAAAAAAATTAAAAAATATTTCACCATGCCATATGAATTAAATTCTGGAGCGCTGTGTCGGACTAGTCTTTAAATCGTCAGACATCACTGAGGTCATGCGGTTATGAGAAAACCGCCATAGACCCAAAAATCATACAAGTATGGTAATCGAAGACTGATCGACTGTGGGCAATACAAACATAAACTAACTATAAAAAAATAACTTGATCAAAACATACTTAACCATAACCATGGTTCGTAGCGCCACTCTTTCTTTTACATTGCGGCGTTAGTCACATGATTGTCTATAATTTTCCAAAAATTCCAAACACGCCGATTACTGAAGTATGCGCACGCGACGTGCAATCACAATCATTTTAATATTAGACCCAAATATGTAGACTATGGAAATTAGCCCGTAATTACTGTTATAGTTTTACCGTCTTCGTCAAAGGTCTGAATATTTGGACCCAAATATGTAGACTAGCAAATTAGCCCGTATTACTGTTTTTTTGTGTTCGTAAAGGTCAATTTGGTAAATTAATAAATTTGTTTATTAATTAAAATTAATTCTTATAGCATCAGAAATAATGTTAAAATACAGTCTCAAACTGTTAAAAATCGTTTAAAAAACTAACCTTTGTTTTTTTTATATTTGTGAATGGCGTCATAGCAGATTGAATTCCCGCCAAAATGCTAATTATTATCTATGGATAACCGTAAGAGTATTTGAAATCTTAATTGCAGCTGTCGAACTGTTATGACGTAACATAAACAAATAATAAAAAAAATTACATTGATTACATTGAATTCAAATGTAATTTTTTTAAAGTCCACGTAACAAATAAACAGACTAAACATCTGTAAACGTCAGTGCAAAAAGTTCCGAAGCTTGACAGAACTTTTCAGAGATTTGACATCTTACCTTCGATAGTAACGCTCCAACGCTGTGAATTTTAACAAAAATATTAAACAATACGAGTAAATAATTTAAAAGTTAAATTATAGTTAATCCGCACAAGATTTTATGATAGCTCACAGTTATCAAAGAGAGCTAAAAAAAATAGACCGCATTGCCATTAAGATACAGTTAATAACGGGTCGCCATAACCAATCGGGCGGTGAGACAAAAAGATTTACAAAAATACGTAAATTTATCATACATATGACAGTTAGGATAATTTTTAATTGACACAGGTGTTAGGGGTCACCGTGACGAAGCGAAATGGGCTATTAATGTTGTGCTGATTAAAAAATTAATATTACTACGATTATAACTAACTGGAAACAGATTTTTTATAATAATACCAGTCAGCAAACAGGTTCAAATGCATGGAGTGTGTTCGGGGTTGAATGTCGTACTGTGGAAGACGCCTAAAGCAAAGTTGTAAGTAACTTTTAATATATATTATATTTAAGATATATTTAGTCATAAATCATTTATTTGTTTGCGAATATGGGTACAAGAAAAAGGTCTTATAAGGTGAACTATGAGTACACTTCTACTAATGAATATTACCCTTAAGTTCATAACTACAAATAATTACAATGACTTAATATTATAAATTATCTTCCAAATATTCCGTAACTGTGTAATAAGCTTTTTATAACATTTCTTTAATTCTTTCTTAAACAAATTTATATTCGAAATTATAAGATTTATTTTGGTAAACATGCATGGAGCCATACAAAGTATACTAGATGTTAGTTGCTAAACCTAATATCATGTCTTACTACTTAATTTCTTAAAATTTGCATATTATATAGCACTTTTGAATATACACATTTAAATATAGGTATTGTAGCCACGATCAGACTCGTCGATCCACGTTGATAGGCTTCCAACTCGGCATAAATATTAATAATAGTTTCTCACAAAGTATTTTATTTAAATGTGTGATACTCGTGTTAGTTCAATATTATACATATAGCAATACAGACATTTTCTTAGACATTTATTACAGTGATTTAGCGTGTTTTTTGAGCCGTGCTGACATTCATTCAAACTCTGGAAAGGATAAATTTTTCGTTTCATGTTTGTATCTTGCTAGTAGTGAATGTATACTTTTCCAAATGATCTCTATTGAACTTCCTACTTTTCATTTTTTTTACCTGAAAAGGGAATATGAATAACATATGAATGTAATTCTTTATTAATATAGTGTTATTATTGTGTTTAATAAATGTAATAATAGAGATTATAATTTGAGTTTTCCTAGGAATAAATTTGCGAATAACATCATCCAATGGTAGAAATTTATTCTGTATATGTTTAATAAATCGGCGAGAAATTTTAAGTAGGATCTTTGTCAAATCCAATTTGTTTTTTGATATACGATACGACTTGGCGAAGTTCCGTCTTCGAACCTCACCCCACTGATTAAAGTAACTGAAAAACTTCTGCTAGCTTTGGTCATTTAAAGTCTCTTTCCTGACTGAAGTTAACGTTAATTTTATATCAACGACTTGTACAACTGTCAATGTCAAACAAGATGATCCACAAAAACTTTCATAGATACATCAAAACACAGCATACTGAAAATCACACAGAACCTAAACAAATATACAAGATATTAATCCTTTTTACAAGTGAATTGCACAGAATGCATTCGAAATGAACACGATCAATACAGTAACAAATCGAACGGAAACAGCTCACAATTGCTCACACGATTCCATTGTTACACAAACAGGTGCACTCTATACCCACGAAGCCTTCCAAAAATCAATAGACAAACACGAATCAACGATAACAAAACGTCACGTCAAATGCTCACTTAACCCTACAATAACCATAAAGAATTACAATTAATCGCGCGCGGCTAAAAAACGTCACAATATTGTCTACGGTCGCAGAGGGCAGTGGGAGCCAATGGGGAGGCGCCCTGCTTCCAAATACGTGCTGTGGGCCAATGGCACTCCCCGGGGCGGAGCCTTAAGCTTTCGCCCCCAGCGAAAACCTTTTCGCCTCCAGTCGTTTACAGATAAGCCTGCGGGATGGACGATTATTATTACATTTTCTACGCGTGATTCTGCGCCTCAGGCAGCCCGATCAATGTGCTATAGTGTTGAGTCATTGTGATAAACTGTGTGCTGTGATATGTTTGCCTTATAGATATAGGCATGAATCTTTATATGCAGTGTCATCGTGAGGTATGCATTCCGTTGATAAGGAGGTTTTGCTTGCATGTTGAGTGTCGCGTTACCAGCCTTCGATCTATAAGTGTATAGAATAGGTTCTTTGATTGTACTAAAGTGTATGGACATGGGAGCCGAGAAACTTATATTTCATTAGATCAACGTTAAACACATTTTGCGAAACGTATTTTTTTTATAAGAATTTATTTATGAAGTTATTAGGTCTATCTTATTAGATCGCGTGGTGTGTATGTCCTAGGTTGGTCTGTGAACCTTGATTATTTAAACGTAGACAAATTTTCACTCATCATGGCAATATTAGCAATTTAGAGAAATTTAATTTTATATTCACAATTTTTCTGTGACTACAGGTCGGTACATAATGAATGAAATAAAAGCAGTGGCGAGAATCGAACACACCATGCATGTAAGAGGAGTCTTGTGTTCGGTTCCCAGCTCCTGCAAAAATGTCTACGTCCTTATATTTATTCCTAAGCCTTTGAATAGTATTTATAAAACAGTGTACAGTCATAACCTTCATAGTAAAATATAAACTAAATGAATTAATATGATTGATTAGAAAGAGGCATTTGGACTTTAAGTCAAACATTACATAAACCATTTCCGCATTATTCATTTGTCATCGAGGTTTATATTCTTAAAACCAAGATAGAAGTACGGTTAAATGTTAACTCAACAACGCGACTGTGACATAAACTTTTAAATGCCGCATGACTTAAAAAATGTATCATAAACACTTAAATGATTTACTTAACATTAAATATGCTACGACATATTAAGTTTAAATACTTTTTACAAAATATAAAAATTTAGCAAGCTACTTAAATATAGACTTTGTACAAACACATATAGATATATATATCCAGACCACAGAAAACAATTATGCCTAAAGTATAAATGTCGACCGTACGAATATTTACGCGTAACTGAATGTATTTTGAACCGTGGGCTATGATTGTGTGAAATGAAAATGTAATTAACCCAAGGTTACGGTTTGAACTAAAGTACTTATGTATATATTCTTTTTTAACTAAACGAAAGTGTTTTTTAATTACTACTAATTTATTGGATTAATTCCTTCCTTTTTGTCGGTGTTATGATTCGTAGGTACCTGGTTAATCGCTAAAGTAAATAGTTTCATAATAGAATACTTAGAAACGAAATAAGTTTATTTTTATCAGATTTCTGTGTGTTTGTGTTTATTTTGACACGCGCCGTCGGGTCTTATTACTTCCTTATTATACTTATAATTAGGAGGTCTAATAAGTATAGGAATTTTTATCCACACTTACTGAAATTTCAATAGTTTTGTTTCATTTCTATGGTAAGTAAGATTTTATAAACTTTTTTTGATATTACATTGAAAATATTTCATATAGGTAAATCTACACTTATGAACATCAAAAAATTAACAAATCTCTAATATGTAATTACTGCGCGTTCACAAAACAACTGACATTCCTTTATAAACGTTCGTGGAACAGCTTTTAATATTTTAATTATATGAAAATAAGCTGTAATAAACACATAATTATAATCTTTTAATTCGGAATTGATCGACGTTTAACGAAACCAAAATGTGTTGCTGTAAATAAAAAAACGACATTTTATGTTCACTCTTAATCAATTACCTATTTACATATATTATAATTTTAATTAAAATGTATTTTTAACAACAATAGAAATTGACATGTGACATCTGTCAAAGAATATATTGTGAAATTTGAAATCAAATAAAATAAAACCATCTTCTCTACCTAGCGTATACAAATTAAAGAAAAACTTTTTCTTTACATACATAAAATAAAATTTGTGCACAGCCAAGTTTTGAAACGCACTAGGCCAATAAGCGATTGTTATTAAAAAAGTCAATAATGATATTAAAAAAGTTCTTAATCACCTCAAGTCACAATATGGCTTATAGTTAACCTCTGTGCCCTCAAAAATATAACTATTATTTTCACCAACAAACCGAGCTCGAGCTCACTCTTTAACGCAGACAACCTGTAATTATAGACAGAGCAGACAAAAACTTGCTGAGGCTAATTGTGGGGCAAATTATAGGGACACCCTCGAAACAAAATAAACCCTTAGCACCTACGGCTCAGTGAAAGCTCACGATGTCCTGGGTTTGATTTAAAATTGTTTTACTAAATTTTCACTCAATAGATCGATGTAGAAATTATAGCGGGGTGTATACAGATAGATAATTAATAATTTAATGAAGTTTATTGAATAAAAGATATATACACAAAAGTCACACACAAAAGTCTTTAAAACAAAATAGAAGGAGTAAAATGAAAAATTAATTAATTGTGTCGACATGAGCAAAAACAACCATGTTTTTATTTATTGTTATGGCAACGGACTGTCATTGCAGACCGTCCTGCACACCTAATTAAAAATAAAACAACCTACGTAGGACATAGGCTACTACATCGTCAATATAATGCGGAGTCCAATGACAATCCGTCTTTGTTTCATATACTGACCATAAAGGTTTATAATAAAAAGTTTTTATTTTGATACAAGATGTTCACCGCTATTTCCGAGTTTAATAGAAGACATTACAAATACATGCACATGTTTTAATATAGTATGTAATTCATTTAAATATATAACGAAAGCTGATGTATAAATGAATGTACCTATACAACATTATAATAAAATTGGTTGCCGTTCCTGCGAGAAGTAACAAACAAACACATACAAACTCTGGCAATTATAATTTCAGTAATCACACTTGAAAAGTATTTGGTAACATAATCGCAAAATATATTAGTCAATTTAGAAACATAATATTATATATTCTTAATTTTTTTAACATATCTGATACAATAGGTTCCACTATCTGTAGTTTTACGCGAGTTCTAGACATTCAAGTAAAACTTTATCCAATTAACGCGATAACTTTGAACTAAACGTATCATAATGTCGTCCCATAATAGGAATATATAAATGATATTTTATATGCTAATGATATTACATTGAACATGCAATCCTTATTTAAATTCTTGTAAAGTGATGTATCATTATTAATTTTAATCCTTGCTATAGCTTTAAAACGCGTTTAATATTAAATGAGTATATTTCTATAGGTACTAATTCTGTTGAATTGGATTTTTTTCTAAGTCGGTGTAAAAGTGAAATAGGTCTGGTAGAAAGGAGAAAATAATGGGTCTGCTAAGACTACAATTGTTTAGAAAAACCGGATTACGTACGGTTTTCTAGTTAGATTTATTACACCAAGTTTTTCATAAAAAAATATGAATTATTACCAGTGTCCTTCCTTACCGGGCCGCTTTAAAGGTGGCTGTAGATTGAACATAAATGAGGTCCGAACATTTTCAATTTATTCTAAACGATTAAAAATATTTTAATAAAACGAGCAATTTGACATTGCCATAAAGGAAATTAAAAAATAATGAAAAGGATTAAACCGCGGTTCCATTAAGCCGCTGTCATCGCTGATAGGATTTAAATTAGGCGCACAATAAGCTTGCTGTCAAATTCGCCATTAATTTCGAATTTCGAATTTGAAACGGGAGCGGTGTTGCCATTGCACAATTCTATGCTGCAGTCGTGACAAATCAATTAAGTGCGGATTCTTTGTTGGCGTGTTTTGACAGGAATTAAATAATTATGTTTCCGAGCACGCAAGGTTTCCACTTTTCGCGTTTTTCAGATTAACTTCTAAGAAAATATTAAGAAAGTTATATAAATTTTATAAATTGACTATAAAGCTTGCTTAGAGTTAGTGATTGTTTTAATTTATACAATAAATCTTGCTTGTATTTGAAAATGTTAATGTCACACAGCCCGCCCATTGCTGAATCCAGATTCTTATAACAAATTTAACTAGATTAAAAAAGTTTGTAATCTTTACCGATTTTTAGTTTTGTTTTTTTTCAATCATGGCTATTAAATACTATATACTATATAATGATATATATCTATATTATTATTAGTTTGTATGTTGGAACCCAATTATGTAATTCTTTTTAATACGGATGAATTGCCTGCACAGAGCAAATCATTTAAAAGATTACGATCTAGCCTAGAGAAAGACTAATGAGTAATTTACATCTAACTTAAATTGCTAAAGAATATATAATATGAAAATAGTGTCCATTAGCACTTCTTACAGTCTCTAATAAAGGCCTGACACTTTTTAATGTGTACTTTTAAATGTTTAAACGTAATCATAGCACAGCACTAATGACACTAACACTCAAACACTAACACAAATGGTTTTTTCCTTTTCAATCATCTTAGTAGTACATACTTCTTACTAGTTTGTATGTTGGAACCTGATTATGTACATGATACATATAATGAAATTAAAAAGACACCTCTCAACATCATTGTTATACTTCAAGGCTGTTTTACGAAGTACATCGAGGCTTATAATTATAATGTGTCACTCAAATTACGTTATTATGTACCTCGTTATTCCAAGAAATGAAAGATGTATATAATCTACAAGAGTTTTAAGAATATTCTCAAAAATATAGGAGGTAGTTCCACCACCAATTACCTCAAATATTTCCTGAAACAGTTGAAAAGAATTCAAACGTAGACGTATATAAAGGCGCTATCGATCCAGGATCGGGTTATTTCGATGATTGATCAATCTCCATAAATACGATACTCGTCATTTCTAGTTTAAAAACCGCAATTTTGATCCTGAGATTAATACGAATAAATCAAATCATATTTCATCGTCCATTTTTTGTAAGGCAATTTAGAAGTATTGTGCCGGGCGATATCCCAACTTTCTTGAGCCCGAATTTATATCTGACATTATTCAAATTCACCTTGTTTCACCTAATTAGAATCCATTCAAGCGTACCCCATTAAAACTCGTCCAAATTAAAATTCAAATAACTATAGATATAAATCACGTCACACAAAGACAATAAAATATGTCCAGTCGATCGTTCGATAATTAATACAACAATACGGAGCGAGTAATTAAAATAAACTAATTTCTAAACGCGAGTTTATGAATGGTTGGGCTTTTTTTATTGCTGGCAACGTTTCTCATTCTCTGTCAGCGCTGACAGTTCGTTGTTGTTTTTCCAAGTGCGAGCTCTCAGCATGTCGTAGCAACCGTTCGAATTATCTCGTTTTAATTACATAAATATCACTGTATTTTATAATAATTAACATTTTAAATTGCATCGCGAGCATTTAACTATATGAGTAATGAAGAAATTGCGCAAATCATCCTTCCCATGATAAAAATATGTATGTTGTCAGCAAAGCAAAGAAGCTTTACTTTGCTTTGATGAAAGCATAGAGCACAGAAATGTCAAATTACAAAACTCAAACATTACAAGCACTATCCTTGGTCTTCCTGTGTATATTAAGCGGAAAAATAGTAATTCAAATATGTATAAAAAGATTGTACGTGCGCTGTAATTTTAATCGTAAAACTAACAAGTGAAAATCGTGAATTTGACACTAAGACGTGCGTGTCAAAAATGAGCCTGACAGTTGTCACTTCCTCATAACTGTCAACGCTACAGCGCAAACACAGGTTCAATTGTAATTACAAAAATACTGTATTTAGAATACTGTACATTAATAATCAGTATATTATTATGATATTTCACTATTTATATATCTTAGGCTAAACCAGTAATTTTAGGTACATCCATAGGTAAATTATACCAGATTTCTTGGACCCCCAACGCATTAGAAAATTCCCAAATCCATTCTCACGATTATCTCGAGAGTTAGGGATTTAATTTAGGTAAAACTGATGCGTATGAGCGAATCCGGATCGCGTAATTACAACGTTCGGTAGGAATTTGGAAAATGGAATCGCAATACAGTAGCCAACAACATGCAATTTAAATGTTTTGAATTTCGAACACGATTCTTGTTTAACTTTATTTTGCGACCACAGTTCAAGTCAAAATAAATCTTTGTTTCACTGAAGAACTGTGATTTAGGCTTTGCAGTAATTAATCTAATTTGTACTTTTCATAATTAGAACTCGGGACCTAATTGTCAATAGTCGTAATACCTTACGAATACGTTTAATATTAGGTATTTGTAAAAGACAAAGGTTTATTTTTATATTTAAATAATTAATAATGATTAAACAAAAATTTAAATATAAATATTACTCTAAAGCTTAAACAATATAATAATAACGAAATAACAATGGTTTTAAGTGACCTGTCAGTTAATCATAGATCATAGATCGACATTTTATCTGTGGACCGGAAACCATGACACCTCCATATTTACAACCATCAATTATGATAATAGGCTATAGCTATCCTACTCTATAGTCTATTTATATTTAACCTTCTTAGTTCATTGAACGTGATATTTTTTTCTTAATTATTATTCTATGTTATAGTTCTAATATTTTAATTACAAATTTGTCTTAAACGCGTATTCCGAATCCGGATTTAAATATTTGAAGGTTTCGCTTTACTAAGGTTTGGCACCAGCAAAAGAGAGAACGGGAATCAGAGATTGCAGCTCAAGAACCGATAGAAGACTGTGTTCTACGATGATCTAGTGGTGGAAGGTTAAAAAAATACTCCGTCCTCGATCAAAGTTACGCTATTTAATTTTTAAAGCTTATTGTCCAGATGTGAAATATGGCTATATTTTACTTTGGAAAGGCTGCTGAGTTTTTTGGCAGCAGTCTGAGTTTTTGAGGCTCTGTCCAATCGGCAATGTCTACAGCCAAATCCTTGAAGGTGACAGCAGTGAGTTATAAATTACTGATCCATGGGATTGACTGGTGAGTCGAGCCTTTACTCCTTACAAATTGTCATGTGAGATGCGCGCCCCAACTCCTATTAAAAAAATTTTCACTAGGACATATTGAATTAATAAATTTCCCAATTTAAGAGTTTAAATGTTTACCACCAATCAAAAGGCTTACAAACGCAGTCATGAGACGAGGCTTGTAAACTAATTACAGTGTTACCGCGTTACGGCTGCGCGTGCGCCGGTCACGATTTCTTTTTAACGAAGTTAGAGAGCTTTTGATGTATTTAATTTTGGTCTTAGAATCGGTTATTTAAATAGTTAAGGTGCCAATATGAAGTAGATGTTTAGTGTTGGAGTTTTGACGGAAATATGGTAACGTATTTAAAGTAAGCGTTAACACAATTGGTTCACCAATTAAGTATATCAAAATTCCTGGCTCTTGCAATAGCATTTTGGGTCCTATTAAAAAATTAAAATAAAAAACACCGAAAGTTGAGAGTAACAAAAGTTTTACGGACTTTTGTTAAGTTCTGACCCAATGTGAAAAACAAATTTCCTAAAACACAGCTAGCGAAAGCTCCTCTATTACTCCATTATTAAATGACGATAATGCGGTGCCACAAAATAGATACTCTCGTACAATTTATGAATATTTTATACCAACGCAAACCTATATGAATATATCTATCCAAAACATTACCACTCTCCGCTATAAAAATGTAATATTTTGAATATTTAGTACTGAATCAATTAACGTTTTAAGTTTTTTTATTGTTATAATTTTTTTTAAAAATAATCTTAAGGATCGGTCATCGAGGCAGAATAGGAAATTTCGTATTCTGCCTCAATGGCTGAAGTTGGATTCAGCTACGAGTGTCAATTCCAACTTCTAACACACCATGATATAATTGAAACTTGCAGAGAGACTCGTACGCAGTGCCAAATTATCATGGCGCTCGGAAAGGAAATCCGCTCTACAATTTAGAATTTACTGTTTATTGACAGATTTAAAATAAGATTTTTCAAACAATACATTTTTTAATGAATACGGTCGTTGTCTTAAAAGTTTTAAGACATATGGACTATTTCAAAATGAATTCGAAACTACGTAAAAATAAACGTTATTTCACGTCGTATAGTGCGTCCATAATACGCCATTGGATTTACAACACTCAATTTTTATGAACAATTATTTAGAGGATTTCTAGACGCTCGTGCCACGCCTCAGGCAAGACTTGTTCTGCGAGGCATCTTGTTCGAAATTTAACTTCACTTTTGTTTTAGTTCAAAGTAGCTATAGGTTGTTTCGAATTTTGTTTTTTGTATGTTCGAAATTTAAATTTAAATTGAATAAATTAAGCTTTATTTTATTGAAATAATGTTTGATGCTAGTACTGACGGAGTAGTAGAAACTTTTTAAGAATTACGGAAGGCCGGTTTTAGCAACCAACAAGAAGAAAATATTTTATAAATTTTTATACCCAAGATAAAATAAAAGTGGGTCTCTATATTTTTAAACACCTGTACACTAAGAATCTCGGTCTAACTTTACAAAGTAATTCGGTAAGAAAATTGGACTGACTGAAAGTAGGTAATTTTTTTTCACAACCTCGAAATGTAATTTTTTAAACAGTTTTAGACAAATGAGCAGTACCTACTGCAGAGTAACCTCACATATTTTGGAAATAGAAAGAGTTTGAACATACATATATCAAAGTAATTGTTAAAATAGTATGTCTAATGTTGTGAACAGAGCAGAGCATAAGCGAAGCAGTGAGTATCTTATATTTGATGTCTTTGGTTGTTGATTATTTCGAGCTGAATTAATTCGAAAATAATTCCTGTGTATACATATATAGTTTGAATTTAAAGTGAACAGTTAATAAAAATTATTTCACACCATTATCAGCAGTGACTCGAGATGATTTCTAAAAGGTTCCAAAAAGGGTTCCAGAAAAATTACAGAAACTTTTTATATAACAATCGTTATTTTAATAATATGGGAAGTAATAAAATGTAGCAATACATTTTAAATATGTCTTAATTATGGTCATAGTTATTCGTTTCTCAAAAAAGATTACAAAAATAAATAGAAAATAAGTTTTATACTAAGATATTATTCCGTGCTTCCGTGCATTCGCCAAATACCCTAAATATATAGATATTACATATTGCATAAGAAGTTTCTTAAAGGCATCAATACGTTTCTAGAAAACACTGACCTAATTTTAGATAATTTTACAGGCAGACTGAGTGTATAAATCGACACACGCCAAGCAAAATGTAGCTTATCTAAAATCTCATTAAATGATTCTGTTAAAACCAATTAACCGTATAATATTAGATTTCAACATTCCTTGCTTCGATTAAGCTCCTGTCTACGCTTCTTTTAATTTATGTAAAAACGGAAGTCGGTAGTTGCCGTCGTTTTGAAAATGGTATAAGTGTTTTAAAAACGAAACTTGTATCCTATTTTTATGGGAGTAATGGTGAAATTTATACCATACCCGAGTGCGTATTATAAATTGGTAGCCTCGTTCCAACATTCCAGCACCGCCTTCCTTTTTTAAATTGCTTTTGTACTAAATTACGAGTAATTTATTTTTCGATGTTACAAGTTGTTTAAGTTAACATTATACGATCAGAGGCATAGAACAATCACGTTTACCACACTCAAGTTATACCATACCCTGATAAGTACCGTCTTACATACATTTCCACTAATTAGACTGATTTTTTATTTAAATAAACACGTCAAAAACACAATTCAAACAATAAATGACCAACTATCTCCTAACGGGCCTCATCCTATCACATTTTGAATGTAGAATGTAGCTTTTAAACGCGAGATTTTTATCGTTAAACAGCGTTTAAACTGTGTTGTCGAAACGCCACGAGAGGGCGTGGTCGTATGATGGATGTCTGCGCCTAAGATTGAATGTCGTACGTCACAAACCCTATTATACGAGCATAAATGTATTTGTACATAAATATAGAAAAGTAAACTTTATTTTGTGGTCACTAAGGATCATGTTGATGGTAATAAAGCGTTGTAATATTAACTTTTGTTCCGACTGGTCCATTTGGTCGAGGAAAACGTTAGGTAACTGAATATTAATGAAGGAAGTGGTTTTTGTGGTCTAATTAAAGTGGTGAAATATTGTCTTGTAGGATTGGCTTGTCATGGGCTTTTATGGGTTTTATAATCGCTGTGCTTAAGCATCGTGATAATTTCGAGATATTTTGATTTTTTTACGTTAAAGTTTTGGTAAATCATTATAGCATTCCATTCATAAAGTGTAGTTCAGTGAACCGCGGCATTTGCCCTCATTTTAAATATTATTTGATTACTGTTTATGAATTTCATTATTTAGAAATACCTGTGTACTCTCATAAGTATAGGTTTTATATTTTTTTTGGTACTTCTTGCCAACAATGCAATAAAAGATAGCTTTGCACTTTAGTAGAAACAGTGCAATTCTATTGATTTATTTCTTTTGAATAATGGACATAAATTTTTAACAGTTATTTATTGATTGTTCTGCATATATTGGTGGTTTTATTATTAAATTAGTCTATTTTGGTAGAGAATACCAAATCATATAAATGCATTCAGGTTTTCTTCTCATTTGTTCAAATGCTTATAGTATAATATTATATTCAAGATCACTAAGTAAGTATTTTGATTTGTTCTAGGTAAGCTGTGAGAATAAAACCGTCTACTTCATGTTAGTCCATAGGAAATACTTTGAAAATGACTTTCCGTTGTGTGCCGACATTTCAAGCCGTTTCGAACGATAGCAACGCCACCTGGGTAAGTACAAAGTATAGCTACTCGATCATAGATGTCGCTTTTTCAGTTTAATAAACGTTAATTTAGAAATATTTAATTAATAAGAATATATTTCTTAAATGCAGCGAAAAAATAAAAATCTTGTATCTGTTTTAAACGTTGATAATGATTTATTGGAAAACAATTGATATGATACTAAAGAATAATTACAAATATTTGATAAAGCGCCATCTAGTTTATTAATACAACATGTTCCGTTATCAGTAATAAGTGTAGCTTATTAGTAGTACTCTATATGGAACATAGAGAGCAGCACTAGCGCATTACAAACAAATCAATGTGATATATCAAAATTCAAAACATTCGTTTAAATATATGCATTTATGATCATTATGTATTTTAAACATATTCTTAGCTCACAACTTCTCATATGTTACTATGCATATGTCATTCGCGGGCAAAGAATAGGTCCATAACCTTTTTCTCATAGACTTTAATTTTAAAATTTTAACACCATAAAGTTTTATATATTATAATCTTAAATCCTTCGTACCCAATTTGAAAATCGTTAACATATATATTAAGTTAATTGTATAGAGCTAAAACACTCAGCAATCGTGTAGGTGTCACAAGTGTTGTTGACACTATTTGACATGCTTTTGACATGTCAATAAGATATGAACGAAGTTCAAGATTAAAGATGGGTTGTTTGATGAAGGAGACACGCATTTTTTCATAGTTATAATACTCAATTGTAAAATTAATGACTTAAAAGTGATATTACCTTTATTTGGGACAATTTTGGGACAGAATCATTATAGGTACTATTGGTCTAATTTGTAGCCATAAAAATAGTCATACTTACATAAATATAAATTTGGGAAGCTCATTTGAGTTCATTAAAATTGTAATCTTGATGTATATTGATATTATTCTGTTTTTTAATTAGTATTTTTTAAATGTCAATCTGAAAAAATCTGCACCGAAATCCTACAAAATTGCTTCATTGTATTAAGAATTCTTATCAGTAATTTTAATTCGTTCAGAAAAGCAGTTGCTTCGATTTGTACTAAAATCGAAAAACTTTATATTTCAATAATTTATTATCACTCACACGCAAAGTGCACGACATACTGCTAGGGTTGTCAATTGTCAGACGTAAAAGAATGTTATGACCCTAAAAATATGTAAAGTAAAAACTATAATTAACAAGTGTTTTAGACCAGATTGGCGGAGAGTTTCTCGCCAGAATCTACTGTCCTTCTCTTTAGAGCTGCTGGAAAAAGAAAGTTTTTATTTTAAGTGTTTAAGTTACTATGAATTACCTATATATAGCGTATATAAAATTCTAAATTCTATAAAATTCCTCCGAACTGTTTTTCATCCCCCAAAATGTTAAGGGTGGCCCACCCCTACATTTATTTTTATTTGTTTGACAAAATTTCTTATATTTTCTATGATACAGCATACAAAAATACATACAACCCTAAATTTTTAACCCACTACGATTAACCCCTATTTTTGTTATTAATAAGTTGATTGAGCTATAAAAAATAAATCCTAGAAATCATTTATATGGCAAAACAAAGTTTGGCAGGTCAGCTAGTATAACGTATACAATCTCAGATTCATTCTTTAACTCACACTGAATAAAAAATAAGAATACCTAAATATTTACCTAAGTCTCCTTAAAGTTTTATATATATGTGATATTTGCCGAAATAATTTATTCTTCTTCTGTCATATATATATACTATGTATCTACGCGTAATTCCACGCGATTCTGTGTATTCTATGACAGAAGAAGAATAAATTATTTCGGCAAATATTACACATAATAAGAATATTCTGATTTTAAATAACACGAAACTTGGAATTGTAAGAACTAACAAACCTAAACTCCTGTTAACTAGTAAGTTTGTAGAACTGGACTAATGACAATATCGCAACCCTGACATAACTTAACAATCTCACTGGGTGTATTCAGGGACAGTTCACAGTGTTATAGATTCGCAAACTCGTGAACTTTTTATATAGTATATGAAAAATACTACGATGCCGTCGAGACATTGTGAATCATCGCATGATTAAAGTTATTTTTTGTTACAACACATCTTAAGAACCAGTTTTCTCGTATTTCTCTTCACTTGTAGCGAATCGGGGGCCGTATACAATATCCTTCTCATTTCTTTTTAATAAATTCAAAAGAAAAAAAGCCTTTGATATTAATGACATAAATGCTTGATTTTTTTTATTTTTAAACGCATTATTAATTTAAAGTGCGCATAGTAAAGATAGAAGAGTTTAAAAAGTTATCTTCAAAACCAGTTGTTGTTGATCAAAAACTACTATTTGCTTATTTTTTAATAATTAGATTATTGCAAGCAATTATGTAAACAAGTAAGATATCGTAAAAAGTAGATTTTAATAAACATATGATTGAAGTAACACAAAAAGTTTCGACTGTGAAGTTTAAGCGAAGTGTTACTTTTTCAACCGGCCGAGGCCAAAAGCTCCGAGAGCTTTCACCACTTCAAGTTTTGCGTGTACTATGAAAATCCAAATCAAGCAGAGGCACTCTGTAATGGGCCACTCCATGTGATAGCCTCGAGCGACGCACGCTCACGTGTGCCGCGACGCGGGAAATTTGAATACCGAATTCTTTTTATCGATTAATTGAAAAAGTTTTTACTGTGTTTAAGTGTTTAGTGTCAGTGTGAGATTACTTGTATCACAGAACAGGTTGAGTTTATCTGTGCATAAGTTGGAAGTAATTTGTAATTTCAATAACGGGCCAGGTAAACAATAACATCATTAGAGTGAGAGCAGTGTTAGATAAAGACAACAGTCTTCGTGGAATAGAATTCTCATGTAATGATACAATAATCGTGTAAAAGTTCACGTTATTCAGTTTGTAATCCGACCAGACTGTTTGAGCCTCATTTGAAACTAAATTACATTCCATAAAAGATCACGACTCAGTGGTTGAAATGGTCACAGATAATGATCTGATGATTTACGCTGTGTTAAACCGACAATAGATTCTATACAATGTGACCAATTAGATTCGAGGCAAGGAATAAAAAGCGAAGATGACCAAAATTAATGAGGCGAATGTTAACATGATGGAGCAAAATTTAGGCAACGAAATTTGCTACACGGATTTAAAAAAGAAAGACAAACTTGAAAAACCTAAAAGTGATTTAAAGAAGCAAGCAATTTCAATTGAAGTCATAGACAATGATAAAACTATTCGGTTGGAATTAAGGAACCCGGATAACGAATGTATAGTAAAAAAGTTTAAAATCAACGAGAAATCGGATGATATAAATAAAAAAACGCTGTTTAACGACATTGTAAATGTCGAAAACTGTGATACGAATGGTATTGAAAATATGGAGTATTTGAATGGAGACGAAGATGTGAGTATGGAGATCTAGTTTTTTTTAATTTTATAATAGTTGATAGAGAAAACTGGCGTCCAAGTGTCTTCCTTCTGTTTTTTTTGTGAAATTGATCAAGGATGATGACGGCAACGCAAACGCAACGCAAGTACTAAGCATACATTTCATACATTTTGCATTTACAATGATGCAACAGTGATAATGATTTCAATACAAAATCGATTAATCATCATTCAATTTAATTAATTTACAGCAATTACTAGCGAAAGTTATAGCAGCATATTATGTAACATTTTCAATCGTTTTTTTTTTGTATTTAAATAATGTAATTAAATAAAATAATGTAATACTTTGTGTGAATATTTGCATTTTTCTACAAGCACACTTTAACTTAAACTGTTTAATTCAGAGACTACTGTTTTATGTGAAGAATCTGTTTTATTATAAAAAATAAAGTATACATATTTAATACATAAGGAATAAAAAACCTTTTTCCATTTAATTGAAATCGGTATCGTTCTAATCTCGTATTAATCTGTGATTTTAAAACCGTTTCAATCGTGAATTATAATTTTTGCGCTCGACAGAATATTTCGTAACTGATGAAGATAACAGATGGGTTACTAAGATATTGGACTTCACCTTTCCAATGGGTCAAATAGTATTGCTTTCAAAATCGTATTTAATCGTTTGTTTTTCATTCTCTGGTAAGAGAACGTAATTCGAAAAAGTATTCAATTCTGTGTAGTCAATGAAAGTTACCATAGATAACGTATAGTAAAGATTTACAATTGTGATGTTCAAAAAAAGTTTATAAAGGAAATCACCAAAGAAATACTTAATTGCATTTTGATATTTGTTTCATGTTCTGTATCGCTTCGATCCCATATGATACGCTAAATAAATAAAATCCAGAAAATAGGCAACAGTATGGAATTTGTTATCATGGCAACCATAATCTAGGTAACAATGTAAACATGGCGGCCAAAACGGTTAAAAACTTTTAGGCAATACAATACGACCGAATCGCATTCCACCGATCATATTTGGATCTCCTAAGAATTAAATAAGCCGCACACATTCTATATGTGTGCTTAACATTTAATTGCAAGTGACTAATGTCTGTGACCTAAAAATGCGTGTCGTAACCGTCGTGCGGGCGACATCAAGAAACAATAACGCGAACTGTCAAACTGTCAAAACCATTTGACAAAATGACAATCGGACCTTGATGAAATATGGACGAAATTGCAGGTTCTCCGTCTTACGCAACCTTTAACAACATTAACATTAACCCAGGTTTTATTATTTCAAGACATTGAAATTGGTTCTCTGAAACTCACTATTTATAAAAAGGCAAGATCCGATTAACAATTTCTCTATATATGAATCCGAATATCTCTGCATTTTTTAAATTGCACAATAATAAATATATCTCTTTTATTGTGACATTGTTGTAATTAATCTGTCATACACCAATTAACACTTATAATGAATTAATGAATAGTATAAAAAAAATCGCTTACCGCTGTCTGTATGTTTGTATGCTATACTTACTACGCAATGTATTTTGATTAGGTTTTCCCATAAGAAGAGTGATTCAAAAAGTAAGGATAGGAAAATTGTTATATATGTCGTATAATCAATCAGAATCAGAATCGTTTATTGCCATTGCCATTATTAACTTACACTTGATTAATCTTAAAAAACTAAACTTTATCACAATCATATAGTGGAAGCTACTTAATAATTATTGAAAAAAAAAAACAAATTTATAAAAAAGTAAGATAAATATAATTAAAAATAGGAGAGAAAGAATATGATTGTTTCGATCTAAAGGCGGGCAATCAGGACCAGACTCAGCTTATAGCTGTTTGAATTCTCAAACAGCGCTGTTTTTCAGCCTGCTCCTGTTGTATAGACGAAACCAGAAAATATGTATAGAGATATAATATATAATCGGTTTAATAATATATAATATATTAAAAATAAGAAAATATAAATATAATAAACAGAAATTGGGAAAAAAAATTGGGATAAATATAAAAAAAAAAACAGAAAAGAAAAGGAAAATTAAATAAGTAGAGTCGTAAATAAACACATTTTTTGCGTTGATAATATTATGTTATACAGGATAACCGTAAAAGATCTTCTAAAATCACGAAGATAGTATATACCTATTACGGATAGTCCATAGCAACCAATTTTTTTTTTCTTTTTACGAGAATGGCTTATTTGAAGCGATTTTAAGCAATGCTTATCTAGTTAAGTATCTTTAGTTATAGTAGTAGTAGTAGTTTTTCGTAGAATCTTTTACAATATAACATTTAAATTAATATTTTCGAAGATATTAGAGAGATTATAAGATTTTTTTTTACACTCATCAATTCTATATCGCTTTTTCAAAGTAAGGAAAATTTATTTGTATTGTCTAATGACAATAAAAAAACTCTGATCTTTGTATATAAAGACGTTTTGTATATTTGGTAGTTAGTATTGTTGCTCCGGAGGAAAGCCGAGCGGGTCTCTAGTAAATACTCGTAATATTTACGCAGCAAAATACAAATAAAACGAGCTTTATATTATTTTAATAAGGCTTTTATGAACTTCACAGTGTGTGTTCATAATTTTGACTTTGGTGAAATAGTGTCGATAAAAACTTATATGACGTCGTAAAATACAGTTTCACTTTATTTGTTCAATTCAAACACTGCATTTATATCGAGAATAATGTATCGTATAAGCGAATAATAACGATTTATAAATCAAATATAAGGAGATCATCGTTGGTGAAGAGCTTTTCAATTATCTGTACACACAAGAGTTATAACACAGATTATAATCCTGTATATCAGTGTTTTTCAACCTTTTTCATGATGCGACCCCCCTGGTATAAAAAAATATTTTGCGACCCCCCTTGACCTTCGGTTTTTTATCATGTATGTAGGAGTATTTTACAGTATTACCATTAACAATATTAATTGTCTTTAATTTTGTTTTCTTTACTAAAGTACCCATTTTTTTCGACCTCTGGCGACCCCCCTACAGACCCCCCAGGGGGTCGCGACCCACAGGTTGAAAAACAAGGCTGTATATAATAATATTAATAATTACAATAGCACAGCGGCCATTTTTATCTGGACGTGGTCTGAAAGGTAATAAGCGAAACATGTAATTCAAAACTTTCACTTAGGTGAGCTTAATTGAGAAATAAGTACCTTATTTTATATTAACATATTTTTACACCGTCTGGGAACAGTACAACATCCTTCGGCGATAAATTAAGTTTGTTTTATATTTCGTGAATTATAAAATTCTGCGAAAGATTACAGCAATTGTTACCACAGATTATTGAATGATCACAAATAGACAAATATATACCACAGATTAAGTCAAAATCTATTTTTACTCTACGTATCTTTATAACAATAACATATTAAAATGTTCAATTTTGTTCTATTTAATATCTATTTCTGAGCACAGAAAAGCATTACTCATAAAGGAATAAACGAGTGAACTTTAAGTATTGTGCCCAATTAAATTATTCACATGAATAATACTTAAAGAAAAATACTATACCAGCAAGCAACATGTTTGAAATCATGGTTAATAATGTATAGCCAAATCCTGCAATAATAAACTGAATGATTTAATCTGTGGTGGCTATTGAGGTGCATATTTCCCCTCGAGGATCAAAGGTTGTGCCGCTTTCGGGTCACTTTTGCGAAACAGAGAAAGCTTGGAAAAGGTCTTATTTTTCAGTAAATCGAACGTTTAACTTTTTTTGAGTATATTTGACAAGAAATTGCGAATACAATATTTAAATTGACCCAAAAGTATGTATAGAAGACACTTATTTGGGTTCCACCTATAATTTTGCTTCGAATTGTTTTAAGGGCTTATCTAAAGGGTAGCAAAGGAAACCCTGTCACTAAGACTTCGCTGTCCGTCTGTCGTCATCAGACTTAAGCTCGTGAACTGTTACAGCTAAGAAGTTGTTATTTTCACAAATTGTCTATTATTATAACAGTTATTACCATTGTAACAGGAGATGCTGAAAAACAAATTTAAATCTTCAGTACAAAATACATACGGAGCCCACCATACGCAAGTCTGTCCCTGTCTTCTAACATTAGTTTAGCTTCAAACGAAAGATAAGTAAATCAATTGAATTTTGAATAAATTAATGTTTTAGCCGATAAATGAGTACGTATTTATAAAAATATCTGATTTATTGATAAAACCATCGAATACAGCACGAAAGCGTAATTAATATGTATGCACAAAACAAAAAGATTTTATCTGAGTACTGTCTTGACCGAATTCCTTACACCTGCGCGCCAATCACCCTTTGGCCGCCATCTTGATTGTTTTCGCGAGAAAGTTTAGTATGCCATAAAAAATTATGTGTGATAATAAGAGATTGAATGAAGGAATAATTTTAATTCATACAGTTTAGCGTAATATATGATTGCCAAAATAGATTAACCATTTTGCAGAGACATCGAATGCCTAGTTTATGATAAGCAAAAGTTTATACCGGTGTGACCCAACGCGGGGAGGGAAGTTTGATAGATCGATAAATAATCGATCTATACTATAAAGATCAAGACTATATGAATGAAACGTTCTACTGCTAGCAACTATAGATAATATATAGGGTGTAATGAATGCGAGTCAAATCACAGACGACTACTTTGTAATCAAAGTCAAAAAATAGTAAACAACGTACGCTTACGAATGTCAAAATATTCTTTTTAAATTTAAATTTGCAGCCAGTTACAAATCAAGGATATATGCTTGTTAATCATATTTGCCTACATAATAATAAGAGACAAATTATAAACTAATCGTACGTTAGAACTCTTAAGACGCGTTGACCGTCGTGACCTTTGTCAATGATCTATACAAATCTGTGGATAAATTATACAAAAAAGTACAGAGTAGTAGTTTAGTGTAGTGAATAAAAAGTATAACGAACTAGTCACTAAACTGTGACTGGAAGTTAGAATATTGTGTGCCTCGGCCCACGCACACCCGCCTCTACTGTGTAGTAGGTTTCATAACAGTTTATACTTCAACTACCGGTTCTCGTAGCTCGATTTGACAATAGTATCGAGGCAGACTTCACGCAGTCGGTTTACCTCAAAGTATAATATAATTTAATACTATGTCTAAAATAACGCCTGATTATAATTATAATTGTATTATAAGTGATACATGACTGATATAGAAATACTTTTTACGTATAAACCACCCACAGACAACAGCTCATCACATAATACTTGACTGTATCGACAGTAATCGAACCCGGGACACCACCGGGCGTAACTATTACGTCATATATTCCCATGATTATGAAGCAATGAAGATGTTTTATTAAAATGGAGTCCTAATGCTGTAATATTTTACTTGAATAGTCATAGGTATTTGTTTTTATGTTTACTAGATCTTTGGTTAAGTCCGATTAAAATTGAGACCCGCGTACACCATTTTAGCGGCTGTTTTTGAAAATATTGCTATTTTGTTGTTAAGGCTAAGTAGTTTTAGCGTTAAATATTAAACATCCGTTAAATTAAATATAAACACACAGCTGTTGTCGTTTAAAGAGTATATCTTATATTTCTGTTTGTATACTCATTACTAACAGAAATCTTAGATAAAGAGGTTTTAAATTTTTTTTCTCTTTTAGGTAATAGACGTTCAAATTTCCACAGACAATTTAGTTCATAAACAAATGATAATTAATACTCATCTCGAATTTAACTATGTTCTCATCAATCAGTTTTTAAAACACCTCTCCAATTGTCATTTGCTGTGCCTTCTCTTTATCGAGAACCGAAATCCAATGGTTCGGGAGTTGCTTAATAAACTACAGTACAATAATACTGTTTCTATGTCCTATTGTGTTTTTTACTAACCAAATTTGATAGATAGCAGTATCTCATCAAGTGTACTTACGAATACAGATAGCCATCCGTCAAACTACATTCACAGATAATAAATATTATAGTTTTAATGAACCTTTTTGTTAAACCTAAACATGTTTGAGTGGGCTTATTTATAACCCTTTCTGTTATATTTTTAGTTGATTATATAATTGTGATGAAACGGAACCAATTATCGACGTGTGACTTTTTAAGATAAATCTTCTTCTAATCCGGCAAACGCTGTTTGACCATAAAAATAATTATCAGCTAAATGTCAAAAGTGTTTTAAACAATAAAATTATGCTTTATTTAGGTTAATAAATTAATATTTATATGACACGTTTGTCGGTTTACTATAGCAGTGCCATCTATTGATTACTTACTCAATCCAGTCCAAAAGTATCGACATCTGTTAGAATCTTTTGGAGTTAACAGATAATTGTGACTGTCAATTAATTATAGACAAATAATTTGCAATAAAATAAAATGGCGAATATAATTAAAAATCTAAGCTACCCTATCTCTTAATTAATTTAAAATCGGTTAAATAGTTTAGTCCGCCGCGAACAAACATCGTGAAAGAAGATTTATATACATTTAGATTAAATGTACAATTGATTTCTATGCAGGCTTCCAGGAAGGGCGTCTGAACATCTTAATACAAAATTAACAATAGTAATAGTCTTTATATAACATTTTTAAACGAATTAAAGATCAAACTTATTTTAAATACATACACAATACATTGTAAAATAAACCTTATCATACATCGATTAAGTCTAAAACCGGTTGTATTAAAACATGCTCATGGGCGTCTTCGTGCGTGTTGTAAGCATCTCATGAAAGTATGACAAAGTCAACTAGAGCGGATTACCTAACTAGGTTGCCAAATTACAATTTATTTCATTCATAAACAATTATTGTTACATCATATCGCTTAAAGCTTACCGGCCAGTAAAGCTTAACTACAAAATGAATTTGTTTGAACCCGCTAATCTCAGACAAACTGAAGCTTTGGTGCAAAATGAAGTCGTGTTAATGAGCTTACATGAAAAATATAATGAAAAGGGGGATTTAAAGAAAAACACTTTGCTAACGGATTAAGTTATGTATTTTACAAAATTTAAGTCTATCGTGACCACGCACGCTGTAAGGCACGCGAAACGTCGGAAAAATTTAAAATAATCTAATATGCGTAAATTTTGTAAAACACATAACTTAATCCATTAACAAAGTATTTTTTCTTTAAATGAGTAATAGTTATGTTAAATATCAAATAACGAAACGAATACTTATGGAAGCTGTGCCGTAAAACTTCGGTAAAGTAATGAACCAAAAGGGCACACTGCGAAGACGAATATAGCTTTTGAATGGCGGCCACCAAACGGCAAGCGATCTTGAGGACGCCCCAGTCCAAACGTGGCGAAGTAACGTTGGACTTAGCTGGAGCGAGGCCAAAACTACAGCCGATAGGCGGAAGTGGCGGTCATTAGTGGAGACCCTCTGCACGTCTGGGGAGTTGGAGGACAACAACACACAGTATTAAGTAAAACTAATTCTGTCTGTGTGCAGTTTAATGAAATCTTACATGATCAGCATTAGCTCAATTCATTCTTACGGACTATTTAAAGGTCATTGTAAAAACTTTCCTCAATCAGCAGGAGTGGTCCTGTGCACTTATGTTCAGATGTTGCATATATCTTTCGTTAGCTGTGTATGATGTCACACGTCTGGACTTAAGATGATGACGTCACGTTATATACTATGCTACCTAAGATTAGATTCGTTAGCGGAGTCTGACGTCACACACTGTGGACTGTAGATGATGACGTCACCATATGTCACGATATATTCAATTTCGTTCCTGTTGTTTTGTTTTTTAAATTCGTCTTAATATTTTATTTACAGTCGTAAAATGTGGAACTTAAATTCAATGAAATGAAATCTATATTTTCGGCATAGCCTCGCTTTGTACTGGATAATTTTAAGTTTTGAAGAGATTTTAAAATTTTGAACATCTAAAAATTATTTTAAATTTTTCGTCAATTATTACGCATTTGCAATAATAGACTTTTTTAATAACTGTTGCTTTGAGTGGTATTTTATTTTTTCACAAGGAAGCGAACCAGACATACAGTTGTTGCAATAAAAAACAGTTGTTACGGACATTAACTTATCCTAACTCAAAACAAAAATAACAATAAAATGTTTCAGGCAAACATTACATATTGAAAAACAATTGATTTTAACAATAATGTAACATTCATATTCAAGTTGAAAAACAAAATATTTAAATTTATCTTAAACACAACACATTTTTGACACAAAATGAAATAACTTCAATATACATAAATCATGTCAGATTTCTTTCCTCAAATCATCAGCTCACTTGAATCAGATTTGCATAAACAACGTCTTAGCAACAAAAGACTGTAACGACCATAAATAATTTCACAGGATATAAATAAAACACGCAGTGGAGTTACGTCGTTTTAAGGCTAAAACACTAATCACAGTATTCTAAAACATCCTAACCGCCAAACAAAACAGTACAGGATTGAAAATAAAACATATTGAACTTACGTCATTATATAGCGCAATCAGCTGACCACAAAGGCAGAATCAATCACTTGTTTCGTAGAAATAACGGGCCACGGTCGAGCCAGCTTTGCGCATTCCTTTTTTGAAATTTCATAATTAACTCCGTTTTTTACTTTTCGTTCGTAAAACGAACGTGTCGTGTGTTTAAATTTTCGCGCCAAATAAACACGTATCCGATTTTTAAATGACTTGAACAGGAAAATTATTTTTATAATATTATACGAGCTGATCCTAATATTATACTAGATTTCTAGCAATCTTTCTTTTTATTCAATAAAAATAATTATCAGCTTTAAACATACACTATGTTTATAATCGAAACCGTTTTAAACAATAAAAGTATGCTTTAGGTTTGTCGGTTTACCGTAGCAGTGCCATCTATTGCTTACTCAATCCACTCGAAAACTATCGACATCTGTTAGAATCTTTTGGAATTACCATAGGTAATTGTGACTGTCAAGTAATTTAAGACAAATGAATTGCAATAAAATAAAATTGCGACTATAATTAAAGATCTAAACTATCCTATCTCTCAAATTGGACCAGACTGCTCACGGTGTGCTTTTGTCCATCGTGGACAAACATCGTGAAAGGAGATTTATATATATTAAGATGTCTAGAATATTAATGATAAAACCATATTGAATTAAAATATTGTGCTTAGGCAAAAAAAGAGATAAGACTATCTCTCTCTTTGCCAAATTGGGTCTAAGCTGTGATTAACAGAGACAAGATGATTGTGTGTGATGATTCCAATACCAATTGTTACACAAATTAACTAACAGTTAAATCTCAAATCGAATGGCGTTAATTACAAAGCTACCTATTCGATACAATAAAATTTCTTAATAGACTGATCGATTAAAAGTAGACGAATTCTATTGAGGTCGTTTTTGAAATAAAAGCCCAGTTATTTGGGTAATCAAACTATGTAATTGACGGGTGAGCGGTTTCTCTGTGAGCTAATTTATTAAAAATGAAACCCTTCAAGAAGTAAATCATTTTAAATACTTGTAAGTATCGGTACGTCGTCGTATAAATGTAGTTTTTTTTTCGACAGCTGGTTAGTATAGCTAATTTTATTTTTAGGTATATTGTCTCTAAAAACCAATCTATTTAAAAATTTTTGTAAAGATACAAACTATATACTTAGAGAACTGCTTTCGGCGGTGGTAATAGTGTACTACAATTCACAGTATCAACCTTTGAAAACTTCTTTTTAAGAAGAATTCTTGCCTTTGAAATTGAAACTTACAAATTTAGTTTATTTAGAAACATGTAGCGACATTAAAGGTAGGCTTAATTTCAAAATAAAATGTGTGAGTCTATAACTTCAATATTTCAAATATAAAATACAAATGTAAGTACCTACATAATATAAAATCGAATTTCCAGTTCACTGGCAACACTGAGGCCCCCCGCCATCTTGCCTCGGGCGACAGCCTCATTGGCGCGCTCAAAAATAAGCTTTTCTATTCAGTTATGTGCATTGTGATTATAATTGGCTACATCTTAATGAGTCACAGAATCTATTAAATGTGAAGTCAACATTATAGTAGATATATTTCTTACAGGATACAAACTCATATACCGATTTTCCGATCCGACACCTCATTTTTTATGCATTGATAGGACTAATTTTCCAACAGAGAGTTTTAGCTGAGCTGGTAAAAACCTCCTTCTAAAAATTATTTTAACTTATAAGTTTTGAAGGAAACTAAGGGAGACTACCTCGTGACTTTGCCTTCTGCCAATTTTATAAAATAAAAACTAAAAAATTGTTGTTACATATTCTATTTTATCTCTGGCAATATTATTTACAGACCAGAGAGAGTGTAGCGATATATTTTTTAATTATTATTTATATTGCTCGAGTTCTTTTTTTTGTATTAACACATTTTGAAAGTCAATAATAAACTAATGAACCGTGATATAGAAAAAAGATACATAAAATATTTTGCCCCTTCTGAAGGGTGACTAAACGGATATTAAAGAAATTCGTTATAATGGGGAAATGCGTTCTTCATAGGGGACTAGTTTCAGCCAGTGTATGCAAAACCAACTGATACGATTGTATAAATATATCTTTCTTCCATTATGTGGCTTCCCAAATATTTCGCTAATTTGGATTTGAAAAAAAATACACGCTAAACATGGGTTTATTGTTTTTGGCTGCCTTTTTAAACCAATAAATGTTATTTCGTTTGTTCCAAAGAGTGTATTGTCAAACTAAACCACAGATGGTGCATCTGCAACGTGGGTTGCTATATTTAAAAATAGATAATAGACCACAGCAATAAAATCATATTGGAACAACCAGTCTTATCTTATCAGAGCTCATACACTGTGAGAAGAAAACGACTAACTTACCTAACTAACCTAACCTAACCTTAACATAGTTAAACATTAAAATTAAGTTAATAACATAAACTAAATTTAACCTTTATAATTTTAAGAAATAAAAATGCTACATCTGTAATAAATCGATTTTTATTTTATTATTTATGAGTATGTATAGAATGTACAGAAAATCTATATAAAAAAATTTCAATAAAGTTATATCCCTAACTTATACGCGTAAATAGTGCTACAATTTTGCATAAAATACGCGGAAGGTTTGTGCCAATGCAACCGGAGACTAACTAAAACAATAAATTATTTAAAAATGTGATAAAACTACTATATAAAGACATGATATTGTATTTTATTAACACAACTGTTACTCATTAAAAGTAAAACACTTTATTAGATGATGGTTATTCATGCACGCTGTAAAGTACGCTGCTCAAATAGTTAAACAATAAATGTATTTAAATTTTGCAAAAATACATAACTCAAATACGTTAATAAAAAACAATTCTGATATGATTTTTCTTCGCCCTTCCCTTTTTATTCCTTCGCAGCAGTCTATGCTGTCGAAAATTCCTTTTACAATAGAACTGAGGGCTTTTCTCGAGTCTCCAACTATCAGGCCATCTTCTAATTGAACTGGATAGACCTCAAGAATTAAGATTCTCAACGTCGTCCTCTTCGTTTTATGAGCTCATCTTTTAAAAAATTGTTTTATCTCGAGGTATTCTTATATGTAATAATAATAATAATAAAGCTTTTTTATTAACTCTAAATTACGTAAATTCACTATTTTATTTTATTTATTTAGCGTTATATGACTGTATATAAAATACAGTCGTAACTATATATGAGGGGTTCTAGACCCCTTATTGCGTAAAATATAATTCAATTAAATATAATAGTTATGCAGTTTTAAATAACTCTCAAGGTTCAAGTTCACTTAACGTTGTCAAGTAGGTTCCGTAAGTATCCGTGGAATTCGCTTGAATTAAACTTCGCACCAATATAGACCATATATAATAAATATATATAAAATACATGCTCGTAAATTCCTGAAAAAATAATCTGTTATGTTTCTCCGCGACAACGATTTAACCGATTTTAAACTAAATTGACACACCGTGAGCAGTCTTTTCTAACTTAAGAGATAGGATAGCTTAGATCTTTAATTATAGTCGCAATTTTATTTTATTGCAAATTATTTGTCTATAATTAATTAGTCACAATTATCTGTTAACTCCAAAAGATTCTAACAGATGTCGATACTTTTCAACTGGATTGAGTAAGTAATCAATAGATGGCACTGCTATGGTAAACTGACAAACGTGTCATATAAAGATTAATTTATTTACCTAAACCAAGCATACCTTTATTGTTTAAATCGCTTTCGATTATAAACATATCCCCGCACACTTAAAGCTGAAAATTATTTTTATTGAACTGAAAAAATCACATTTATGGCAAAACAACGTTTGCCGGATCAGCTAGTTAGCATACATAGAAGCTATATTTATAATACTGGCATAGATTCAATAGTAGATTGATCAATTTTTTTTTTATCGATCTTTATCAAGTTTAGGTGAATTGACAAGTTACTAATACCAGCCTTTGTAAAAGCCTTCTCAAATAGTCCGTTTATAGTAAATTTGCATATATATTTGCTATATTTATATATAATATAAATCAGAACATTTTACACACGATCTAATAGACCCTAAGTTTACCTCTATATCTGCTAATATATTTCAGTTCATGAACTTAATTGCAACCCTTACAATGTGTCTTCGGAATCTTCTTGTAATTGTGAGCGTGAGACTTTAGCTAGGGTCATTTTTCGTCAATTATGCTGTATTCCGAAAAGGGAACCCTAAAAATTTCCCGTTCAGCGAGCCGCGACAATGTATGTATGTAGTTACAGTCGACTGAGCGCCAATCGCAACAGCGCCTAGTAATTAGAGATCGCCTCGGGGCGGGGTGCTTGCATTCACCAGTACTATGGGTTCTCGATTGGAACTCGTGGCCTGAACTATACAGATTATACGATATAATTAAAAGAATCAGGCGTCACTTTACGGAAGTCCATAGTACAAAATCCCAATAGACCAATATACAAGCAAAACTCCGCGAAAAAACCCACAATTCATCGAACGCTGTTCGTAGAGGCAATATCCTGATGATGCTCCGGTGTCGGAGCGAAATGTGCGTCGACTGGTTGTAGGTTTTTCGCGAAGTATTGCTTGTATATTGGTCTATTGGGATTTAGATTATATGATGTCAACAGATAAACATAGTCATTGTATTGCAGTATGATATTTGCATATAAATTTATTTGGCTAATAATTAAATATATCGTTTTCGCTCGAGCTGTATATTATTCAATATTAAAAGAAAAAAATAATAATATTACGCAAATAATCCACCATTTATTGTTTATTACATTAACATATAATGTTTAAGATGAGAATAACGATCGTTAAAACTACTTTAAAATTGAAAGAATGCAGGTTTTTTTTAACAGTGTGTTAATTATCATTCATTTTGCCAATTTATGTTGTAAGAAACATTAGCGAACTAAATGGTAAAAGACACGTTATATGAATTATCAACTTATTTAGATACAGTTCTTTATATTTGAACTATCAAATGTAACTTTCAAATATCGATAGCAACTCGATTCTATCCATAGTACTTAATAAGGTCAATTGTAACACATGGTACCCCAGGGCGGTCCGCCCTGCGGCAGTCACCAACGGCTCGTGGCACGCGGTACACGCGGCTGTACATCAAAGTGAAAAAGTGAATCCGATAGTGCTACTCTGTGAAAATCACGGTACACAGAACGAAGATTTAAAAATGGAACAACATATAGTTCTATTTTCAAATTGTTAGTGTATAATAAAGCCGAAAACAAAAAATAAAACTCATTCCATTTTTAAATTGGGGAATTGTGACCTCGTTTTGATGTTCGTAGAGCGATAGTTTAATATTTGTTTTCTTTTAATCAAGATTTTTATATGCCATTTGAATAATTATTCTTTTTTTAATTGAAACAGTTTTGATAACCGAACTAAATTGCTGTAATTACTTTATTTGCATAATATCCTTTAGTGATGCTCGACTAACTTTAATTTGGCTATCGGTATTTTTATTTATAACTTGTTGATTGTATTTTATTGCAAAGTAAAACATACATGTTAACGATCTCAATACAGTGGCGAAACTTGATAAACTGCAATTTCGTCCAGTAATTTAAAATATAATCACTCAAACCGGATTCGGTCGGCGAGGGGTCAAAATTACTATATGTATATTTATTGTTTTAATATTTGTAGCTTTCACTTCGCTTGTTGAGATGCTGTAGAACATTAAAGTGCTGAAAGTTTAAAATAATTCAACGCTATTTAAAAAAAACAGATTAATAGACTGTAATTCGAGTAAGTGAATATTAATGTGCGAAAGTGAAGTGTGACAAAGTTAATTACTTTATCGATAAGTTGGATACAACACTGGCGGTGGCGTACGTAGATTTATCCAGCGTGATTGAGGTGCAGGTAAATATCTTAGGCTTCGTGGTTAAAACTATGCAGTTATTACACGAGGCTTTTATTTAGGTGTAATTTTGAAACCATCCATAGTCACTATTTGCAATAATTTGGTTAATGTATGGTTAATGTAGTAGTAGTTATTTAAATAAAACCTCGTTAATAGACAAATTAAATACAAGATTTGCATAATTGTGTTAGCGAAATAGCGTTTATTTTTAAAAATATAAATTTCGAACGCATTTAAATACAGGTTCTATTAAGTGTTCGAAATTTAAATGTCTATTACTATATCTATTATTAATTTTGTTGAATATAAATTTCTCACGTTCCTTAAAAGCAAATGTAGGCCTGAGTCACCAATGAAGCAATAAATCAAATTGATATTTGCATACATTGAAATGTGTATGGCTATAACGGGACTTTGAGATAAGTACAAATTTAAAAATAAACTTAAAAATTCAAAATAGAGAATAACAATAAGAATATAAAGAGTCAAATTTATATTTCTCAAGTCAAAAGCGTAGAGCGGACGCGAAGAATATTTTATTCATACAAATGTAAATACATTTTTGAGATCAAAACATTGAATTATATCTACATATAATTGTCATATTTTTTTCCCGAATTTGTTTACATTGTCTTTCATTATTATTACAGTTTAACATTTTAATAATCCTTCTTTCGTTCTCAGGATCAAAGTCATATTTAAGTACATAATTTGAACAAATCATTCCATTGTGACACTCGAAAATCAAAGATGGCGCTCATATATTTTACGCAGTTGGAACGATTGAGAAAAATATAGACAAAAATAAAGTCGTGTGATCTTTGCATAACATAAAATGAGCTTTAGGTTTTAGGTGTATATAGTATAGTATAATACTGTTTTAGACGGCCTTCCGAGTACAAAATTCAACCTAAGTCAAACAAAATACAGCCAGTATTGCCATAATATAAAAATTACAAAAAATATCACCTCCGTAACAAATAGCGTCGACATGGCAACTTTGTGATTTTGCCGCCTTTCAGTATGTCTGAAAATCATCCACACCAACGGCGTAACTAAAATATCTAAAGATAACTACGTTTTAATTTATTATTTGATTTAACATGTTAACCATCAAAACTAGTTTTTTTACCAACATAACTAAGATGTTATAATTGTAAAAACATTAATCATGTACATTAATGAGCAACTCGGACGCCATTATTTTATTGACAACACTAACGAATGCTGGCCCATTTCGTATGTTAATGAGATATATCGATCAATTTATGTTGTATTGTTAGACGCTATTACGCATTCCAACTGATTGATCGACATAACGGATTGTAATATCGATATCGATGAATGGTTTTTCGCCGCACTAACGGCTGTGCAACAGGTGTATAAACAAAGAAATAACTAAAAAGTTCAGTAAACAAAAATAACTCTTGTTTCTAGATGTCAAAGCATTGTTAAACGAAATTTGAGAATGCTCTGGACTTGTCGTCATAAGTATTTGTATGTAGCTCTCTCTGTTACATCTGTCTTCTTATATATAAAATTCTCGTGTCATTTTCGTTCCCATACTCCTCCGAAACGGCTTGACCGATTCTCATGATACTTTGTGTCCATATTGGGGAGTTCTGAGAATCGGATAACATCTATTTTTCATCCCCCTTAATGTTAAGGGTTGGTCCACACTTAATTTTTTTTTGACAGAATTTTTGGACAGATTTTTTTTTTTTATGGTATCATAACAAATACAAAAATACATACGAGCCTAAATTTTTACCCCTCTACGATCAACCCCTATTTTTTATTTATTAATTGAAAATTGAAATCACATGTATGGCAAAACATCGTTTGCTGGGTCAGCTAGTATCATATAGTTTTACCTAGTTTGACAACGGATGCTATTTCGTGTATTTTTCTGTGTATATAAAAAATTTATTAATTATTAACGAGTCTCAGATTATAAATGTTCTGTAAATGTAACACACATCACTAAATTGAATCTAGGCCGATCGGATCGTGTCGTAATAATTTTTTTAATTGCACGAAAAAAATAATGTCAATAATTGACAACCAGTTTTAGTTTTCACCACACATCCGGTGATCGTAAATATTATAATTTGAAAATTGGTTCACTTGTAATTATATGTTGTGATTAATCGCGCTAATTGATCAATTCTCAATTTCGTTATGGCCTACAAAATACATTGACAAACAGAAAGCTGGCGAAATTCATTATTAGAAAAAAACATGTTTAATTTATTGCCTTGTTTTTCAACCTGTGGGTCGCGACCCCCTGGGGGGTTGCGAAGCTTCTGTAGGGGGGTCGCCAGAGGTCGAAAAAAATGGGTACTTTAGTAAAAAAAACAAAATTAAAGACAATTAATATTGTTAATGGTAATGCTGTAATATACACCTACATACATGATAAAAAACCGAGGTCAAGGGGGGTCGCAAAATATTTTTTTATACCGGGGGGGTCGCATCATGAAAAAGGTTGAAAAACACTGATTTATTGTATCGATAAAAAAATTAACTCTAGATGCGTGTTCTTTGTGCAAATCCTTCTAATTAGCTCAATATTTTATTATAGTCTTTATATGGATAGCGTGGCATCTAAATAAAAAACAATCCGGGAAAATAGAGGACACCGTGAGCCAGTTTTGTAAAAATCCTTCCGGTTTTAGTCGATACCAACTCCGGGGCAATTAATACAGATAACACACAACCTCTCTGCAGCTGTGACACCTATTTTGACAATTAACTCCTTTTGTCTTCAGTCTACCGTGACCACGCACGCTGTAAAGTACGCGAAACGTCGGAATTTTTTAAAATAATGTAAATATATTTAAATTTTTGCATAAATACATAACTTAAATCTGTCAATAAAGTGTTTTTCTGTTAGTTTTTAGATGTTCCAAATTGTTTGTTGTGGCTATCTGACAGCATTTTTCATTCACCATTATTTCAAGGATACCTTCAGAGAATGTAGAGATGGTGGCAACAGAGTGGCAAATCGGTGTTTTATAATACTCCAAACGTGGCCCAATAGACCCCAAATTAGAATTACATGCATTGGATGAACAAAAATATACTTAAATTGCTTTGAATTTAATAATAAGGAAATAATTGAGTTTATTATGCTGAAGTGATATTTTGGAACTACTGGGTCGAATTGACAATATCTATCTCTTTTAGTATTTTTATTTATCTATCAATATTAACGTCTCTTAACTAACGCTTAACTAGCAATACAAATTACAATGGTGGTGATTCTGATGTACACACTCTAAACTAAAAATCTCTAAATTTAGCTTTAGATCTGTCAAACAGTTTTAGAGAGCGTAATTCTGTATATCTCTAAATTGACAGCAATAAGGTTTAAATTGTCAATGTAGAAATACGTAGAATAGGTTACACACGTTTGACAGGTCTAAACCTAAATTTAGAGATTTTTAGTTTTAGAGGTGTACAGATCAGAATCGCCACTAATGTCTCATCTTTGAGAAGTTTTTTATCATTTTAAAGCTAATTTAATTACGAAAGCGATCATAAAAATGATATTAAGAGTAATACAAAGTTCGCGTGTCGATTCTGTTATACTTAATGGGCATTCAAAAATGTAGATGATGAATGTATAACTTGAATAATCAACGAAATATCGAATACATTTTGAATCTTATAGGCATAATATATACCGGACGTATTTCGGTATGGTATCTTAGCCACTAGTTAATAATTTATTGGTGCCAATAATGTTTCGAATGTTTCGAGACCTTTGTCAAAGCTGTTTGTAATTACTATACAAAAAACTGTTAGAAGAGCCACCACTTCTACCAGAACTTCTACAGCTTACTAAAAGATGAGCACACACGAGCCGTTAATAATGTTTTTAAATATTCCAAGAGGATTCGGTCACCTATTAAACTTAACAGTGGCTAAACTACTGGTCTTTTAACACAAAGAATGCTCGAATTAGCATGCTACTCAGTTATTACCGATGTTGATTTGATAATTAAAATTCATAGCTTATTAACTTACATACTAACATCCAGATAATGTTTATATAAAGGAATACAAGCCGAGAAAGAAAATATGTGTTATTAAATTTCATAATCTATTCATTGGCATTCATATTTAATGTTCTTAAGACTTAATAAACTTTAAGTTTTCTTACGATTATGTGTGTTCTAGGAGCGCCTCGGCGGCGGAGGGCTGGGGCTGGGCGGTGGCGGGTTCCGCGGCGGAGGGCAGCCCTCGCTGGCGGACTTCCAGCCGCCCTACTTCCCGCCGCCCTTCGCGCCGCCCGCGCATCCCGCCACGCCACACCAGCAACAAGTATATTCTTTTGTGTATATTTTGTATTTATATCTTGTATTATTCTGGCCATATCCGCCTTCACTGATGTTTTAAAGAAGTAGGCAAGTCCAATTTAGCCTCTGATTTTTGTTTCTTGATCACTTTGAAATTTGCACAATCCCAATTGCAACTATATTTTAAAATAAGCTTCGTTTTGAATTAAATTATACAAATTTCACGTTTCCACGATGTATGTCTGTGATTTTAAATAATACTTCTTCAACCGGTATGAGTTTATAACGTAAGAAATCTCTTTGCAACCCCTAGGATTATTAAGTGCGTCTTTTAGCTAGTAGGTCTTAGTCGACCAATTAACATATAGTAATTTCTGTCAAGATATGTCTATTAATCTGTATGCAATAATGACCTCTCGGCCACTCAGGGTCATGGAATGGATTATGGAAGCAGTGGCGGTGGCGAATATGGCCAGCATTACGCGCCACAGCAATTACTGCCTCGTCACCACGGCCACCACGAGCCTCATGGCCATCTGCGCCACCATCGTGATCATCATGACATACACTCGCACCACGTAAGTACTAAATATATAAAAAACTGTTTTACTTTATGTATAGACAAAATTTGAGCTTAAAATATTAATAAGCGACTCCGAAAATACAATGCCTCAGTTTAAGGATTATCTGCTACATCTTAACAAGCTACGTGATAGAAAGCTTCGTAAAATGAATAGAAAAGCACAGTTTAAGCTTGCACCCTTGCATACCAGAAGACATATCCGACTGAACCCTACAAGACGTGTCTAACTAAAATATCTTCATAACTTCTTGTTTGTTGTCCACAGACATAAACAACGAATCTATAATTTTACAAAGACGACTTACAAACTTTATATACCTTATATACAAGCAATAAAATTAATACACACGATAATTAATTTGAACTTTTTTTTTCTAAAGAAAGCCGAAGAAAAAAGTCTAAAGACTGGTTGATATTTATTTATTTTTTATGCTTTCTCCTATTGCCTGTATCTTTTTTTTTAATTTCTAAACGAAACATTGTCATTTTATATTTGGAATGCCACATTATAATTAAAAGAAGGTTGGTGTTACAATTAAAAAGTAAATTCAAAAACTCAAATCTACTAGTGACATTAAAATCGTATTAAACAAAAGAGTTTAAATTGCGAAGAAGGAGAAAACTACTTATAATTAAAACTCGGTAAAAACAGATCGATGATAAACCTATAGTCATATAATGTTGCCATTATAAAATATCGTAGCAATTCAAGGAATAGGTTGAAAAGGCACTTAGATAGATTAGGTTCTAATGTCCTCTACCCTCTTTTGTGTCATATTGTTACGGATTTTGTATTGTTGAAAATGAAATATATGAAACTGATATTTCATATGTCGATATTTATTGAATACTTCACTTAAAATCGTTAAATGTACTGATTATTTTAATAATATAATCAAACTAGCTAATCCGGCAAACGTTGTTTTGCCACTCATGTGATATCAAATTTCAATTAATATATAAAAAATATGGATTGTCGTAGAAGGGTGAAAATTTAGGATTGGATGTATTTATGTATGTTGTGTCATCATAAAAAAAAAACTGAAAATTTTGTCTAAAAAATAAAACTAAAAATTTAGGGGTGGACTACCCTTAATATTTAGGAGGATGAAAATAGATGTTGGCCGATTCTCAGACCTACTCAATACGCTTGAGTCGAGCCGTTTCGGAGGAGAACCCCGTGACACGAGAACTGTATACATTAGATAATCGTCTTTTTTAATATGTTGTTTTAAATATTATTGCATTTGTGTATAACACAGTTAATTTTCTTATTTTTATATCTAAAATGTGCGATTCTAACAAAAAAATGCTTTTGAATATTAAACAATTTTTATACACAGTAAATATATGAAAATCAATTGACTCTTATAAAACTCTATTTTGACACGATCTATATATATAAACTGCTTTGTGAAAAAATTGTTTACCATAAAAACGTGTCTTATATTTTACTTTCGGTATAGTACTGTAGTGTAGACTGTCCTATATCCTACGTAGGTTTTTAATTAATTTGTTTTTAATTATGTATGCAGCCCGGTCTGCAATGACAGTCCGTTGCCATGACACATTGTCAACAATTAAAAAATATGGTGTTTTTTGTTCACTTCGACGCAATTAGTTAAATTTCTTTTTTTACTCCTATTTGTATGTGTAGTGTATTTTATTCAATAAACTGTTTTCGTTAAATTATCTATTTGATTTATACACCCACGCTACACTACCGTTTCAATGATCTTAGATCAGTGTTACTATAAGCAATAGTTTTGCTTTAATCCTTATTATCTACATATGATATTTATTTATTTAACTAAATATAGTTAAAAACCACCTTAACCTAAACTTACGAATAAAAACTTCTCGCAAGCCTGTCACAAATATATCCTGCTCTGGTGCAGATTTAATAAATTAACTACCTGCAAGGCGAATTGCTGGCGATACTGACTTATTCTATCACGGGAGAGTTTTTACCTGGTCACCCATAATACTATCCCTAGTGTGTGGACGAGTATCTATATTGTATTTGTTTGGTCTAAATAAATATTTATTATTATTTTGATAGCTATCGCACGGAGGGTTCAGCTATAGCGGAAGCGACCGGCGCTCGGATTATGGTGTTAGGGAACAGCACGAGCTGGCTTTACACCATGCCCTGCACTCCACAGATGAAACACAGGTCCGTAATGCCCCTTTATTAATTAGTCATAATTAAAATGGGAATGTCAGTATATATTTAGCTATAATGACCTGGCGAACTTCGTCCCGCCTTCGACGGGTCGATTATGTCGATTGTATTTAGTCGATAATGTAATTTTTCAGTTTTTTTTTAATTATACCTACTTGATTTCATCTTATTGTCAATTCACAGTTTCATTTTATTGTACTTTTATAAATATAGTGTATATAATCTGATATATTCCAAAGAAATGTTACTACTTCATCGTAATCAAATGCTCGGAGCGAGTCCGCAAAAATGTACTTATTTCTAAAATTGTTAAACAAATGATAATATAAATCGATAATTCGATAATTTTCTTCGAATTCCAGAATAGGCATTTTTTATCTGTATTGGTTAACAGTTATTAGAATTTGTCTTTATGATATTTCTGTATCTATACTAGTGTGTATTTTTTTAATTATAACCCTTACCTATGACATTTAAATAACAAAATGTCTAAGGGGTTACTAAATACTTACAATACTTATAATGATACAACAAAATAATTAACATTAACAATAGAAACTCACCGCCTCTTACGAATTCAAATTTCGAAATGAGGTTCTATAAAATGTTATGCATTAAATCTCCTTACGTCAAGTTTAGGGGAAGCATTCTAATTTCAAAATAATTGATGTTACATCGAGGCCCTTCAAAATACCGAAAACTATGACGGCATATTCCGAATTCCATAACGCAATTATGCACTATAAAAATACCCTTTTCATATATTGCCAAGAATTTAATAAGCCAAGTAAATTAAAGCCCGAGATGGGGAATGTTCGAGAAATTTATCTTGTTTTCTTTCAAGCAAATATTTTATGAAGTCTATGTGTTGGAATTTCCAGTACATTGTATCGAATAAGAAATTTAATGTAAGGACTAACTTGTCAATTGTCAACGTGACAATATAATAATCGGTTTGACAACCAAAACAGGTAAATAAACAACCAAATGTCATGTTCTACTTTTAACTATTTTTTTTTTTCAGAACGCTGGCATGGACGACACCACGGGTTTCATGACAGATCTACCGCTATTAAAATGTAAGTATCTATCACAATGTTGGTTAATTTACACGAAAAAAATATTTAAGCATACTTCTCTGCACTTACAAACACACAAAAAGTATACTTAAAGAAAAGGTTTACTTTAAAAAAGCGAGCAAGTGCAAGTCTGCTCGCGTGAAACTGTGAAAATTTAATTAAAACCACATAAATATAAACAGCAATTCGGTAATAGAGTCCCGTTTTTATCCTTTAAGTACGGAACCCTACATACCATATGTTAAACAGTTATTTTGTTATGAAGACGCCGTTACAATTCGCAAAATTCATAATGAGTCAATCTCGCTAATAGTATGCTTTGTACCAACCGGCTTATTAGCAAAGATAATTATAAATATAATAGACAGTGTTATCTAGTGTCTAGTCCACAGACTGCTCAATTAGGCATAGACTACACTTCAAATATAGAACTACTGGAGATAGTTCGTAATTTAAATTCCGCTATGTAACAAGTACATGTTATTAACTTATCAAGTGATGACCTCACAGATAAATCTGTAATTAGGTTCTGTACAATAGCTATCGGATACATGTATCGATTATTTTCGAATATCGAATAGACAATCGATCATCGATTGATTAGCGGATGCGGAAATGAGACGCTACTTATTTTATCGCCATTCTTAATCAAATGGATGTTTTATTCTACATTACAGAGTCAAATTAGTCAAAAAATATGTAAGGACTGAGATCATCTAAGGATGAGTTTCAGTCATGTGGGCTTAGTTGGCAGTTGGACATTTTTTTCTATTGGGGATGTTAACATAAAGAAATGGAACAAAAATAAGGTGTAATACGAATAATTCCAATAAAAATTTGTACGGCAAAAATCACAATACATTTTTTGTAATGGCAACTTTGACAAAATAATTGGCTGGATCTTTTAAAAAGCTAATGCGCACGGTGTTAAATAGTCAGCGTGTTGCCAGTACTAATGACATAGTAATGTTTATTGTATTAGGGTCACATATGAAATTTTATAATTTGAATGGAAATCACGCTGCGCGCTTGTTTGGGGCGTGGCTGTATTCGGAATACCATTGTTCGTTTACACTAGGGATACAGTAATCACCGTGAATAAGCTTATAAAATTCAAATTCAAGAGATCGATTAGAGTTAGGAGTTTAGGTTTTTGGTATAAGCTAGTTAGAGACAAACATATGAAAAACATACTCTCGAGAAATTCATTCTTTTTAAGTTACAAAATGTTCAAAGTAGAAAAATAATAAAAGATTATATAACAATTATAATACAAATAAACAATCGATGATTTTGAAAATAATAATTAGAAAGTATACTATTGTTCATTTTCAAACAATAAAATGAAGTCGTATTCGGAGACTTCTTGCTACGATCGCCTATTACGTTATGATTTGTTTAAAAGAATAGCTAGAGAAAATTTCACTATTGATATTATAGTATATTATATTCAACGGCCTGATTGACCGCTTTTTATTAAGAATTCGTTTCCCCAGCGATGAAAGGCCGCGACGGCCTTAGCGCAGGTACCTGTGCACCAAATGACGTGTTCTGCTCAGTACCAGGACGGCTGTCTCTCCTCTCATCAACCAGCAAGTACAAAGTCACAGTCGCTGAAGTGCAACGGAGGCTATCTCCCCCAGAGTGCTTGAACGCGTCGCTGTTAGGAGGAGTCTTAAGGAGGTGAGGTTTATTATGTTTTATCTGTTCTTGTGAAGTAAAAATTGGCGGGAAAATGTACGTTGCAAATTGTCAAAAGCAAGCCTGGTTGTCATTACTTTAATGATGGTTTATTGTTTCTATATAAGCGAATAAATACGGGGTTAATTATAGTTATAAGTATAGGACGATATCTTCTAAATTTAATACATTTAATTTCGGCAATACAGTTATCCACAGCCACAACTCCCGGTAGTTTTATTTCCACTTAATTTTTTTGCTCTTACTCCGTACGCCATGTAATTTGACGTATTTGATCTGATAGGTTTATTTTGTGGTCAGTTAGTTTTTGTCTGTGGTTTCATAGAATGAACCATTTTAACTAGTTTCTGCCTGCGGTTTCAGGCGTCTCGATTGCTATTCGGCATAGTATTCTACATAGATAGTATCGCAAACCTAGTTTGACTCTACAAAAAAGTTTCCATTAAGAAATCAGAGACATAGTATCTGTGGTTGTATAGTCTGCCACAAAGGTTTTTTTGTCTATGGTTTTATGGCTATGTCCTAGGTTTAGTCCATAATTTCATCACAGTTCTCATATATGAATGATATGATTTAAACTATAATTAATAATGTATTTCAAAAAAACTCGTATGATTTCCGATCGTATATTAAAAAAATTTCTTCAAACCACTTAAGTATCAATATTACTTTATATATAAAGCTTATTTATATGCAAATTGACTAACAAAATCGGCATTGCTTAATTGAAATCAAATTTTTACGAGGTAATTGTCGAGTGGCCCGGAATACAGTAATCACTATTAGAATGATAATGTTCCAATAGACATGTGGAACATTTTATATTCTTAGCTACTTCTCATATATTACGAAATATATTATACATAACAATTATTGATGATGATATTAGTACTTAATTAGTATTATATTAAATAATTAATTACGATAGGATCTACAAGAGCAAAGGAACGTTTGATTTAAGTTTTGATCGACATTTATATGTGACATTTATATTCAAGAGTGAATCATTAGTTATTTTAACGTGTTTGGAGAACGAATTTCAGTGATAACACATATTATAAGGGATAAATACATTATTATTATTTATTTAATACTTTATTACACATTCATATATAATACATACTTTTAAGACACAATACCATAATTAGTTACACAATAACAATATTAAGAAATATACGTATGTAATGTGTAAAGGGCGGCCTTGTCGCTACTAAGCGATCTCTTCCAGGCAACCCAGACAAAGAAGGAGATATTAAAAACGGTTGTAAAGAGAACACGTACACAAATGGAAGAAGAAAGAGAGTTTAGAGAGGAGACAAAAATAATAGTAATAGTAACAATGATAATAATACAGTTTTAGAAATAATATAAATTTAAGATATAGGTTAATTATGATTGTTTCGAATTACCCTATCAGGATAATATATGGCAATCATATTGGAAAAACATATTACAAAAACCAATAACATCATTACCATTAAATCGACTCAATCCGCTACATTAACCGACTATTCGGCATCGTAATTATTTGCAAGTTGCGCACGCGCCAGTTTTTATTAGGGTCTGATTCTTATATACAAGATATTTTAAGTCGTAAGTTTATCGCATCGTTTCACTCACGCGAGCGTTTTAAAGTGTTAAAAATTCTTTTATTATCTTTATAAAGTGGGCTGGTAAAATGTTTTTTTAAATAAATTGTCAGAAACCTTTAGTTTTTAAGGTTTCAAGCATCACATAAGTAAGTAATTACAGCTTTCAGTGATAAAATATATAAAATAAAAAATGTCTTTTAAATGTCATTCATTTCAAATAAATCAGTGTAATGTCGTTAAATACGATTAACGATAAGAGTAAATAATAATAAATAGAGCCTCCCAATCCATTGCTTGACCTTACGATTTTATCGTTAACATAATAAGAACCGCCATCTAATTTAAATCGCTAGTGTACGAAACGGCCATTATTCCTGCAAGGAGGTTGTAATGAATTCGATCTCGTCATGAACTTTTTTTAAAAAAACCAATTAAGAGCAACGGTTATTTTGCTACCTGTGGGTCCTTGGTTAAACAATTTTGTACAATAAACGGTGACGCTGATTAAATCTCGTATGTATAATATGAAGGTGAAATTGATATTTAAACAATTTAAAAAAGGCGGCAACACGTGGAATTTACAGCCAAAGAGGTTATTGATTTGAATTTGGAATAGACAATTCGAATAACATATTGATGGGCTAATCTGTTTATTATAAGCGTGTACGATATGAAAGTATCCGATTTTAATTAATCAAAATAAAGCATGGCTGTTTGATTTTAATAAAGTTACCGTTCGTTGTGAAATACATCGTAAGTTTTACAACGTAAGTGATTATCTTAGCGTTAGTTAACAAAGTCTCATTACAAGTACTGGAAACCCACCAAAAACCGAAGCTGCTTGCTTGATGTTCATACTTGCTTTACTAGGGTTGAGCCAGTTTATCGGGCAAGTACTAGTTACTCATAATTAGATCAAACTTCTCTCTATTAAGATAATTGCGAGACAGAAATAACATTTGTATCGCCAATGACAGCGGTGTTTAACGGAAAAAAATTATAAATTTAAATAAAATATGAATAAAATTCATAATTGTTTCGCTATCCCGCGTTAGTAAATTACTTTCGTAACTTTAGATTTTCCCACATCCGAATTACAACATTTTCAATTTACCATTACACGTGAGCGATTTTTTTTATAGGGCAACATCTGACCACTTTCTACGCGTCAATCAACTTAGTAATCGATCTTTATCTGTGACTCAACCAAGTGGGCAGTAGCGAAGTCACGTCATTCAAGTTTCCGGTTATCATTTTGAATAGAACTAGATAATACCCGCGACTTTCCACGAGATTGAACCAAGGGAAATACAGGCCACTTCCCATTTTAGTTTTAGTAAGTTAGTAAAAAAAAATAACTAAGTTTTAAATACCAAAATTGAATCATGCCTAGGATTTCGATGGAGGCATAATAATCCTGTCCTATAGGCATATATTATTAGCATAAAACAAACATACAATATGTTATCTTGTCTTCTTATATATAAAATTCTCATGTCACAGTTTTCTTTCCCATACACCTCCGAAACGGCTTGACTGATTCTCATGAAACTTTGTGAGCGTATTGAGTTGGTCTGATAACCGGCTAACATCTGTTATTCATCCCCTTAAATGTTAAGGATGGTCCCCTTTTTTTGGACAGAATTTCTTATTTTTTATTTTTCTATGACACATCATACAAAAATACATACAACCCTAAATTTTTACCCCTCTACGATCAACCCCTATTTTTTATTTATTAATTGTAAATTGAAATCACAATATGTATGACAAAACAACATTGTTGGGTCAGCTAGTGCTAATATATATTTGTTAAATGTTTAGTCACTATTCGTTTCGTCGCATGGAGTATGTTTACAAGGATTTATTCACGCTAGTACAAATTACAATTCAAAGTTGAAGCTGTCTCTTATCAATAGTATTGTTAAGTTTAATGCTATCTATGCTTAGGTCTAGTCTATAAACTATGATAATTTTTAAACCTCGTTTTCAATAAATTGGCGCCATACAAGGTTTATTGAAGATAAATTTAATTATATTAGTAAGAAATTCGTAAATATAAAATACACTATCGATTGAATTGAAACTACAAACAGTTTACATTATCGACCGTGTGTGATATGTATCTCAATCCCACGGTCGCTTTTAAATACCTAATTGTACAGTAACATATTATATTTTTTGTTTCAGAGCAAAAAGCAAAAATGGCGGACGGTTATTACGAGAGAAATTAGAAAAAATAGGCCTTAACCTGCCGGCGGGGAGGCGGAAAGCCGCAAATGTGACGCTTCTGACTTCATTAGTGGAAGGTAACATTCATTATAGTACACATTATTCTGAAACACCAATATTCAACATTATATTAATATGTTGAATACTATATAATAATACTTATAGTTAAAGAATTTTGCCTTTTCAAGGTTCTAGTGTTTCTCTTTGGTGTCTATGGTGCATTACACACAAACAGTCTGCGTTTAGCTCTAAAACCGATTTGGTCACTATGTGAATAACAACCATGTTAAATTGCATATAAAAGATCCAATGTCCGTCTTATCAAAGACATTTGTCGTGTCTAACTATCAGCGTTAAGGCAAAGGGAGGTCGATGTGTGAGTTATTAAATACATTCAGTATACGCTATACTCTTTACAGCTGAAGCAGTGCATCTAGCCCGTGACTTCGGCTATGTATGTGAAACTGAGTTCCCTGCGCGTGCGTTAGCGGAATACCTCGCGAGGCAGTACGCAGAGCATGACGCTAGGCGAAGGCGGGACCTCTTACAGGCGACAAAACAAGTAATAATTACTTTCCCTTTATTTTCTATAAATATTAGATATATAGAAATTTTAAGGCAATTTCCGGACTGTATCCATGAAGAGTTGGATTAAAATATGGAGTTAAATATAATAGAAAGATAATGTGTGCTTCTCATAATTGATTTTGCTTAAAATAACGAATGGAATTCCCATTTAAAAACCATGAAAAAACATTTTAAATAATACTACGACGATTGTTTCATTATTCGTTCCCATTTCAGGTCGTCAAAGAAGTAATGGACCTTCTAAACCAGGACAGATCTCCGCTCTGCAATACTCGGCCGCCGCATCTGCTCGAGCCGGCGATACAGCGACATCTAACGCATTTCTCGCTTATCTCGCACGGCTTCGGAGGACCGGCCATTGTAGCAGCTCTCACTGCCATACAGGTGCGTATATTAAGCCATAGATGGCGCGCTACAAAAAAAGCTACATAGACTACAATTACGGACTATTAAAAAAATAATTGTCTCGATTCTCAGCTACAACTATATTATGAAATTCGTGATTTACAATTCAATGTAATTGTTATAATTCAGTGTTGCCAAACTTAATTTTCTTTCTAACTATTTGACAAATCTACACGAAATTAGGACTACTGTAAAGTACCGACACCAAAGATTGCTTGTAACTGTTTGTAGAAAAAATATGAACCTTCACATATTTTTTTCTGTATGTATTTTATTCATAAATTATTTTTTTTTTAATTTTCAGAATTTCTTAAACGAGTCATTGAAGCATTTAGATAAATTATATCCACAAAGCGGTATGGTTTCTTCATCTTTAGACAAAACCAAAATGGACCCCGACATCAAGAAGTAGCAGTGTGACGTCACAAGAATTTCTAAAATGACAACACTTAAACGTTCCAGCGTCGATATATTTTCATGATTTATTTCAATTGGTATAACAGAATATACATCTTTTGTTTGAATACAAAACCATATAATATAATGTACTTATTTTGAACCATACCGCAGAAAATAAAGTGCAATTATATAAATACTCAAGATGTGAGAATTATGTAAATATAAATTGCGAGGTTAGACATAATTACGCGTTTTAATATAAGTGCCGAGACAAATTACTTGTTTCGTTACACGCTATACGATCATTGTGAATGTTGTGTTACACATGTCATGTCATTCGTTGCTAATCATAGTATGTGTCTGTGCGTTACAAGTAATTTGTCTAAGACCAATACCAATTTATATTCTCTTCAAAGAAATAGTATTTTAATAACAGAGAGCCATTGCAATAAGTACACATATCAAAATAAATGTATATAATAATGTAAGGAAATAAACAGTTTTTAGAAGCGTTTTTCAAATTCGGGCTGATATTTTCAATGGACATGAAGTTTCTAATTTGTGAATATTTTCCAATCAAATACACTTATATTGAAATAATCAGTATTCAGTCCATTTAATTTAAACATTGGAACCTCCTTAGTTTTAATTAGATATAGATTTTTTCTAGATTCATTGTGAACGTGTGCCAATTAGTTTTAAATTTAAATTAACCTGATCTGTGTTGATGTATCATAAAAATGAATACTTTGAGAAATTATTATTACCTGGTAATGCATGCTATTTTTCATCGATGTGTTTTATATGTACAGCCTAAATATTTTTTTATTGTAATCTTAAATGGCTAATTGGTGAAGCCTTTTTTAATATAAATTTTAAAATTTTATGCATTTAACATTTTAATTATTATTAATTTAAAGCTAATAATTTCGATAGACATTCACTCATGTATCAATCAGTGAATAGAATAGAATAAAATCAATAGAATAACGGCAAAAACTAAAACAATGAATTTTTTCATACTTTTCAAATTTTTTTTTTTTACAAACATATTTTTTTTTAGAATTACTAAAAACGCCATGTGAAAGTAGCATTCAGGTTTTCCCATTTTCATTTTACACATTTGAAATAATGACTAACACTTAAATTTTGTAAATTTGTGAAATTATTATCGGTTTTAAAGATTTTTTGTTTCTTTATTCTTTTATAACACTTTACCAAACCAGTAATATATTGTATTATTAGCATATTTATTATTTGTTTCAAGTAAAAAAATAACGTGCCAATATTTTAAAAGTTTTAGTTTAAGTTTATTTTGTATCCGATTTTAATTTTAAGATATTGTGAAACAGTTTTATGTAAATATGTATGTTACAAAAAAATGATTTAAATTAAACGAAATGTATCAAATTTGTTTTATTAATCAAAAGTGCTTTCACTTTTACTCCACAATATGTATATACTTATACCAGCACTATGCCTGATCATATGATCACATGACTGTAACATGACTAAAAAAAATGTAGTAATAGTATTTTTTACTGTATTTTTTTTAATTGCCATAAATGGTAAACTCTAAATATGGTCTCTTAAATATGAAAGGCGCTAAGAAATTAAACAGGAAAGCTCTTAATTGAAGGATTTTAAAATTTTAAAAAACCTATGGACATCAAGGTATGCAGTAAATAAGAACTAGGAGTAGGTATCGGCTCAAAAACACCTTAACACATTGTAGTACTGATACTTTTTTTCATGATGAAAGTCTTTATCTTCAGATATCTTAAACAATACCTATTTATTAAAGTTAACAAATACCGAAACCAAAAAGTAAAAAATTTAACGTGTTCGAAACAAAAAACAATATTTTATCTGAATCTGATCTTCGTTTAGGTTATTACCTACTTATATTTAACAAAGGATAATAAAAATCTAGTTGTATTAGCGTGTGTGGAATGCTTTTCGTCAGTGAGTAGCTAATAGATATTATCAGTTTCTCCCACCTATTCCACTGAAATTGCACGTGTCAAATCTTTTAGTGTATTTTTTAGCCCAAAAAAGAACACTAGAATTAAATAAAATATTTTAACCAACTTACATTGTAATGTGTGTAGCATGAGTTTGTTAGTCATGCATATAAATTAGTAACATTTTGCGTGCTGATGTCATATTTTGCAACACTGTTCTAATCAATTCTTAAATCCCATAAAAGTCCGCTGCAAGATCAAAGCATTACAATCTGGCTAAAAATTCATTTCATGTACTTAAGAAGGTATCAACTGTTTTTTTAAGGTAAAAACTACTGAGGACCTTGGTCTATGTGGTACTTCCTTTTTACACAGCTATGATTTACTTTGGAGTAGTAGTAGAGTAATATTAAGATTAAAATTATTTTAATTATAGTATAAGAAACAACGGAAATACTATTATAACTAAAAAATCGCTCCCTATGCAATATTGGGTTAAGTGCGACTGTATGCGAGGCCTAGTTAATCACAGAGTGATCTAGTGACTGAAGAAATTTAAAAAATAATTTCAATGTATTTTTCAAAATATATCTATATTTTTTAAACCATATGAAAATCCAGACAGAGAACTTCTGTTTTTATAAGTCGTTCAAAAATCTTACACTGAATAAAGACTCCCTAGACAAGTTGTATAAAAATTACATTACTGGATGACAGAAATGCTCGACACGTAATGTTATTTTGTCATTGCATCTTGATTCTTGACTAAGCACGAAAAGCGCAAAAATTAAAAAAAGCACAAAAGTATTGCCATTTGCCCTTCGATAGTTTGTCCACATGTATTCCGATTTGATCTTTATCTTTAATACTCTTTGATTACAGATCTGAAGTTTGGAAGTTGGAGGATATTTTGAATTTTGATCGGTTTTAATTTAAACTATATCTTATGAAGTTCCAAATTTTTACGTTACCGCATTGTTATTACCACTGTACATGTTCATTTGAACGGTAAAATGATTAATATTTCTGATGAAGAATCGTCCAAAAAGTGTTTACAGTACTCAGAATCATTATTCGGTAACCTAAATATCGTTTATAATGAAAGTAATTCTATGATATGCTTATGGAATAAGCACCAGATATTTATTCAAGAGAGATTGGACTTCGGGGATGCAGCTAAGAATATTATTCCAGATTTTTCTGTAAAAGAAATATGTTTAGTAAGCAATTATCTGTTAGCATTAGATTACAACTACAACCTATACCAAGTTTCATTAAAATTCAAGAGCTCTGCAGCAAAAAGACCTAAACAAAACTTTCAGATTAAAGATCAGAACATACTGATTTTAAACAATTCAAATAATGATGTAATAAGTTTAAAATGTGAAGGCAATACTTACTTTCTTTGTGCCTATAAAGTTGATGCAGATTTTAAAGTATTAAACCAGATTTTCATTAAAGAATATACAAAAGATGTTAAACCCCTACTTTTTCTATATAAACTAACATCATCAGAATTTGAGATGTTGAAAGAAATTTTCCATGGTGATCATCCATGTTGCAGTCATTACTTAATTATTATTTGTCTCGACAAGACAGTCTATGGTTGTTTATTTAGTCCAACAACTACTCAGGATCTTAAATTGCTTCAGCTTTATGAATGTGCTACAAATATAACTGATATAAAAATACTAAATAGAAACTACCCTGAAATTATAGTAGGTGTTTCAACTGGAACATTAATTCGTCTCGCACTAAATAGAGAAAGAAGCTGTGATATTGTTCATTTAAATACAAGTATATATAAATTTCTAGAATTTAATGAAAGCATCATTTACACAGATGGTTTAACCTTGTGGAAGGCTGAAAACCCGTTTAATGATATAAAATTAAAACAATTTCTTGTGAAACAAGTGAAAGATATTGTTAAATGTAGAGAACAAATTATTTGCACAACATACCATAACTTTATTTACACTTTCTGTGTTGATGATGAGTCTTGTTATATAAAACCAAATGAGAACAATAAATACTGTTCATTTGACCAATTCTTAAATACAACACAGTATTACAATCAGCTCTTAGGTAAAATTAATAAATTAGAAATATTAGTTAATAAAATAGAAAGAGAAAGGAATTTTGTGAAAACTTTAGCATTGTCAAATAAACATGAAGTGTTGGATGAAGTCTTAATCTATAGCTCAACTGTGTTTGATAGTTATGAAGATTTAATAAATATGGAGAAGGTTTTATTTACTGATGATCCTAAAGATATTTTTGATACCAACACTTTTTTTATTTTAATAAGCATATCTACCTCAGACCCAGAGCAACACTTCAAGGGAATACTCTCTAGTTTATTAGGTGACTTCAGGATACATATAACATTATTAACCAATGAGAAAATTATAAAAACATACACGATCCGACTAGAAGAGGAATTAGGACAAATGGAAGTAGTTGTCACATTAAAAAATAAGCATTTGGATTTATCAAAACGAATATTTGCTCATATTCAACTTATTACAAAGATACCGGGTGTTTTGGATGAAAACGAAAGTTTGTGGACATGCCTACATGAAAAAACCATGGAGATTACTTGTGAACATTTTATATTATGTTGTAGAAAATCAAATATCATGAATATGAAAAATAACATGAAGAATATTAATGAATCACTTTTAGAAACTGCAATTAAATATTTTCATACATTTTTTAAAATAACAAAAGCAGCACAAAATACAAAGACTAACGATTGGGTATTTTATGTTAAATTACCTAGTGCTTATAAGGAAATTCTTCAAACTGATTTTTATAAGAATTTCCATATCAGAAAAAGGCAGTATTTAAAGGAACAAACATCAGAAATATTAATTAAATCGAACAGTACCCTTCAATTATTGGTAGGGAATGAGAGAACAGAGGTCGAAATAATTAACGATGGTTTTTCTTCTCCAATATTAAAAGTGTCTTGTGCCAATCCTAAAATAGCTCTAGACATTCGCAATTTGTTTTCTAATTTAATATACAAAAAAACTTCCGACTTACAAACTGATACATTTGCAAATTGGTCTATATATAATACTTTGGAGGTACGTTATTAAGTTTTTGTAGCATAATATAAATAAAATTATTTTCATTTTGTTGTGCAAATTATCGTAAATATCAGAGAATCTATAAACTTGACTGGATAATACTCGATGGTCCTATTATGCCTATTAGAATTTTAACGTTGATTCGTGATTTTGTTTGTGATTAACCGCTCGAAATTTCATTCCGAGAGATACGTTGTCTATTATAGCTTCGCAGCGATCACAATTTTTTGAATAGATAGCATACCTGTTATAAGACCTAGGTCTGACAGAGTTGAAGAGGTTCAACTTTAGTTTGCTACATTAAATTTATTCCTTACTTTCTTATTTTTAATTTTGACCAATTCTTATTTAATTTCAGACATTTCACAGGGATATCAAGAAAATTTGTGAGAATGGAACGTTGGATGATTTTCTTCATTTACACAACACATTCCACAGAAATATAATTGCAAATTTACCGATTTATTATGCGTTTTATTTATTTTATTATTGATCCAAATTCTCGGCAGTTTTGTACTAGCGATATCAGCAATATTTGAAATTTAAATTATGAAAACAGCAATTATTCCATTCAAAATTGTTTTCTCAAAATTTTCACGACAGCCAGTATACTTAAGTCCCATAAATAAGAATAATAAAATATAAAGCCCGTTTTAAGTACATTGCTAGAATTAAAAAGACCAAAACTAATCATCTATATTAAAATTTAAAAATATATACCTACTTTACTACTATTAGATATACAAATTGTGTCAGGGTAGTTGAAAAAGGCCGGTCCTTTTTAAACTAAATTTAATTAATTATTGAAGAGACGTTTCCGATCTATTCATTATCGTATTACTGCTACTTTGACTTAGTTATATTGTAAAACCATTAGAAAATGTATGGAACATATGAACGTCTATCATAATTTTCATTAAAATTTTCATTTTTTATTTATGATTTGTTGTATGATTAATATCACACTCAAATAAAAGATGATAACTTATACAATATTATTTATTTAAACCATCCTCCTAAGTAGTTCGTTAATCTTGTCTTCGCGGTTTCCGAAGTCTCCACCGTCAACGTAGTGAATAGTCTTCTTGCGCCATCCCCCAGTTGGGTTGTTAAGCTTGAAGGGCCACAAGAAGTTGCTGGCAAACTAACAGAGAACATTATTTAAATATATGGAAAAAAATTGACATAAATAATCAGCCAACATAAGGCCAGAAAACAATTTTGTTTTTTATTTGATGAGGTTAGCAATGATGCATCAATTAATGAAGTCAGATGATGTAGGCTCTCCATTAGAAAAAATAAAATTCATTTAATTTACTAACAAAAAAAGTATTTTGATTATTCATTCAAGATTATCAATATAATGACCGACAAATATAATTTTTATGTCTTTATAAATTAAATTATATGTTATATGTAAATTTACCTTGAACTTATCACCAACAGTGAAGATTTCGTGGATGAGATCCTCCACACAGATGATGTTGCTCTTTCCAAGTCTGCTCTCAATCACTTTGTTGGAGGTGATTGGCATGCGCTGACCGTTTACTTTGGCAAAACCACGCTTGTAGATCAACTGCAATATGATAAACATATGTATTGTTCATATCCAAAACTATTATACAACTATTAAAAAAAAATGATAACTATAAGTGGTAAAATATAGTTCAAATATGTGCATGTAAAATCACTTCAAATTAGATATCTGTTTTCACTAACACAAATCATCCTGAATTTAAATACCTATAAGATTTTTTACGTAATAGAGAATATATAATATCAATTGTGACAAGAAAACCTCACCTCTCGTACACTCTTCAAGTTAGGGTAACCCCAGGTGATGTAGGGTTCTGCAATTCTGAGCATGTTGACAGTAGCTTTGTTGAGCTTAACAAAAACACCATTGTTGATCTGTCTTAGTCTGAAGAGCTGGAGCACCTTACGGACCTTTGGAGAGACCTGGTTGATACCACGGATACGGATGACAAAGGCTAGTTTTGCTTCTCCAGGAACATAGTAGTTTCCACGGTTGCGGGCCTGTAATAATAAATAAATGATTTTTCACATATTGTTTTTTGTTTCATAATGATTCATTCAATTCTTTCTTCTAAAACAAACAACTTTTTTTAATAAATTATTTTAACACTTTATAACACTTGAAAAGAAACAAAATTGTAATGATTTTAAGTGGTGTAGGATATCAATGTTTAAAAAAATAATTATACAAAATTTACCTGTCTGGCTAGCCTAATTTCATCACGCTCCTTTATTCTGTATTCCTTAACATACTGTTCTGCTCTCTTAAAGATTTCCTTACGCTTCTTGACTGCTGCTGATCGTCTTTTAAGAGTAACCTTCAAAAGAGGAACTATTAAAATATGTTTTCATAAAATATCAATAAAAATGATCAAAACAATTTGATCAGAACAAAACTTTCACATCCTGAACCATCAGATGAACTATGCCTTGTTGTTAATGTGAATGGACATCACTGTATTGAAAAAATAAATATTGTTCTCTCAATCTCTCTGTTGAATTTTCAGTGACAACAATAAAAAAAGTAATATAACCACAACAACTCAATCAATATTATTTACACATGGCTGCAATTTGTAGGGCCTACCTGTAATCGCCGGGTTTTGAGGGCTTCCCTACGCTTCCTGTGTTTAAGGACTGATTCGGGAACAGCAGGCAACTTTTTGCTGTCTTCCTTACCCTTCACCACCTTCTTTTCGGCGGGTTTTTTCTCAGTAGTCGCGACCATGGTGCTAAAATAAATAATATATTCTGTTTTGAAAATATGTTTATTAGTATTTCTGCTGTATGTTTAAAAAATACTTGTACTTAAATGGATCGACTACAAATAATGAGAAAATCAGAACATGGACGAATATTGAACATGGCATGCTTTTCGAGGTTATATAGAGGAGAACAAATGAAGACTGCTGATAATTAAAAACAGACATCAATAATACATTAAATTAAATAATTTCAATGAATACTATAATTATTATCAGAACAATGGAAATTCTATAAAAATAAGACTTGGCCGATCGAGGCATTCACTAACAAGCGATCACTGTTTATAGCACTTAAACCACTGATATTTAAGTTTTAAGTAAAAAATATCACTGGATATGGTTCAGAATTTAATAAGTTGGCAATATATCACTATTTCCTATAATATTTTCATAAAATATTAATAACCTGCGAGGCAAAACTCCACGCGGCACGTGTGTCAAAGTATAAAAAGAACGTCAAAGAAAAAACATGTCCGATGTCCGCCATGTTTTTTTTAATGTGGCAACTCCAAAGTACACTACAGAGTAAACTCAACTTTAATGGGTAATGTAAAAAATCTTAATTAAACACGCTTCTAAGTTTCCATAGCAACACAAAAATTATTATAGGTTGCTGAAAACTATTTAGATCGATTCAATTCAAATATTCGCTTGCGTTAAAATAATAATAAAAAATGGTTGAAAAGGATCCTCAATTGAGGGCACTAGAAGTCGGAGAATTAGACTTGTTCGTCCAAAGTATAGAACCGTGGCGTATTGAGAGTATTGGCAATCAATCGTATGAGAATTAAATAACTAATTCAATTTTATTTAATCTCAATATCCTTTATTTTTTTATCGATTTCCGACACATGTATTTCAGGTGGCTAGACTGGCACATTCGGCTACAAAAACTAAATCAACAAGCTGTTTTAGAAGCGTCGTCTATTCAAGAAGAACTTACAAAAGAAACCCTAATTTCATATGGAAAGGTAAATTAGCATGAATAACTAATTTGCACTAAAAAAAATTTATTCAGCAAAATATCGCATATAATTATTATGTACAGTTTTAACGTATGGCAAGAAATATTTAATATTTACCGCTAATCTGAATTAACACGTATTTCAGCTACCGATTTTAATAAATGAAGCGATTTGTATTCAAGTATGGCGAACAAAAATATACCCTCAGATTATGAAGTTAGAACCAGCACCAACACATACCTTCGGAATTTATATGGTGGTATGTACACCGCTACTTTATTTAAAAATATTCATTTATCGATATCAAAGAACACTCAATCGTCATCAAAACATATATAATTGAAGTGAACATTAATTTGACTTTCTAGTTGTATCATGAAGCTGCAGTTGTTGGTTTGTTGGAAACAGTCCTTTTCCATGAAGATGGAGCCCAGTGCATCAAAGAAGTGGTGATAGATTTGCTGCATTACGCTATTGAGCAACTTACCGCGTTGATTGCCCTAGTTAAGTATGTGTATTGTGTATTTAAAATAGTTTTCATACGTTATGCTCGATTCCTATTCAAATAATATTTGAACACAACGGATATTTGTAACCATATTTTGCATCAGTTTGTTAAATGAGTTTTTGAACGTTTTTTTCCTTGTTAAGCGATTTTGAAAACATTTTTTATTTATATATAGCACTGGTTATCTTAAACCTCTCGCTGCGAAGGAAATAGAATGTGAGACAACTGCTGAAGAGTTGGAAAGACAGAAAAGGGACCTTCAGTTCGACATTAGTATGAGATGCATATCCATTATTCGGTAAGTTTACCATTATTAAACGGTTATATATTATGCGTTTATTTATATACAGAACGAAATTTTTAAGTGTGTGTAGATGTCCAACTATGATAAATATCAAAAAGTGATCAAAGGTCTTTGGGGAAGGATTTTGACAAATAACTAAAACTTTATTGAGATTGAATTGATTACCGAGAATCAAACCTTTATAAGGTTATTGACGTAAAAATTTACAACATGTAAAATTAACTATCTCTGCAGTAATTAATGAAATACGGCCGACATTATGAAAAGCAAAATTAAAAAAATACAATCTTGGTACACCAGATTTCAATTTCGTATTAGAAATTATGATTTAATTATAATTAAAAATGTTCCATCAATAAATACATTCCAATATTAATAATACAGGTACTTGACTGAACATATGGAGACAGCAGGAGTTGGTGCGTCCATATCTACTAATTTGTATAAGACATTCGATGTACCATCTCTATTATGTCATCTCATTAATTTAACTCCGTGGAAGAAGGTTGGAGATGACGGCGAGATGCAGATTTTTACTTGTTAGTATTTTGAGGACTTCTACCTTGATATAATTAAGAATTCATGTTAATGAAACGTATAAGTGATATATAAGTCATTGTCGCGTATGGGAGATATAATTATATTTATAATTTATATTTGAGCAGCAGGATATAAGATTAGCTAAAAATCTAAATGTATTCTATTCTAGGACACGGTTCTTTTTTTTTAGAAAACTAGAGGTCGTATGTAGTGTTTTTAAGTGTTAACTATTTTAGTAATGAAAATTATTGTTGTGGTTTCAGTTGGCCGCTGGACTAAGCCTACTTCGGAAGATTTGTCTCAGCTACACCGAAGCGAAGCGCAGCTTTGGCTGTGTCTACGCCAACTGTTGTTGGAGCCTCGCCTTCAACACCACTATACTATTGACGAATGTCGGCGCGCAGCCTTTTGCTCTGTAAATATTTATTCAATTTATAACCGTACACTTTTGAAGATCAATTATGGACTAATATAATTCTGTTATTTTGTCCCAAGATTATATGGCTTGTGTTGTGTATGTACTAAGTGCTATTACAACACAAGTCTTTACATACATAACATATAAAAAGTAATTATAAAATTTGAAATTGGAACTCTGGCTGTTGATTGCAGTTTGTCATTGTCAATTCTTTTTACATTTTGGCGCCATTTTAAAAACATTAACTTGTGAAAATGTTCGTACGTTATTTTCTTCGAGTTTTGTTTATTGTTATTTGAATTTTGTTTTTGCGATGGTCGTATACAAAAAAAAAACATTAGATTCTGTGCGTCGTATTATTAAAACAGACAGGCATGTAACCTATCATGAGATTGTTGATGAACTTCATAAAACCGGAAACTTAGTGTTATATTGCACCACCATGCTACTTTCCACACAGCCATCCTGCAGTCTCGTCTCTGGTGCTTTGTGACTATTTCAGTTTCCAGAAATTAATACCTTTTTTGAACACGCTATTTAACGATTTTGGTCCCAGAAGAGATGTAGAAGACTTTACAAATACGGACACCTCGGCGCAGTGCCACAATGTAAAAAAAATAATTATAAATCAAATGGAATATTTTTTGAAACTTTTAGTGCGCCTTACATGTTTAATTAAAAAAGAATTACTCTTTCAAATTTCAGTTTGTATTAATGCTAAACATATTTAATATTAATTATTCCCGCTTGACCTTGAGTTTCTGGACGCCTGTATATGTAAAATTATTATCACTTAAACGTTAAATTTATGGGACAGCTAGATAGTTCCTAATTGACTGTATTTTTCTAGCTGCAAGCAAAAATAACAGACACAATGCTGGACCAAGTACCACCGTTGGGCGACCTTAAAATGTTCTTATGTAGACTAGCCGTGGGAGATTACTCGAGTCTCCATAACCGTTCAAATGGAGTAAAGAATCCTGGATGTACATTGATTGAAGTTGTTCCAACTGTAAGTTTCTGACATGTCTCAAAACATTTGATGTTGATGTCTTTGGACCCATCTTGGGTTTCCTTGTTAATGGCGCCTACAATGGTTTTCACAACGAAATTTGTTATTAATGTTTATAAGTTATCTGTGTATATTGTGTAAAATGCGATGAGTGATTTAAACGCGGTTTATTTTTAATATTATTTATGCTTACACAACGGATTCTTTTCAGCAACGCGTAAAAGAAGTACTCGTAAAAAGTTTTAATGGTCTATTTTCATAGAAGAGATACTTGATGCTTTATAATTTTCATTATACGGAATAATTCGCAGATTAAGAATGTATACTTAAAAGAGGTTCACAAGCGGACAAAAATAATAGCCAAGGCTCAATTGGACCATTTTCGTCTGGATGGCTCCGAAGAGTCTAAATCCATGGCGAAGAAACTTCTAGAGTCGTATGCTAGTGATACTGCGCTGGCATTGGATAGCGGTGGTGCTAAATGCGCCAAGTGCGGAGATAAAGCAAGCAAGAAGTGCTCTAGGTGCAAGACTGAGTGGTATTGTGGAAGGTATTGCTTTAGTTAGCCAACATATAAGCCTTATAGATAATACTAACAATGTACCACAGTTGATTTACATCCCAAGAAATTCAATCATGTCCTCAGGAATAATAAAATGTGCATTATAAAACCCTTGAGCCGTCAGTTAAGTTCCCTGTTTTATCTTATACCAAAGAACACATGGCTGGTTTTTCTTTAATTTGTATTATATTTTCCAGGGAGTGTCAAGTTCAGCAGTGGCCTAAACATAAGGAATTATGTGATCAATTTGCAAAACTTTGCATGTAGTGTTTGTTTGTAATAAAATGAGATAACTTTTTTTGGGTTTTATTTAAATCATTAAACCTAAAGATTAGCTTGAAGTTTTCAAGTAGTCTTTTAGTACATCCAGGGCAGGAGTCTCCTCACCGAAGTCCTGAAATAATAAGAAAGTTATCACATTATGCTCTCAATTCTTAGATTTTTTAAATATTTTCTCATAAAGCCGAATCTATTGTATGTTTGAACGATAAGAAGGTAGTCTATGCGCATAGCAGTAGACACCATAGGGGCGTCCAGTTGATATAGCGCCGCTATTGCACTGGTAGCCCATGGGAACTAACAGTGTTCGTGCATAGCGCAAATTATATTAAAAGTACTGTCCACTCTATTATATAGACTTTACACTGAGATGGCAGGATAGATATAAAGCTACATATGTATTAAATATTAATTTATACTATAAAATATGCATTACACCATTAAATCTAAACACTCACTTTGATAACAACACAGGAGCACCCAACAATTTTTCTTGCTTTGCCATCTTTGTCGATTTTGCATAGACCAGCCCATTCACCAAGTTTCTTGTTGTTGTCAACCTAATAAAATGGAATAAATTAAGTTTTACGCCGAGCCCTTGGTGGTTCCGTTTTATATTCCTTAAAAATGTCTGGGTGCTAGGAAAGTTGACTCAGCATAGTGCGAGGCACCATAGGGGCACACAGTTCAATATTTGCTCCTAGAGGTCATTCTTGACAATTAGACAAGAAGACTCGTGCGGAGCAGTAAAACAAAAAAATATATTTACTAAATTCTTAATCAAAAATTAAGATTGATTTTCAAATCATTAATCAATTTCTAATACATAGCCCTACTTTTTGTACAACTACTGGATGGATGATTAAATACATAAAAATTAAGTATGTAAAACAATTATTTTACCTTGACAAGAGGAATTTGATGTTCATTGCAGAGAGCCTGCACTAATTTTTTGTATGCATCTTCATCACAGTTCTCAGCCAATACACATAAAACTGCTTGCCTCCTACAAATGGAAGGGATATGTTATTCATGACTCTCAGTCATATGGAACATTTTGGGAATTTATTATACTGTAAATCATCCAAATTAAAAAATCTTGATACAGTGCTTTAACATTGCAATTGTAATGCATTCCAGCATATAGTAATTTATATATATTTTATGGACAGTGTAGCACACTTGGGAGGCCACAGTCTAGAATAACTATTCAGTGGTACTATGTATGTGCGTTTATATTGGCTATGAATGAGGACCGCAGTGAATAACACAACAGACATTTCCACAAAACTTGAAACTAAAACAGTTACAAATTAGGTGAATATTTGATGACATTCATGGCCTAAAAACATCTATGCTTTACTATTATTCTCTTAAGACTGTAACAAACACACCCCCCTATTTATAAATGTTGGATAAGGTTACTTTAACCAATGGTTTTAGCTAGCAGATATATTTATAATAATGATATGATAGGAAAGATCTTTTGAAACATACTTGTCCAAAGCTTTGGCAGCCTCATGGAGACCATGTACTAGACCACCGTGGATGAGGGCCGTCTTCAAAACCTCTTGTAGAGCTGTGTTCACGTCCATAGCACCGCCGCTCAACACGGGGGCGTTGGGTACCTCACTAAGTAAAGAAAAATACCATGAAGCTACATGTGATTTGTATCTCCTATCAACAAACCGAGTGCTGGATAAATGCAACGGCAAAATTTAACAATACGTACTTACTTGACATGCAATATAATTATCTCATCGTAGGTCCATAACAACTAATATAATTGATAAATAAGTGAAACGTTATAGTAAGGAAAGATTGTAAACTAGTAAGTTAGGTTATGTTGACATGTATCTATAAGATCATAAAGTGGTAGATAAGTGTTAAAAATGCGGACACATGGATAACTTGATAATTAAAGAATTAAATGCGATGTTTTAAAATGATAACATTAATAGTAAAGACACATAAAACATATATAAACAATACTCACACATCGGTCATGATGGATTTGTTTTACACTTAGTGTACCTGAAATACAAAACAAATAACACTGAATGACCAGCAGCCATTTAGTTTCACTTAAAAAAAGCATTGAAAAGAAAAAGATTCTGGAAATATATTTAGATTCAGAAAAATTTTAAAATTACACTTTGACACTTTACCTGGCGTACCGGAAAAAGACTGGAGTTGCCATTTCTGGATGGTAATATTAAAATGACATTAGGAGCAAGAACGACATTGACATATTTAGCATAGGATGTTTCAGTGTTGCTGTAAATAACGTTTGTAAAATAGATGTCCGTGTCTTTGGTATATTTACTACTGGTCGAAAAGCGTGAAATGTGCGCGCTTATTTTTAAAAAGAATTTCGATTGTCGTCGTCTTTCATCAAATCGTGTTTGTAAATTTTATTTTGATATTTTGTAAACCTTTACTGTGTTGTTTACGTTGCATTTTCTTAAAAAAACTAAAAGCGGTGTCTTATATATTTGTTAACATTATTAATTAAAGTTTTAGATAGATGTATAAAATGATACTATATTTAAAGTCGCACTATTTACACAAGCCGTTAAAGTCATGACGAGAAATCCAGATATATTATTCATAACTGAATATATTAAGGACGTGCTTTATTTCGCTACTGTAAGGCAGGGAAGACATATTAAAAGCACAGCAGATACGCATTATTTTTGCATCGACAATCAATTGATATATGAAAACTATTATTCAGACTTTGGCCCTCTAAACATCGGATGTGTTTATAAATACTGCAAGCTTCTTAATGATAAAATAAAAGAGTTCCTGAATAAACAGGTCATTGTTCATTATGCCTCTATTGACCCAAAGAAAAAAGCGAATGCTGCATTTTTAATTGGATGTTATGGTGTTTTATATTTGAGTCTTACTCCAAAAGACGCATTAAAACCTCTCGTTATACATGGGCAAAATTATAGGTATCACATATTCACATATGGTTTCTTAATGTAATAATAATCATCATTTAATATTTATTTGCAATCTTTCTAAAGGCCATTTCAAGATGCTACACAGGGTGATTCATGTTACACAATATCGCTGATAGATTGTCTTCAAGCGATAGTGAAAGCTCGCGAATTAGGTTTTTTCAATTTTCAAGACTTTAATTATGAAGAGTATGACAGGTTGGATAAAATACAGGGTGGAGATCTGAACTGGCTGATACCTGGTATAAAAACTCACTCTAAAAAAATTTTTTTGCAATATCTATAATTCTTGGTATAAATTTATTTAACACAGGTAAATATCTCGCGTTTATTGGACCAGTGGACTATAGCGTATCTCTGTATCATCCACCTGAGATGTACATTAGTTACTTCTTAGAAAATAACGTGAGAATAGTCATACGTTTGAATAAAAAGCTTTATGATGGAAATGTGTAAGTATGTAAATGAATAATCTGTCAAATGTAATCTCTTTTATTAATATATTTGGTACAGTTTCAGTAATGTAGGCATAACACATTACGATTTATTCTTCCCTGACGGTACATGCCCCCCACGGCACATATTGTTAAAATTTTTACAAATTAGCGAGGAATCGAACGATGCAATAGCAGTTCATTGCAAGGTTACGTATGCTATTTGTATTAAATGTTGGTGCGCATTAAAATATTGAAAGGAATAATGTTTTGATGGAAGCATCGTTTAGGCAGGTCTGGGTCGCACTGGGTCTTTGATTGGATGCTACCTTATAAAGCACTATCGAATGTCAGCGCGTGAAGCAATCGCTTGGATGAGAATTTGTCGTCCCGGTTCGGTGATAGGCCACCAACAAGTAACTATTTTAATAATTGTTATTTAAGATTAAATCCTTAATTTTAATGCTACAATCTTTATAGGATTGGCTAGAACAACTGGAACCGTGGCTCTTGAAACAAGGAAATTCATTTAGGTAAACAGGTGATGACTTTATAAACAATTGAAGGTGTATCTGTTAGTTTTGTTTATGTTTATACTTTAAGCGGTAATTTGCAGAAAGCGTATTTATGATGATATTAATAAGCTACCTACCCACGAATATGGCATTTACTCGATTGCCGAGAAAATCCATAGACAAAAGCCCGTCGTGTTTGGTAAATCCCCGTCGCCCCCCCCACCGATACAAAGATCGGCCGCTAAGTCTGATTCTTCATCTTCCACAAGGCCCCAGGCATCTAAAACCAGAGAGGGTATGTACGTAAATAGAAAAAAAAACAGTGTTATTTACAAAGTTAGTTTTAGTTTGAAGTGATTAAACGTAAATTTAAAAGACATTGGAAATAGCACTGTTTGTGATTTTTGTTATGAAATTGTTCAACGAACTACCAATTTCAAACAGTGTTATTTCTAACCGTCTAAACGAGCCTTCTTAAAACGGGCGCCATTTTGTAGAGAATGTGGATGATGAGGAGATTTTTATTACGTCATGCGATTTGACTATCAGGCCTACACAGCCTCAAACACAATTGAAGGGTTGCGTAATTAGTACCATTTGGGAGAATGAAGATAGCGATGATGAATCGGAAATTTATCGTCCGCGTTGGAAAAAGTATCTCTGTTGTGAGCCGTGTAAAAAGATTTTGTATGATGGCTTGTGGATTTTGGCAGTTCGTTGTACAAAGCTAGCACCAAAACTGTGCAACTCAAATAAGTGTTGTGATTTATTCGATATGGTTGGTTGATATAGTACAGATTATGTTTTTAGAATACGTTTTTTTTTTTAATTTCAATAATGATTTTAATAATTTTTTGAGGCAGCTACTAATAAGACGCCCGAGAAGAAATTTGACTGGAACGTGAAAGTTAACACGCAAAAAACAACGCGAGGGTACGTGACCAATGTTAATTGAATTAAAGGTGTGTTTGAGAAATTGATGTCAATGTATTTTAGAGACACCGCTGGATCGAAATTGCGTCGCGGTAGCGGTGCAGGCGAGCCGCGTGGGTCTCGTACTTTAACTCGTACCAACACTCCCAAATATCAGGAAAAAACTAGCACTAAAACCATTGTATGTAATTTCAGGCTATATGTGTTTTACTCGTAAACATTTTTCGATATTTTTATTTTGTTCCGTCAGGATTCTAATAGAATAACGACTACGTACAGTCCCTTGCCTACATTCCGGACATCAGAAGGACCTATATTTAAAAACGTGGCTGATGCTAAGGTAATATACAAAATAAATATTATAATTAATTGAATCAGGCGTTACTTTGCGGAAGTCCATAGTTCAAAATCCCAATAGACCAGTATGAAAGCAGTACTCCGCGAAAAACCCACAACCACTCGACGCACGTTTCGCCCCGACACCGGAGCATCATCAGGAGATGTTGCCTCTACGAACAGCGTTCGATGAGTCTTAACGTACGTCGAGTGGTTGTGGGTTTTTCGCGGAGTACTGCTTTCATACTGGTCTATTGGGATTTTAAAATAAATATTTTTAATTATACGTGTATACTTTTTTGCTTCCAGAACTTTTTAATGCGAAGTAGCATATTCAACGAACAGAGAAACAAACATTTGTCATCTGCTATAACAGTTACACCTCAATATTCATATAAATTCTCTAAATTAGAAAACGAGAATTTAGGATTAAGCCATATACGGAAACCTTCACCTCCTCCTAACGGTGCGTTAAATGCCTTGGTTATTCTTGAAGAAAAAAATGTTTTATATAAAATTAAATTATTATTTGCAGCATCTAAGTTTTCCACTCCGTTCAGACGCCAACTTGGTCGCAGCCCCAGCCCTTCACCAACACGACATGCCACAGAACAATCCCGCGCCACAAATACACCAACTCCATCCACAACTGATAGATTTATGCCGCGGGATTCAAAAGTGGCATTGCGAGAAGCCTTGTCTCGGTTAAAATGTAAGTGATTCGATTACAAATAGTCGTATAGCAAATACGTATAATGACGTAAATTATTCGTAGATGGAATCAATTTTGAAATTATATTTCCTAACAAATTATTTGACGGGCTGCTCGTGATACATATTCAGCAATTTTTTTTATAAACTTTCGTATAAGAGTACAAGTAGAAGAGGCCTAAAGTGAAATTTTATACTACTAATACTTCGCTACAAAATCATTTATCTACATACTTGTTATTATCTATTTTACAGTAACTTAATATTAATATAATAGAAAAACAAATCATTAAGATCAAGTTCAAGTAAAAAAACATTAATCTACCTTATAATAAATAAACAAACTAACGTAAAATAACATTATAAAAATAAATAAATAGTTAAATTTTTTTCATAACTCTAACGCAACTCTCAACACGACATTGTGATATCCATCAAGAACTCCTGAATGAAAAAATAAGTAAGAGTAACTCATATTTTTATTATCAGGACCTAGGATAATAACGTATTGCAGTGGCAATTTTTTAGTCGTTGATTTGTCTATGAATGGTAGACACAAATGGCAAGTGTCAATGTCATGTTTAAAAATTATTAAAATCCAAAATATTTAATTTTGAGGTTTCTAACCTATAATCTTAAATAGAATGCCTTTAATTTAATTTATAAATAAAAAATGTTGCAATAGATAGGTTTATTTTACTAGTTTAAGTATCAACTAAGATGGGTGCTTTAGTTTCAAGAGCTTTACGACCCATAAAATCATTCAATATAGAAAATAGGGCTCACCGGGTTATATCTAAAGAAAAACCTCAAGTTGCTCCTAGTTATCCTTCTACTGTCGAAGATTTGCAAAGGGTACAACAATCCGTACCTGATATTGACCAGAAATTAGAGTCAAAAGATTCAAATCTTGACGAAAGGCTGAAAAATGTTTATGTAACTTCTATGGGTACGCCAGAAGACGACATTACACGGAAAAAGCAAGAGGAAAACCCTGATCGACCTCTACCGCAAGATAGAAATGCTTTAGAGGATTTTGACTTTGGTTTGAAGGAACCAGAGAGAATACCTTATGGACGTACTACATTACGTCAAGTAATAGAATATATTACTGCACATCAAATGAACCCTGAAGAAGCAACAGCAGCGAAAATTGCGTATGAATATAAACTTAAGGAAACCGATGTTGAAAATATACTTAAATATTTTAAAACATTTGAAGTATATGTGCCTGAAACAAAAAATAGTAATGCAGTTTTTGCTGGGCCTACAACTAATAGACGGAAATTAATGGAGCAGTCGGTTGGTAAAATTGAAGCAAAGAAAGATTCAAATAAACCTCTACAGAAGCAAAATATGTAAATTGCTTCATAGGTTAACTGCTTATTGCATCATAATTTCCATGTAATAGTAGATGTTGATAAAAGTTTATTACCAGTTCAAATGAAATAAAAAACCTTTTGGCTATGTCAGACCATAATTTAGAACACAGGTCCATATTTTAATTGATCTGTCATGTCTTGGATTTGGTTTTCAGAGCGGATAAGAATATTTAATTTGTCTTTTCAAGATTGAGAGGAGCACAATGTATTGTATTAGAACAATTTTAATAGTTTTGTTAATAAAATAGTAGGTAATTGAATGTGATGTAGAATAGTTACATTAGATAAATAAAGCATATTTTATTGTTTACGGTGTTGTTTTATATCTCTAGAAATTTTTGTAATAGATTGATTGTTTCAGTTTGTAAAATAAAATAAAGGGAGTTTCATGTCTTTCTATTAAATAAGTTCTTTGAGGAGAAAAAAGTAAGGGATGACAAGGTAACTTTAGTTTCTGACTTGTTTGTCCGGCCTGATACATGTCTTACTGGTAATATTAAATAAATAAATAAAAAGAGAAAAGTATTGTTATAAAAACATTACTGTTTGTACATTATATTTACTGCTTAAGGACAAGATCAACCATCTCCATTTTACCATCCAGTATGTGCCCCACATTGAAAAAGAAAAAAATAACATTTCACTTAATTCCACTTTTCATTATTAATCTGATTTGAAATAATCGTGCCTCTCCACTATGGTAACCTCGTAATTAAAATCGTAGATCGCGTACAAATTGGTTCTTAATTTTTGGGAATAGAAGAAAGTCAGGTCCGGACAGTTTGCAGGATAGCGCATAAGTTCTAAGATTTTCACATACAAAAATTCGTTTATCCGGGCGAATGGGAACTTGCACTGTCGTGGTGCAAGATGATACGACGTATTTGGTTATTTTTACGGAAGTTTTTCCAGTTATTAAAAAGAACAAATCATTGGCCATGTTAATTGTTAAGACGCTCGATTCCTGCTTTGTTCTGGAACCGTAGCAATAAATGTTTCATTTTCAAACTGGTAATAACTTCTTTAAGATCGTTTATGGTCAGTTCCGGTTTAGTGTGATCTATATATGATGAAGCCATAAATACATTATTTATGTGTTAGATGTTAAATAAAATAATTTTGCTGAAGTTTTGCGTTTTATTGACTTGAAGAACCTTATTTTAAATATTCCATCCAGTGGCTGGTCCCAGAGACGGTTCAATTGGAGCAGCTTCATTGGGTGCGAGACGAGACGCGCCAGCCGCTAGGCGAGCGCCATCTGTTCGTTCAGACGAAAGACCGACTGCCACACAAGGAGATATGCTTAATAGTATCAAGGTTGGTTATGGGACATTTTATATTTGTAACGCATTTGCCTAAGAAAAAAGAAGGAAATAATTACGTTTGTATAAATTAAAATAACTGACCAAAGATTTAAGGCTTCTGGAATGTATACATATAGTGCTTGTTTCTAAAATCAGTCTTGTAATAAATTTGTTTGAATTGTTTCAGTTCCAGAGGAGATTTCGGGAAATGGATAAAACAACGATTCTTGATAAACCAGGGTAGGATATGTTTTAGAATGTCGTTATTTTCAACGAAAATTAGAATGTCAAAATTTCATATGTGTAGGTAGGTAGTGGGTATCCGTAACTAATAAAACTAATATTCATTTTACCCATATTTCTGATTCTAAAAATAGGTAAGTTACGCGGTATATAGTCAAAGTTATACAAAATATATGTAATACATACCCACACGATGAAATTTTTTTCAGATTTTGTAATAATTTTTAATTTTTCAGTTTGCCGTCAAAAGAGCCAAGTATACGTATAGTCAACTCGAGAGCTAGCAGTATGGCGACGAGTAGAGGGAATACACAAGATTTAGGGTTTGTATTGGACCAGACTGCTCACGGTGTACTAATTTAATTTAAAATCGGTTAAGTAGTTTAGGAGTCCATCGCGGACAAACATCGTGACAGGAGATTTATCTAAATTAACACCCAGCAAATGGTCCATCATACCTCTCATCAAGCCTCTCTTCGACAGTTTAGAATGGCGACTATTTAGATCTTTGTCGTTTGTATTTTTAAAAAATTTTTTTTACTCGTAACTGTAGGTCATTGTTTTTCTTAGTTATTATATAGTTAGTCCTAATGTTGCACTTCAATTCAGTTTACTTCTAATATTTGCTCGAGTCTCGAGCTTAGAACAATGTACTTCTATTTAAAATTACATCTCTTTTATCATACTGTTTATTTTTCTGGGGCAAACGGGCAGGAGGCTCACCTGATGTTATGTACGCCCATGGACACTCGCAATGCCAGGCCTCACCAGTGCGTTGCCGGCCTTATATAGTACTTAAAATGTTTAAAATATTTATATATGTATTTATTTTTTATTTTCTAGGAGATCCCCGGATCGTCAATCGCCGACTCGAAGTTTGCTGAATCCACGCCCCGTTTCCCCAAAGGGTCGAAGGACGCAGAACACATATTTCGACAATCGAAAGAATATTTAATTCTCGATGAAATTTCAAAATTGTTTGTGGATGTAATAAAAAAGTTTAGGAAAATAGTTTTATTTACATTGTTTTATACATAACACTATGTAATACAACTCTTGAAATCGCAGACACTTAAATCGACGATGGCAAAGATCTTGATACTAACATGGGTTTATAATTATTAGTGATGTCACAAGATTTTTCTTTTAATTAATATAAAAATAAATCACTCTTCTATTCGTTCATCGCATTCATTGGGTCAACGTTGTTATGAAAGGAGATCAAGAACAATTTATTTTAAAAAATAATAGGTAAGTCTTCTACGGTTTAGTTAAATTCACAACAGCACAATACAAATTTACGTACACCGATTCTGTTTAAGTTAATATCACAAAACCTGATTAATAAAAAAAATACGTCGTTTTAATCAAATTATAGTATGTTTATTACTATACAGGGTTTAAATAAATCATAACAATTAAAGCAGTTAAGCCAAAGCGGGGTCAGGCGGTGGTGGCGCCATACAATTACCGTCGGGGTATCGCTTCTTGAAGGCGGCCATTAATTCCGGATCCACCAGACGCACACCATCCACTTGGTTCCCTAGGGTTATCCTGAAATATATACTAACTCTAACAAATCCTCAGAAACTTGACGTTTTCAGTAATTATTCCGATATTATTATTATTTCCGTTATTTTTCGTATTTATTTATTTTTCCTATTGGAAATTTTTATCTTTATTTTCGGACAATTTCTTATATTTATCCATACATTACTCTTCTATATTACGGAGGCGGAGCACGAAGAATTTCGTACAATGACCTTTGGGCCTACTGTCAGAGGTTAAAAACATTTTTTTATAAGTACGAATATTTAAAACGGTAGTTTCGAATTTAAGGTAGCTTTGTAAATAAGATCATCGACTTAATAAAGGTAAGTAGCCAAGGATAACTTTAACAGCAAATAAATTCAACGACCAAACACACAAACACAACTCACAACAAACTTAACCTCAAAAACGAAACTACACACGAGCGTATCCCAGCACGGAATGTTTTTTATTACAGCGTTAAAAAAGGAATTACTAATTTTACCAAAACAAACCAAAGTACATGTGCACCACCACAAGTCTTTATGGTAATGGCTATAAGGTTTACAATCTCTGAATACGGCGGTCACTGCATCTGTGTGAGCGCAACGGCAATATGTTTATGCGCGAGCGACAAAGACATAAGATGAGGTGTCATTGTACGAAATTTTTAATTCAATACTAATACAAATAGTTCTCGTGCGAATTGAAATTTTATAAGCTACATTTTTTTTTAATATTGTCTTTTATTTAACATAACTGTTACTCATTTAAATAAAAACACTTTATGAACGGATTTAAATTATATATTTTTGCAAAATTTAAATATATTTTACATTTTTTTTTAATTCTTTCGACGTTTCGCGTACTTAACAGCGTCTACCGTGACCACGCGTAAAATACGCGAAAAGGAAAAAAATAAAAATAATGTAAAATATATTTCAATTTTGCACAAACACATAATTTAAATCCGTTCATAAAGTGTTTTTCTTTAAATTATCAATTAGTAAAATCGCTAAAACGTTAGCCTGATTATCTTATGAGCTATCTTGAATGTAAGAAATGTATGTACCTATGTACCTCCCAATCGAAAATTATTGCATTTATTAGTTTATTAAAAATAACAAATATTTGTTATTGTATCTTAAATATATAGTGAATAAAAATGTTAGATTTTGACTTACCAATTAGGCTGAACATTATGCGGTCGTCCAAATAATTCTATTTTGCGCGTGCCTGGACTTAATCTCTCTGAAATAGAACAAAACATCTACTTTTGAAAAATTAAATGTAAGCATTGCTATGTCCAGGAACCACGTCAGGAAAAGAAAAGAGGGTATCGTCCTAAAGGTCGGCAACGCACTTGCACCATTGGCGGTATCTCTTAAGATCAGGTGAACCTCTTGGTCGTTTGAATGTTTACGAAAAGTCTAACGCAAATTTGTTAACCGTTTATCAAAGCCAAAAGCAAGTATGTAACAATAGGTCAAAATACCTTCCTTACTTAGTAAATCTAATTGTTTTATTATTATTATTTAATTTATACTATAAATTGATTTGACCATAACCATACTTTTGTCAATTATAGTGAAAAACACTTAATTTGATTTCCATAAATAAGAGGGTAGATTTTATAAAGTTTAACATAAAGTCCTCTAGTTTAATAAGTAAAATTACATTAATTGTATTTACATATTACAAATTAATAATTCTATAATAATTAATTAATGTTTTAACACTCACCTATAATGCCATATATTTCGTCCGGCTTGTGTGACGTAGCGCGTACTTCAGCAACTATGACGTCACAGTCTAAGCCTCGATTCAAATTCTCGGGGTTGCCTTTCATTCCCACCTGAAATATTAGATTAAAATTATTTCCATGTTATAAAATAAAATATTCTTGCTAATTTACAATAAAAGCAACTTTGTTGTATTATTTTTCTAAAATTTTACTTTTTAAGTTTACCTTTAGTAACTTTTAGAGTTAACAGATAATTGTCACTGTCAATTATATTATAATAATAGATATATAGACAAATAATTTGCAATAAAACAAAATCGCGACTATAATTAAAGATCTAAGCTATCCCATCCCTTAACTTGAACCAGACTGCTCACGGTGTGCCAATTAAATTTAAAATCGGTTAAGTAGTTTAGGAGACCATCGCGGACAAACATCGTGACAGGAGATTTATGTAATAAGATGATAGATACAGAAATTTAATAATTACCAAACAATGCTCCTTCCCATGGTTTAACCAATGCCCCGTTCGACCCGTACGTATAATCCTCTGCAACTGGTTGGTTTTCACCCAAATTAGTTCATCCACGCGCTCATAGCCCCAAAGCTTCAGACATTCGCGACCAAGCTCCATCGCCCTGTAATATTTTAAATACGAATGACAATTATGGATATAAAATTAACATTTATAAAAATGAGTAATAGAGCTAAAAGGAGTTCCAATTTAATAAAATAGATCAATTTTTTTACAATCGATAAATAAAAAAATAAGGGTTCATCGTGGAAGGGTGAAAATTTAGTGTTGTATGTATTTTTGTATATTATATCATAAAAAATAGAAATTAAAAATTTTGTATAAAAAATCTATACTAATATATAAAATTTGAGTGTCTGTTTTTAATATTATATTATAAAAATATTATATTATATAATAACTTTTTATTACGGGTTTTATATTTGTCATACCTTCCAGTTACCCATAGGAATATGAGTCCACTGTCCTGCAGCTGTGGTACACCGAGACATCTCATTTCGTCATCGGACATCGTTCCGTACGGCAACTCCATGTGAATGTCCCAAGGTGGATCCGCCATTATTACCGCAAACTTACCTGTTATATTCAAATTTTATTATTAAATTAAAGGTTAAAATAAATCTTTAAACTACGCACATTAACATCTCATTACATCGTTTATATATATTTTGGAAGCCATAAACAAAAAAAAACTAACAAACTTGACAGCTGACACTTCGATCGCTAAGCTCTCAAGATTTAAGTCACTGAAAGTTTTTTTTTTTAAATTAACTGTCATATCTATAAAATATTTAGCTAGTGAATTAATTTAAACATAAACACACAGATTAAAATTATTTTACGAAATACATTTTTAACACAGACCACAGCCAACAAAAATATACTCAACACACAAATGTTATTCCTAACTGGAATCGTTAAATTAAAATTAATCATTAATTGAATATTAAATAAGGATTTTGTAAATTATCTTATATTAAATTGATATTTAATATTCAATATGGTATTATAGGATTATTCTTTATAAGTTACTCACCTAAAAAAGTCATATCTAAATATCTGAGATCGCACTGAATCCACTGCGGAGGAGTCAACGTTAAAACACCATCAGGTTTTGATACTATTGTTGCACCTAAAGGATATCAATTACTATGCATTATAAAATATACAATATATTTATATATAGAGGTAACACTATACACTTATGAACATCAAAAAAGTGATTAATTAAGTTATGAAACTCTTCACTACTTTATCAAAGTGCTTAGAGTATAAATTTAAGAAGCGTTTTGTTCAAAACTTTAACCAGTCTTGTAATACCATATGTGGTATTTGATTATAATTATAATTACAAATTAACTCTCAAGGCGGTCACGATTAAGATAAGGTAAATTATGGATACCATCATTATAGTATAGTTAGCAAGTAAAAAATTGGTCATTACAAATTGAGATTTTGATATTCATGAGTATACTGAATTAATTTTAAGGTTTTTTATTGTAATGTGTAGCAGATAAGAATAACTGAGAGCGAAATATATAAAAGGGAGATCATTGTATTCTAAATCATATTATTTATGCTATTTGTTTGAACATGTGTTGTTCTATCACATATTGTGATTGATCAAAATGAAACATGACAACATTATATGTCTTATATAATATATATCTATAAAAGTATTAAGAATATATATTGAAACCATAGAAAACTGCTAGCACCCATTAATAAATATAATTAAAATATAATAATTACCGTTTTGACCATTCTTTGTGAGTGTGTCCGTTTTGCTAGCTGTCAAATTGGGATCTGCATTGTCAACCTCATAGTGAACATATCTGTAAATATTTTTTTATCAATGTAACACCAGCTAGCTAGCTTGTTTGTTTGTTAATTAGGTGAAATATTTATGCTATGATTACATCGTAATTGTATGTATATATACAAAGTAGAGATACACATATTCTGTTTTGTATTTTAATGGTCCAATTATTGTGAATATAATCCATTACAAAAACCGTTTATTTGTTCTTTCATGAGAATTTTCTTCCTCGTCTATTTGATGTTAAATGCAATTTTTATTTCATTTGCCTATATTTTCTGACTATGTTACATTTAATCGAATATTAACAAAAACCTATAGCCTAAACAGGTTTCATAGTTCTGAACTGTATATAAAAACTAATTTGACAAAGCAAAACATGGCAATCTAAAATACATAACTTTAACCAATTTTCACCTTTAAGGAAAGACAAATATTTAAATTTTGCTGAAAAGCATTCTGAAGAAAGTTCAGGATAATATTTAAACTATTTTTTAAATACTATAAAATTATATCATAATCCTTCAAATGAACTATAAACTCTTAGTTATATTAACATAATGTATATATTTTATTAATATATATAAAAGACTTAAATTTTTTAAAATATCTCACTTGCATGTATCCATATGAAAGCATGTATTCAAAAAGGAGCAATCCCCCAAAGATTCATCTGTATGACTTTGTATGATTTTTTTGAAATGTAGCTTCTTGCAGTTGTACGTTTGCGTGTCCGTTTGTCCGTCGTTATCTTGCGTTTTGTATGCGCGTACGCATTCGGCCCGCGTTCCGTGCGGACAGAATTCCATTACTTGTGCACCTAAAAAAGAAAAGAGTTAGAAATTAAAATATGTAATTTTTACTAAGCTATCAATAAAACACTGAAGTATAAATTTAAACTAAATTTAAACTATAAATGTAATCGTTTAAAAAAAATAAATTATACCAAAAGATTAGGACCAAATAAAAATGAAGTGTAAAGACAAGTATGTATAAAATACTGGTTCAGTTCAAAATTCAATATCTAATATATAAATGTTATTTGCATTATATGTTTCATCGGTATTTGTATAATATGCCTCTTTTGCTAACCAAATATTTAAATAATAAGATTGAATTAATGAGATAAAATAAGTATTTTTTTAATTATTAAAATTAAGATATTAATAATTAAAAAAATAAATATAAAGATATTAACAATAATAAATTAAGATATTACCTCCTTGGCTCTTAAATTTATCTGCCAAAGACTTCTCTTTAGCTGTGGGTTTGCTAAGCAGATCCATGATTTCTTCACCTACCCTCTTTACAGCTTTTTCTCTACTTGACGGCATTGCTAGCAATGACTGAAAAATAATGGATTAAATAAAAAACTTCACCTTAGAAGTGGTGATATTAGCCTTAAAGTCAGCAATTTAATAATTTTAATTTGTAAAAACTTTGATTTAGATATATATAAGAGGTATGTTATAAACAAATAATCTCAAAAGGGATTAATTAAAAAATTCAAATAACCTTAAGTATATCATGTGCATACTTTTGATACTCTGTTTCAGATTATTCTATAGACCTTTTGTAATTGTTTAACCGACTACCTTACCATAATATCTGTGGTTCCTTTGGCTGCCTTTTTTTCATCTGCATTTGTTTTTGAAACCTTTTGTTTCGGTCCCTCTATGGGTGATTCATCACCTGAAATAAATTGATGTAAATTAAAATGTGTCGTCACAAACAGCAAAGTTCCAGTCTGAATTCTAAATTTGAACTGATTTACATTGAGTGTTCAAAATCACACAGAAACACAAAACTAAGTATAGTTTGAAATTATACTAGATACAACACCACTGGTTATTTTAAGTTTATTCAGTTTTACTTAAAATGAGTAACATAGCCATAATAGTTAAGATGGTTACAGTAGTTTGTATTATTTGTAGTTTTAGTATTTGAAATATATAATTATGTGCAATAAAAGTCACTAATTTAATTAAATAATTTCATACTATTTTGCTTTACATTTATCTACAGTGTTGTACAAACAGATTTTAAGGATTAACCTTTTCTCTTATTAGTATTATTTTGTTCTTCCATTAGAGCTGCTAACACTGCAGCTAGCCGTACTGATTCCGCACTCACTACTTCAATACCAGCATCTGTTGTAGTCTCAGTTCGCTCTTTTATACTAAAATGTATTAATATTATTTAAAAACAATTAATCCCTTGTACAGTTTTCTACATTGAAATGTTATGACTTAAAAGAAATTAAATAAATATATTTTTTTAGGATAGGTACTAAAGTAAAATTTAGGCTCAGAATAAAATGAGAAAAGTCTACACATAAATGTGATTATTACAACCACAAAAAAAAAAATTACAATTGTCTTTCAAAATGTTAAATTTTACAAACAACAAACAGTTTTTAAAAGACAAGAAACTTCTAACTAAAATTATAGATTTAACAATTCTAATAAAGGGACCGATTGCTTACATTATAAGCTTCTGAGTTGCAAATTTCTGCAGCAAGCTGGCCACAATGCCTGTATCAACATCTCCCAAGCCAGGCAGTAAGGCACTGGCAGTAGCTGGTAACTGTAGCTGCATGTCTGACAACACTTGCAAGAGTCGGACTTCTAGTGACGCTGGTGGAATTGGTACTTTTGATTTTTCTGATGTTGCTGAAATTCAACGTGTCAATCAAGTAAGTCATCATTAGAATCTTAGGCCATCTAGACTTGCACTTCAGTTAAAGTGTCCAAGCGGGCTTATGTTGCTTAATTAATAAAGGAGTCCTATGGTAAGCTGATTAAGATATAAAGAATAATTATTTATAGCTGTTATAAATATATAATTAACGGCTTACATTCCGATTTCGGTGCCGGGCTTGCACATTTATCTTTCCTATTTGGAGATCCCTCATTTTTGTCGCTTATAACATTGGAACCTAAAATACTTTGTCGCTCCTTTTTGCGTTTCTCCAATTTTTCTCTTAGACTTTTCGTTTTACTTTTTACCGCTTGTATTTCCTCCCATGTTTCAGACATGCTTGGTAGTACTACTATTTAGTATTTACTTTGTAGCTTAGTAAGTAATAAAAAGCAAGATAACCTTTAATTGGCACTATGTTTGAATTCTTTAGTAAGGGAAAAATCAAAACAATTCATTATTCAATTCTTTTAATTCCTAATAAAGAGCAATTTCATCTGACGAGTTATAATTGAACCGAAAGTGAACTATGAATACAAAAACATTTCGATTGTCAAAGCTTTTCAAATTTCAATATAATTGTCAAACTCAAGTCTCAAACAATGCCAGTTGTCATACAATAGATAATAAAATCTTATTTATATATTTAAATGACTAAGAATAGTCTAGTGAGGATGCCGTCTGCATTGCACACGATATAAGATAAAGGATAGGGCAAAAACGAAAAATACACATACTGGCCACATATTGAATCGTTTAAACACTATACGTCAATATTGAATATTTCTTGTCTCTCAAAGCCGTGGGCCGTCATTAGAAAACTTGTATAATAAAAATCTTATTTTTAATAAAAAAATAATAATATCTAACGTAAAGTATGAGTTTCGCCCCTGAATTGCGTACTCATGCACAAAAAGTATGTACTCTATATAAGAAGTGTATGCGAACAATTGAAGGTTATTACGTTGCAAGGTAAAATATTATGTATTAGTTTTTTAAAGCCGTCTTCTTTACTGTTCTATCGTTTTTTTAACTTACACCCAAGAACAAAAATCTGTGTATTCATAATTTCAGGTTCATAATTCGTTATCACCAAGTGATTCTGAGGAAGCAATTTGATGATAATAAATGTGTCAGTGATCCAAAGGAACAGCGTCGTTTGTTACGAGTTGGAGAACGAGAGCAATGGCTAAAACAATATCCTTTTCCTTTGGCTAAGTGTAATTTTTTTCTTATTATATACTAGACATCGATTTTATACGATAGAGAAAAGTAGACGTAATATCCTCTGAGTATAATATATATAATTGACTCTATTTTTCTAGTTCCAAGATCGATTGGACTTGCTGGTGGCGTTGCTTACGCACGTGTTGTAACTCCTCCAGACTGGGTTCTTGACTACTGGCATCCACTTGAGAAAGCACAGTATCCAGAATACTTCGCCAGACGCGAGTGCAGAAAAAATGACTATATCGATAAGTGGAGGAAGGGAACTTTGATGTAGTTCATGTTGAAATAATATGCACGCTAAATCTTTTATTATTCCCATCTAAATATTTTTATATTTAAACAATGGAAAAGAGAGAGAATTAAGTGCTGTTGAAACTTTGTGAGTTTATTTTGTAAGCCGATAAAATTACTAGGTCAAAAATTAAAAGTTATTTTATAATAAAATTTGATATTATTTTATCTTTTCATAAAAACGAACTAACGAATAAGTTATTTTTATATATTCCTTTGACTACAGAGTACTTTTGTGCTTTCAATTGTTAACTGACAAGAAATCGCCCCGCAGCGCTCTGGGCGCTCGTTGACGCTTGACAAGTTGGCATTGCGAATTATTTTAATTTTTAAAGCATGGTTTGGTTTAGTGTTTACTCCAGTCCAAGACAACTTTATAAATAAATATTATTTCTTCCATTTGTGATGTGAGACATTTTAGTGTATACCCAGGATTCAGTGGTTCTGGTTTATAATTTAGAGAAAATTTTAGACTAAATTGAACTAAAGATGTGTGATGATATTCAAAATAAATCTAAAAGCATGACCGAAGAGGAGAGGTTGGCTCTGTGTCAAAAATTAGATAGGGAGCTAGACGACTTTATTGATGGTTTAGAAAAGAAAAGATATACAGAAGGATGGCCAGAAGATAGGTGGGAGGTATAAACGTAGATATGTTTTGTTTTATTTATTATGTATCTCGCAGATTCTCTCGTGATTCTTGACTAGTATATATAAACTATATTATTATTGAGTTGAGTTATAATTTACGTCGGTTATAGTTTACGTCGAAAATGTAGTCATATAAATCTTTTAGGAAGAAATGGATAAACATCCATTTTTTATGAAAACTGCTCCAAATGGTGATGAAATGTCACCTTTAGCTGAAGGTTTAGCAAAACTCAAATATGATCCTGATGAAAACACTCCATTAGAACTTGCTACTAATTACAAAGAAGATGGCAACTTTAACTTTAAGCATAAAAATTATAGGCTGGCTATATTGGGGTAAGTTGTATTTTTGGATGTATGTAATTTAATTTTTTGTCATTTTAGTTTTTGTTGAAAGTGTAATTAGGATTATGTATCTGGAATTTTTTCTACCTTATTCTTTTTTGCAGATACACAGAGGGCATTAGAGTAAGATCAGATAATGCAGAAATAAATGCAAGTCTTTATAATAATAGGGCAGCTTGTCATTGGCATTTAAAGAATTATAGATCTTCTTTATTTGATAGTGAAAGAGCTTTAGCATTTGATTCAGAACATACTAAATCAAGGCTGAGAGCTGCAAAAGCAGCATTGGAGATTGCCTTATATGATAAGTGTATAGAACACTGTGAAAAACTACTTGCGAAAGAAAAAAGTAAAGAAGCCACCGAACTTTTAAATACTGCTAAAAAGAAAAAACTAGTACAGGAAAGAGATGCCAGAAAAAAAGAGAGGAGGGAAAAGAAAAATGAAGACACTAAAAATGCAATAGTTAAAACCATTATTGAAAGGGGTATTAAGATTTCAAATTGTGAAGATGAAGATGATATAGAATTGTCAAAATTAGAGCCATGTTTACCAGGAGCACAAGATGCAATTGTATATTTAGAAAATGGAGTGCTTAAGTGGCCTGTCTTGCTATTATACCCTGAATTTCAAATGACGGACTTCATAAAAGCCTGTCCGGAAAATGTTCCTTTGATAAACCAGTTAGAGCAACTGTTCCCAGCACCATGGGACGAGGAAAATAAATATCATTCAGGATCTATCAATATTTATTTTGAAGGTTGGGATAAAATGCCACATGTAGTTGATCCATCAAGGAATCTTGGAGACATACTAATTGCAAAATATTTTGAATTAAAGGCTGGGACACCTGCATTCTTTGTATTGCCAAGAGGAAGCAAAGTTGAGAGACGGTTTTTGGAGACCTATATATAAGTGTTTTAAGTGCTATTATATTGTTGCGCTTATTTAAAAAATATATATAAATATATTTAAGTTGCGTTATCTGTAATTGTCTTTTATTATTTGATATTTTTATAAATTCAGAATCAAGGTACACTTTGATTACAGTTTTATAAATTTGAATTAATAGAGATGTTTCAATTGCTAGAAGCATGAGGTAGACAAAAGATTTAAATAAACTATAAAAATTCAAACAATATATTATGTTTAAGTATCTGTATCATCTTCCATGTCATAATTCTGATGAGGGTAGAATGAGCCAGGAGGGTCGAAATTACCTTTCTCCTCTGTTAGTGGGGAATATGGATGATGGGGCATAGCACCCATCCATTGTGGGTACCAGTATAGACCCTGAAAAGCAAATAGTATACATCTCATCTATATTTTACCTATGCTGGATTCACATAGGAAATAATAAGTGTGTTAAGGTTTTCAAATAATCTCTGTATTACATAACTGTCACACACAGACAGTAGTATAAATACATTACAAATGTGTTAATGATTCCATATTTGAATAATTATTGGATTATTATAATTAATAGAATCAGATGTTACCTTGCAGAAGTCCATAGTATTTCTTAAACATTTGTCTATTAGGGTTTTGTTTTGGATTATTTTTTGGTTTTATGTACATACCTTTGTTCCTCCTGCAGCGTTGCATGTAAATCTGTCATCATGTAATTCCACTGTATCCAAATAGCTTTTTCCAGCTATCGAGCCGTAGTTAGGTGGGTACATAAACAAACATCCTTCTAGGATATCTACAAGCCAATTAATTTTATAATACCTTTTTTAATAAAATAAATATTTTGAAACCATTTGTGAAGAATTAAAGAAAATCCCGGGTTTTAAATTCATCGCTTGAAAATTGGGAAATCGCTGACTCGTATCATTTGTAGGGGAGAAATATTTTATTGAATTTTAATAAAACATATGTGTACCATGTATGCGAATTTGTAGTACACATATGTTTAAGTCATATATAATTGTATTATATCGTCATAAAAGAATGCAACGTACAAGGAACAGTAATATTTTCTTCATCGAAGCCATCTGGTTTTGGCGTGGGTTCTATGTAGGGCGGTACAGGGTCAATGCCTGTTCCTGGATCGCCAGGTATTAAAAATGGCCCTGGAATATATATTTAATATGAATAATATTTCAAAATATTTCGCATACGTTAAGTTATTTATATTTTAAATCTAACCTCCATAGTGATTCGTATAATTCCATTCGCAAACGTGATGGTCGCAAACAAGTGGCGTGTTTGCCTCCTTCGTATAATACGTGTTACCATTTGGTGTTGTCTGGGAAAAGGATTTTTTTTACTCACACACGGTACATAATGTAAGCTATTTATATAAAACCTTTATGAAACAAAAGATTACAGGATCCGATATATCGTGAATCGAGATTTGCTCTGCTAATTATCACCGCGGTTTCAACCGAGTTATTTATCCGGGAATACAACCTTCTTAGTCAAGCGTAAATAATGTTTTTCAACGCCTACCGTGCACGCTGTAAAGTACGCGAAACGTCGGAAACATTTAGGATAATGTAAAATATATTGAAATTTTGGAAAAATACATAACTTAAATCTGTTCATAAAGTGTTTTTCTTTAATTTTTTTTTTCAATTCCAACGAGCAGTTTGACACTCTCAGCTTTAATAATTACTTAGTTTATTTTGTCACGCGTAAAGCGCTCTCTCAATGAGAGATCAGCCCATGAATGGTTGAATTTTTTATATTGTAGTACAAGTTAGTAGTAGGAATATAAGAAGGTTTGGTAGGAAGAATCAGAAGTGAGGATGAAGGTTCTAAGAAACTTACTAGTAGGAAATCATAATGTCTGTATCTCAGGCCCTGAATATTGAAGTCAAAAATAAATGAACCGGAAGCGATGATACAGGCAGTGGCAGAGAGTGGTGGTAGTTTGTACATAATCAGACCGCATTTGACTATAGCCTTCGGTAGAGTTGAGACGTCTCTTTCCCGTTGTAGTAGCTTTTTAAAGGGAAATCTGAAAAATTATTAAGAAGATCCAAAGTAGAAATTGACACTATTTTGTAATTACTATACTTTTGTATTCAAAGTGTTACTAGATATATATTTTATTATATTTCTAACTTTTATTGACCCTAGTGTTAATATTCTATTTGAAAAAAAGAATTGATTATTTATAATGTATGTATGATATTAAATATTTACATCGTAGTCAAGGCCCACACATTTAGAAAACGTGAACAAAAAGGATTTTTTTGCGAGTAAAATATTAAAATTAGATTAAAAAAAACTGTGCCATTGGAAAGTATACTGTATAATATTTAAAGAAAAAATACTTTATTCACGGATTAAGCTATGTATTTTTACAAAATTTAAATATATTTTACATTATTTTCAACGTTTCGACGTACTTTACAGTATGCGTGGTCACGGTAGACAATTCCATTTTGTAAAAATAATAGCTTAAATGAGAATGTAAACAAGGAAATTATAGAATGTGAATGTCTAGCAAAAATGTTATTAAGAAATGGATTGTAATATGAATTAATAAAAATGTACGAAGAATAATGTAATGTAAGAAAGAATGTATTTTGAATAAATAAATAAACATACACAAGGACCTTGATAGGCAAATGTCAAGGGTGAGGTAGGCCGAGTAGGCAGGGGATTAAAAACAAAATAGCTTAATCCGTTAATAAACTGTTTTTCTTTAAATGAGTAATAGCTATGTGAATAAAATATCACGTATAGTATTGTTAAGCCGTTTACTTGTCCAATTCATACATATATAAGCGCTATGCCGAACGCATCGAACATGTCTACGTACCTAAATATACAAATCCCCATGTGACATTCCAAGCCATGAATATAGTTGTCCGTTGGGAAGGAAATGCTCGGATCATCGAGGAGGTAGTACTTCTGCTCATCGTGATAATGCAAGAAGCCCAGGAACACAAAGGATCTGTCTTTGCAGTATGGTGCAATTCCTTTTCCAATATTGTATATGTCACTGTACAGTTCGGATAGGAATATGTAGACGTTCTTGCCGCAGTAGTATTCTGAAACGATTGAAGGGCGAACTTTAGGTTAAATACGAGCTGAGACGTATCTCGATTATATTTTGTTTATATTGCTGCAAAATGAGTACGATCTCGCTTATATTATAGATATCACACGAAACAAATTGTTTATTTATTAATTTACTAAACAAAACAGCGTTATTAAACATCTTAATATATAAACCATAGACCAGTGTGAAAGCAGTAAGTACTCCTCGAAAAACCCTCAACCACTCAACGCACGTTTCGCTCCGACACCGGAGCATCATCAGGAGGGATGTTGCCTCTACGAACAGCGTTTACTCATCGAAAGCTGTTCGTAGAGGCAACTTTTTGAACTATGGACTTCCGAAAAAAAAGAAAGGCCTGTTTCATTTAATTATATCTTAATATATATAATTCCTGTCACGATGCTTGTTCGCGATGGACTCTTAAACTACTTAACCGATCTTAAATTAAATTGGCACACCGTGAGCAGTCTGGTCCAACTTAAGAGATAGGATAGCTTAGATCTTTAATTATAGTCGCAATTTTATTTTATTGCAAATTATTTGTCTCTAAGCCGTAAAACGACAAACGTGTCATATAAAGATTAATTTATTAACCTAAATAAAGCATACTTTTATTGTTTAAAACGCTTTCGATTATAAACATATCCCCGCACACTTAAAGCTGATAATTATTTGTATTGAACTAAAAAATGATTGCTAGAAATCACATGTATGGCAAAACAACGTTTGCCGGGTCAGCTAGTATCGTATAAAATGTAATTGCTATAACTTAAGCCAAAATAATGTTACAATGTATATAAAAATACACGAAATAGGAATACATTAAAAGATGAATAAAAGCCTGGAAGCGAAGTGTCATGTGAGTGTGTGTGGTGTGAATGTGGGGTGGTGTGCTTAAATTAACCATTTGTGGTGTTTTTAACTTTGGTGTTAAACGAAATTCTTGTTAAATAAATCGAGGTCCAAAAAATCATGGTTATACGTCCGGGCTGCACGAAGTAGAACTGAGTTCCAAGCGTAAGTTGTCCTTGCACGAGGAACAAGGATTAGGGCACGACTTCGAGTCTGGTAAGTAAGTACGAGTAAGTACTGAGTAAGTACGAGTTTGAAAAAAACACCAGTTTTGGTGATGGCATTTATTTGTCTAGTTATGTGTGTCATTGATAAATAAATATCGATTTGAGGATTTGTTCTTAGATTCAGTGGAAATAGTTATTTTATTAATTCAATAAAAGTTTGGTCCTGGACACAAAATATTTTTAAAACGCAGATTAAAAAAGTGTCAGGCCTTTATTAGGGACTGTAAGAAGTGTTAATGGACACTATTCTTATGTTATATATTCTTTGGCAATTTAAGTTAGATGTAAAATACTCATTAGTCTTTCTCTAGGCTAGATCGTAATCTTTTAAATGATTTTTCTCTGTGAAGGCAATTCATTCCTATTAAAAAAAATATGGAAATCACCTTGACTTATATAAAACTCGGTAGGCACAGGTCCACCAGTGTAAGTGGCTCTTCTCTCAGCTGCGATGGAGTTATGGTTCTCGTACATCGTCAGCATATTATCCAATACATCGTCGAGGGTTATTAATAAAACCTATGAAAGTTCCGAGGCAAGTAATGTGTAATAACAACGGCGACATTTTTTTTACAAAATATATAATTATAAATAATAAATAAATATTAATATATAAATCTGGGATCGATAATGTTTTAATAATCGAGTCTATTATTAAAACATTTTCTAGATGGTGCAGTAATTTTATTATGGCAGCCTATTTTAGTTTGCCCTCTATTTTTTTAGATTAATAACACCCTATGTACAGAAAATAATATATATATATATATATATATATATTTATATATAATATAAATAATAATTTTACAGTTGTCTCTCAATATGTATATTTATTAGATTGCTTAAGCCAGGAAATTTATTAATTTCATAATCATTTCTGAAGAGGCAGGTGAGGCTTTTGTGCCTGACTCATGCCTTAGTTTTTGATCGTATGCCTCACGATGTTTTCCTTCACAAGTGAGTGTTAAATTGCACACATAACTGGAGCATTGATAGGATTCGAACGCACGACCAATGTTGATAGTTAAGACGTTTTCAAAAGGTGTGTGTGTTCTAATTATAAATACTTGATTGAAATGTAAATATTTACCTTCAGTTCTTGAATATGCAACTTGATAAACCTTCCCAAATGGTCAGACGCAATGTGAACTCTTTCGTTTATAAGGTACTAAAATAAACATACAAATAGTTTGACAAATCCCGAGTACATAAAGAGCGTTTCCCAATAAATAAAGTTTGTTAACATTTTTATGATAATGTGTAGAAATATATGTGCCATTTTCTCGACAAGAGAATAACTCTACAGACTTTACTAACTGTGTACAACTATAACCATATACAAATATTCTAATCTCAAAGAAATCGTATCAATTCTTACGTGCGATGTTGATCAAACCTTCCCAGTCTATTCCGCTCCTCTAATCATAGAGTCACGCGCCAAAGGTGAAGGTATTTATAGCATAAATGATACACTTTATACCTGATCTTCGGCAGTCTTGATTCTCATCATCTCATTCTGGTATAGCCACAAATTATCCAGCTTATCCGTCGGGTCGTGTCCATAAATTTCAAACGCGTCTATTATCATTGCCAATGTTAAATTCTCGTTGGGTTCCAGGCAGCACGGATGGTTTCTTATATTGTAAGGGTACTATAATGTTAAATAAGTACTATAAAGACGCAAAATTACTGAGCTAAATAAATTTACTTGGTGAAAATCCAGATTTGTATTCGTTTTTACTCTTACAATATCGTTTCTCATAGCTTTTATATTATGAGTGGACGTAAATACCTTATAATCGAAAAATATACTTATTTTTCTATTATAAGTACTTACGTCCATCATACGTTACGTTACGTTTCTCTATTCTATTCATTTGAATCTTTACTGTTGTATGTTGCTGTAACTACTTATATACCTTTGTTATAATATATATTAAACGCAAAAGTATAATATAAGTACTCTCTGTAACTTATGCATATATAATTTTTATAGTTTAATTTCTTACATACAGTTATCTGTAGCCAGATGATACATAGTAAGAGCAAGACGGAGGCGTGAATGAGGGCGGCCATTTTCGCAACATGGCGACCAAAATGAACGCTAGAATGCCAATTAGCCGCGGAATTTGTTATTAAATTGCCAATTATTTTTAAACAATAACTTTTATAGTATTTTAAAGGCTGCATATTTTTTTTTCAATTACTTTTATTCATGTAGCTTAGACCCTTTCTGTGATACCTGTGTACATTTTTACTGTACATATTATATGACCATGCTTCTACACATCTTGTGTTAATTACGTCTCATAAAGTTCTCAATTTAAGAAGAATAAATAAAACAATATTCAAATAACATCTCATATTCATTAAAATACACACCTAACCTTTAATTTATCACAAAACATATTGAATACATTGTTATCAATAATTGAATTTATTGCGTCGTTATTTCTAGAAATTATTTTTTAAATAGCACAGCGATTAAAAAATTATTCACCTGCGATAGATGCTATGGTATAACGTCAAATAATCTTTTTTGCATTTCTGACAATAGAGAGAACCATTATTATCCATAGACTTAAATATATCCATGAAGTGATTAATTTTTCGTGTAGGGAATTATATGTAAACTATACCAATACTGAACATAATAATTATTCTCTTCTTTTCTGAAAATACTAACTGGATCTAGGATTTCATTCTCTATCTATGGAAGACGATTTCAACACATAATATAACTACTCGTTAATGAACAAATTATCCTAAATTATAGCAATATATTTAGTTATAATTAGTGCTATTCTATACTGCTTTACAACAACAAGACTGTCTGAATAAGACAGACCATATACTAATGTCGCGTTTTAATTGGAGAATTACTTATTTATATTTTTGTATACATTTTTTCTTGTATTGTCTATTAATATGTGTATATATGTAATTTTTATTGTTATTGTCTTTTAATTTACATATAACAGTCAGTAATATTTCAAGTAATGTTTTGAATTAACAATTACATGGCTACGCAATTTTAAGCGTTAAAAACATCAATATAGAGTATATTTCTATTGTTTGCCAAAATGTGTAAATATGAAACTTTAAAAATACAATTTATGGAAGACTTCGTTGTTAAAGGTTTAAATATTTGGAAGACGCTTGATTCTTATCATCTATCAATGTTACAATACAGACATACAGTCAATTTTATAATAATTGTCATAAATATATAATATGAATTATTTTGGAAGACATTGGATATATCAGCAACAAGTTTAAATTCTTAACAGCTAACTCTAAGTTACAAAATCACATCAGACTAAATAGTGGCAAAATGTTGCCGTAAACAACTCGCTGGGATTTTAAATAATAGACACTTAATATGCATTATTCTAAAAATAGTTCAACAATTACTTAAAAATTAGAACTACTAAATTAAAACGGTAATCCTATTTTGAAGGCTTTTACGAGAGCAGAACCAGAATCGTACATACCAATCAGGCCGAATAACACGCCTAAACCTATAATGAAGTAGTCATATGCAACGGTGGTACTGTCGAGCTGATTGGCCTTCAATTTCAAATGGAAGTATGCAGGCCAAATGAAACTCAACATCGTACCAGTGAAACTACCAATAAATCCCATAAGTATTAGGAAATGTGGAATAAATACGGCCATCAGGATTGTAAACATTATCACACCGAGTCGCCATGCGAGACCCCACACTTTCAGCTCACCATCCAACGCGTAAATTGGGGGAAAGAGAGTCTTCGGTTTCCCACGAAATAGAACACGTTCAAGCAAATCACAGGCTGCGTAATAAGGGAGGGGGTAACTCAATACAGCCTTAATCACGAGGAAGAAGTTAACAAGACCCTTGAAACCAGCAGATCTAAGGTTATTGGTTATAACCTGCTGCGTATCGTTTTGGAATGTCAGAAAGCAGACATAACCGAAAATTGCTTTAAATGCAGCAGCGGCAATGTGTGACCAATTTAACATCCACTCGAACTTTGATCTATCTTCCATGTTCCCCTCCAAGGTGGGCAAGAATATTTGGGAAGTATACGAGAAAACGATCACACCCAAACTGATGGGGAAGTTTTCCAAATCAAGATTCCATTTGACTTTGGACCAGCCCCATTCACCTATATAGAGAATGCAGTAACCAAGAACAATAGCGTTTATTATTAAGTGGCTCATAGTACACCAGAACGACAGCATACTAACGCTTTTGAGGGACTTCAAGAATGCCAAAGGCAAAAGGAATATACCTGTTAACATCATCCAGGATCTGGTGTCGATAGAGCCATCGGGAAAGGTCCCAATCATTAAATCCCCACAAACCACAACATACAGGATGCATGTCATTAGAAGTTCAATTATTTGAGCGATGTTAACAATTTTGGCGCCATACTTCCTTCCGAAGCATTCCTTAGCGATGCTGACGTAAGAGTCACGGACTCGCACCCTTTGACCAGAAACTGGATCATCTTCGTACAGGCAGTCTACTAGAATTTTGCCCGTGTAACAGCAGATGTGGGCAATACCAACCATGGCAGCAATTGACCAGTATCCTCCTTGGAGTACAGCAAACGGCAATGACACAACGAACATTCCCTGTATACAAAAATGTCGATATACATTTTGTAGTGCTATTAAATAATACCGAATACAATTGCAGTACCTGAATAGCATTTGTAACGTTCCAGGCAGCCTGAAACTCATTAATTTTAGCACCTGGTTTGCCACCGCCTTCTTCAAACCCACCCTCTTCAGATGAGGCGTAAAAGTCAACGCTTTGCATGCTCTGTGTTCTGAAAAGTTTTGCTTTTTAATGCTACTTAACCTTTTGAACTGGAGAAATGTGATATTGAGCTCTGTCATCTCCAAGGCAAAAAAAAAACTTATGAAAAAATAAACATCAAAAAATCACAAAATCATTCACCATATTGATAAAAAAAAAAGGAATTTTACAAACAATACTACAATAGTGTTTTAATACCTGGGAGCGCCATCTTGCTGGGGATATGTGTTTTGATAGCTCGTAAAGGAATCTTCAGCCTGCAGCTGTCCGCTCAGAAATGGGTTGGTCGGGTTCGTAGATTGGTATGAGGGAGATGTTGTCTCGTTCATTGTAGATAGCTCACAGCTTTCTCCCATGTCTATTATAAAAAAGAATTACGTATCAAGATTACAGAACACATCACGTAGGATAGTTGTTAGTGTTTAATTGATTCTAATCTTTTAATTACCTGCATTAGCAAACCGGACATTTTGTGGTGGGCGCGGTGCACTCCCCGGCCGTTCTGGTACTTGCTGTCTCACTGTCTGCATGGCTACATCCAGCACATTCTTAATAGGTGGCAACTTGAAACGCCCGACATTGATCATTTTCGATTCTTTTTTCAAAAAATTCTATATTTAAAATTTGACGTAAGAGGAAGACATAGATTATTTAAAACTATTCTTAACTATACTGGAAGACTTCGTTACACTAATTTCTTTTTATTACATTTTACATCTACACTAAAACCGTATCTTTACTTGTTTTGCTTTAGGTTTACTTAAAATTTGATGTTTGCGTTCATTTTGGATTGGTTTAATCGCATTACACGGTTAATGTAACATTTTTTCACGGTTTTTGTGGGAATAATGCGAGATGGCTGGATTCTGGAGACGTACCGTAACCGACGCGAGGGACGTGCGCGGGAAAGCGATCGATAGGCTCAGAACAGTTTTCATATTACGATATTAAAGGGATAACTTTTATTATTGGTACGGAATGACAACATAATGATCTTCTTTAATGATTATTTGATACAAGTTAAATGTACGTAATGAATTAGGTAAATAAAGATTATATACTGACAATACTTAACTATATGATTTACTAAACGTCTGATATTTTAAATCCTAGTAAAAGTAATTTGTAACGCTTATATCCTTATAAGTAGTTTTTTTATTGACAAATTATATAGGTTCAGGTTTATAACTGACTTATATGATCTAGTATATTTATATATGTATTGAAAAAAGTTTGCCACTTTGCACACTCATACATAAAGGTCATTAAGTTTGTAAGAAATTCTCCTTACATAAAATATATATAATATAAAAATAACAATCAAAAGTAGGTATATTTTTGTTGCTACATACTTTGTCTATTAATACACCATATTATATTAATATTACTTAGATAATTCCGCATATAATCGTATGACATGTACCATAATCGTACTGACAAAACAACGCGATTCATTTCAATAGACATCTTAAACATTTTTGCTACATTTATTTGGCTCATTCCTAAACAAATTAAGAAAGAAAACGATGTAGTCTCTCTGCATCTACTATCGCATCTTGGAGAGTGTTCGGGTTCATACAGCTGAACGCTACGATAAGAAAATTCATGAAATTCCCAACCGACGACGGTTCTCAGTATCTCGACGACCGCCGTTCCATAACTAAGCGGTTTAGAAGGCACTTTCTGTCCACTCATGAAGAACCAGCTGCCAGTAGATGTACTACCGTACCACTACAACTTAGTAAACTTCAAGAAAAAAGAATTTCGTCATCTAAAAGACCGGCAACGCAATTTTGAGCCCTGGGGCGGCTGTATTAATTAAGATCAAAAGAGCCTCCTGGCCCTTTACATTTTACGTTGTTGTTTAACAACATCCCTATTTTACAGCATAATAAACTTTTTGTCAGAATAATAAATCAATAAATCACGGGAGAAGCCATGTTGCGTTACTAAATTAAGAAAATTGTTATTTTTAATAAGTCAATTTAATGTTAGTAAAATTTTATGACTTTCTAATCTGTTTTGTGCATAGTCGGGGTAGCGATATGTTTGCAAACAGTGTGGCAGTATTTTTAATATGTTTTACGTTAATAGTAAGTCTTAAATCTTAACTTACACAATTCAGACTTAAGTTCTAAGATTCAGAATTGGTGGTAAAGAAGTTCAAAATAAAAGACTATGATTCAATCCAATCAATCATTTAAACATTAACTATTTTGTGTACACTTAAATATCTTTCTGTTGGTAGAAAGCATACGATATTCGCAAGCACCCATGCTGCCAAGAGCCCACAGACAATATAACTCTAGCAATGATTATAGACGCGTATGAGATCTATGGCCACGATCCGACCGATAAATTAGACCACCTTGCCCATTATCAAATTGAGATGACGAAAATTAAACGGGCTGCTGATCAGGTAAATTTTGAAAGTGTATTTCGACCCTTTAAACCTTTGAATCGCTTGTCGGATTGTCGATCTGCCATCTTTTACTGTTCCTCTTGACTCTCTTCCTTTACGCAGAGATCTTGCTTCACTGTGCGAATTTAACAAAATGTACTATGGTGAGTGTGTTTCTGAACTGCTTCGGTTGATCCCTGCTGCATCGTTCCATCATCGCACGATCCGCACTGACTCTGCATTCCATCCTCACCATCTCGATGGATGGAAACTTCCACAGTTCGCTTTACAAGACATTTTCTCTTGCGAACAAGTGAACTGTGGAATCGACTCTCAGCGGATGTCTTCCCTACGAGATACGACCGACAAGTCTTCAAAAAGGGAGCGTACACCTTTCTTAAGAGCCGGCAATGCAACCAATAATGGGTATTTATGCGCTGCGGCTGTTGCTACTTAGGCGGGTGGGTGGCCTAAGTAGCAACAGCTCGTTTGCCATTTTATACAAAAAAAAAAACAACGTTGAATTAATTTTAGTTAATTTCAATTAACCCTGAATCTTTTATTATGAATTTTGCGGAAGTCCATAGTACAAAACCCCAATTGACCAATGAGTCTCATCTCATCAAACGCTGTTCGTAGAGGCAATATCCTGATGATGCTTCGGTGTCAGAGTGAAAAGTGCGTCGAGTGGTTTTGGGTTTTTCGCGGAGTATTGTTTGTATATTGGTCTATTAGGGTTTTGTAAACTTTTTTAAACTTTCGATTTTTATGAAACTCGGTTTGTAAATCAATAGATTCAAACAACAATTCAAATATTTTCTTTCACATTTTGTTACAGTACTTAATAAATGAGCATGTTCACATAGCTACCGATCATCTGGGAAGGTTTATCAATATGCATATAAAAGAATTGAAGGTAAATTATGTGATTGATAACAAAGTTTCGTATGGACTTTCTTTTCGATAATATTGTAGACAACATTTGGTAAAAAGTCGTAGTAGTTTGAAATGATTCTCGCATCGCAATAATACAATTACAATATAGGAAATTTTAGAAAATCGTAAGTGTGTTTATATTCGATAAATAAATACCGAACTTTAGGTGCCCTATATAGACATATATTTTAATATTTAATAAAGTAGCATATAAGGGTTTTATTCTTAATAATTTGTATGGAAATGTCAAGTAGTAAGACAATATGTAATTACGAATTATAGTCCTTAGATCAGTCTTAGTTGCTATTGCTACTTCTAGGTCTTACTCATCGCTCTAGACGACGCAATAGACAATATGTTGACGATGTACGACAATCACGATACGATAAAGACAGAACGAGTAGCCACTTATAATGCTGGAGCAGGTGGCGCTGTCCCTAGCGAGTTTTATATGAGTCAGGGTATGTTCCTTCAACTTCACAGTACACTAATAGTTTTCTTTATATTTAAATTGGCTAACTGCGAAAGAGTCTTTAACCCAGCATATCTTCAATTCAAAATACGAATGCCTTTACAGACTCCTGAAGATTCATTTTCTTTACGCCGCCAATGTATTCACTGTTTTCAGAGTACTATTGTGGAAAAAATGTGTATATATTTATATCACAGTTATATAGCGATATATATGATATGGGAAAAGGTGTGCCGCCATATTGCAAGGATCGTGGATTCCATTTTCTCGGATTCGTTCATTTTATGGATGACAATAAGTACTTTTTGGAGGAGGACCCCAATGTTGCATTTCAAATGGATAATTTTATACATGGTCTTGAATGTCATGCTGGTGTGTGTATATATAGGTGAGCTTTATTTTACAAAATATATATACATTGCATATTATTATATGCAGTGGATTAAGTTGTGAATGACAATAATATTTATAACATGGATCGAGACTTTGCTAACTTTTACTAAATATATATACAAGAGGGAAATAATAATAATGATTTTAGTCCAAAAATATTCTCGAACACGTCGTCCACTGAGTGCAGGAAATAGTTTTAATAGCTTCTGAATTTTACTTCATAAGTAGATTTTGCGATACTTACAGCATAGATAAAATTTTTAGAAAACAATTGTATAGTTACTTAAGCCTCTCTTCCTGTGCTAAATTGAACTATTTTAATTAAAACTAAACAGATAATGTATTACCTGTTGAACGTTTAAAATATCTTCGACCATCTATACCACTGATATGAATTATAAATGAAACCGTTTACGTAAATCTAAAATGTAAATACGAAAGTAAAAATAGTTTTATTTGTATCGATTTTACTTAGATTCCCATTCAAAAAAGGTCTGCAACACATCCGCGATGTCTCAACACTTCCAAAGGCTATTGTGAAATGCGGTACAGAGGTATACAAGCTGCCTCCATTGACAGCAGCTTCCTGCATAATCACCTCAGGATCCTTTATCTTGGACTTTAATATCCAGGGGATCCGGTTCCGTCACTATGACTATATGCTGGTGAATTTCCTTCCACTTATTTATAAATATACTCTGTCTATAAACAGTTTTTATAGGCCCTCTGTTACATATCGATTGAGTGGTTAAATACTATAATCCGCAAAAATATTTATTTGTGCTAATTCGGATTTACAACAAATAATTATGAAAAGTCTATGAATTTGATATAAATTTACTATGTCAATTTTATGATATTCCAATTAATATTTATTTTAATTGTAGTAATACATTATTGTTTGTTAAGTTTAATAATACTCTATATAATGCTCCAGTTTCTTCCAAACGGTCACTCATATTACACTAAGGAGAAGTCATCACCTCTCGCGTGTGATCACCACGTATGCGAATGGAACAATACCAACTTTTATGGAGGTAAGATCATATCTATCTATCATATTATATCTACACTTCACCAGGCTCTATTTATCTCATTAATTATCATGCATATATAATTATGAACCTGATACGACTTTGACATTGGGTGCCTTTAAAAGAAGAGCATACCGATTCCTTATAGGCCGGCAACACATTTGTTAGGTGTCCATGGGCGGCGGTTTGCACTTCTCTTGTGAAATACCGCTCGTTTGCTTCCTGTCTCATACAAAAAAGCACAAATGATAGGTCAGAGGATAAAATTTTCTATAATATACTTTTTAACCAAAAATTCCTATTATTATGATTAAAATTCATATATTTTACGTATATCTCTAAAAACATAAGTCGCGGCCTATATATAATAACAAATCTTCAAAATAATTGTAAATGTTAATTCTAGGTCCATTTATAATACCTGGCGATCCTGGGACCGGTCTATCGCCTGTGCCACCATTCATCGAACAGACGACAGAGAGCTTCATTCACTCCACTGAACCACCGGGACATGAATTCTCTAATATCACATGTAAGATACTTACGTAAATTATAATACGACACGCGTTACTATATCGATTTGGTTTGTATGAAAATCTTTGTAAACATTGGTCGTACAAGTCTCCTAAAATTAAACACAATTTAGTATAAATCTAAACTTGTAATAGTTTCTGATTTTTTTGATTATTTCAATCCCCAATATTGTATTTGAATATCATTAGGATTAGAAGCCGGAACTTTAGGTATCCGGAGGCGGTTCAAACCCAACAGTATCCCTAAAAGCTCTTAACCAGATACTATTACAGATAATATTTTCGTTTATTTAGACAACTATTACTCATTTAAAGAAAAACACTTTGTTAACGGATTAAGTTATGTACTTTACAAAATTTAAGTATATTACATTATTTTAAATTTTTCCGACGTTTCGCGTGCTTTACAGCGTGCGTGGTCACGGTAGACTGAACACAAAAGGTGTCAAAATAAGTGTCGCAGCTGCAGAGAGGTTGTGTGTTTATTTTATTGCCCCGGAGTTGATATCAACTAAAATCGGAAGGATTTTTGCAAAACTGACTCACGGTGTCCTCCATTTTCCCGGGTTGTTTTTTTTATTTCACGCCTTATTACAGGATTACATAAAATTGCTATCTCGAACGATTTGCTATTCTAAGTACAGCTTTTCGAACAATTCTTAATAAATACATTTATGATCTAGCCTAGCTAGTATGGATGTGAAGTACCCGCGTAAACTAAATGCATACATATTGTTTTAGATTCGTTAGATGGTTGCTGGTTTATGTTCCCACCAAACTACGGATCGATTGCTGGTATTAGCTACTTGGACCCTCTCACTGTCAACGAGTACAGATACACCTGTTCTGGGTCCGGAAATAACAAGGTACTGCTTTTTTGTCTTCGAATAATTTCATGTCAAGTGATATTTTTTGTTCATAAGCGCTATGTAACTTACCATAACCAAAGCAGCCCTTCGTGATATATTCTCGCCATCGCTACGTCATGATAATATTACACAAATATTACGCTATTTGATTGTTCAATTTTAAATGTTTATAAAATATTGTTTCGATAGGGTTTATACTGGTACCCTCAATGGATGGGTGCTCCACCCCACCATCCCTACCCGCAATCTGGAGATGTACCAAACGATATAGCAGTACCAGCAACCGGAGAATTCTATCCGCATTTAGGTAAACCACCAATCAATGTACAACTGCCCTTACCGCGACAGTAATAAATATATATTTTTTTAAATTTAGTTTTAATATCCTCATTTCTAATGGCAAACGCTATTAGTGTATAAAATGTTTCTTCAAACAGATATTAGCACTGTTCATAGACTTATAGACGATTTCCAGATTCTTTGTAATGCAATTGTGACTAATCCCCATAGAGGGCGCTGATTTTGCCGTTTTTGATATTTCACGAAAAATATAACAAATACAATTTTCAATAACTTTTATTTATAGTTTCGTTATCATAATTTACAAACATAACGACGTCTAGCCAACTCAAGGTCACTTAAAGCAATACAATTTTTCTTCAATACGAAGTACTGTGCATACAACTTGCTATGAAATATTCCGATATTTACCAACGTTTACTAAATTAATATTAAAGACGAAGACAAGCGATTGTTACGGTTACTAAATTTTTTTCATTCAAATAATTGATATATATTTGAGCGTGGACACGAACCACTGATAGTCTAGGGATTTTATTACTAAACTTCAATTCGACATGAAAGTAAAGAGACACACTTTGCGGTTTGATTATTTATATGACGCAACAACTCAATGGCCAATGTTCGTCTTAAATAATAAGGATACGTGTTATAAAATTAAAAAAAAAAATCCAGTTGTACTGCACATCACGAAATTGCACTCAAGCCAGTATATTGTCTTGGAAACATTAATTTTAATTCCATAATATCTATTCAGAGCCTAAATTTAATAATTAGTGTTGTGGCACATATACCTTTCCATTTGTCTATACATAGACCAAGGCCATAGATAATGGCGCCCTGATTAAAAAATTATTAAGTTTGGGCTCATTCGTGACAATAAAACGCCAGTACTAAATAAAAGCGAATTATTTATCACATTTCATACAACACAAATACTTATTAATTTACATGTACAATTAAATTTCTAATACTTATAGCTTAGACTAAATAATATAACATACTGTTTACACTAAACAAAACTTTAAAAACACTTAAATGCCTTATAATAATTTATCATAAAAATATTTATTAAATTCTCCAAAAACAGAAACAACCAAATTTGATGAAATAGTTTGAAAATCGTTTATTTTTAAATTGAAACTTAATAACCAACATATAAAATAATACATCAAATCCAAAGGGACAGTAAAAAACTATATTTTAACAACCATAAACATTCCCTTCATAAACAATAAACGAAAGCGTAAATCAAAAGTGCGTGTGTTTAAAATTGTAGAAAAATATGTCCTCGAGATATATTTTTGACATTAATAGACACATATCGTATCTAAAAATATATAACAATTCGATTGTTTTCATGAAAAACAATCGAATTTCATACTTAACCCAACCACCCATATCAAAACTGTCTGTCAAACTGACAGTTTGCATTCAAAGACAAGATGTCAAACATTGACAACGGGCCAAGCGATCAAACAGCCTATTATATATAGAAAACTGTCCTTATAATGTCAAAGTTTTCAAATGATTCTATCTAATTGTGTTAATATACTGTAGTAGCTATTGATTATACAGATGTTGACCACTAATATGTAATTTTTTGCAGCTCAGTCCACTAAGTTTATTATTTGCCAATTCATCGAACCAGCCAAAGTCAGGCCCTCTGGTTAGGCTCTTCGATGTCAAACTCTTTCTCCCAACTCTCGTCAGAATTTGCACTGGCATCATCTTTTACTTCCTTATCACCAAAATAGTCTTCAACTAAATTGCCACACTCATCTGACTTAATTTTCTTCGGCGTTTTAATTTTATTTGTGGATTTTTTTTTGGGAGTCTCTGCGTTGTTGTTGGCAACATCTTTTGTTTTCTTCAGTTTTTTCGATGTCATTTCCTTTTCGTATTCCTCTAGAAGTAAAATTTGCTGTTCCTCTGTCAGCTCGACGTCGTTAGCGAAATCTTCTGTTCGTGGAAATTAAACATTTATTTCTCACTTACTTAAAGTATATATGTGGTGGCAAAGTCTACTTACCATCCTCCCAGGCGACAACATTGTCTATGTCAGGAGTTTCAATTATGCCAGAGAGTACTTTTTTTGGACTTCTGAAAAAAGTATTTATATGTGAGAAAAGCTAAAATAAAATTATTTAAATTCATCACGATTTGTAGACAAACTTAAGTGCGTCTGTAACGACGAAATCCATTCGATTTCGCAAACGCAGAAAAATAATGTGAATACATTAAAATAAATACAAATTTATATTTAATCAATATCTGATAAACCATTTTCCTTGGTTATCGTATAAATTGTCAACGGATGGAGCAATTTTTGTATAAAATAGGGGGGCAAACGAGCTAGTCAGCTAAGCGGAACAGCCGTAGCCAAAAACATCCACTAGTGTTTGTGTTGCCGGCCCTAAAGGGTGGAGAATGCTCCCTTTTTTTCAAATTTCTAATTTTTGTTAATTATTATCAGGCGCAAAAAAAAAATTTAAAAAATTGATTGGAAAATAAAAAAAATTAAGAAAATATTAATATTACACAACTCAGCAACTAGAAAATAAAACCAAGAACAATCCATACCATATTAAATCCAACGTAGTTATTTCTTTCAATAATATTCAAATGTATATCATAATACTGTTAGAGATCAGTGACATTGACATTCTCTGTCTGTACTTAATTTCATTATCAGCGCCATCTGTCAGAATAACGTATCGATTTGTTAACTTGTCAATATTGCTGACAGATGGCGTCGGTAAATTGGGCAGATGGTCGGTAAAACAGCTACTACAATTAATTGAATCGGGCGTTACTTTGCGGAAGTCCATAGTACAAAATCCCAATAGACCAGTATGGAATGTATATTCGTCTATTGGGATTTTAAAACAGCTACTGCCAGAAGGGCCTATATAAGTAGAGCTCTTGTGAGGTTCGATATAACTTAAGTGAGAGGTGGTTATATCAGTGAGTGTTCTGAATATTAATATTTTATTACAATGTTTGTGATTTGGAATATATTGTGAATCAACTGTTTTCGTTTCTATACCCTTCTGAGATGTACTATTACAATACCAATTGAAATAATATCTATGAATCTATGGAGTTAGATATACTCTAGCTGAAGCTTTTTTGGTAGTAATAAATTAGCAGCAGAAGACTCACGTTTGTATGGGCGCGATGTCTTGCGGCAAATGAGCCAATACTGGATCGTCAGTCGGCGGGTCCACGGGGACCTTACGAGACATGGCCGCCAGGCGGTCTTGCAGCAATGCCACCCGGAACAGATACCTACAATGATCATAATAATTACCACACGTTTGCCGAGATTTATAATTATCTAGCTGACCCGGCAAACGTTGTTTTGCCATACATGTGATTTCAAGAAATCATTTTTAGTTCAATAAAAAGAATTATCAGATTTAAGTGTATGTTTAATAATGGAAAGCGTTTTAAACAATGAAAGTATGCTTTGTTTAGGTTAATTTATCTTTATGACAGGTGCGTCGGTTTACCACAGCAATGCCATCTATTGATTACTTATTCAATCCATTCGAAGTAGTTTAGGAGTCCATCGCGCACAAACATTGTGACAGGAGATTTATATATATTAACATAACAGGCGTTACTTTGCCTGACTTTATTCTAGATTTACTAGCAATACGCAAACTACCCTCAAATATTGAAATTATTAGAAAGATTTATTTGCTAACGGGTGTGTCAAGCGTTGGCATGTTATTAAATAAAATTTCCTCGGAAATTTTCAACTAAATTACCAGGTCTACTATGCTATCCCTCACTTAGCGTAGATCTAATGTCTTCAGCATTTCCAAATAGATTTTCAATAGATATAATTTTTATATCAGTTATAATTTATTGAAATAATAAAATATATATTATTAAAAGTTTAAACTTAGCCTTTTTTATAATGTGTAAATTTATTATATTCTAAAAGACATTGTTTTAGAAACTTTTTTTTAAATTTTCTTTTGGTTATCTCACCTCTCCCAAAACTCATCATGCGAACACGCGTCAGGGACCAATTTCTCATACTGGCTCTTGAGTATAGGACTGTTGTTAAGTCTCTTGACCGCCGCGACGGGAGAGATGACGTCATCACTCTCTAAACTCTCTCTCCAGGCTGTAAAGTGGAGTCTGTCTGGTGGAACTATATATGTTGCATCAACACGCTGGAGGGATTCTAGTTCTTTCTGAAATCCATAAAATAGTCCATTAAATATTATTCACATTCCAAAATAATGTTTGTGGTCACCCCTGTAAGGTTCACCATTGCAATACTGCTGACGTTTTGGCCAGTTCTAGTATCAATTATAATGTATCGAAAGCCTACCTTATAAGTAGAGAGCATAGTGGTGTCACCAGATGAGAGGATAACTTCGGTGTCGTCTTCGTCATCAGGCTCTGGGTTCAATACAGTGCTTACTTGACCTGAAAGTTTGAAATTAATCTAAACACAGAAATAACCTTCAAACTGCTCCTACCAAGTTTTTAGGATTAGGATATACATAATATAGCACTCTCCCTGATATATAAAACTTTTGGAGTATATCTTTCCAACTTTTCGGATCACAGTCCGGCCCAAAGGACCAGAACAGCTTGGACTATTTCACCAATTAGGCCCTCTCTCCCAACCCAGAAAACAAGAGTAATATTTAGTCTACTTGTTTGGAAATAGACCAATCCTACTAAAGTTTCCTAATCATAAATATTTATTAAAATTAAACATTACCTATAAAGCTACTGATACTTTTTTTCATGGCATTGGCCTGTGGTTCGGGTACAGCCATCTGGGAAAGTAAAAGATTTTATATTAAATTCAAATTCACATGTAGAGTTACTAAACAACTAGACTGTCAGTTTTAATTCAGAGTAATCAACAACAATAAATTATTGAAGGCATATTTATACACAAGTTATTGTAATAACAATAATTGTTACCTTCCAAGTCTCTCCTAGTGCTGTTGATGTTGAATTGTAGACATGGCTTGCTTCACTTTTGACAGCTGTGCCAATTTCAGCCAAGTCCTTCTTCACCATTGTATACACTTCTGCAGACTGGAATTTAAAAACTCATCATTATTTTAGCCATTATGTAATAGATATAATTTCAAATTCCAATGCATTTTTAGCTTATTTAAAAGGCAGATAACCTGATAAAATTTTAAATGTGTGTCATACAATTTACTCTTAAGAAACATTTGGATAGAGATAATGTTATCAATAAACTTTTTTTTAAGCAAATCAAGAAAATTCTTGTATACATCTGCAGCAGGGTTTAGGATGAAAATTATATTTTATGGCACTCCAAAAGTAACATATTCTGTTAAAAAAATAACTGGTAATCTTACCTTGCTCTTAGCTGATGTGAGCCATGAGTCCCACCAGTTACCGCTTGACCTATCTTCAATTGTAGGAGTTGTTGCATCACTGGGATTTTTACTACTTCTGAAATGAGAAGCTTAATAATAATACTTATTACTTGAGATTAAAAACACACAACTTGTGTTTTATTCCTTCTATTAAAAGTCTGATTATTTACCATTCCATAAAATTAACCATTTGCAAGATTAATAATGTATAGATCTTTATACAGCCAATGTTAATATATATATATATATATATAAAAAATATGGCTAAATGTTCATGTGTCTGTTTATTATAATACTAAAGAGGAAATATTATATACTATAATACAAAACAAAATACATGTATATTAACTAAATATTACAGGTAAAACTGTTCTGTTAAAGTTCAAAACACTTGGTGTATATTAAATATTCCCATTATAAAAATAAAATAAATTACTTGGGATCAATCTTATCAGACATAGATAAACAATCACTTTTGAGATATTTTTCAGAGCAACAGTCTTTTGTCTTCAAGTCAGCTTAAGTATTATATACAATCTAAGATTACATTAAGAATGCAAGATTTAAGTAGGTTAAAAGTTCAATTACATGTGCTATTTCCTGTTTGTAAATCAATGTATGGGAACACTGGTTAAAATCAGTTTGCAATCAGAATATTATTGCCAATTTACGCAGGACTTTCTCAATCTTCGCTTATTATAAGGTGTATAAAATTTAATTGCAATAACAATTGGATTCGCTTAAGTTATAGCAATCTTAGATTATTTATTTATGTAATAAACTAAGACTTCGAATGCATGTTCACAAACAAAGATGTTAAGTTACTCACGTTTCAGCCATCTCGTTCAATTTTCACTATTTATGAATAATTAAAAGTTTAAAACATCAGTTTTCTGTATTTTTAAAAAGGATTTGTTTTGTTTATTTATTACAAAGAATTTAGAAATAATTTTGACATAGTTTTGTTTGCGTTGACATTTGAATCTATTTTTCTTTAAAGTATTCCACAGATTCAGATAAATTGTTCTATTAAATTTTAAAAAATCATAGAGAATATAAAATACTTTCTATCATAATAAGATGATGTATTAATCAGATTGTTAAGATTGAAATTATATATAGTGTACTATAACTTTGTATTATTATTGAAAGATTCTATTTCACAGTCGTAATATGTAATACTTCTCCCTACTATTATTACATATAGCAACATTGCATTGTACACCAGGCGGCAAATTTAAAACAATATGTTTTCTTTGTTAATCTAAAATAGGTAATTTAAAAATGTGTGCTCTTTTATTTAGTACAGGGAAAATGTGTGATCTATATTTATTGTTATAGCAACTTCATGTAACACTTAAAAGAATAAAATATATTTTGTAATCCATACACAATAATTAGCATTATACGTGAGATTCAATCTGTATAATTCAATAAAGTATTGAGCACTTCATTTTTATAATTTCAAGGGCTCAGTGCTTAAAAGATGTTGGCGTTATGATACAAGCAATGTTTGTTTTACAGGTACACTAGGCCACAAAGCTTCATTGACGTTAGAACTCCAAGAGAGTTTGTATCAGTTATAATCAGTTAAACAAATCATAAATTAATATGGTTTAAATTTTAGAACTTGAATTTAATGAAACAATTAGGAACATAAATAATTTATTTCTATTTTAAAATAAAATATATATGTTATTTTATATATTTAATAAATAGATTACGCACTGCTTGTGTATTAAAAGATATTTTAGTATTATTTATTCTTGATAACTCTGAAGTGTTCAGATGACATAAATGCCACTTAGCGGTATTTAATAATTACTAGTTAGCTACTTATTTTCTTGTTATCGGACCTAACTTACGGACAACTTACATACTAATGTACTAATATAATCATTTCTAAAAATGGCGTGAACAAAAATGTAAAAAGGCTCATAGCAATACCTTTCCCTTCTGCCCTTATATTTATTAATATTTTGTGTATTTCATTTGCAGATAAGTATAAAATAATTGTTTGACTTTGCTGAATTACATTGTCCTATTTAAACTTGTGTTCGTCATTGTACCTGCATCCGAGCACTCCCACTGTTAGTTTTCGATCAGATTCGGCTCAGCTTTCTTCATATTATTAATAAATGCTTGCGAAACATATCTTAACGGCTCCACATTTACGGGATGTTCTAACACAATGTGACGTTCCGTGGTTAATTTTTTTTACGAGAAATCGTTCCCTATATAAATAAAAAAGTAATAATGTAGATTATAATAATTTATGGCATATAAAATTAAAGTTAGGCTTTTATTTAGAAACTAAATCTATATTTAAATCAGACGTTTCACATCATTTCAATTATGAACACAAACATTCATACAATTTGTTATAATATAATAAGCTTAACATCGAATGCCTACACGATGAACAGTTTTATACATTTCTTTATTAATGATATAGTGTTAAACAAAACCTCCTGTATAGAGCGGATAATCCTTATAACCTTTAATAATAACGTAGCGTGATCGACACGGAGTCATCTCAATCAAGTCGCGTCATCGTGAGCTGCCACGCCTCGCCGAAAGATGGCGCTCTACGATGTACGCTGTGTGTGGGAATAACAAAAGTGAGCTATGGATTACAAAATATTACAATAACGTTCGACAAATTGACCTAAATAAAATATTAGTAACAATTGCTATGATAAGATATATCGCACAAAAGTGTTTAACACAAAATATTAAAAAACCAAGATCCAAGCGTATAGCCCATCTAAGCCCCTTCCAATTCTTTTGAATTTTTACTACTGTAGCGCTGTCACAAATATACTTAATATTGAAATACGGATTTATGCAATTTACTCTTAAGTAGTATCGCAGTGTTTAGCTTATATAATCATCAAAGTTATAAAAGTGATCTAACATTAAGATTTAGTAATGCTATGATGATATAAGTATGCTTATATTATCGATCGATTTAAATTAAAAGATTATTAATGATTTCCACTTTCAGTTACAAGTAATCCACATATTGTTTCATTTGTTATTTTTAAAGTTTATGTAAAGAACATTTATGAATTACAAAAAGCTCATTTAATTCTGACACTTAAAACATCTTCGACTTCAGTTGTTATCAAACGCCGTTTGAACTTTTTAACTTTACTAAGAGGTATAAAGCAGAAGAGTTTCTTTAGTTCAATGTACTTATCTCGGGAGCTACTGGTTCGAATTTTTGTGTTATTTTTATTATATAACTGTAACATTTTATCAATAAAAGCGAAGCGTACATGAAAAATGTTCTGATCGGAAGAAATAGGGTGTATTATGAGACTGGAACCGGATCAAACAGATCAACATTAAAGGGATCTTCTATTAGACCAATAAAATAGCAAATGTTTTTATCAATTCAGTGCAAAAAGGAATGATTGTTCGAAGCGCTTCGCGATTGTTTTATTGATTGGTAGGAAATCGTGGCTCGTTAACTAAGGTTACCAGCTTTTATTTATCATTTGGGATATTAATAATTTACCCGAATAAAAGTACAGTTATAACAATAACTGAAGATTTAACGATATATTTTACATATAACTTTCTAACTAGAAATTTGCCAACAATTTTAATAAATATTTTAATTCTTACAATCAATTCCCCTTTGAATTTTTAAATTATGACTTGGATTGAATGTGTACAGATTAGTTTTACTCTCTACTTGGACACATTGTTCCATGTTTTATTAATTTTAGGACATACATAACACCTCCATTATTATTATATATCAATTATTCTTATACAGTACAGACTATATCTACCACTGTCGAAGTTAAATAGAAGGAATAAAGGTGATGAAAATATAAAACGTATATATATTTAAAGAAAAACACTTTGTTAAAATGTAAGTATATTACATTATTTTAAATGTTTCCGACGTTTCGCGTGCTTTGCAGGGCGTGGTCACGGTGGACTGTAGACAAAAGGTGTTCATTGTCAAAATAAGTATCACAGCTGCAGAGAGGTTTATGTGTTATCTGTATTTACTGCCCCGGAGTTGATATCGACTAAAACCGGAAGGATTTTTACAAAACTCCATTTTCCCGGACTGTTTTTCATTTTATATATTTATTAAAAGAAGAATTAAAAAAATTACGATTATAAAAAAATACTTCAAACTGTGCTGAAGGCCACCTGTCATAAGATTTTGGCATTAGCATATATATCGTCACCCTACACAACGTGGGTACTCGTGCGCATCTACGATTCGTATTAAAATTTGATCGTTTGCAACCTGCTCAATACGTTTATGAGCCCAAAGCCCTTATTACTGCTTAATTCCTCGATATTTATTATACAATGAGCGAATCGTGATTGTAAAGGCAGTAATTGTTGATAAGATAATAATTACTTTCGATAAATTAGAAGTTCTAAATTTGAAGTGATCGATACGTTGCAATTTTTAATAACTACGATTTTTACCAAAGTTGATAAAAAACCGCAACTAATAGTTACATTAAAACAAGAAGTAAATTATTATCTATAACTAAAATAACCTTCATATTTAAGTAACAACAGAAAACACACATTATTTATTCATGTATGCAAAGAAAATGTATTATATAAAATCAAGTTTCTGTACCAGGAGTGCAGTGGCGGCGGGAGCAAAGAATGTCGCATGAGGATTTATGCGAGCGCGCTCTTTCGATGACATCTGACAGCGGGCGAGCGGCCACCACTCTACGCGTTATAGTCGCTTGGTGCTTGGCTATCTGAAATGTTGACTTTTGTTTTTGTGAAAAAAACGTCTTTTTAAAGAATGCTTTTGTTGGACGTTATAAAATGAAAGTTACTCTAATTGATATGTACATAAAATAATCATTTGTGGCATAATAATATTTAACTATTATAACTGATTATAACTGGTTAGAATAGTATGTGACACTATATGAGTGTTTTAGACGCCTGGGACTGGTTCGGCGTTAATAATCGGAATGTATTTATTTATTTATTAGTTAACAATAAAATTATGAACGTATATAAAATTTTGATGAGCATGTTCAAAGTACAAATATGGTCCATTACAGATTTTTATTTTGTAGAACTGTAGAAAAATGAATATAAAATATGTTCATTTCATGTAGTGTTTCATGGTTTGAAAAATTAGTCTTGTTCTTGGCGACTGAGATATATGGTGTAGTATCTCTCACCGTGCCTTATCGTGTAAAAAATAGTACAAAAATTCATAAATACAAAATTGGATCTTGATTGAAGCAGTCACAATGTCCATTTTTAAATAACGCTCGTCGATAAACATCGAATGTTCTTTCGTGTCAGATTTTTGACCAGCGATACAAATACCAATTTCCGGTTCGACTATCAACTCGGTCATCTAAGTTTTGACAAATAAGCTAATTTTGACAACTCGGTTAACGCCCCACATTTATCACAATACGCACGCAGTAATGCTTAATTTTTATTAACTATACAACCTTTTTGCAACCTAAAATACAAAATGTATTTATTTTTCTGTGATAAATTTTAGGCCAGCTTTTATTCTAGATTAAAATCCGAATAAAAAACTATAGTTGTGTTTTGTTAGGCCGTAATGTTACTGGTAATAGAAGCTCATCTGTAAGTTACTTTTACAATAAGTTCAGACGGGATTTTATCAAAAATAAAATAGAATTCTAATTTTATCTTATAGATAGGTTTAGCGACGGAAAATCTAGCTACATTACCATCACATAAGTTGGCTCGGGTGCACTATTGCTATAATCTGTGGTTGTTTTAATTCAATTACATTTTCTATGACTTTGACAAAAACTTTTATCTACTATTTAATGATTTATCTACTAATTAATTAAATGTAGTTGGATAAAGAAATATACAAACTAACTATTATTTTTGATGTAATAACCGGTTACCACAGATAATCCACAGTTTAAAGAACCACAGACAAAAGATTCGTTACAACCCTGCCCTCTAAGTAGTTGCGTTTAATTAGCTCTATCTAATTATTTACGCGGTCGCTCACGGAACGACCTTTTAGCTTGATTTATAAAGGAATCTCACTATACTTCCATATTGGTTAACTTTGCGTTTCGATCGTGATTTCGAGCGTATCGATGTTTTATAGAAATGCGATTAAATTTATCTGGAACTGGATGCAGCTCCTGTCTCGGTGGCCAGTTCAGTAGTGAGAACCAGATATTAGTGAAATACTGTTTTAGCAACCACATGGGTGTGTATAGTGTACTATACACACCTGACTGATACTAGGCAGTCCTGTATGTTTGACCGTATACCAGGACCATCTCATGAACCGAGATCTCTTTTGCCGCTTTTGCGGATTGACTTTGTGATCATCTTTGTTGTGATCTTGTTGTTGTTATAACAACTAAGAAACAGAATAAAAAAGGGCACGTGTCAAACAAAAAACATGATTGTTTACTAGAATAATGGTAACTAATCGTGTGCGAACCCGATTACAGATTATGGCTAGCAAAAATCTATGGTGAGATAAATGTACTTATATCTGATCTGTTTTTATAGTATTCTACATAATTTAGGTTGTTACGGTACTTGACATAATTAGCCCGCCGAGGTACAGATAAAGCCAAGTTATTTCTTTCCTGATAACCTTTAAATAATTTTATAATTAACATTGATATAGTAATATGTTGTGGTGATTATTTTAAGCATATATAACCTTCTCGGTTAACGTTATCCAATAAATTATAGATGAGATACTAATTTGTCATTTTCAATGTGAATCTGTGATAAAAGCTTACACTACCATTATGCGTAGCATCTTTACTATAATTAATATTGAATTATATTGCCAAATTTAATTTAATTGCCAATTTTTTTTATAGGAGCCGTATTGTTTATTCCTAGACTTCGAGCGACATCGACAAATATTGCCAATGTATAAGTTTGTCTTTTAGTTTCTTTTATAAATTAATGTTTGTAGAGTTTAAATAAATCTGTGCTAACATATTAATTGTTAGCTAAATTATTTCAATAGTTAGTACTTGTTAAATTTATCTATTTTTTAATAACGATGCCGTATGATAAAGTATAAATATTTATTTTTAGAGTGTTCACTGTATGTAAGTTTAGCCGAAAACCCTAACTTTCGAGATAATATATTATTATTGGCGTTATAGCATATTTGATGCTCGATTTCAAATTTAACTGGCTCGAAGCAATTTGACAATGAATTTTTACATTTTCAGCCTTTATTTTGACAATGACATTTCTACGATTACCTTCATTCAACAACGCATAAAAACAGTTGCAACATTTATTATCTGTATATAGCTTAATGCTCTGTTGTTGTAGTATTACGATTCGATCTTTGCATTTTATTTGAACACCAAACCTGACATATAAAAAACAATTGACTGCTACATTTTATTATGGCATTTAGTGCAAAATCTGAAACAGAAATAAAACCCTAATCGCGCTCTTGTTCGCCTGCTCGAACTAATTACTGATCCACATCTTCGATTTATTGCGACTTCGGGACCTTTAAAAGGAACAAAAATTGCACCACATGCAGAACATACTCGTAGCTAAGTGTTTAATGTATTCTAAAAAAGAAATATTCTTAAACTTTGGTGCTGCTTACCGGTTAGATAATTTTTAACATACTTCAAAAAACCTAATGAATGAGGTTTACTTACAATTCGTCGAGTAATTTTTTAACCACTAAACCTTATCGTTGGGTGAAGTCTTAGACAGCCCCCACAGGTAGCGGCACCATCGGAGTGACAACTTTACAATAATAGTCTTAAGATTTCATACGCCTTTTATATTCCAGGTGTATCAGGTATTTTTAGTTTTAAATTCTTTAATTAAATTCTAATTCTAATTAAATTCTTAAATAATTCTTTAATTTTAATCTTCACAACATTTCTCTTGATATGTTGTGAAGATGTTTCCAAAATTATTGATTTTTGGGCATAAATAAGTCTTATTGGTAATTATTTTCTAAAGTAATTTAATTAATTTTTGTTACCACCTGTCATAACAAACACAATATCCTTCGGAGTTTTAAAGTACCTTTTATTTAAATTCATGCGTGAAGATTTTATATTTGTAAAAGTGGGGGCAAGCAAAGAGTCTCACCTGATCTAAAGTGATACCGCCGGCCATGAACAGTCAAAATGTCCCCAGGGACGGCTCGCAAGTGCGCGTCAGAAAGTGCCTTCAGAGTTGTGGAACGGCAGACATTTAGATGCGTATCATCTCAATTTCAAATCTTATTTCGATCCGAACACTCTTCACACTAAATGCGATAAAAGAGACTCTGCTTTCCTTCCTTTACATCATCCGTTTTAGTTGAATAACAACAAATTTAAAAGATATATTTTAACAAAACAATCATTAGGTTTAACCATAGAAACCCCACGTTTAATATATAGAAACATAGTTAAATGTATCGGCTAATATGGTATTATACGCAAAGTATATGGAAGCATGTCGTGGACAGGCGTGTGCTACTGGCGACGATACTAAATAACACTGTCACGCTGCCCTTTGAACACCGCCGGCCGAGTCTTATGCAAAATTATAGCAAGAAATTTACGATTACAATAATATCGGGACGCATTTAACTGTGTTTTAAGACCAAGGTTAGCTAATTTTTGCTTGTATCAACTGATGGACAAATAAATATTTTTTAAATACATATGATAAGAGTCAGTAAGTTTAACCAACTCGGTCCAACTTGATGACAAATTATATAATCATCATAAAAAAACTCAATACTTTATACAGCTGAAGAGTTTGTTAGGTAACGCGCTCATCTCAGGAAGTAATAGGCTATTATTCCTGAGAAAATATTTTTATCTCGCTGTTATCTATAAGAGCATATTGTGAAAAGGGGGAAAATTGAAATAGCACGTTATGAAAATTCATATTGTCCAAAATACATATTTATTATCAAATCCTAATGACGTTTAACTGAAGTGCTGTGCTCATGATTGTGAAATTTGTGTGTGATTTATTTATTATTGGTGCAATTTTTCTTATAAATAATAATTGTAAAGTTTAAAGAAAAACACTTTATTATACAGACAAGTATGTTCTATAAAGTTGGGAATATATAAATAAAGAAAAACACTTTATGAACGGATTTAAGTTATGTATTTTTGCACAATTTAAATATATTTACGAATCGAAATTTATACGCAAAACATCATAAAAAGGTAAGGAAGCTAAAGAAATATTTTAGTATACCAGAGAAAGTTATCTAAGCTATTGTCATAAATCCCGTAAACATTACTTTTTTAATTAGTACATGTTTATTTATTTTATTAAATACCACAAACGCATCAATTTCTTACACACACACAGTAGAAGTCAAATAAAGAATATATATATGTGCGTTCTTAAACGCGTTTCACAAATAAGTAAAGTGGATAATTAAAGTGGGACAAAAACAAACACCAGATGTAAACATACAAGCAAAGAATTATATATTAAATAGTAATTTACAGTATAATGTTAATTCTAACTGTAAATAAAAAAAATATAATAAAAGGAGTATTTATTCACCAAAGTAATCCATCTCGTAAATTTAAAATATTATGTAACATTTAATCCCTACCGCATAACGCGATTCAGCGCTCGCGCACCTTTTTGTACAATTCCTTCGTATTTCGGCTGCATGGCCATTTATCGCTATCATCTGAGATACGACTATCCGCAGCATCTTTATGCCCTTGTATCAGATAGCGGCTCGCAAAAGCCACTGATTAGCCGATAGCTATTGATAGCTGGTTCATATCACTTAATGATATAGTCTCGTTAATTTCCACCAGAAGAGATAGAGGAAGAGTGAGCTTTAGGTGCAGCTAGAATTAATTAAAAGTCTACTTAATATATAAATAGTTTAATGTTGCTATACACATGTATAGATCAGATAAATAAAACTTGAAAAATAAATCGGTTCGATGGCTTTCATTAAATACGTCTGTACGTTTTACCCGAGTACAAAAATAATTTGAGAGAAACAGTGTACACTGTACTTGCTCTGATTTTCATGCATTTTCACAGATTACAAACGGTCCTAAAAACCGACTGCACAACGAAGGAGGTTTACATACTGTAAATTATTATATTTACGCATGTTTTTTCTGTTTGGGGAAAAAGTCCTGAGTGTGTGTGTCTGGAAAAAATTTGGCCAATAAAAACCTATTCCTATAATAAAAAACCGATCAATAGAAATACGATTTTTTATTTTTGGTGCATTTTTGTTCAAATTAATGGTTTTATTATGGCGATTATTTATACTTACATTTATTTCTAATATAATTAGATATATAATTATATTTTATCGTATACATGGCAATGACGCGCAGAAATTGCCAGTATAGATAACATCTTTTTCTTTTTATAACCCACAGATGAAATAGCTCGTTATATTTAATTTTCGTTAATTTTCTATTATTATAGTTAAGCTTTACTTAGAATCTCTTCCATCAGTTGTTCTATCCATTAATTGTAATATTATAGTAAAACAATTAGCTTTTTTCTTTTTAATTTAATAAAAATTTAATATTATTATATTCGTGTTTTAAATTATTAATATTAGTTTTTATTATGTAAATCCCGAAACTATTAAGCGAGTCATATTCTCCGGTGGTCCATCAATGCGAGATCTGCTCAATCTGTTTCAGCTGCGATCAATCCAATTAATTAGATCGGAGATAGCAGGATTTAGATAGTGTAGTCTTGTGATATTGCGATGAATGGACTTGTACAGTTGTTTATATACTGAATCGCTTTTCATATTGCATAAGAGAATTATTCTAGTATTAGAATTGGAATTATTTATTTTTATTAATTCGTTTTTGCTCAACTGAATAGTGAAATAAGTAGCTTAATAAAGCTACTTATTTAACGAAACCTAATTAAGCCTTTCTCGATTAAATTAATCAATGAACTTTAGAATTGTAACACTTTCACAAATATATTACAATAAGCATTTTTAAAATGCAAGCTGAAGTGGCAGTATGCTGGTCATATCTGCCGAAGAACCGATAACCGTTGGGGTAGACGAGTTCTCGAGTGGAGACCACGAACGGCAGACGCAGCGTGGGACGACCTCCTGCCCGCTGGACCGACGACCTTAGGAAGGTAGTGGCTGGATGAGGAAGGCCGAGGACCGAGTGTTTTGGCGCTCCTTGGGAGAGGCCTATGTCCAGCAGTGAACGAGTATAGGCTGATGATGAAGCATTTTTCTTAAATGAATTGGTGACGTACGTGTTCAGTCGAATAGTAAAGTATTAAATGGAATTTTGTTTGATTCTTTGTTAGGATTTAATGAATTCATTGTGTATCGCTTCAAATTTTCAGAAGATTTCGTATTCAAATTTACTTTATTTATTTACCAGTTTTGAAGTTTAATCTGATACGTTATGGTGCTAATATAAAACTATACTACGATACCTTGATATCGAAGCTCCGATTAATTCAAAAAAAATGATCGCTTGGTTTTTTAAACAATTCAATTAGTGTTTAAAAAACAACAAAACTAAAAACTAACTAAGAATGAAGATTATGATCATAAAGAATAACTTTATTCAAGATTTCAGTAGGTATATTTTTTAAACAAAAGTGGTGGATGATTTATAAAATACCTAGTAACACAAAGAAAAATAATGATGTAATTATTGGACAATCAAAGGTTCCTAAACTAGGGCCATAGTATGATTCACAGAATAGGGAAATTTCTATATAATTGTCGAACTTAGAGTTTAACAATCATAGAACTATTTTCTTTATTTGTATAGCTAGCAGGAAATACTAACGTTTGCTGAAAAATATAAACAACAAAACAAATCTTTGCTCTAATATACGGTCGCACTAAATTGCAATTTTATACTAAACATGTTGGAATTTCATACTGAATTTTGGTGAATGTTCCTTATTACAAAGTCGCGGGCGTATAAATTAGTGTAGAGCTCATTTACCTGCTATCTATAAGCTGATATCTCAGATAACGTGATACGATAAATAAAATAATGACGCGTACAGCCGTGGGCATAAGCTGTTTTTTAGCCTGTATCCTATTAATATTTCGGGATTATAGAAAGCAATATTTGAAATTTATTTATTAACTCAAACAGCGATACTGAATATCTCAATCTAAAATAAAGCCAAAACGGCGTTATATGAAAGAATTAGACTACAAAAATGACAACAAATGAAATAAAACAAAGCAATAATAGACGAAATTTATACTATACTAGCTGATCCGGCAAACGTTGTTTTGCCATAAATGTGATTTCTAGCAATCATTTTTTTAGTTCAATAAAAATAATTTTCAGCTTTAAGTGTGCGGGGATATGTTTATAATCGAAAGCGATTTAAACAATAAAGGTATGCTTTGTTTAGGTAAATAAATTAATCTTTATATGACGTTTGTCGGTTTACCATAGCAGTGCCATCTATTGATTACTTACTCAATCCAGTTGAAAAGGATAGACATCTATTAGAATCTTTTGGAGTTAACAGAAAATTGCGACTGTCAATTAATTATAGACAAATAATTTGCAATAAAATAAAATTGCGACTACAATTAAAGATCTAAGTTATCCTATCTCTTAAGTTGGACCAGACTGCTAACGGTGTGCCAATTTAATTTAAAATCGGTTAAGTAGTTTAGACAGGAGATTTATATATATTAATATTGGCTTAGAATTTCCGCGTCCGTTGTTTCAGCAATCCGCGGAGAACTGTATTTAAAATTTTCAACGAATCAACGTTTCAGATTTTTGAATTAGCTGGATATTTTGGACTGATTTTCTAGAAATCCCAATGTTGCAGCTGAGCAAAGAACCAAGTAGACTAGAAAGATGTGTAATTATGAAAAAAAATCGTTCCAGTGTTTTATAAAAAAAAATTTTTTCTTTCTGTTAAATTGTATTTGTAAAAAATTATGGTACATACAAAAATATGGTACATTTAGTGTTAAACTACCTGCAGTAAATTCGAAAACTGAATAGCAATAAGTTTATGTTTTCTACCGAAGCCGGTGACTGTACTATGAGTTAAAATTAGAGGTATTCGCGAGACCATTAACATAGGAGAGATGCCCTGAGCGCTTACGAGAGGTTTAAGCTTAAAGCCTATGATAGGGTGACCAGTGTATAGATAGCAGAGCGGAGGAAAATTGTGTGAAATTTTAAATATTAACTCTCCCGTGTCAATTTATGTCGGTTGAAAGGTGGAAAAATGTTTAAATTAATATAATATATTTCAACTGGAATCGTTATTAAGATTATCAGAGCTGTCTCCCTTTTTTTAATTGTATTAAACAACCACAGACTAGAGCAGTTCTGGATAGACGGTTTCTGAATTATTTTATTTCAACATTATTGTATATTGACGGTATTTTTTTTGTCTAATTTGTATGCTACTTTTGGCAATAAAGCTATTCTTTGCTATGGTGTCACTATAATACTATTTATTTACTAACTTAAATGTAAATTAACTTTATTTTATATATTCAAAACCTACAAGAATTTTGGATGCGTAATTTTTTAAAACAATGATTATTATTTTCTATAACACAATGTAAGGCTACCCTACTTAGACATAGCAGAAGCCGCGATCGCAGCAATTAGTGTATTGATATCCTGCGTACATTAATTGGCATGAGATATTCAGAAAATTCGACTTCTATACCGACCCCGAATGACTGTTACATTTTTATAATTCTATCTCACACAGTAACTGTTGATTATAAGACGGCATTTAATGAAATTATTTATTTTAACCGAGCATAGCTCCTAGCTTTGCAGCATACACAGATTACATTACAAATACCTTTTGACAATCGGTTATTTGAAGAGCCGGGGTGGTCGTTTTTTTGAATTTATAATTTTATTTATGAGACGAATGAATATTTATATTCGAATGACGCTGAGTTTTCTGTGACACGCATTTTTTACGTTGTGAAACGAAATGCAAAAGTGTTAGGGGTTGTGTTTTGATGTGTAGTGTGAGCAGGTTGAATGACTGGCGTAACAATTTAAATACATAGTATAAACTCTATTTCCGACTATATTAATATAAATAGATAATTATCTGTGTGCAACTTAATCTTAAAATCAACCATTTGGAATAATACACAAATAAAATTGAATAAACCTTTCCTGTCATGTCTGCAAGCTGTCGTCTGTCAAAACACTCATTACCATAATATAACTGGTAAGGTTTGCGTCACAAAGTACCTAGAATTTAATTACAATAATGTCTTTACACATTTCACACACGGTCGGTCTGCTATAAGTTGCTACTGATAAACATATTCTAGCATATAGCAAGACCAAGGGTTAGGGAGACAAATTTTGTTCCAGGTATACAACAGCCAGCCAACAGCCATCTTTAACATGTACTTTCTTTTCGTTAAATTGTGTTTACGATGGGAAGAAGAGAGACAGAGGACGTTGAAATTATCTGATTCGTTTTGAAGGGTTTGTTTCTAGGTATACCTTGTTAGAATTTGTTGATGGAACTTTAAATTTAAGTTTTTAGACACATAAAGGGTGATAAAAATAATATATAGAAAATATATTTACCGTTACCTATTAAAAGTTTATTTGAATTTAATAAACAGTTTCAACCCGCTAGGTCCTCGGAAACAAGGAAGCTATGATCTGACTAATCATTCGTCGGTTAAACATTTGTGTTAACCACTATATTGTTAATTATTGTAGAATCACTATCAAAATGTCATTTATTTTGTGCAAATGTTTAGAAACGAGTCGTATTACGTCCAATACAATGGGTAATTAATGTGTGTTTTGGTTCTGGGCTTAGCTGATAACGCACGTGGGAGACGGCGTGGACATTTTAGAGCTGAATGAAAGATAAATTATAGGTAGATTTGATAGTGGGTAAATGTAGCTAAGCATGGCAAGGACCTGGGTTTCTCTCTGATGTATTTATTAGCCCAAACCGGAACTTACTGAGTGTTATCTGTGCAGGTATTTCCCATTAAACTTTAAGACCTACGGTATATGGTAAAACATGTAAAGCTTTTTGTTAATGTCAGAATTACAATTTTACAATATTTGTTTGATAATATGACTTCAATGAAATATCACACATAAACAGTTCTAAGGTGGTGGATTCATCTGTAACCGTATTACCTTCGCGTAATTAGAAATTCAACCTGTTTTAACTAAAGGCGGTTTTATGCAACCAAATATGAAAAATAATTTCATTAGACAGTTACGAGACATCACAGTTTTAACGTAAAACTTTAACCACAAAACTATTAACTCATATAATTACTAACAATTAAGTAAATGTAATATTGTGTGCAGGATCTGCTATGCAAAGTATCCTAATAAATGTATCGGCGCAATCTTCAAAGGCCCATCTTGGCTTTTGCGCGGCCGCCGCTGTCGCGTTCACATGTGCCCATAACTGTTTACAACTTAAGGATATACTATTTACCGAGTATTGTAAACATAAAAACGTTGCAAGACTAAGCCGAGATATGATATCGCAAATATGGAGTTACATGCATCCTTATGTAAAATGAAAGTCAAAATCAAAGACTGTGTATGCATGATTTATTAAAAATAATATTGGGTCGTATTACAGATACAATAGCATAAAATTTATAGCCTGTGCTATGGATACTAATGCAAGATATACTGAAATATATCTTTTAATACACACTTTATTTATATAACTGGCCACAGCCAACATATTTGCTTTGGTCCCTTTTTTACGCAGTAAGCCAGTTTTCCAGGGGCTGGTCCAAATTCTCCATTCATTCTTCTTTTTCTGTGTTCGAACATAAAAAAAACATATTTGCTCATGACAAAAATACTCAACGTTTCGGCAGGGTTGGATTTACGTTGCAAGTAAATCTATAAAATATATAACAACTACTTTTGTTTAAATATTGCTTAAGTCACAATGACACATGAATAATAATATACATATAGCTTCGCTGCCGTAGCACAAATACCTTTATCAACGGTCAGTTGAATATTTATCGATCCTAGAGGCCATTACGACTGGGCTGACGCCATTTTTCCCTTCATTTATGTTTGCTTTACAGCACTGTCCGCTCCTGGCATGTGCCAGGGCCTTCGATTGAGACGAAGCTTTATAGCCCAGCGTGTGTGTCAAACATTTAATGCCTCAAGTTATGGTGATGATAATTTCATTGATGCACCGCTTCCGTAATTTTTAAAATTTCTTTATCTATGCTAATATATAAAATTGGGGTGTCTGTTTTTAGTATTGAAATAACCGTTTTTTACTACATGAATATGAATATATATACGATACATACACCAAAATGACATTTTTTTTAAATTTTGTCTGTCTGTCTGTCTGTTTGTTCCGGCTAATCTCTGGAATGGCTGGACCGATTTTTACAGGACTTTTTTTGATTGGTAGCTGATGTAATAAAGAGTCACTTAGGCTACTTTTATTAGGGTTCCGCAGTCTACGTAAAGGAACCCTTCGTCATGTCCGTTCATTCGCTTGTTAGTGTTAGAAAGATGGAACTTTGCACGGATATATGTGTATTTACTACGCAAATAAAAAGCTAAAATAAAATTACGTAATAAAAAACGTATAATACAAAATAAAATAGTGCATTAAAGCTACGCTTAGGCGGTACGAAGTTCACCAGGTCAGCTAGTTTATATATAAAGCGTTATGTTTGGATATATTCAAACAATATAACCTAGATAATTCATGTAGCTAATGTGGTTAGACTATTTACCTTGATCTTTAACTGTTTTCATCGCTGCGTTAACACAATTTGTAATAATAAACGCGATCGGTTAGCCCCTTGGTAAATTTTGGGGGTGCTAATATAACTTACAAATTGACATAGACACTTGTGTTAAACATATTGTCAGACCTAGACTAGAACCAACAAATATTTTCATAACAGAAGGGTTGGTTATACCGGTAATCGAACCCTGGATCCTCTATTTGACAGTACCATGGCGCCACCTTAGTCCTCAAACGAAACAGTAACTATACGTAAAAAATTACTGATTTTGTTATTAGACAATCTGTATACATATTACAAGGAATATTTTCAGATCATACCTGATACTCAATACGGTTGAGATTATTATATAAATATATATGCAACCTCTTTTATTCTTTTTATTATAGTCTGTGTTGTAGACAGTTTGATAGATTTGTAACCCTTGGTTTATCATGACCGTTATATAAAGTTGAGTAAACAAATAAATTAAAGTAATGGGAAAATAGAACCTTCAAAATGTTTACTATTTATGTATTCTTTAGCTGGCTTTTGATGTGCAGGTGATGTGTAATTTAGTGTCTCACAATATAAGCTGTCACTAGACTATGTTGCCTATGTTATGATAGAATAAATTGTAAAAATAATAGTACTGGACTGAATACGTTCTTCGGTTTTCCAGCCAGTGTTATAAGCACTTCAACCTTCAAAAGAAATCCACTTGACTGACACCCTACGTTGACTGATTTGCCAAAGAGTGTTTGAGCAGTGACTGAGTTTTTTTGTTATGAAGGTTGCATTTCTAGTGAAGTCCCGGGTGACCTTTGGGTTGCTACACCAGAAAAGTAGTGTTACGACACGAGAAATTTGATTCCTGGCAATAATTTATTTATTGAAATATGGAACGCCAGCATTTTTAACAACATACACAGATAACTTATTGGTAGGCAAATTTCGTTGCGATAATTAAAGGCGTACAAGTCATTATAATTATTTGTAAGTTAGCCAGCACCAGCACGTTGAAGTCTTTTTTAGATCATGTTGCAATTCAATCAATTCAGCAATGCTGTAAGTCGAGATTTGTTTGTAAAAATTATAAGTGAACCAGTGTCTCGCGTCCCAAACGCCTGAGGGATTTGAACTGCGCGTATTTAATAAATATGGCATAAACTCTTTCTTAGTAAGGTTCATACGAATTGCGTGCATTAACGTGGTTCGATGAACTCATAAATCATTTTTCATGGAGTTGCACATTTTATGGGAACCCGAGGAAGGACTGGAAATCGGTGATTTATTAGTTTTTTACGTCACTAGCTTCTGTCTGCGGTTTCGCGTAGATTTCATCGTTGAAACAACACAGAGGAATATGATTAATTATGATAACACATTTAATTATAATATTAAATAGATTATTTAATCAAATATACCAGTTTTGAACAAAAGTACACATTTTAAGAAGCGATTGTTCCTTCAAGTTGAAATCTCATTGAAATACTTTGATATGGATACATTTTGAATTGATTTGGACAATTGTAAAATAGCATAATTATAACATAATCGTTATAGTAATTTACCCATAACAAATTTGATTTATTTAATACCTGTGCTACTTTATCAGCACGCCTTATACCCAAATCGATGTCACAAAAATTACACTATTTTACGTTTCGTTAAGTGATTATATACATTCATAGGTTTAAATATTACGTACAGGTAAATGAAAAAGACGTAGAAATATTTCGACATCATAGGTTTAAAATATAAGTAAAGTAAATCTAAAATAGACACCTACAGTAAAACTTGTGCCAATAATGGACATTTTCAAATTGAAATATGAAGTTATAAAAATTACTGTAAATCAGTATCTCCGGCTATCGAAGCATCGATGGGGCGTACCGCGGCGTGCCGATAATTACAGACCGCAACATTATATAGTAATTTTAATTTTATTTGGACTGTTTAGGGCACGTGTGAGGTATAGATTTTGTTTTTGACATTGCGATTAATGGTTTTTATATTTCATGTTCAATAATATCAGTGTAATATAATCTGTGACACAAATTGAGAATTTGGCTTAGCAGTTTTGATTTAGCTACGTATTAATATCGATTTTTTAAATAGTTTTTTTTTTTTACATTTTAATTGAACTATGAATTCTATCGAATTCTATTGGATTTGTTATACAAATCTGAAGTGTTTACGTTCATTAGTTTCATCAAATGCCTAATAGTTTATTAGGTTTTTGCTTGAAAAATGTCTTTCAAATTGAAATAATAAAAAAGTTAAGGTATATTTGCTTATTAACTCCTAAACTGAAATTTATCGCGCACAGCGCCTTATTCCTTAGTTTTAAGTTTGTATGTATTTTTCCAGATGGCGGGAACTAATAAAAGAAATTAATAATGGAATATAATTTTATTGTTTTTATAAATTTTACAATCAGGAAGAACTTATCGCAGTGCTATTAACACTAAATATCTATAAACTAATTTATGAGATATTAACCGTTTATACAGATAAAATATAAAAAATACAGCTACATTAATATCTACAGGCTTACGGAAGAACAGATTTTTTAAGTGATTAAATATACAATGATACAAATAAATAATCTTTTAGGAAGGTACCATTTGGTACAATAATCGTAAATATGATTTTCATAGCACCGATTTTCCTGAGGTCTAATAGAATAATATTTTTATATTTCTTAGAAATTCTATTTTGGACCAGCCATTATATCGGTTTCATATTCGGAAACACTGTATAAAAAATATTCTTCAATTCTCTTAAATTTCATAACACAGGTATAATAATAACAAAAAGTTTTCACCGTTGCTTCATTTTAATTGTTATTTATACCGATTTTATGTCATGAAAAGTCAAACATCGCCAATAACATACGGCCCCTGTTAAGGCACGTTCCGGCATTAAGAAATCATATTTATCGTTATATTTCTTTGCCCTATACATAAACTTAGGAACATTACATATCTAATTAATATAAAACACCAATATTAAACTATACCTACATTTAAATATTTATACACATTTTGTATGGATCACAGTTTTGTGTTCACAATGAGTTCATATTATCCTAATTTGATATGTTTATTCTCGGTATAGTCAATTGCTGTAGCAGGTCTGTCTTACCCCGGCTAAGATAACGCTGAATTCGTCATCAGGACGGGCGTCGGGTAAGCCTGGTGGGGCAGGCGTGTATGGCCCCGAAGGGGGTGTTCCAGCTATCACTGATGCATAGGGAGATGGATACATCCTCTCTGAGCAGTACTCTTGTGGTGCTTGCTCTGGGCAATATGGTCGGTATTGTTGCTGCTCATATCTGTATTGCTGATGCTGCTCCATACCCTCAGCGTTATACTCCAAGTATTTATCAAACTCCCTCGCGTCTACATCCGATTCAGGAGATCCAGTCCGTATTTCTGGCCGAGGTAAAAATCCTTGCTCATTCTCCTGGCCTTGCGGCGGTTCTTCTGCGAAATATGCCCCGCTGGTATCGTACTCGGTCTTCGGTTGATCAGGGTAGTGAGATACATATGAGTCCTCTGTTTTGTACATCTGCTCGTACTGTTCGTATGGATGGTACTGAATGCTGTATTCTGTTGTCATTGGACCGCTTGGTGCAGATGATACCCTAGGGGCAGTTGCGCCTAGAGCCTGCTGATCTTGAGATGTAGCAACTGGTGGAAAGAATGTACCAGTAACAAGCGGTGGTTGTTCGGCTAAAGACCTCTGGGCACACATCACATACATGCCGTTAGCCATTCCCATCGCGGCAACTGGAGCGGGAGAGAAAGAACCAGTTGTTCTGAAAGACTTGTATGAATACGACTCGGACAGAGACGAAGCGTTAATCGCCCTCCGCCTTTCTTCATACTGAAAATTCTCCTTTTCATTCTCAACCGGAGACGCGTCAGGTGTGCCCATTCCTGAACCATCTGCTGGGGTGCTTCTTCTACCTTGGGGCTCGGGCGATCGAGCCGGAGACGACTCTGGAGTCTGATGACCATTAAATTGACTTGTTTGATACGAGTCTGGCGCAAGTGGCGAAGTTCGGTAAGGGGAGAAACCAGCTCCGGGGTTGTGTGAAAAACGAGTATCTGGCGAGTCAGTGGCAGTAGCGTAAGGAGACCCTAATGCAGTTGTAGCAGAGGGTGGTGCACTGGAAGGCGCTGTTGGTTGATTGGGTCTGGCTTTGTTCTGCTTCCGTCGCCTCGGCCTGTATTTGTAATTCGGATGCTCCGTCATGTGAATTACTCGTAAACGTTCTGCTTCTTCTACAAAAGGCCGGCGATCTTGCGGAGTCAGCGATCGCCATTTTTTACCTGAAATCAGAAACATAACATTATTATAACATATTAAGCTACGTAAAATAAGTCTAAGCTGTTTATGAATTATATACGCGTGATCATTACTAATAATACTTGACAATGTTCAGATAAAATTCCTGAACGTAACATTAGAGGTTTATAGAAAACATTATACATGACTGTCACAAACTCTGGCTAAATAATCACGATAGAGTGTTATCAAACAACTATAAAGCACCTTCAGTGAGCAACTCATAAATTACGTGATGTTCAGGTCTAAGAGCAGTCGTGAATAAAATTAGACTCTAATTTAAAATCATAAAGTTGATTTTGTAATGCAGAAAGAAGTGCGAGGCTGTCGCAGGAATTATCGATGGAGTGAACAATCTTTAAGGATATTAATCAACGCGACACAACTCGCTACTGGCAAAACAAACAACTCTACTTAAAGAGATAGGATAATAGATAGTACAAAATATACGCATTTTATAAAATTTAACCGACTTATAACGATACTTATTTTTAAAAAATTAAAATAAACTAGGAAATATACACAAACAATTCTGGAAGTGTTGTTAACGCAAAACAAATTTTCGAATTATCATAAAAAATACAAGGCAGGTAACATCTCCAACCGGTGACTGATGTCAAAAGTCAAGTTGACAAATGACAGGGAAGGGCTCTTATAGTGTTGGATTAATATCGATCGATTTATCGATGGTTTAATAATTATTTATTGACTGCTGTGATGGAGGTAGCATCATTAATTATGATTAATTTTATTCTATTCGTATTCCGATATTATGTTACAACGTTATTATTAATTTATTAAATCTAATAAATGAAAACATTGAAGATATTCGTCAGTTCACCTTATTAATAGCATATACGCCACAGATGATATTATCAAAGCCTTTTTTTAATTACACAAAAACAATTCAATCCGTCTGCTTGCATTACTTTAAGAAGTACACTTTTTTCTACATTCCTTTTAGTTAAATGCTTCGATGGACGCAGATACAGACTTTACTTAAAACGGTTGAAAATTATCTATAAATCTGTTATAATTAAGATTAAACGAATATTAAAGCGCCAAATAAACATCATTCCATTTGTTCGCGTTTTTTTCTTTTCAAAATTTGTCCATTCACCGCAGCTACCCTCCTCCCTCGTTCTTTTAAAAAAAATAAACATCATTTGCACAATTAAAAGATCGTTGATCATTTCGTAAAAATGATGTGTTATTTTAAATTTAGAACGCCGAGGTTTTGTTTTTCCCAACTCTATCAACGAGCCTTATTGGTAGATTAACGGCATTTTATTACCGGACTACCGATTTCCATTAGCCAGACACGTCACAGAATCCCTTTTACGGCCACCTAATATGGCCTTTTCTTATGGCCAGTGACCCTTTGTTTTAAGAAATCATAATTTTATTTTTGATCCGTATTACCTGTTACAACAATTATAAATGTAATCACTAAAGTCTAATATATATTTTCGGTAATTATCGGAGAACTTATACTTAAATAAATAAGGTTGATTGCAGGTTTTGACATTTTAGACAAAAGAAAATATTCAAAAAAGTATATTTAAAAATGGAATTCCTTGCCTTTGCATTTAAACATCACAATTTTTGATACTATTCTGTTGTTAGGTAATATCCATTATAACCGTAATATGTCAAGTGTCAGCCACTTAAATGGAATTCTTACTTGGACTTTTAAATTGCACAGTTTGATTATAATCTAACACACACCTGTCAAAAAACGAAAACCACCCAAAAAGGTCCAAATCTGTTTATATCGTTAATAAATGACGATGTCATTAAGTAAGATGGAGTTTTGAACTTATTTCTGAAAGTTTTGATGACACAAATCAATCAAGTTCACTGTACCGATAGCAAACACATTTTTTGTTATTTTTTATTATAAAAAGCGGGATAAATCTTCCAGTTGCGATCCACAAAGACGTATAATAACAAATATCGGTAATCGGTCGGTTAGTCTCAAAAGAAATTGTAAATATCTTGTATTGTAGTATGTGGGGCTAGCGATAAACAAAATGTTTATAAATACATATTTTAACACTCAGACTCAACCAATTCATACTATATTACACGAAAGACCGAGAATTACCGAGATTCAAAACTGGGACTATCTCTGCGACAGTGACTATTTTCCAAGCGGTTTGTTATCTAGTTGTAGTAATAGAGTTAAGCTATGGTCTTAAGATAAGCATTTATATCGATACACCGCATTAATTAATACCAAAAACATGAAAAATTCAACTCAGCATCTTATATTAATTTTTGCATATTATATATATTTCTATATTACGTTGGAAGCATTCGGCGAGGAATCATTATGTTGCAGACGGTCATAATTAAGAACAGAAGCCAGATATAATGAATCAATGATAAGCGGCTAATAATTTCCATCAATCAAACGTGTTATGACAGAAGGTGGTCTATCGTTGGTCAGCGATCGGCTTAATAATGTATCCGGAATTATTTTTAATCTCTGGTAAAGCATGCGTCTTAAAACTTTAGTAATACATAACGGATGTAACTATATAAATACACACAGGAAATACTATAGTGCTAAAAGATTTCTAATAATGTAACCTTGTGCTAAAACGATTTGAAAGTAAATTAAAGGCTTTGAAAAAGTTCAAATTCTTTGTAATATAGTCTTTTATTACTCATTTAAAGAAAAACACTTTGTTAACGGACCACGTGTCTACCGTGACCACGCACGCTGTGAAGCGCTGGAAACGTCGGAAAATTCATTAATATACTTAAATTTTGTGAAATACATAACTTAATCCGTTAACAAAGTGTCTTTCTTCAAATTGTTTGTCCCTTTTAGTAATATTACCCGCTTGCAGTTGACTTGGTCGATTAATCCCTGCTGAATGTCGAACTGAAATCAGTTGTATGAAAAGTGCGGAAGATTATAAAGGGATGTACCAAAGTACGGTCTTGAAATATACTATGTCGATACATATTTCGCCTACGGTCGGTGCGCTCTTACCTTGAAGTTATTTATAGCGTATATTAGGGTGCTAACAAAACTGTTTAGCCGTATATAATTATAATCTTAGCCTGACAACGGAGAAATGTACGAGAGCCTTTAAAAGGTATTTTTTTGAAATGTCTGGATGTGATTGCTTGACTCTTTAAATCAACGATTCTTTATTTGTTATTATTTCATCTCTCAATGTGTTTATTATATTTAAGTATATACATTTATAATTTTCTTTCTGTTTTTAGCCAATATTATTATTTTTTTGTTAACAATTATATGGTAAGGAACCCCTTGTTGCATTTTTAAAAAAAATACGTGTTCTTGTGTTAAATGCTGACTGTACGGGGGTTCTAAACCAGGCAGTCCTCGATAGTGACCCTTAATTCTATAATTTTATGTCTAATAATTGCAGTTAACTAGACTGTAATACGCGTTTGAATTTCACGCGTAGTGTCACAAGATGCCGATAGATGGCATCACCGATTTTTTACCACAACGGATGTCCAGCGCACGCGTTGCATTCTAAGCGTGTTCTTTTTCGCTTCTACCCACGAAATACGAATAAGTAGCTCTCTCTCTAATTTTTTTGCATTTCGATTACGAATGCGTAGCCATTTTTGTCGTTTTTTGCGCTCGTCGCTTTTCTTACCGGTGACCGGTGGCCGTGTTGTTTTATTTTCACGGCTGTAGCAATAAACTATCCCAACCAAGCTTATTAATCGATAGGCTTTAAGATATAAATAGACATGATTTTTACGTACGAAAAACAAATTACAGCAAAATATTTTAGTTATGTTCTACGGTTTCTTGTATAATTATTACCAACATTAAATTAGTCCGATATAGTCTATGTCAATTCCAAATTGATAGATATCAAAGAAACTAAAATCCATAGAGTGTGCCCATTTGCGGGAGCGTACAACTATTTGAAATAGCCGACACTAACACAGCTTAAAAATACCAACAAATTTTCAGTTCTTAAAGCATCTTCGCATAAAACGTACAATGCATACTTTGAAGCCATAGGTTCGGACTTTTTGCAGGGCATAAAATAGATTATGCACTAAAAGGTATGCCTGTAGGCGGTGCTAGGCACAATGTGTTGCTGGAGGCTTAGGAACAACAGTTTATTACTTGAGATACTCGCCGGTTTAGGCTATTGAAGTTAGCGACTAAAACATTTGAATTTCGAATTCATGCACACAAAAATTAAAGCGTACTTCAAGATTTTGAAATTCGAATTCAAACGAACGTAAAGTACGCGTGACGTAATCCAAGCAAAGAGTTTGTATGGAAATTATTATATTATACATATTTGAAATATTACATATTTACGGTTAAAATTAAGAGAAATATGTGTTGTTTAATTAAATTTAAAAATTTGTTGTGTAATGAAACGCAACAGCGTGCAACGTGTACCACACACCCTAAGTAGGTATAATATTTTCGTTTCCGCCAATATAAACCTGCAGTGCCGAATAAAGCCAAGTTTATGGATTTCGGCAGCACTTTTATACTCCTGACCAGTTCTCAGAATACAAAAAGGCACATATAGCGAAAGTTTTATAACCTTCGAGACATTTCTCGGCACTACTGTGCGTAAATAAATGTGTTTCTAAGTATTCTGTTGATATTTGTGTGTGACGTCATAACATCACGCCCAGCATATCTTTATGCAGAGGTAAAGAGAGGGCATAAAAATTCATATCGTATGTACAATGTTACAGGTTTGTTTCAAATAAAGATTATTATATACTAACTTATTAATCTGAACAATTAAAAATGTTTTTAAACATTTTAAATTGCATTCGAATTTGTCCATATAAAATTGTAACGTAATAAAATGGAGACATTCGATTTTCAAAACGCTAAATGACGTCACAGATTCGCAGTAACACGCGTGAAAAGATTGAATAATATTATACACAATGAACGCTCACACAAACTCATTTATACTAAGATACAACGCAATAAGGAAATACAATCAAGTATAAAAATTATACTTAAATTCTTTTCCAACTAAAGACGATCATTGCAATAACATTAAAAAATTACGCGTCAATTTATCCGTATCAGATTCTGTATTTCTTCTAATTTGACTACATTCCCACTTCGAAGTTGAACCATCGCCATATATATATCTCGCTCTTACGTATCGGGACTCGGCAATGCTCTCTCCGTCTGCCACGTTAGGATGCTTTCCGCGTAGCAGCGCGTGCGGAGTCGTCGACGTTTTTTAGATTACAAGAAAAACCATAAAATGACTGTTAGGCGGCCGTTTAAGGATTAGTTTCCGTTTATAAAGGTATCATTCGCGCGATTGAGTGTTACAAATTGATAAATTATTCACGTTTGATAGGATTTTTATGAAACATAGTCGTAATCTGATTATCATATCTTATAGCAGTCCAAAGAATAACTGCCTAGTGTTAGCCAACATTAATTAAATCTTCAGGAAGCTGTTTAAAGTTATATAATTTACAGCAAACCATTAAAAAGATGGTCTTCTGTATAAGTAACTAATTCTCCGCTCATTTCTCTCACTATACAGCAAATGTTATTTTAAATACAGCATGTATTTAAAAATATATTTCCAACAACTTTTAGCAGTTCGCAGGTCGCATGAGACCGATTTTTGCTATCAAAGTTCGTTAAGATCTACACATGCTCATTAAGTGGGCGTATATTCCGTGCGCGTGGCGCAGTCACGTCCTGCGCACGCGCCGCAGCCACGTTGTAGCACGATATTTCGTAGATTTATTGATCTATTGCTATTTTCTAATAGCGCCTCGTGTTACTGAAGTAAGGCTTTGTTTGCTGTAGGTGATTTCTCTTTATTGGTCATTTTTTAATATTGTAACTGTAAATGCTTATCAATAACTTTTTCAAACAACTTTGGTATTAAAGTAAGTATTTCAAATCATTGATGTTAACTGTAGCAATTACTGATAAAGACTGTAATATTCATTGATATTTAATTGTTTCAGAGTGATTTAAGTAAATAACTTGATATACCACTAAAACATTTACACTACTAAAGAGACACACTTTGTTAACGGATTCAAGTGTTTTCCTTTAAATGAGAAATAGTTATGTTAATAAGAGACAATATTTTTACAGACTGTTTATGCTAACTATATAAAGCTAAAATTAATCACAGAATATACTATTTCAGACTAGGTGACGGACGCGAACGGCCATGAGGTTAAGCCTATTTAAATAAATGAATAACTATAACGCATTACTTTTTCTAACTTATTTTAAATAAGTTATTAAAAAATAGCGCATTGAATTAAGAGCTTGTTTTTTATATTGCGAACAGTTTCGCTTCTAAATACGCAGCTATTTCATTCATTTGTCATTATTGCGTCGTCTTTCCGTCATTAGCCATCTTCGGTGTTCCGCCATGATGGATTCAAAATGACATCACATAAACATGCAAAACAACAACTATAAACAAATGCTTTAAAATACATATATTGTAAAAAATCTTGTACAAATTATACATTAAAAGTAAACTGTTAAAACTCTTTCGTCCATTTCTGCGAAATTGTTACTTACAAGCGAGAAATGATTCTTACTTTGACTTATATGAGAAACCTCTTATGTATCCCGGTACCGGTTCTGGTACCCAAGAAACAGGAAGAGTTCGGAGACAGTTTCGAAGATGGGAAGACGAAATTAATCTTGTAGCAGGGAAACATGGACAAGGAAAGCCCATAATAGATTAGATTGGAAAAGAATGGAGGTGTTGCCAGCCCTGACTCGCCAGTCTTAGATTGAGATAAGGCGAAATGTAAAAATATGTCTGAATATTATAATGTGAGAATAGCAATATAGATTTGTACCAACAAAGCCGTCCTAAGCAATGACCCAGATAAAACGCTTATACAATTAATATTCATATAAAGTCTATTTGCCGAATTTCGCTTAAGACAGTTATTTGCTAAACGCTTCGAACACAATTTTCTGAATACGCACGTTGACTAGTAATGTGCTTAGGTCGCTTTAGAATTCCGCGTAAAACGTTCCGTTCTACGTGATATATACGAGTATATAATATTTAGGATCAGAGGAACTTGCTCTCTGCCAAATTCCCTCCTGATAAGGGATCTGAATATATTATATAAGTTATTATTATAAGTAAATTAAGTTAAGTTAGAGACGCGATAATTCAGATTACTCTTACTTTGTATAATAATATAACACCTTCCTTAAGGGCCGGCAACGCACCCAAGGGGTTTGTGTGTTAAGGGTAAATGGGCTGTGGCTGTTCCTGCTTAGATCCGCAAGCTAGTTTGCCCCCCCCCCCCTTTTATAAAAAAAACAGTATATATGCTTTTTCGATATAACAGAAACTTTTTTTGCAATATGCTCTTCAGCCATTATTATATTAATATACTCATAGCCTTCATAAATATTAATATACACTTAGCCTTCATATGATTTTGACTTCATCGAAACCTAGCTTCACTAATCCAAAATAGAATTGTCTATCCTAAACTGCAATTAATTTGATACAGTTGATAACTTCCGGAAAAACAAACCTTATAGGTTTGTAATATTCCTGATATAATAATATCTAATATATGTTGTAGCATTTCCTCTCACAAGTCACTAATATTGTGCATTTCCTTGAAATAAAGTGTATATTAATATTTTAGATTAGATTTAGCAAGATCAATAGTCACCCAACCTTACGCAGCCTTTTATGCGATACAAAATCTCAACGATTATGGAAAAATGTCTATAGTTAAGAAATTATAGGAGTTCACTCATACTCCTTAAGTAAATTGGTTCTGGAAGTGACGTCATTCTTCATTATTATTCTCAACTGCAAGCACTCCAATGGGATTTAATGCAACGACGTTAAGAAACTAACAAATCAATTCTTCCTTTAAAAATGCGTTCATTGTTTTACGAAATTGTATAAAAATACTAAGCGGATGTTTTCCGCCTAAGCTTTCTGCTAAAATAATAGAACACAAATATATTTTTTCTCAACTAAAGTGCAACTATATTCTAGGCACGTAAGCTCTATGGTATAAAGATAAAACTATTTAAAAAATACTGGCTAGCAACACCACGTCCTTGAGCCCGCCAAAAATATGCAACGTTATCTGTGGATCTATAGTTCGATACGTTGATATTCGAAGCCCGCGTGTTCTGCGAACCCATGGCAGCGGCGTAGACAAAGGGACACATTGACATGCACGCCTGCATCTATACTCTATGCTACTGAAGTTTTAATTCTCTGTACATCTAGATTTAACAGTTTCGAATTAAATCTAGAAGTTAGTGTGAAAATAAAAATGAAATAACGCAATGCGTATACTAAATTGTAATAATTAATTAAAAGTTTAAATATTGTTACTAATTTACAACCGGGTGGCGGTTCATATAATATCTTACTGATAGTAGTTTAAATTTAAATGAATATCTTAGATAATGGCATTCCTTTCACAACGTTTATATAATCTAGCAAGAATATAAAACAACAAATCCCGGGTCTTGAACCAGCTCATATTTAATTCAAAAGCGCTTTACATCTCAATCGAAACTGCTCTATCGTTAAATTGTTATCACGAGCCGCCATAATATGGAAATAGGAAATATGACCATTGACAATAATTTTTATGTATTGGTTTAGTACACGCGATTTTTGGATGATTGCTTTAGAAAATGGTCACGTACTGATTCTTTCAGGCTGAGCCTGAGAATTTCGTTTATTTTCCAATGGCATATGGCATCAAACTATATGAAAACAATATTTTTTTCTCCACGAACGCGTAGGCAGGCCTTAACAAATGTTTCCCATACAAGACTAAGTCAATGAACTTAATTCTACAATATTCGAAACAAAATTACAGGGCAATCGTTCGTCGCCCAAATGACACCCCGTGACAAGCAAATGACATAATTGTCAAAATAGTCACTACGCTGACACTCGCACACTCGCACGTGATATCACGACGAAAGAGACACCAATACGTTATTAATCAAGCGTGAGCAAGAGACGTAATACTGTCAATTATAGGCGGGAAAACGGAATTAGAGACCACGACGCGCCGGTCAAATTTGGAATAGTTTCTTTTTAAAATCGATAGATCGATCGATTTCAGTTGTCAAAATCAATTGCGTGTGGTCGAATTTCTAAGAATCATTGAATATCAATATTAAGATTGTATAGCATTAAAATGATGGACTGTGAACTTATGAATGAAAGACTCATTCATAAAAGGTGTCGGATGCGATACGGTTATAATTATTAAATCATTCTATTAAGGAATATTATGCTTCAAAACTTTATGAGCATATTTTATGTGGGCTATAATAAAATCCGCAATATATTTGTGTTGGGCCGTCCCTTTCGACGCCTGTCGTGCATAAAATCCGTGATCATTCCTCCTAATTATACGTATGGAGAGATTTGACGCGATGTGGGTGTTCGAAGTATAAAATTATGATTTGGCGCGAATGCGTGACAATATTTTTTATGACAATGACAGTTGTTTTTTTACTAAGTAATGACAAGGTAAGGCTTTTCAAAGGATTGATGACATTTCAATCTTGAGAAACTAATGTCAACGCCTAATTGACCAAAATCTGTTTTTATCAATGAGTGAAAGAGAAAGCGATATGGTAACTTTAATTCAATCTGACCGAACACCGAATTATTAAGAACTAAATTGTGTTTTTTTTAAGATTTTACATACTATATCTTCGCCTTACATGGTAATTGAGCACATAAAAAACCATTGGTATAGCCGGGGTTTGAACATGCAACTTCAAGATTGATGATAGCGAATATAAACTTATACCAATTTACAATCTCGTTTTAAATTCATCAAACTGCCAATACATAAAAACGCTTTGACATAGAAAATGAGGAGTTTGTCGTTCTATAATTTATTTATAAAATTGTTTTCAAATGTCTTTTTGTGTTTTTTTAATAATTATTACCATATTTTAAATACCATTATTAATATATTATTGAATCTAAATTAATAGTTAGACGAATTAGAATTAGAAGGTTCAAGATTACCTTTACTCAAATCCTGGAACATATTATATTGTTAATTACGGTGATTTTCTCGATAAATGGATAATATTTACGACAAAAGTGTTTAACACATGTCACATTAAACCCAGCATCGTGAAAGAGCGGTAATTTTATTTATGGTTTTTTAATGAGGTTGCTTATGCGTGCAAAAATATTGTTGATTTATAGAGGGTGTTCCGATTAGCGCCATTTATCTGTGGCGCTCTTTTTTTATAATTTATACCTGTTACAACTGTTTAGTATTTGTGCGAAATGTTTTTAAACCAATATTTAAAAATTCAAAAATAACTTACGCAAAATCAGGTGATCAACTATTTTATACTTTCGTGAGAGGAGATTGTCATATAATTAATGTCATAAAGTAATGTCAAAAAAAGAAAAAAAATGATGGCGATTCTGATGTACACCTCTACCAAACTAAAAATCTCTAAATTTAGGTTTAGATCTGTCAAACGTGTTAGAGAGCGTAACCTATTCTATATATTTCTACATTGACTATTTAAACCTTATTGCTATCAATTAAGAGATATACAGAATAGGTTACGCTCTCGTAAACTGGTTGACAGGTCTAAAGCTAAATTTAGAGATTTTTATTTTAGAGTGGGTACATCGGAATCGCCACTCAATGTATTGACAGCATCTTAAAAAGTAAAGATTAAAATCAGTGTATTGTCTGTCAATTTAGCCGAGCTAACAGAACCAAAAAAAGATGAGGCTTATTTTGAAGTGTGGTGGTGGATACCTAGCAAGGAATAGAACATGGGAGGATTTAGGGGAGGCCTGCGCCACAGAGGCCACTACTATAGAGCAATAAATTAATATAGCTCTATGATAGTAAAAAAAAAATTGTCTAGTTTAACTGTATTAGTAATTAAACTTTAAATAGCTTAGGTATAGTAGAAAATGGATTATATATTGTTTGTGGCCAAAGACAAGATACATGCTCAGATTAAAAATATCAACAATGTAAGTGTACAATAATATTTGAAGTCAAGTCTTGCTTCATTAATTAACATAATTGTAATGGCCGGTGTTTAATTGCAAAGAGCTAATAGCATTAATTTCAAAATCGATAAAAAATGTGACACGGAACTCAATGCACGGCTAATTATGATAAAAACTCATTATATTATGTCAGAGACTGTCGTCATAAATATGGAGGATGGGAAAGAGCTGGTTAACTTTCTTTCTATATTATTAGCGTGATGCGCGGCAGTTTGCAATTTTGATGTTTTATTATCTATGGGAGCTGTTGTTCAAATGTCATTATCTATGCTGTTTATTAATCTGTGCACATATTTGTGTGTTTTTAATGAAATTTTGAGTCGAAATTATTGTTACGCAATTTGAAACAACAAATAAGTAAACTTATTAAGCTAAATTGCTGTTTTAGAATTGTAATTGTTTTTATTTAACTTCGAAAAATATTTCTAAGTATGTATTAGTCAACCATTTTCTGTTTTTGATTATAACGGGTGGGTCAAAAGCAACGGCTCCTTTTCTTAATTTGGAAACTTCAAACATTCACCAAAAAATTCCGGAACACATCGCTGCGGCATGTTATAAAGAAAGAAAGAAAGAAGAAAGAACTCTAAAAAATAGATATCATTTAAAAAATTACCACTTCAAAGATATCATCTCCATACCCTAATAAGCCAATGAAATTTTGTCTACAAATATATAAACAAACAAATCTAATTTTCTTAATTCAAAGTTGAAAGTCAACAAAATGGAGTTCTTACTTTTGCGCCATCCCACCAAATTATATCCGAATAATAAATTTTATTTAAACACAATTGAGCATAATACCTCGCTTTAATTCGGTCCAAAAGCCTAAACTGGTCGAATAAAGCCGCGTTTTTGCACGCACACCACGCGTCATATAAAACATTCAAAGCATAAAAACTCCTTGAACGGCTATGTGTTATACCTAGAAAAGTATTTTTCGAGCGGCGCGCAACTCAGCGACCCGTGTCGTCACTTCCTGCTGGGTGCTATGACCCCAAGAATTCTACAGACCATAGTACAGCATTTTTTATATTAATGGACACAGGAAATTAGTTTGGAATTTTCGGTTAGTGATTGCGATCCATTTTACGGTCTACTAGCATCTTACATGGATCAATTTTTATTTGTCGATTAATTGTCTATGAGTGGCATGTAATGACATAATGACATCCTTTAATCAGAAGATCTGCGTCCAATTTCTTAAGCAAAAGTATTTTCAAATAAATTGAGAGAATCGGAAAACGATTGTAGAAGTTAACGAAGAATCTTATATGGGAAAGAGATTAGATCAGAGAATTAGATCGGTACTAACAATCTATAAGCATAAAAGTGAATTTTTCTATGAATGAAGAAATAATTGGAGCAGCACCTTAGAATATTTTAGTAGAGTATTTTTACTAACTCTACAAGTAAGGATCACTTCTTAGAAAACATTGTCTATAAGAAAATATTGAATATTTAACAATATGTTTTTATTAAAATTAGTTATAGCAGTTCTATTCAAAGTTTAGATAGGACGTCATGGGTAAGCTATATATTAATGTAATTGAAACGTAAAATTAAAATTAAAAAATTTAAATGGAAGTTAGAATAGAAGTTATTAAAATTAGAATACATATTGTATTCTAATTTTAAACTACAAAAACATAATATTCAAATTTTTAACTTGACATATCATTTTGTTGACACCTCGTACTCTTGTGTCAATGCGACTAAAACCACCACAGATACATAACAATCACACGTCAATGATTCAAATATTTCACGCACTATTACCTTTTTGGAATTACTTGCAATTACGAGGTAGTGCAATATGCATGAGATTCGATTCCCATGACGCTCTAACTGTACGCTGTGATTGAGTTTCATCTGTTTTTGCGCATTAATTAGCCAGGTTAATGACTTTTGACCGTGCTTACCTTTTTCCACTTGGAAGATGTTCTTGAACTTTCACGAGTTTTAATAACAGTTAGGTGTGCAGGGGTCGCCATATAGTAATCAGAGATAAAGACAACATTAGTTACTATATAGTCTACAAAAATTTTAGTATAAAAATTTACAAAATTAATATTAGTGGATAATCGTAGTACCAAAAACAGCCCGAACTTTCAAAGACGTTCTCTACAAGACAGAATTCGAATTTATTTTGTATATAACGAGCTTACAAGTAAATACTACTCAAAAGATCCGAACTAAATTAATAATTCGTAAAAATTAAAACTGAATTGTGATTTTTTCGCAAAGAATCACGGATAAATAAACTTTTATCAAAATAAGATTCAAGGTTATAAACGTCTTAGTGACGTTTCTACAACTATGGACCATAATTTGCTTCGTATACTTCGCCCGATATCGGTACAGTCGTACGAGTACAAGTGACCTCCCCATACCGTAAGCTGTAAAGGTCCAGGGTTCGTGGCCCGCTCGGCCATGCGTCACTTCCGTGTTCCCAACATTCACACGTTTACTTAATATGCTGTACTGATTATAAACGGTAATTGGAATGTTCTTGGAGTCATTATTGCTTTTTGCCGGCAACTCTCTATTGCAAAAAGTGGTGGCGGTTCTGATGTACCACCTCTTAAACTAAAAATCTCTAAATTTAAGTTTAGACCTGTCAAACGTGTGTAACCTATTCTATATGTTTCTACATTGACTATTTAAACCTTATTGCTATCAATTAAGAGATGTACAGAATAGGTTACGCTCTCTTACACTGTTTGACAGGTCTAAAGTTAAATTTAGAGATTTTAGTTAGAAATTGCACCGATCTGTCTGTAAACATTCGATTTATAGAACCTATGTATAAATATTATAATACATTATTTATACAAATAAATCATTTCTGAGCGAATTTAATTGGTTTAGTTATTAATCGTTTAACAAAAACGCGTTAACTATAACACGCAATTAACAGCGCTGTTATAAAATGACCTGTGTTAAATGATTCTGTCCAGGCGGATAATTCACTTAAAATATAAATAATCTCAAGCGAAATTCAACTGTAAAAAAAGTATATAAAGTAGATTTTTCAATGTCCCTACCGTGCTCTATGGTTCTCTACTAATGAATTCTGACATCATGTAATATCACGGGATATTCGCACGTAATAACTAAACATAAGAGATGTTTTTGAATGTCGTAAAATTGATAGTAATTATAAAAACCAATGGGCGGTTACGGCTAGTTAATTTTATTAGATTCATATGAAAGAAATGGTGATGGTATCGCACAATCATGTTTTTTGTTGAACCATCATAACAATTAGTGCGTTTTGTAAACGTTATTGTTATATCTGTTAAATATTTTATTAATGAATATTTATAATGTCAAGAGATAATAGAGAATATTCTGTACCGGGACTTAGTTAATGCCATTTTTGCAACTTTCACTTGTTAAACAATTATATATTACTACTAGCTGACCCAGCAAACGTTGTTTTGTCATACGTATGTGATTTCACCATTTTCAATGAATAAATTAAAAATAGGTTTTGATCGTAGAGGGGTAAAAATGTTTGGTTGTATGTATTTTTGTATGCTGTATCATAGAAAAATAAAAAATAAGAAATTTTGCCCAAAAAAACAATTAGGTGTGGACTACCCTTAACATTTAGGGGGATGCAAAATAGACGTTAGCCGATTCTCAGAACTACACAATACGCTCACAAAGTTTCATGAGAATCGGTCAAGCCGTTTCGGAGGATTATGGGAACGAAAACTGTGACACGAGAATTTTGTATATAAGATTTTTTATAACTTTTTGTTACTTTTTCCAACTGTCTATATGAATCTAGTGTATCAAGGGAAGAACTGGCTTCTCAAGCACAGGTACTTAGCTGAGAAGCCAGGGATTCTATTTTATGGTGTAATTGCAAAAATTATGAATAAAGAAATTAAATAAAAAATTAAAGGAGACATTATAGTTTTGCACAAGAATGAAAGGGTGGTCGTTTGTATGGTAATATCTCCAACAAAGAGAATATGAATATCTTATATTGTTAATGAGATAATGAAGGAAGGAAGTAATGGCTCAAAACTTCCAAAAATAGAGAAGGATGGAGACAACTGGAGGCCTTCTCCCTCCATTGACGGTTCATGTATAAATATTGATACAAACGTCATCTAGATATACGTTTTTCGACATTGTTGAATTATAATAATTTGATTTCTAATTATAATTGACATTATATACTTATAACTAATTTAATAAACCATATGACATTAGATATCTTCATTGTAAAAAAATTGCCAGGAAATAAAGGGCTTTTTTTATTTTATTTTATTAATCTTATATTATTTTTAATTTTTAATATTATATGTATAAATCTCCTGTCACAATGTTTGTCCGCGATGGACTCCTAAACTACGTACCTAAACGATTTTAAATTAAATACATCGAGAGCAGTCTGATCCAACTTAAGAGGTAGGATAGCTTAGATCTTTAATTATAGTCGCAATTTTATTTTATTGCAAATAATTTGCCTATAATTAATTGACAGTCACAATTTGAGTAAATAATCAATAGATGTCACTGCTATGCTAAACCGTCTAACGTGTTATATAAAGATTAATTTACTAATCTAAATAAACCATACTTTTATTGTTTAAAACGCTTTCGATTATAAACATATCCCCGCACACTTAAAGCTGAAAATTATTTTGAACTAAAAAAATGGTTGCTAGAAATCACATTTATGGCAAAACAACATTTGCCGGATCAGCTAGTAAGATCATATGATCATACTAGTCTATACTAGATAGTTACTAAAGGTTGAACCTATTAGTATAACGAAGGTAAGCAAGTAAATAAGTTATTATAATAATCTTTATTAAACATACAATCTATGTCTGCTCTAGTAAGTACAATAAGTATGATTGGCCGATTTCTGGCATGCAAATTTTGAATCAAAATCAAATGTAGAAATAATGTTGTAGTAAAAATTCTTCTTAAAGTAACTGGTATGTAATCATAAACTGTATGCAACTTAGGAAGATAATTTTACTGGCGTCTCTATTTGGGATTACACCGACGTCACCCAACGTTTTACAGAATGTTTCTTATAAATGTGCATCCTTTTATATGAATTTCAAATAATTATTTTTTTAATTTTAATAATTAGACATTGACAAGACGATTTGAAGGCAACACAGTTTAGTGAATGTAGAGATTAAAAGCGAAATAGTGACAGATTTATAAACTATTTTTAATTAATTTGTCGCAACCATAAAAATTAGCTTCGCAACCGCGGTGTCCGTACTTTCACAATAAAATAAAATTATGACCGCTAATTAAATCTAACTGATGTGAATCTCTGAACTAATAACCATTAAATTAAAATTAGCGACAAATTAAAATATTCGTGAAAGTTTCAACAATTGTGAGAGTCTCCCACGAGATGATCACTGTGTCACCTACATTATATGAAGTGGATCACGTTCTTATATGGGCATAAAAGTTGGTGAAACGCCCGTAAAAACTACATCGTTAAAGGTCGTATATGAAAACATCCAAAAACAGCCTTCAAAATTTTCTCCGACGATCCATTGCTGGGTTGGGGTGGAAGACCTGCTGAAGACATCTGGCGGTGCTGACAGTACGCACAAGTTTCGTTTAGGAGGTTTATAGACATATTGGCAAGGGACTATTACATACTATACTATATTAAATATACTATACATACTTTACTATATACTTACTTACTTACTTACTTTACTTTACTTACTAGAAATATTATAATATAAATACTATACTTGATGTTATGCTGACTATATAAGAAACAACATACTAGTGAACAAAATACTTTGTAACGGATTAATCGCGGCTGATAGATTCGAAATTATAATAACTCATATTAACGCCATATATTCTATCTATATCGAATTAATTCTTTGGAATACTGACAAAAAGGCAACTCGAAGAGTTCAGGATTTAGTAAGAGCTCAGTTAAAACTAAAATATTCAATTTTTTTTATCTTCAGCTCACTCCGCCTCCCTTCAGAGCTATTGTCCATGTTTATGTGACCAAAAATCTATACTAGTATTACAAAAATGAGTTTGTATGTTTGGTTGAACGCGAATAAATCACAAGAACTACGGATGTGAATTGAGAAATTATTTATGTGTTCTGTGTTGTGTTTAGTCCATCTAACGAGGAAGATTATAAACCGAAGCATAAACGAAAAATGTTAGGAAAATGGGGAAAATTATTGTCGTTTATTGACATAACTATTACTCATTTAAAGAAAAACACTTTATTAACGGATTTAAGTTATGTATTTTTGAAAAATGTAAATATATATTACATCATTTTAAAATTTTCCGACGTTTCGCGTACTTTACAGCGTGCGTGGTGAAGGTAGACTGAAGACAAAAGGTGTTCATTGTCAAAATAAGTGTCACAGCTGAGAGGTTATGTGTTATCTGTATTTATATTGTTTTTCATGGGGTTTTAGTTTTTAACACAAGAAATTCAAAAAAATATTTAAACTAAAACAATCGGAAAATTTTTAAATAATGTAAAGATTTAAATTTTGCAAAAATACATAACTTAAATACGTTAATAAAGTGTTTTGCTTTGAATGGGGAAAATTGTCCCATTACGCGTGTGTACACCGACCTTCGCCTTTTTTTCGCCACTGACCCCCTACATATCATCTTATTCTATAAAAATGCGCAGTGTTACGATATACGATTTAAAAATTTGATAAGTCTGAGCGCCAAGTTGCGATATACGACCTCAAGTTTCACTTCAACCGTGTTCTTTCACCTTTGCTCCAATTGCGCGCGCGCCGGCCCGTGACGTTGGGGTGAACTCAAATTGTTACCGTTCTTCATTTATATTCATAATATTAAGTACTGGGCGTTTTATGAACTCATCACTCTTTATAACATAGTATTATATAGAAATCAAGGTAATTAAACAATATTTTTTTTTTTTGTCTTAAGTTTAGAAGGTGGTAGTCGAATTCTCTTTTTTTTCTTGTATATTTTTTATTGTATTAAAAAAGCTAAATCCTTCAGAGTATTGTAAATAAATAAAATGTGTAATCCATCAGAGTACCTATTAAGCACCTGGAAAGCATTTTTGAACCCATTTTACCTTGTAATAGTGTACCGCGCACTTTAAATTATTCACTTTTTAATTTTTAATACAAACGATGTTTAATTATTATTATTTTTAATTAAATACCATTTATTCGATAAATATAATAGAACGTCACATGAATAGATTGACTTATTATTAAATAAGCTTTATTTAAATGCATATCTCGTATAAACTAAAGACGTTATGCAGAATTAATTAAAATTGAAAATAATTACTGACATTATTACTACTTTAAGAGGGTAACCCTGATAAAGCATGCTCCATTCTAGTAGAGAAGTAAAAGTAAGAAAAATCTAAAATCTGTTTGAAACGATATTAGACGAAAAATTTAAAAGCGTTTGTCACAGATTAAGTCACACCCATAAAACAGTACAGATACCTATCAGAATCCTATTATCTGAATTACCGAATTACGCAGATACCGAAAGTAATTTTCGGACCAGGGTTACCATGTCGGGTCATTTATGTTAATGTGTTGCCTAATGAAATCATTACCCCGATTAATTGATCGTATTCATTAAAATGACCTCTAGCAGTCACTGTGGCATCTTCAATAGTCAAATAATGACTAAGCTAAGTTAATTATTACGATTTGAGGCAATCACATGTATGAGTATACAAAATCTAGACATGCAGTTGAAGTCTAATAGTTCAAATCTTACTGGTCCTACCTTTCCTAATAAAAATGAGATGCGAGTTGTTTTATTAATATGAAGGATGACAGAAAAGACGAATGGTATCTACTCAACGACCCTGGTGAAAATGTAGCCAGGGACGGTAGGCCAAGTAGGAATAAAAAAAAACCTTACTATTGTCTATAGTCACTGTATCGGGTAAAGGGTCCGGGGTCTATTCCTGGTGCGATCAACCTTTATGTGAAGAGCCTATTTGTTAGGTTGAGTGTTAGAATATAGACAAGTATGATATGACTATCAGTTATGGTAGCACCCACACATAAGCTATTAAAAAGCCTACCTTGGGCTAACGGATCATGTGTCAAATACGATATTGATATATTAAAATGATACTACTGGAGGTTGGCATAAGTTCAACACACATGTACATGCAAATATAAATTAATATATTATTCTTAGAACGTTTTCCCTTCAAAATGCTCAAAGTTCCGATTTCAGCCGACAATGATTACAAGAAATGTGTAATATTGTTCCTAGAATGTTTCGTAAACGTATCAATGCGTTTCCTGCGAACAAAAACACAATTACTAGATAATACTGAGTTTTATAGCGGACAAAAGGCGTCGCAAAACATACTAAGAACTTTATACTAACAATGCCTCTAGCCCTTAGGTTTAGTATACAATATTCGAGTAAATTATACGGGGGAAAATATTGTAGACTTAATCACAAGACAATGTTTGGACGCCAAAGCCATTCTATTCTAGAAATGTATTCTAATTTTTAAAATTTAAATTGGAGATTAACATTAGCTTAGAGATTGTTAAAACTCATTTCAAATTTGAAAGAATATCAACTGTAAACTATAATCTTATGTGACCTTCAACGATTTAACAATTTTAATCTAAATATATATAAATCTCCTGCCACGATGTTTGGTCGCGATGGACTCCCAAACTATTTAACCGATTTTAAATTAAATTGGCACACCGTGAGCAGTCTGGTCCAATTTAAGAGCTATCCCATCTCTTAGATCTTTAATAATAGTCGCAATTGTATTTTATTGCAAATTATTTGTCTATAATTAATTTTATTAACTCCAAAAGATTTTAACAGATTCTAACGATACCTTTCGACTGGATTGAGTAAGTCAATAGATGGCACTGCTATGATAAACCGACAAACGTGTCATATAAAGATTAATTGTTTAACTCGCTTTCGATTATAAACATATCCCCGCACACTTAAAGGTGATAATTATATTTATTGAACTAAAAGAAAGATTGCTAGAAATCACATGAATGGAAAACCAACGTTTGCCGGGTCAGCTAGTACTCTATATATAAACAATCTAGAAAAGCCTCCTTTTTCTTATTAGAAATTTCATCTGAATTGTGATTTATCCAGGAAACCTACGGACAATCATTTATTGTATATATAGATTGAAAACAGGTTCTCTACTCCATGTATCACCATCCTAAACTGAGTAATATGCATTTTTGCGTAAGAGCCGCGAATGCAAAATGCAATAAGCGTGCGAAAAGTTTTCTTATAACAAGTGATTTCATTGTCATGTTGAGGCGATTTGTTGAGATCGACCCCGAGATTTGTTGCGAAATTTTTAATTAATGTACGTTGCGACACCGTTGTTTCGATAGTTTTTATATAACTGAGTGGGAGGGTACTTTTGTGCTATTGTGGTAATATCCTGGTTAATCTGGATAAGTGAGAAGTCTCTACTATAGAGAGTTGCTATGAGGTCCCGGTTGTTTTTCATTAAATAACCTTGATGGGACTTTTTGAGCGTGGCTAAATGAGATTTGAATTCTAAGACTCTTTCGATGTTGACATTTATAATTAAGACCCTCAAATACGTGTATTTTTGTAAAATAAGGGGAAAACGAGTGGGCAGTAAGTAGTAACAGTCGCAGCCCATAAACACCCATTAATGGTTGCAGTGCGGGCCCTTAAAGAAGGAGTACGCTCTCTTTTTGAAGAATTGGAGGTCTTATCTCGTAGGGAAGACCGCCGCTGTGAGTCGATTCCACAGTCCACTTGTTCGCAAGAGAAACTGCCCTGCAAAGCGAACTGTGGGAGACTTCCATGCACTGAGATGCTACGGATGGAATGCAGAGTTAGTGCGGATCGTGTGATGATAGAACACTCACCATAGTACATTTTGTAAAAACAGACTATTTTATCAGGTTTTATTAACATTTCCACCTCTATAATGGAATAACGGCACATTTCGACCTCTGTAAATGAGACAACTATAATTTTATAATTTTAAATAATTGGTACATATGTCTTGGTAGTATCCAGAGGTTAGATGGCGACGCAAATGTTCAATAGCGAAGAAAATAAACATCATCATATATGATTAAAAATCTGGTCCTGTATACACAGTTTCTCTAATTATCTGATGATAAAACTTGCATATTAAAAATATTTGCTATAATAAAACGTGATTTCTTATATAATTTATGTCAACGTTTCGGATGATCTTCATGAACAATTACGGTCGGTATCTTGTTTGAATTATTAGCGATAATGAAGGCATTCATGAGAAAATAAAAGAGAATATTAAAACAAGTATTTATCGTCATTAGCTCTGATCATCGAGAAAGAATCATGCAGCAGAATATTCGCGCTAACACCCATTAAGTTTAAAATAAATCAATTTTATATTATTTAAGTACAGCAAAATTACAAAATTCACATGTCAAGCAACCTCTAGAAAATTCCACAATAATTCTAACTGTAAAACCACTAAACCGAGAACCATTCAGACATTAGTCGTGTGAAAATCAGATATGTGTATGGTAACGGAACAATAGCCACTGGTCCCATATGGTTTTATTTCGCCTTTCTAAATCTTAAGGTCAATTTTGTAATCGTTAATTTGGTAATTTGACGGTGACTGTCAAAAAAATTGCCCATATCAAGGGAAAGTAGCAGTCTGGAGCGATCGATGTCACTGCAAGGAGCCCGGGTGGGCCGTACCCATTAAACCAGCCACTATAACAACTAAGTCGAAGCTATCACGTATAACTTAATATTCTCAAAACAGCAAAAAGACTCCCCAGCGTTACGGGCGGAAGTTTGGTTAGGTTAGCATTTTAGTATTCAGTGAGAGGCAGCTTTGCGTGCTTTGCTGACTGCGCGTTATGCTGTACAGTTATTTACCAAAACGTACATACGCGTGCATATTTATTGCCTTCGAGTACGACACCTCATAGCAACATAAAATTTGTTTTAAATATATATTAATCATAATGATTGAACTTTTATTCGCGATGTAATTCGGAAGGACACGATCATTTGTTTTTCATTTCATTTCAAACCGAAAAAGCGATCTGCCAAATTTGCATTTTAGTAGAACACATTAATTTGTGTTTTATTTTGAAAAATCTGCCATTTTCAGTGAGTATGAGTCTTCAACTATTTTCATTCTAAATCAGTGCGGAATATGACAATGTACTCTATTCTTACATAGACTTACTAGCTGGTCCGGCAAACGTTGTTTTTCCATAGATGCGATTTCAATTTTCAATTAATAAATAAAAAATAAGGGTTGATCGTTGAAGGGTGAAAATTTAAAATGGATGTTGGCCGATTCTCAGACCTACTCAATACGTTCACAAAGTTTCATGAGAATCGGTCAAGCCGTTTCGGAAAGGTTCAAGTTCGAAGTGAGAGAATTTTATATATTAGATTTTTAAACGTCAAGCTTTACTAATACCCTTCTATATTGAACTTTTGTAGCCTAAGATTTTCGATAATATACTTACAATTTCAGTATTTTCTTATACTTTTTATACAAAGAAAGCACAGCTACGTGTATAACTCATATTTCTAATATCTCCATAATTACCTTCATACTAACTGTTAATAGTCTATCTAATTTATATCTTATCACCATCGCATAAGGGCTAATAGCAATTTATGATAGTCTCATTGTTCTGGTGAAAACGTTTTCCCACGAAAAAAGGAAAACTTACGGTACATACGTGTTGAAACTAGTTGCGAAATGGAGTGTTGCGTCGTGCTAAAGGTCATGTTGGCAGGAAAAATCCGGTCCAAATCGAAGAATTTTATCATGGATTAGAACAATGCGCTTCTTCTAAGAGAAATTGAAGTCTCTAGTATAGTATAGACTTACGGTTAATTATAATAAGTGCGTACCAAAAAACGATGGCTTCAAAAATCGATGACAAGATAAAAAATGCTGTAAAATAACATTAAAATATATTTATACGTATTATATTTGACTTTTCTCTCATAAATATCCCTGTGGCAGAGATGTCGACAACCTAGGACATCACTGACTGTGACATGTCATGGATTCCCTGCATTTCAGGTTTCATATATATGTTCCTGATGGGCTGAGAATTTGAGCGTGTAGTAATATGGAAGTAGAAAAAGATTACTATGGCGCTGGTGACGGTTAACTCTCAGCCCAGAAACATGACGAAATAGAGAATATTTAGTCTTTCCTAAATTGTTGTACTGTGTATACTATAGAATAGTCACAGAAGTATAAGAAGCAAGCCGTATTCATGCCTTGAACCACGGAACGAAATTTTAAAATAAAACTCATTTACATGAAATTTGTAATCTTATTTGAGGAATAAATATCTATAATCGAAGTAGCATACGGGTATATTATCAAATCAATACACAAAATTTACTATATTACGTATAAATAAAGGTGCAACATTTGTAATGTAACATCGAGTCAAAAATCTGAAGTCTGCGAGATGTAATCTGCGCAGCCAAAACCATAACTATATTAAGAAGTATTATTGTTAATTATTATTATAGTGTTAATATTACATCTAAATGTCTATCTGTTTTATATCTATCAAATGCGACCCAAATAATTTTTATGTCATATTTTAAATGTTAGTTAGACGAAATCACTGGCTCAAGTTTATATATTCATAAATTATAGTTCAGTCATAGACTATTATTCATCATCGCTAAAATTGAAGTCGCGTAGGCGTTGCTTGTAATATAAAATGTTTGATGTATCATCAATTAATCATAGTTAGTGTAATTACAAGATTAAATTTATTTGCAATTAAGTTACCTAACTATAATTAATTTCTAAAATCATTAACAAACTTACATTTTAGTTACAGTGGAAATATATAGAAATATTATTATTATATAAATAAATTCTCGTTTCTTGTACACATTGCGATAAAAACTGACATAAGTTTTGATTTAATTATTGTAATTAGAATATTTTATTAATTTGAACTCGCAAATGGGATGTTTCCGTTTATACAGGTATTCGTGAAGTAAATATTTACCCCTTGATATACTCATAGTATTAAGTATTTTGTTAAATTATTAGAATTCCAGTCACGTAAGCGAATATTTACGAAAAAGTTTTCGTTGTTAAACTTTTTAATTCCATTCACGCTTAAAGCTTTTAATTATCCACAAACAACTTAATCCTTTGAAAATTGTCAATTTCACAAATGGACATTTTTGTGTCCCGCTGCGTGCAACGCTTGCGAGTTACAGTTTATAATTTCAAATCATCAAACAGCAAAAAGCCAAAGATAAAGACGTCGCAAAGTAATTGACACATGAACTGAATAATGATCAGGTTTCAAGAATTAATCTAGATTCGGGAGTTGGGTAACGAAAAACTCATTACAATACCTGTTTCGGAATCGATTATACTGAGAAGGCATTTATAATCAATAAATAGGTATGATCATTTTTTTAAACATATATTAAGAACGATTTCTGAGGGGAATCGGGACGATTCTCTGTAAATAGGAATCGCAGATCTAAATAATATGATTTGTAGACGAATCCTTAGTAGCACGAAGGATTAATTAATCGAAGAATTAAATAAGTTCAAGAAGATTATAATCGCACCTGAAGGCTTCCGGGGTATAATCAAGGACGTATAATCGAATTGCTATATACAAAATGATGATGCCCACCAAAAGCCTCAATAGAAAGTGTTAACACTTTTTTAATAGCTCACAGAAAAAGGATTACCGTCTGGGATTCGCATCCGGATATGAACGGGACTAGTTAATCGCCCTTTCAGCGAAGGCTAAACATTCTAAACCTACTCGTTCATAATATTGAAGTAATAGGTATAAACAAGAGTACTCATAAATCAACTGTACTATTACGTAAATAAGGAAAAACTTATGTTTTTCAGGGTTGATGGCTGTAATAAAAACTATTGCGCATGAGTCACTACGATTACATAATTATAATAACTGAAACCGTGTTAGATATTCTGACATTAAAAACAAATGAATGCGAGAGTTTTCTAATAAAAGTTTCTTTATTCAACTTTTAAATGAAATAGATGAATATAATGTTTAATCTAACGCACACACGAACGCGTTAGTAGTACTACTTTTTTAACGATGGGTCAAATCTAACCATTGACAGACCCCCACGCCGGGATAATATATACATGGCATGAGGAGTGTGGGGCTCGGAGCCCACAAAGGAAGGGCCCCACTACCCACTAAAACCCATCAATCCCTCCTTAGCGCTAATGAGACCTGGTAACAGTAGTTGTCCAGGATAACCGTAGAACTACTGTCGCGACTTGAAAAATCTTTGAATGTTTAACAGATCATTTATCGAGAAAACCAAACTAAAATATAGTAAACTCCCACAACTATTTAATTGAAATTACAATCGCAGGTGAACAGAACAAACTCTTGATAAAGATACGAAAGTATTATGCTACAGTAGCAGTGACGCCATTGGTCAAATGTAAAACAGACCAAAACTGGCAACCCTCACCAACCCCTACATATTATTTAAATTAGCGCGACTAAAACCTCTCAGGCTGCACAAATCTCAAAATCTCAGGTGGTCGTGTACAAACACCTTAACGGGCGGATCTTGCTCCACGCTCATTAGAGATTCTAGGCCGCAATCGTTAATTAGCGAGATAAGTGTTGTATTAATTGTGTAGCATTGGCTCCTATCGGGGGATCTCGGATTTTCGGTTACAACCTGCGGCTTGTATAATTGGCGGCGTACAATTGTATAGTTTTAAGACAGTATTTAGTATGGAACACATATCACGGTCACAGCTAGTTATGGCTTGTGAGCTAATAACTGATTTTTTATAAATACTATTAAGAGTCCTCTTGAGAAAAATGCGCCAATCAATTGTCAGCTCTTTACAATATTATTTCAGCTACATACTTGAACGGTTTTTTTATAACCAATACCATTAAATAATGTATAATCAGTTATATTGTGTAGGTATATATTATATTAGATATTGAGGTTTAATATAATTGTTATTAGAGAAAACATTTAGAAAAACTTAGAAATCATTTTTACTTATACATATTTAAATTAAGTGTATAAACGATTTCTAAATAGTTTTTTATTGAAACTTAAAAGTTTAATATAGATAATCTATCTAATAATTTAATGGTTTATTTCGCTTTGTAAATATAATTTTTAATTAAATTAATATTTGCGTTACATGATCCATTTTTTAACTGCATGGTGTGGGTTATTAAAACATATTTTATCAAAAATATTTACTTACTAATCTGCTACAAGTATATTCGTACCTGAAATAGAAAAAAATTGATTAATGACTGACTGAAAAAACTGACGAACAGGTTGTTGAGTCTGTATCGCACGAGGATGAAAGTCTTACATTGGAAGCCGAAGCTGGTGATGTGAAGACTGTATAAAAAACTTAAGCAATCTGACGAAATTAACGATATATAAGATCCAAGTAATTTATTCAAAGAGATTAGCACCCGAATAGTTGGGCAACCGAAACAAAGGCATCGCCGGACGCGGCCACTTGACCGGCAAAATTCGGACCAATGAGTGAGAGGGATTGCTATATCCGGTCCGTTTTCGCAACATCCGATGCGCGTTGGTGCGTTACGGCACCGTTCGAATTTCGAATTCGCCGGGATACACGGATTAGGGCTTTCCATTTTCACAACTTTGTTTTGTTGCAGGGCATAAACTTAACAATATTCCGCCCACGAACCGTAAGAATAAACAAATATATAGTTTAATAAGTGTACCTTCGTTTTCAATGCAAAATTCATATGGGAGTGCCATGTACACAGGAACCTTCTAATCTTTAAAAAGGCAGCCTTAGATTTAAGCTCCTACATCGATAAATGAGGATGTTAGTCATTTTATAAGTTCCAATTAACAATTAATTAACTGTGCACCCTTAATCATTAGAATAATACTGATTGTTCATTCCTTTAAAAGTGAATTGTCGTCTCTATAATATCCAATTTGAACCTGTGCTTAGAGTAAACAAATTCTGGAAGTTTTACACACTTTTAAGTTTCAAAAGTGATCAACCAGTTCGGATGCAGTACAGAGCCGCTCCCAAGTAACTGTCGGCCACGGGTCGTTGCTCACAATTATTTGACGCAACCACCCGAGACGAACCTTTGCAACTCTGATCATATATAGAATGTTTAAAGAAAACTGAAAACGCGCAATGGCTTCAGCTTCTAGATATTTTGCCACGTGGCGAAAATCGAAACTGTCATTTTAAATTTTAAAATCTTTCCAACGTTTCGCGTCGTCGAAATAATGTTAAATAAGTATTGTAAAATTAAATTAAATTTTGCAAAAATACATAACTTAATCCGTTAATAAAGTGTTTTTATTTAGATGAGTTATAGTTTAGTCTATATAAGATAATATAATGTTTTTGGATGTGTTTTGATTTAATTGCAAAATAACTCAAAATATAAATTATTATCAATTCTTTCAAGAGAACTCTTTAAAAAACTCTCTTGAGTAGCTGTCGGATAATAAATGGCATTTGCAAAATAAATGCCGAAAGTACAGGTTAGCCATACACTGTCTAATACACTACTTGGATACAATGTATATATATAATACTACTACTACTTACTAGGTCTGGTGTAGGTCTACTTTAGTAAAAACCAAGTCGCAAGTTTTTATTGGGGAGACCATCAAAGATGTGCCAAAAATCGAAGTGCCTTTATTAGCGTTTCTTCATCAAAACTCGAAGAGCATAGATAGAAGTATGGATAATGTTATCAAGAATACCAATTAATTTTAGGAAGATAATTATTTAAATCCGAGTTTATCATTAGACAAAGTTTTGGCAATTGCATTAGAAGTGTTTTTTAATTTTCTATTCCATTACTCCTGGTCGAAAAATAAAACTAGAGAACACCAGATTGCCGAGGAGCACAAATCTGTATGGCTATTTTTATTTATTTGACGTGAAAAGTCAAAGACTGCGTAACACAACAGAGGTACAATTATTTAAAAGAGGATGTTTATACAGGCTGAGGTAAAATTAAAAAATTTAAATAAATATTATGTGTCTACGCTTAAGCAATTTTAATGAACTTTCTTAGAAAGCCATAGGAACCTTATAAATAATTATAAGCTACTGAAATCAAATTAAATACAGTTAGATTAATTAGATTTTAGAATAAATATGGGTGTAATATGGAATAATCACAAATATTAATGAGGTTACATAATTTATACCGATTAGTGATCAAACCACAAATTTGGCAAATGCTGTAAGTTTATTCTATACTAATATAAAGAGAAAATATGTATATGTTTATGTGTTTTCACACAAAAGCTACTGGATCGAATTCAATGATAATTTTTCACCATCACAAAGCTGGCTCTTCTTTTTTAAGGAGAGGTTTTATAAAGGTTCGTCAATCGTCACGATATTATGTTTATTTTTTACGAATTCAAATCAATACTACAATATTTTTGCATACTAGTTCAGTAAAGCTACTTGAATATTAAATAACCCAAGGTAATATTGTAATTAGCAACTACTCGGCAATAGATGGCGTTAATATCCGCAAAATTTAATACGTAATAAAATTATACAAGGATAACTTGTATACTTTGTAACCTCTATTTTGTTTCGAGCAAAATATTCGCAGTTTTAAAATATTTAATTAAAGATGCTCTGTGGCAGCTAGCCGTGACGATATTAGCGTGACACCGTTTGACCTTTGCTAATAAAAAACACGTCGAATACTTTGGGATTTTCATGTGAATTCCAACGAAATATGATTCTATGGAACTTGTATATTTGTAGTCCTTTATTCACCTAATTGGGAACACGTTCCTCAATACCACAGGTTTAATTTAAAAATGTATGTACAAACGATTAAGTATGTAATAAGTATAGTAACTATACGTAATTGAGATGTTTTTAGTTCATATCAATATTGTGATACTAAATTTCGGATAATTTCGAACTTCCATACGTATTTTTTTTTAGAAATATGAAAAATTTAATACAATTTTAATCACCTCAACTCTGAAGTGATTAGATGATTACACAATTTAAAACTGTATTTATTTAAGAATAAAAACGATTAAGTTTTTACACTGGATTGGAGGCCGACACGCGTGGTCAGCCCGCCACTCCCACAGGATGTCGCTTATATTTTTTGTGAGATGATCTCATACTATAAATCGTATTTAATTACACGTTTCAATGAAATTAATTTACAGGATTTTGACATGTCGAACTTATTTAGTGGCTCCTCGATCATCATGTTATTCTTAATCTAATACTAACGTCAGAGTATTGTTCTCAATTTACTGCTTAATATTTCTTAACTACGTACGTTACAAACCGCACAAGTGCGAGTCCTGTAAAACGTTTGTGAGCCATGAAGTATTTATTTTATTGAGTTTTAAATTTATTATTTCCTATATAGAACAGATTTGTGAAAAATTCAATTGTTACTACAACGGTTCATGAGACACCTGCCTTCGGAACTACAGAAAAATGGATAAACAGACAGACGAGCATCGAACTCTAGAAGATAAAAGGGGATACATTTTTACCTTCTGGACACGGAACCTTAAAGATGTTTTAATATTTTTGTTAGATACTTTCGCAATGAAATTTATCTAAGGTAAAGAGTTTTAACTTTTTCATTCTGATTTTAGAACCAATTTATCAATACGTATTTACTTTTCATAAATAAATATCTTTTATACCTAATCACTATAATATTTATTTTGAAGTAAACGTAACTACATCAGTAATATTTTCGTTCAATATAACGTTAAATTATTTTAGTCTAATCATTTGAGTAACAGAACAAGTAAACCTGCTTATCAGACAATTTCAAGAGAGATTAGTCTGAAACTCATTCAAAGGATATATATATATAAAAAAAAATTAATGACTAGAAAAAGCTACAATTTACCATTAAATACTGCTAGTATTTTGTTTGGTCATATCATGATAGGCTACCGAAAAAGATTTATTTATTTCCATACACAAGTCTATCTTTACAGCATTGCTAATACTATAGAACTTAGTTACAATAATTGCTTAAAATACATTTACAACGTATAATACTGAAATAATCGAACTAAAGCACCACCGTATATAGAGCACAGAATAAGCATATTTACATTCGTAATTCATCTTCTTAATTATAATATGTTTACAATAACACCTACATCGCGAAACGGTCAACGACCTATACTTTTTTCGAATCGCACAGACACGTAATACATCATATTGATTAGCTAGTAAATCATTAGAGTTTATTTCAATATGAACAGAGACCAAAATCGCCTACATCTTTGAATTTCGATACAGCTTTCATTCATCGATCTCCGCGTTAATATATCCTATTACATTGTAATAAAGTCCTGTTTCGTAAGGTGAATTGTTCATTCATAATGAGGGATTTAGATGAATCTTCCGTTATTCGGTATTAGTTTGCAGGCTTTGATGCTATCGTTACGGTTTATAAAAACTGTGAGCTTTTATACCGTATACGAATGTAAGCAATAAGAAAGCTCAATTCATACAATGCAAAAATATGCGGTTGGATATCTCGCCATCGTATCAATATCGTATCGATAAATAGAGAGTAGACGAGAAGAATTGACATAAGTCATAAATAACCTATATCATAAATTTGTATTATTTTTAAAAGTGTATTATCATAATTATTATTATTATTTTTGTCTCCTGTCTATACTGTTACTCTCTTTCTTCTTGTGCCGTTTGTGCACGTATTCCCTTTACGTTTTTAATATCTCCTTCACTGTTGGGTTACCTGGAAGAGATCGCTTAGTAGCGATAAGGCCGCCCTTTGCACATTATGTATATTTCTTAATATTGTATTCTCAAAACTATGTTAATGTGTGATAAAGTATTAATTAAATAATTGAGGCTGTCCTCATGGTATGGCCTGAAAGCCTAGGTGTTGAGAGACATAAATTTAGAGATAGCTAATTTCATAAATTCATGGATTTTTTTCCTTTTCCACGAAAATTTGTCAAAAGCCTTTCCGGGTTTACAACAGTTCAATAAACTGACCGGGTCAAATGGTTAAAAACGATTTAAAAGCCCAATAATTAGGCTACGTGAATTGATTTAATCATAAACTATAAGAATTAGGTCAAATATGAAGCAATTAGGCTTCATATAAAAGATAAGTAAATTGCGAAATATTAAACTATTTTCGATATATGTACGAGTATAAGGCTTTTGAAATCTGTGCGCATGAAAATGGCAAAGAAATGCAGCCTGCAACCTTGTTGAAGAAGAAGCTTAATATCAAAACTTTCAGTGAACTTTGGAACTTTACTAATATAAGATTTGTTTTGTCAAAACACTATTGATTATGAAAAATGTTACATTAATATATACTTCTAATATAATAGTTATAACAAAGTAGTCAGATAGCTTGGTTTATATTATACTGAATCATGGCTTTGATTCGATTTAAAAACTTTTTACAGAAGAACTACGTTATACGACTTTAATGTAATTTTTGGTATACTCTTAAGGTTCTTCTATTTTGTATACATTTGCTTTACCATGAAGCTATAAGTACATAGTAAATGCTATAAAAGCCGTTTACATGTTTATTACCTAAGCTGTAGCGTCAGCAACAGAAATTTATTATTTAATGTTCATATTTTTATGTCGGTCGTAAAATTTCTTGTTATCTATTATGAATAATGGTTAAACTATTGGTGTTAATAATATTTATTTGTATTGTATGACCGTAAGTGGAAACATAAAAACATATGCGTTTAATGTTTACGTAATGGTGAAGTACCTAATATTGTCTAACACTTTGATGGAATATTCTATTATATATCTCAATTTATTATATAAATTATCATAATAAAATACATTACGTCAACGTCAAAGCGTCAATACTAGTCGAGGGAATTATTTATATATTTGTAATTAATTTACCAAACTACCAATATTATACCAATGCAGCATTTAAAGTCTAATATAGTAATTTAAATATCCTTAAGAATGTAATTTCAAACCTGAAATTACCGGGTACTCAAATAAGATTCATTTGTAACTTTTATGAAAAGAAACTAGAGGAAAAGTAAAGCATAATTGATTGTCCTTGCTCCATGCAAGTACACTTTTAATCAATTTTCTTGAACGGATAGAACGCCAAATTATTATAATATAAATTAATTACTTAATATTTATATAGACACAAAATTGCTATACTGACCCTACAATCGGTGTATTTCACGGGCTCTCTGTAAAAATATTACCGGAAATTTCGTCATTATTATGACAGTTAAATGTTTGTTTTATTTAAAATTAATAAAAGTAAGATAACAATGTTTCAAGGAGATTCTCTAACTTCAGAGTCACCACGAACGAACATCCTTTTCGCATTTCATAATAAAGAGTTCAACGCACAGGGCAATGTAACTGTTCGTGTCTTATCTAATTAATTAATAATAATTATTTAAATAGTCAAAAAAGTATTAATATAATTATAATTTTTGGCATACAATAAATTAAACCATGATTAATAATCTGGGGAAAAGTATAAGTGTGGTAACTTAAAAAAGTAAAATATTTGGGCTCTTCTAGCTAAAAATCTCATAAATACACTACGTAAAATTTCTTATTCAATTTACTAGCAATACTCCACAAAAAAAAACCTTAAACACTGATCGAACGTTGCCTCAAAAGCTTTTTTTGAGGCAGAGAAATCGATAGTTGACAGAGAAAAGCATTTTATATTGTCTTTTATTAACATAACTATTACTCATTTAAATAAAACACTTTTTTAACGGATTAAGTTATGTATTTTTACAAAATTTAAGTATACTATATTATTTTAAATTTTTCCGACTTTTCGCGTGCTTTACAGTGTACGTGGTTACGATACCTTGTGGTGGTCGATAGACTGAAGACAAAAGGTGTTAATTGTCAAAATAAGTGTCACAGCTGCAGAGAGGTTATGTGTTATCTGTATTTATTCCCCGGAGTTGGTATCGAATAAAATCGGTAAAACCTTCCGGTTTTAGTCGATACCAACTCCAAAGCATTTCAATACCTTAAAAAACTTAGATTTGAATAATAATATATAGTTTATAATCAAATTGCTTAGAGTCTCGGCGAAGTTAAGCACACTATAAATAGTTCAAACCGCGTTCAACTCTGAACGAGTTTAACAATAGCATGACTTTTAATTTCTCTGACCCTATCGTTCCTTTGTTGTCATGACTGATGAATTAACTTTTTGTGATATGAAATTTGTTAATAACTAAAGACTTCCTTTTGTTATATTGACATGTTTGACAGCGATTCAGCCTACGCGTTTGCATCTATGGCCGTGGCTTCCCACTATTAGATGCTATTTCGCGTAAAATTAATACGATTCTATAAGGTATAAGGATTAAATAATACGTACTATAATATGCCATTTTACTTTGTCTTTGAGACTGTCAAACTTTGTAGTCTTTGGTATCGATACAGAACAATATTAAACGTTGAGACAGACAAACAGATTAACAAAGTATCATCATGTTGGAGCAAATTTCACACACGATCGCTTAGCCATAATCTCACGTTTGTGTTAAGACAATATTCATATCACTCATCACCGATATAGATTGGGGCACTACCATTGCTCCCACTACACGTCACAGGGGGCACGACTTTGGAGATCACCTAATGCTAAGCGACACCGCCGCCCATGGCCCGAGTGCCAGGGGGCTCTCCAGTGCGTTGCTGGCCCCTAAGTGTTTGTACTTTTTGGGAAATACCTCTTTTGGCAGCTGGATTATAATAATTATTATTATTTTAAAATAGAAAATATCTAATACATTTTCTTAGTAAGCTTATGAAATGAATCAGTTGTTAAATATTATTGGAGCGGTGCCACTATTACAAATGATCGAACCTTCGTTAAAAGGCTGCGGCTATCTTTAGTGATGGATGTACGCGGGTGGCTCGTATCGTCGACAAATATGATAGAATAGTGATGTGCCATAGGTGTGTACGACTATTATTAATAAGTTAATAATTATTACTTCGCTGGGAATTGAATTCAAGACTTATTCGCTCACATATACATATAGCTGTACTCAAACTATAATTCATAGAATCAGGCGTTAATTTGCAGAAGTCCGGAGCGAAACGGACACCGAACGCTGTTCGTAGAGGCAATATCACGATGATGCCGGAGCGAAACGTGTGTCAAGTGGTTGTGGGTTTTTCGAGGAGTATTGATTGTATATTGGTCTATTCGTATTTTGTACTCAAACTATATTAAGAATATGGCCATGATCAATATTATATAGTAAAAGATTGTCATGTTTACTATAAGAGTTTTATGTGACAGGAGGCTAACATCGAGTAATGTAAAAAGGTTTGAAATATAGCAATTTATCTATACTACGTACAACACTATTAAAACAACGCATACCGATACAATTAGTTGATATTGGACACCGTCGAGCGAGCGCTAACTCCGCGTTTACCAACATTTGTCAAAACTGACGTACAAACGCGCGGGAAATCGAAAACCATAGAGCCTACTGTTTTTTATTATACCTTATACAACTGATAATGCAACGTTCGAAACTTAAATATATTTCATTTAAATATTTAATCAACGACTGAAATATTATCTATATGTCAATTTGTAAAAAGTTTTCATATGTTTTGATAGCGATATTATAAGAAATTTCTTTTTTTAAATAATTCACGGGTTGATAAACATTAGCAGGATGTCGTACATCTGTTTTCTTTATTAAAATCCCGTCCTTTAATATTCAATATAGCTCAAAAGTCAATCAAAAGAACAATAAATCGTGTCAAACCATTTCAAAGCCTATTACTGGATGCCTTATCTGTGAGTATACTCATCTCTCATATTTGGACCGCACGGGAGGCTGTACGATAAGAACGGATTAAGTTGAACTATTTATCATCTCCTTTTTTGTTCACTACCGTTTTAATAAAACCTCGGCATATATAGAAATGATGATTTCTGATAATAATGTAAATTTATTGTATTTATTATGGTGTCATAAACTTGTGCCTCGTGTAAGCTTACTAATAATGCTTTTGATAATATGTACAAATGTATGTTTATAAAGTACTACGATACGAGATATTTATAGAACTTCTGTTTTCTTTGAAGTATGAATTGTTTATGATTGAATGGTAATGCAAGCGAAATAATTCAAATGCAGATGTAAAAACGATTCTCTGTTTTGCTATTTCATTATTAATAATACTTAAAATGACTTTATAAATTTATTTATAATGGGAATTGAGACTGGCGAAATATAAAAATAGAAGTCTCCGTACGATAAATCCAAAGAGATTCTATATTCCAAAGTATAATGCAAACTTTTTCGCGTCTTATAATGAAAAACAAATATTTTGAACATGGAACATCGTTCAATACAAACAAAACAGCTGATTAGAAGACGTAATTGAACTATGAGCGAACGCGTTGAGGGAGTCCTGATGTGCACAAATATAAAGAACAATGCCCTATTGTTGTCGAGTGACGTAAATATAGGTCAGAGCCTAAATCAGCTGATCGCGATCACAGTACGTGGGAATGCTCATATTGTTTGGAGCTTTGGGAACTTCATAAGTTCACAAATTAGTTAATACTAAAAACGAATGTTGCCATTTTAATATACAAACTTTATTGCGTTATGCAATTGCCTACACTATATTAGAAACACACCAAGTGTTTCTAATATAGTGTAGGCAATACCAGAGAGAATTGTTGTTAGCTAAACAGCTAGTAAAAAAGCTCTTTTCATATGTTATACAAAATGGATTATTGTATTATATAATAATATATATATATAAGACGAATCCAAACAATTTTCATATTTCAAAAGTTAAGATGTGTAAATTGCCTCCTTTTTTTGGTTAACGCGCTCAGTTGTATAACCGATAATACGTATTACAAATAGAATTATAACCGTTCCGATTAAACTAAAGGTTTTCAAATCCCAGAACAATGCCCTATTGTTAACACGTGACGTCACAGAATATAGGTCAAAGCCTAAATACGGTCAGCTGATTCTTCATTGATGAGTAGGATATTCATATTCTATCGTATGATACTATGAACTTTTGCAGGAGAGCTAATGCCATCCTAATATAATATCAACCTTATTCTTACAAATTTGATTAAAACCTTCTTTTCATTGAATTTGGCGGCAAATCGACGTAATTATGACGTTTCAGGGGTACATGACAGATCGGTTAACTGACAATTGACTCATGCGAGTTTAGCGTCATTTGTCTTCCGCGGTTCATATTATAAAAACATGCAAAGAAAAGTGAAGTAACAGAAAGTGGATGTGAATGGCCGGCCGGCATCCCGTGAAACAATAGTGCATTGTTTGTTTGGGCCCGCAATTATCTGACCACGTGCTAACATTGTTTACCGATTGTTCTTATCTCTATCTGACGTCCTTGACAGTTGACAACAGGTCTATTCGTGAGATGGATTAGGCGCGAAATTATTAAAAGCCTAAACCTTTATACGTTTAGAATATCATAGTTTAATTGAAACACCCAAACAAGAACTTAATATTATCGTTTTATAATATACACAATATATTTTATAAAATAAGTATGTAAGAGATAAATATTTATTAGTTTATTCATTAGTACGGTGCTTTATTTTTTCCATCACGTTAGCTCGCTCAGTTAAGGTGAGCTTTCAACTTTTTGAGCTTTCAAGCTTTTTACTACAAGTATGGATATGAATTGTAAACCTAAAAAAAATCCTTTTAAATTATTCGGTTGGATCTTTGTTTCAAACATTCATTTAAGAAACCTAGGTATATGGTTCCTTAGTCGTTGGTTATATTAACTTTTAACGTCAAACAATGATCACTTATAAATTTAGTATTGATGAGATCAAATGGCATGAACAAAGATGCAAAATATTAGAAACAACCCGATAATTGGTAAGCTGTTATTTAGGTAAAAGAATAACAAAGTGATTAGTAGTTTTTAAGAAGAGTCACACGAGAAGCGGTGCAATATTAGGACCTTTTTTACAACCAACCTCTTTGTACATTTGTTTTGAGGTTATATGTAATCTTTGGTTTATTTAACAAGTCACGGACTCTCAAATATTCATCAAGAATAATGGAAAATATCGCAGGAAGTAGTGTGGCAATTTATAAACAATAATTAATGTTCAATCTTCGAGGAAATTTCATGACACAAATAAACATTTATATAAATATGTAATTCTAGTTTTAATAATTAAGAAAACTTGTAGCTAAAACAAAATCGGTTTTAATTTTACGTCACCTATTTTATCAAGTCCATTCAAATCCCACTTCGTGTATGCCAACGCTCTAAGGAAATCAATATAAATTGAGCGCGAGGTAATAGGTCGGCTAATAACAACGGTGTCGCGGTTGCGGGCCCGGCCGTTTTCTAACCATTTTATATGCACTTTTGACAGATTTACTACTTTTGCACCGTTACACGGGAAACGTCTGCTGACTATTTTAATTAAAGTTAACTAACTCGCTTTGTTATATTTAACAGGTGTTTTGCTGGATGTTTTATATCCGTTCGATGGTAGTAAGTTTCCATATTACATAAAATATTAGGATTTCTTAGATTTGAGCATTAGCGATATATTTCAATATTTGACACAGATTTCAGCGTTTCAAACTATACTGTTTACCCATAAATCTAATTGATATCTAGTAAAAGAAACAAATATTATTTGCTAAATTATAATTTACTTTTTCGCTCACCAAATCACCAAGGAATAAAAGTAGTACGTTATATATTTCAGCATGATTCGGGTATAAACAATTTGTTTAGATTTCTCGTTTTATAGTCAAAAGACTTGGCATTGGCTTAATTGGAATGGCTTAAAGTGTGTGTGTGAAGTATATATATATATACACTTAACACACACTTCAGTTATAAAACAGCTGATCCGGCAAACGCTGTTTTGCCATACATGTTATTTTTAGCAATCATTCTTTTAGTTCAGTAAAAATAATTATCGGCTGTAAGTTTGCAGGGAAATGTTTCGGTTTCAGCAGTTCCATCTATTGATTACTGTTATCTGTTATAATTTTTTTGAGTTATAAGATAATTGTAACTGTCATTTAATTATAGACAAATAATTTGCAATAAAATAAAATTGCGACTATAATTAAAGATCTAAGCTATCCTATCTCTTAAGTTGGACCAGACTGCTCACGGTGTGCCAATTTAATTTAAAATCGGTTAAATAGTTTAGGAGTCCATCGCGGACAAACATCGTGACAGGAGATTGATATATATTAAGATGTGCCATTAACATTGCTGCATTACTGACAACTGTTTGGACAATAATAACTGGTAATAGTAATGTATAAAACTTCAATTTAAGAATTACAAGTAGTCTTCGTATCGTTTCGGCAAGAAAATTCATGTATCTTAAATTTGTGTTACCAATGTTAAGTTAAATTTGTGTACAGCGTGTAATTGTGAAAGGACTTAACTCATTTGCGGCATAAAAGTCACTTTTAGGGGTCTCCGAGTGAAGTTTATTGTTGCAACTGAGTATAAGCGAAAATCGACCCCACCCCTCGTAAACTGTAGTTTTTACACCAGATTTACGTGTCAGAAATAAATTCATCCGGACGTTTCGAATTCATGATTGAAGAGCGTCATAACGTGTAAAAACTCGAGATTATATTTTTCATAAATTATTTTCTGGTTTTTGGATTTAGATTACTCATCGCAGCTCAAAATTATATACAAGTTTTTAATTATACTTACTCAAGGATCGTGTTAAAGATGTAAATATTTTGAGTGTAATTAAAGACACGTAAAAATGGCGACGAATGTCCTACTTTTGACCGATTTCCGAACACCCAAAGGTTATCCAACTCGACGTGAAGGTTTTTTTTTAATTTTATTTAAATACTTAGTGGCTGTTCTATTAAAGTTTCTATAGATTAAATTATTCAGTAAATAACACAGTACTCAATATCAGGAGCATTTCCCTATCTAGAGTGTTTAAAAAATCCAAATTCGTTCTGAGAAACGATCGAATTATCTTCCGAATGGTTTTATGCGCGGGCGCATCGTTTTACGATCGCAACAGTGTTGCCAGGTGACGGCGCGCTTGATTTATTATGAGTGCAGCTTTGCGATTTTGAAATGGCAATGATTCTCAGGATAAGTGTTGTCATTTTAGAAAATTTGTGATATGGTTTAAGTGCGTCGAAATTTAAGATAAGCCTTCGTTTATTTTATGTATAACCTGCAGTATAGTGAAGTAAGATTTTAATCAGAATTTTCCTATCGAAATTATTTTGTATAAATACATTCTTAATAAATTGATAGACTTTTTGTTAATATATAAAATTCTAATTTAAGCTTGTAGATTTGAATTAGTATTTAGTATTCTATGAACAAAAAACTCACGGTAGTAAATTTTACTATTTTAAACCAAATTTGCCCCCTGTTTTATATAAAAAAAAAAAAAAAAAATAAAACAAACTACGATCACCAACAATAATAAATACTCGTTTATCCGTTAAAATGTTATCAAACGCCTCATACACGCGTTCGACCATTGTTTAAATAGGGTTACTGTTTATTTGGTTATTTCTATTTCTTTCTATACACGTGACATGATTAAGGAAATTAAGTGCTTGCTACATCCGTTGCGCACACAAGTCCGTTGCCGGCCTTTAAGCCTATACGCTCTTTAACCCAATAGACCAGTATGAAAGCAGTACTCCGCGAAAAGCCTCTACCTTTTTTTTTTTTTTTGAACTATGGACTTCCGCAAAGTAACGCCTGATTCAATTAATTATATACGCTCTTTTCCTGAAGGCTTAAGTCGTATTGAATTCGGAAATACCTCTTTTGGTAGCTGGTTCAACACAGCGGTGGTGCGCGGCAGAAAATGCCTTTTGAATTATTATTATTATATATCAATTGATATGTATTATTGTATTTTTCTACGGCTTTTGCAAACTATGGTTTACCGAACGTGTTCGTGCGAAGTAATTTAACAGGGAGCAAATCCGTCGCGGCCGTGGTAAGGTGATCGCATACCTTATGATAGTAAAACATACGGGTTATTGTTCTGTCGAGCAATATCCAATAATATATAGGAAATATATGTGTAGAATTTATTTATCATTATTTGTTCCTTTTAAAGTCTTATAGAGTCAATATTTAATTTGTACAGTGTAAAGGTTTATCAATACTTTCTGTACAGTAAAGAAACTTTTAGTTTATTTACTTTTACTTATAAACCACTGAAACAGTCTGCGTAAACTGGAATATACAGCACTAGCTATCAACAACAACACGCGAAAACCTCCTAACATTGATTTGACACGAGAAAGCTGCTTGGAATGAAAACATATCCAACCTATCTCCATTTACAACTTTACAGTAAAGTAAAATGCACTTAAAATAAATCAAGACAATTACGGTGCGCGGCGTGGCAAATCCTCAAGCCGTATATCTCGGCTATAAACTTGAAACTTGACGCTTGCCGCTGTTTTGAGCAAAATACTGCACGTTAATTTAACACACCCGCTCGCTGGCTTATGTCGGTATTTATAGGTTATGCGTTTCAGTTTTTTAAATTGTCACGTTGAGCGTACAGGCAGCTTAAAGGCCGGCAACGCGCTTCTGCGACATTGCGAGTATTCATGGGCTGTATCACTTACGATCAGGTAATCTTGCCCGTTTGGCCCCTGTGTTAAAAAAAATTTAAATCTTTAAACTTCACGTAGTCAATATCATAATAATTTTCCAAATAATATGAGCGTCTTTGAAGTGTTATAATTAATTGAATTAGGCGCTACTTTGCGGAAGTCCAGAGTTCAAAATCCCAATAGACCAGTATGAAAGCAGTACTCCGCGAAAAACCCACAACCACTCGACGTACGTTTCGCTCCGACACCGGAGCATTATCAGGAGATGTTGCCTCTACGAACAGCGTTCGATGAGTGAATGATGAGTGATCACTCATCGATCACTGATTTGTTGTAAAAATCAAATTTTCAACATAACCTCAATATAACTTTGATTATATATATTCAAAGACGTAAAGAAATATAAATATAGAGTGTCCTAGCCGGCGATACTCTGGGGTCGTAACACCGACGATTCAAGAAATCGTCACGCTTCGCGAAAAAGGTACACAGAAATACAGCCTTGACTCATACACAGTCCAACCCTATAGTATAAAGGGAAACAAATAACACTCGCTTATAAATAAAACTGAATATATAATTTACGCGGAAATCACTTCGTCACTTATTTAAATATTAACGTGCCGTGTTTACGTTCGATGAAATAACATCGATCGCAATACGAGTCTTGTTTAGACTGATCTCAGTTGAATGAACGAAAATTATATTGTTTTTAAAAGTGAATGATTCGTTCATTCACCGGTCGGTTGTATATATGCGGATGATCTGTTTTTAAAATTATAATCCTTTAGAAAGAATAACCGGAAGTGATATTTCTGTATTGGATAAGTTTAAGCTACTGGTTCGTTGTTTCAAAATAGGATTTATTAATAGTAAAATAATAAAAACCCAATAGACCAGTATGGAAGCAGTACTTCGCGAACGAACAGCGTTCGTAAAGGCAACATCTCCTGATGATGCTCCGGTGTCGGAGCGAAACGTGCGTTGAGCTGTTGAGGGTTTTTCGCGGAGTACTGCTTTCATACTGTTCTATTGGGTTTTTGAACAATGGACTTCCGCAAAGTAACGCCTAATTCAATTAATTATAGTAAAATAATAGTATATAATAATAGTAATAATACATGAGATGGTAGATCTCTGTAATCTGTTTCGATCAATGTTTGTATAAGCTATGCTTACCAAACTAAAACAATAATCGTTTCTCACGAGATTGAACCAACTTATGGATAACGATAAAAATATAAAATTAGTGCGGATTCAACATAAATTTACTTGGAACGTCCGCATTTTATTTATCTTCATTTATCTTCGGCAATGGTTTGGCCAAAGCACTTAATCATTGTTTAGAAGATCGGCATTCAAAAGTATAGTCGTCATGACGGTCGCCAACCTTTAAAACGTGACTGCACCATACGAATATATTTAACTATTAACTAAGGTTACCTGGAAGAGATCGCTTGTTAGCGATAAGGTTGCAGGATTTTGTTGTTTTATTGTTACTTTTCTTCCATATAATATGGTGAATTATAATAAAGTAATAAATAAATTAAAATTTTAACTTATAGTGCACCTTAATGTATCTCAATTATTCAAACTATATGAGAAAATTTTGCCATATAAAACAAACACTATTGTTTATTACAATACTTCATATCATTTGAATAAAATACTTCGTCATACGACTATAAAAACGCGATTTATTTGACTCATATTAACACCGACGTTTCGGACATTATTCAGAACATACACACCGAACTATGACAGCTGTCAAATTTGAAATTGTCACAAGATCATCATTATTTATTTTTTATTTTTTTTATTAGTCTTACCATAACTAACATAGCACCTAAGTGAATTGTTACTAACATATTAACCTATTTATATGGATCTCTGGACAAGTCAATGACCCGTATTCACAACTTAGAGCAACGTATAACGACAAAATAGTCTATAGTTATTGAAATAGGCTATTCGTGTACACGTATTAATGTTTCTCAATAAAACAGCAGCAACAATAAACTTATCAGTGTTAAAAATTGATTAATACAGTGCGATTTATCATAATACACTGTGTAATTTTGTGCAATTACAAAAGCGATTTCACGCTGACTGCGTGTTTTATAGCTATTTTGGTGAGTTTCAAATCTACCAATGTTATAATAGTTTAAACCCTTAACCCTTAAAGACCCTTCCGTCCAAATTTGGTCTCTATTATGAACCTTAGCGCACTCGCGCTCGCACAGCAATTTAAGTCCACCTGACCTGACGCCGACGCCTAACGGTCTTTTGTTTCGATCAATCAATAGAGAATATCGTATTCATTCTAAACAGGCAAACATCTTCATACAAAAGTTGTCTCCAAGTCTATCAAAATTGGCTTAAATTGCTGTGCGAGCGCGAGTGCGCTAAGGTGCATAATAGAGACCAAATTTGGGCGGAAGGGTCTTTAAGGGTTAATAGACCAATCGCCAGAAAAACCCACAACCACACGACGACTCGATTTTGCCTCTAAGCGTTCGATGAGGGTTTTTTCGCGGAGTATCGCTTGTAGATTGGTCTATTAGGGTTTTGTAATATGGACTCCCGCAAAGTAACGCCTGATTCTATTAATTATAATTTGTTTGGTTAGACGCGATAATCTCTGGAACCATTCCACCGGGACTGATGATGGTCATGTGGGTGTGCATCATGAATTAAAAAGATATCCAATTAGATTGTGTAGCTATAGCTACAGTGTGTACTAAGCTCCAACCTGATATTGCGGCTTCAATTATAAATTATCCATCCAGTTCTAATGAGAGGCTATTCTCAACCTTAGTCATTGAATAACTAGAATCGTGACTGTGTCGTGCGACTGTCGCACGATGCACGTGCCCGATGGACTTCAAATGTATAATAATGCGTTATATAATCAATTTATAATCGATTTGTTTTTACGTCTAAAAAAAGTTAACTTGCCGTTTACGTCTGTGGTATATTTTTATACAAATCTAGGCTATGCATTGCGTAATAAACTTAACACTATACGCGCTATACAAAAATACATAAGCGTACGTTATAATTTATTCCATCGTGAGTGCCTTTATAGCTATAAAAGTTAAGTTGTGAATGGGAGAGCCCTATATTCAATTCAAAGATCGTCTAACAAATTAACAATACGTCTGACAGTCGTTCCTGTCGCCCCACTTGCTACACAAAGTGCCGACGTCACGACTGTCGCACGTTTGACGTGCGACTGGCACGCATTGTTAATAATAAAAAGATTGGCGCCTTGTGATCTAGGAGCCACGCCTGGACCGGAAGTCTATTTTCAAATATCGAAACTTCAGAATTGGGGGGAATACTTTGACTCTAGCCACAGTTATTCTCTAGTCTATCTATAGACAAAATATGTGTCGGAGCGACTAAAACTAGATTTTATTCGAAACACTATTTAGGCTTATGAGATGTGATGATTGATAATGATTCAATCCTTAAACAGTCTTATATACAGATATAAGTATAATCGATGTTATACAAAATTATAAGGAAGTTGAAATCATAAGATCTTACCTGAAAAAAAAGCCATTGTCAAATTCATTGGCGGACGTTGACTCATTAAAATAATCTATTTACAAATAATAGTATGTAAACGCAACACGTTACTTCAAGAAAAAATGACATTTGACAGTTTAACAACTGCCAAAGAAAGTTTCTGACATTCACACCTTTCAGGAGTGGGTTTGTGAAAAATGAACTTTATTACGCCCGACGTAGAGATAACGTTTGTTAATATGTTCTCAAAATATAATTTCGTTTTCACCAAGCGCTTTATAATTTGCCCTCCCACTCGCGAAGCGACTAACTGTAATAATTTTAGAGATCCGCGACGTTGTAAAATAAGAATTATATGGTATAATGAATACCTGTATTATTAGTTAATTGAGCTAATTTAGATAGTGATGATGATTTAAGGAATACGACACTTCAAGCGGTTACAAGGATTACTTTCATTTGATTTTAAAATGTCAGATTTAAACGCTCTATTATAGGCACTAACAAACCTTAATGGCGACATCTCCAATAACTTATATTAGATCTATATGTACAATTATTTTTTTAAATTTTAAATATGGAATCCAATGCATTGAAAAGGATTTAACTTTCAACTTCAAATCAGTCTGTCAATAAAAAATCAAGTCATACTGTACGCCTACACAGAAGGCGTTCGGAAATTCAAAATTCGAACGCATTTGCAATTCAAAATGGACGACCAGGTGATGTAGCAGGAAATCAAGTTTATTCCTATGTTAATAACATTTGACAATAATACAGAATGCGTTGAGGTAATTATTTTTTTAATTCCATACAAACTTGTTTGAGAAGGACACGCTATGATTGACAGTGATTCTAATCTATGGTCTAGAATATTAAATGATTAAATCTATACGGAATTTTAAGTTTTTCTATACATATACTTAATAGAACTCAGAGCTGCCATTTGTCTTATTATTTTCCAAATGCGTTATGTAATAGTTAAACTGTGGAACATCAAAAATCAACAAAAGATTTAAGATTACACTTTATCTCTTTAAAAATAAGATACAGTTACCCTCACAATAGTTAAATCTGTTCTAACTAGTCATAACAATATTTACGCACTTGTGACAGATCGGCAAAGATAAAAAACTTCAACGGCCCCAACCCGGTATCGATATCGATACAATTAGTGTCGGGACAGTCAAAGTTAATTCAATAAAACGTCAGATACGATCGCATGAACTTTTCAATTCTATCTTTCGACGCATCGATTTTAAACGTTTTTGTTCGGATCGTTTTAATTCTCTTTTCGAATATTTCGAGTGTTCGAAATATAATATTTCGAATTTTAAATTATGAATTATGACAATTTACATAAATGTTTGCGTTTTTGAGTCGTGTTATGATTGGAGTTTATAGTACATGCAATGACATTTAGTTTTAATAGATTTTGTGAGTCTTAACATCGAGACAAATCTCGACGATGATCAAAACTGTAGTAAACTCGCGTTTCTAATCAAAAGATTTTTGTTTAGTTAAAGATAGGTAGGATATTATGCAAAGTACATTCCAGTAATGCGATTTCTAAGAAACATATATAATGACGTATGTACGTACGTTCATTTCTGATTAGTAGTTATTATTAGTGTGCAATTACTACAGTCTGCTTTTTCGGAAAACTGTCATTTGATCATAGCTTACATATTGTACATCGCAAAAATGTATATACGAGATATATAATTTTTATAACTTTATATTTGTAATTTTAACATCCAAATTTCATAACGTAGATAATCATCCGAATACTATAGTCCTATTTTTAAAAATTGAAAGTAAGATCTGCTTGCATCTTTGGAAAAAAATTAAGTTAAAGATTCAATATTTCCATTTTAACAGATAATATTTTTCACTCAATTTTTTTAGCCTTACCATTATAACCTTTGTAGTAATTAACGAAATAATGCTTCAATTAGAGAAAGAATTCTAATTTCGAATAATTTTTTTTACAACAACGTTTAATGTAGAAAAAATGAATTCGAAATTCGTTTAAAACTTATATTTTCAATACCACAGATATCACACAACAAATAAAATATTACAAACAATAAAATTCAAAATTCGAACTTTTATTGCATCAATACAGATAAATGTAATCGATGCGCAACGCGGCCATTGGTCGGTAAGGGCGATCGCGATTGGTCAGCGGGCGGCGATCGCAAAGGCGCCGGGCGGTGGCCACTGCAATTGTCAGTTCACGTTTATATGGACTTAATATTCTGAGATTAAAGACAAGGTATACTTGATACTTCAAACCTGTCAGTGTAATTAATGTTTGGGCTTTAATAAATTCGTATAAGGGATGAATAAAGTACGCCGTTGAGTGCCAGTGAACGGCTACCCCAAGATATGTCTGTGTGAGAACTATGTGGTATTTAAGAATAATGAAATAGTATTTATGTATGACCACCTGAAATTTAAAAAAAAAACAACACAATAAACTGAATTAATACAACTTTTTTTAATTTAAATTTTAGTTTTTATTAAAATTAATAAAATATTTGCTAAACAAGGTGAAGAAGAATTCAAAGAGGCGACCAAAACCAATTTGCCATCGATACATCATTTTAAATAAACACGCATTAATCAGATTTGTAGCGTGCTTGGCCTACGTATCCTTATTGAAAATGGACGCAATATTGACAAAACCACGGACCGTGACTTAGGCATTACTCAGTGCCATCACGTCAATTGTAATGTAAACTATTAATATTTAATTGCAAGCCCTCAGCTCTGATCTGAATCCAGACGGCATCGCAATAAGGGAAACAGGAAAATCACATCGACAATCGCAGACAAAACTTAAAAAAGTTTTACGAAATAAGGTTTTATTATACTTTATAGTGACTGTATTGAAATGTCAAAAATCAATTTTGACATGCATAAAGGCGGGAAACCGCTTGGAGTTGGCGCTCTACTGACTTTCTACATTCACGTTGAAGACTGCGTCATATTTATAAGAAAAATACAAAGCCTGTCCTTACGCAATTCTAACAATTTTCATATAAATGTCAGACGTTATTGTTTTAAAGATTGTCAACCTGTGATTAGTTAATGGCATCAATAATGAATACTCCTACGAAAGGCGAATTATGTGTATAAGCAATCGTTAAGAAACTTTATACTTTCTTAATTAAAAGTTAATAGTAAAAAAATATATAATAATTGTTATTGCTCATTGTTCGACCATCTTCAGAAATTAGACGCCAATAATATTGATAATATACAAGAGTATTATTATATAATGTAACTAAAATAGATAACAATAAATGCAATTTTTATAATTAAAAATATTTTATTTGTAAATATTTTATATTTCTGAAAGGATTCTAACGAAACTTAACAATATTCATCAATATCGGCTTAAAATTATAAAGATGTGTGAATTGTTCAAAATATCAAGTCGGTAAGAAAAATCTACCATCGGCTAGCTATTCTGGCGCTGCACATATGAATATATGATAGAAATATTTATCTTAAATAGTCCTATACAAGCCCGCCACAGTATACATTTATATATAATTTGTAATATAACAAATACTAATATTAACGTCCAATGCAGATTTGGTAGTAATAAATTATTCCTAAATAAAAAATAGTTATTTTTACTCTTCTAGTATGTGAGATATGTTATATATTATATCGTGATATTAGCGCAAGGAATATTTAAGGGCTATTTGAATTTAATAAAACATTCTTTTAATATTTTATTTTGTCCTTTTATATAGCTACTTGACAAGAAATGTCGAAAGAAACTCGTCGCTCTAACATTGTACAAAATCCCAATAGACCAATATACAAGCAATACTCCGCGAAAAACCCACAACCACTCGACGCACGTTTCGCTCCTACGAACAGCGTTCGATGGTTCGAGGTATATTGGGATTTTGTATTATGGACTTCCGCGAAGTAACGCCTGATTCTATTAATTATTTTCTAACGTTTTACTTCAACGACTTCTTCTTCTTTGCGTGCCTCTCTATTACTGGAGGGCGGCTGTCAGACTTTGAAAGCGTCTCTTTTTATAGGAGACTTTTTCATTGTTGACTACTAGGGAAAGGTAATAGCAGTGGTTTCCCTTGCCTTCTGCCTCAGACATTTTAGGAATTCTTCCAGGCCGCTGTAGCCTCAACTTCAACAACTCTTATGTTTATTTATCATAGAAAGGAAGAAACGTGCTTAAGGAAACATATTTTACTTACTAAAATTATTGAACAAGTAGGCATTCGTACGAATGCCGATTACTCATACTAGACCATTAATATTCAATCACTATTCATTGCCTAATTCGGACTATAAATCGACTTCGACTATTATGAGTATGTTAATAAAATGTTTAATGGACCCGATAGACATATAAACATATAATAATATGCGTCTACATAATTGTATACAGAGTATGACGTCAAATTACCGCGAAATAGCAATGCAAGCATGAATCAAAGCGTAGCGACAAATCACTATTGACACAATATTTGTTTTTCTGTAACAGAGAATATTTGAGACCTATATGCTACCACAGATAACATTTATGAGACCTAAGATTATTAGAGATTTGATCAATATCAGAGACTTTAAAGCATTTACTTTTAGCCTGTCAACAGTTCTTCAGCGATGTCAAATCTTACAGCCGCATTGCCGCACAGAGTATAATATTAACTTGTTGTTGACATTTACATTTCAGTGTCCAATTAAATGGTAAATACATCTTTTTGGTTGAATATATCTATTATATTATTTATCTCAAAGCTGAATAACACCGTTCTTTCAAAATTTTTTAGCGGTTAACGTATATTTGTGTTATTTATTAAGTCTAAGTATTAATTATTAATATACTATTAAATCACTATACATTAAACAAGATTCGCTTGTTGATGTTTAAAACTATGCCGGATTTATATATTTTTAATAGAGTGCTTCAAGAGGAAGCTTTATATGAAAATGACATTCATAATAAACGGGAGAAATGCTCATAACCTCACTTTTTGTGCTCAAACTACGAAATAAATCAAAATAATTTACTACAGTAGTAGTAACCAACGCTCTAAGATAAAATGATTGCGCGTAAAAGTGCAAAGCACGCAGTGTATGAAGGCTGACAGTCGAACCCAATACGATCATTTATAAATATAAAATAAAATTGTCACCATAAAAAACACATTTATGGAGCATTTAACATTGTCATTTAATCATGTGATAGCTACATTCCGGTTGCAATCGGACTACTAAGTGAAATAGTTTGTTTACAATGAAAACTTAAGCATGGACGTATGCAGGACATGAGTCAGTAAAAAATATATTAACGTACTTAATGTATTTGGTTCTGTTGTAGTTCCATAGATTTTTATCATGGGATAACCTAAAATATTTAGGAAAATTTTGGTTAGATTACGTTAAATAATCTAAAATATAGATATTACTAGCTGACCCAGAAAACGTTGTTTTACCATACATGCGACTTTTCAATTTCATAAATAAAAAATAGAGGTGGATCGTAAAAAATTAGGGTTGTATGTATTTTTGTATGCTGTATCATAGAAAAATAGAAATAAGAAATTCTGTCCAAAAAAATACATAAAAAGTTAGGGGTGGACCACCCTTAACATTTAGGGGGATGAAAAATAGATGTTGTTCGATTCTCAGACCTCCTCAATATCCACACAAAGTTTCATGAGAATCGGTCAAGCCGTTTCCGAGGTGTATGGGAACGAAAACTGTGACTCGAGAATTTTATATATAAGAAAAAGACAGATGTCTGCATATTAAGATTTTAAACTATAAAATAAAACTTTAGATCTTAGCAAAAACTTAATTCTATGAACCAAATTATTATTTCTATGAACCAAAACACACGTCTATCGCAGATTTGACATACAATTGATTAATAGGTGGAGTTATTCTTGGAAATATACAACAAACAGCATTATTGATAATCTTAAACAACTATACTAAATATGCGGAACCCATATCATATTTAAAAACGAAACTGAACATAGTTACATTCGCTTTATCAATTCACCATTCGTTTCACGGCGCGTGCCAAAACGATGCTATTTGCGTTGGCATACGATTAATTTATTTATTGAAATCAATACTAATATCTGCCAAGACAATGGCCCCAAATGAAAATGCGTACTCTGTTATGGCATGTCGGAATGCTAAACGAATCGGCGTCATTACAATACGCCATTTTGCATTCGATTTTGAGGTTATAGATGCAATCGGGCGGCCATGTTTGATGTTCGGGTAATGTCGTCAAAGTTCGGTTTCGCCCTGTTTTGGTGAATACTGACTTTGTCATAGTACAGGAAAAAGGGAAATGCTAATAATATTTTCTTTTATTAAGATAACTATTACTCATTTTAAGAAAAACACTTTGTTAAGGGATTAAGTTATGTATTTTACAACATTTAAGTATTACAATATTTTTAAATTTTTCCGACGTTTGAGTTTCTACCGCGACCACGCACGCTGTAAAGCACGCGAAACGCCTTTAAAAGGGAAATGCTAATTCATAATGACGAATGAAAGATAATGTAATTGAAATTGTTATTTGAATACGATGTACCTACCTATCCTAAAATGTCCATTTAAATTTTATAGTTAATAAAAACTTTTTAACTCTTTTTTGATTAAGAACATTATTTATAAAAAAGCTTTGGAAGTCATGAATTGTTTAATGTCAAAGCTGATACCTATAAAAGTGGTTCTAATGACTCAACCTCAAAAGTTCAACATATGTCGCGTACTTTTCTTTAAAACTAAAAAAAGGAGAGATTTCTTTGTACTCACCGAAACATAAACGTTTTCCATTTGGAAACATTTTTTATTAATGACTGCGTACCTTCAGCACTATAACCAAGCAAGGGCGAAATAAAAATTTATATTTCAGAAAAAACGCGACTAGACCGGGGCTCGAACCCGATACCCCTGGCGTCACGGTAGTCTATAGAACCGCTAGGCCAAATGGCTCCATTAATTTAAAGATCTTAGTATCGATTTGATCCCGATTAACGAATCGGTATCTCGAATACTCTCTCTCCTAGTTTACAGGATATTAACAGAAATTGCCTTATACTGAAAATTATATATTTCCCTCTATTGACTCTATCACGTAAATAACGATGTTATCAATAGATGGCACAGATTAATTCGCAATAACAATTTGTCGTCGGCATCTATCGGGTATTCGCCTACTTAAAATAAAATAATGTATTCCTAACTCGAAACCTTCGTACCATCGTAGGCGCACCGTATACCGCGATTGACTGGTTTTGATCATTTCAAACTGTAACCAGCATTTTCAAGCGAGCTGTCATTTGTTTTACATCCGCTACGAGTTATCTACGTCCTCTCTATGTCGACAAATCGACAAAAAGAGGTCAGTTTAATGAACTTAACGACCGAGGCTATATCGGGCGAACAATGACATTAATATTATAATTGAAATCATTACATTAATTTACGCAGACATAAAATATTCCACGACATTTCGGGCATACAAATATGTATGACTAAGTGTTATCATAAGATCTAAATATTATATCGTATACTTATACGGAAATCATAATGTGCAACCATATACATGTATACAAAGAAAATTAATTAATTTTCAAAACTTAAAATATTTTGTGTGGAACCTAAGGATATAAAAAATGTAGGATTATTTTTTTTTTTTTTGTTAAATTATAATAGAAATCATCATGTAAATATCAAATTTCATTGAAACGTTGAAGAATATAGTCCTATGTATATTAAACTTAGATAAGCTAAAGTTTATCCTTCTCTTAGTTTGAAGTATCAACAGCTTCCAATGTATACTATAATAAAATATATCTACACTATTACTGTATATAATAATAACACAATTAGAGGTACAGAAAAAGTAGATGAACCGCGTGTATTTTCTCATACTAACATAATTAAAATCATAAAAGTACCAACACTATTAAATCCAACTATAAAGTCTCCAATCGAAACTTGGTAAGCGGTTATGAACTATGGTTATATTGTACCAAGTTGACCCTATTGCGTTTGTGACTCATGTTTAATGCGCGTGCGCAACTTCAAATTTCGAACGTTCCAAATTTAAATATCAAAAATAAACAATTATAGAACGGATGTGGTGTTGTACACACATTTACACCGGCTATTTGTTAATGAAATCTCTTGGTTAGTAAAAAAAACATCGAACAATATTTTATTTGAATTCCACATGTCTACTAGTTTGAGGGTAGAAAGCCATTGAAGGAAGAAAACAATTATAAACAAAATGCAATAATTATCACGCCCATAATATTGACCCTATTTCGTGTGCGCGCGTGTGCGCATGTTGCGGTTTTAAATTTCGAATGCCGTTAAACTTGTAGTACAATAGATATATGATGTCCTTTAACAACGCGATCCTTAAAGGTGGAGGAAAAAGGAAAAATTGATACAACCGTTCTAACAACATATCAATTTCCTCACAGCGGAATTTTATAAAGAGGTATTAAAGGCAAAACCCTAACAGTCCAATACATAAGCAATACTCCGCGAAAAAACCCTTGAGCTTCATCGAGCGCTGTTCGAAGAGGCAACTTCCTGAAGATGCTCCGGTGTCGGGCCGAAACGTGCGTCGAGTGATTGTGGGTTTTGTCGCGGAGTACTTACATATTGGTCTATTAGTGTTTTGTACTATGGACTTCCGCAAAATAACGCCTGATTCTATAAATTATAAGTTATTAAATGCTTTTATTAATCAGATTTAATAATTTCATATAAGGTCAAATAAATATTGACACATATGAACTATATATCAAAATGTTCCAATACGTGAGTTTTGTGTCTGACTTCCATTCATGTTAAGGCTGTATGGAAAACATCTCTCAGTCGACAAGTATTTAGATATCCTATCTTCTCTGTAAACGCAACCTTGTCGAAGTATGCTAGCGTAAGAGGCACTCATGCAAACTTAACCATACGAGCACAAGGAAATCATTTGAGATGATATTTTCCTTCGAGACTACCTCCCAAGTGGTACCCGACCATTACTTTCATATAAGGGTATGCAAAATAAACTGAAAGCCAAATTTGAACTCTATGATCATGGTAATAGGGTGGCAATGATACTATCAGATGGCACACGGAATTAATTGTATTATTATTGACAACGTGTCGCGAATACCGATGCGCGGGCGCTTTTTGTGCGCGTTCTAGGAAATTTGTTTATGGATTTTGGATATTCGAGGAACTAGGTTTTAGATTGCGCGCACGCACTTGTTCCAGGTTTCATCAATCTGGGAAAACTAGAACGTGCAGATATTAGAAGCTTGGACTAAGTACATAGAGCAACAACTCTGTGGTTGAGTGTTTGAAAATTCTACGTATTTTAAATAACCTATAGTTGAAGGAGATAGAAATAGATCTATCACAGTTTAAGAGATCTTGGTGACAGACAAGATTTTTACTAAAATGGAGCAAAATGGTTTCAAATGTTACAAACTGCATATCTTCAAATTCTGCTGTTTTGAAAGAGCGAATTCCTTGCATATTCTAAACATTGGTGGCGATTCTGATGTATGAAATCACGAAATTTAACTTTAGACCTGTCAAACATGATTTAGAGAATAGTCTTTGTCTAAAATGATAGCATTAAGGTTAATTGTCAACTTAGAAATATACAGAATAGGTTATGTTTGACAGCCCTAACGCTAAATTTAAAATTTATTTTACAGAGAATCATCAGAATCGTCACCATTAACGTTAATCGTTTGCTAGCTATCATAAAAATATTTATGCGCATGGACTAAGCAAAGAAATACTTTATCGATTTGTTATTTGATGACACCTTCAAGTACAACTAAAAACAAATGCCATAAGCTCTACCTTATAAAAAGCATTACCTTAAACGGCTGTACAGTTTGAGATAAGCTTTTAGAGGTTATAATTACTCTTCATACCATTTTCATTTGTGAAAGGTGTGCTTAAACGGCTAAGTATATTTTGCTACTTGTTTACGCCGTGTTTAACTTGAGCTGTGTGTAAAACTTTGTTTTTGTAGCCGTTCTGAGCCGTTTTATTATTATTAAATTAAGGTTCTCCAACGGTATATACATTATCACAAATAAAACATTCTTTACTACAGTTACATACTGATGCATAAACCACTTAAAGGAGTACACAACACTCTTAAATTATTACACACGCGTAAACGAAACCAAGAAAGAAATATTTATTAAATATTTAGAGTAACAACAAATCAAAGACTACTGTTACAGATAAGGATAAATTAACAGAATACAAAATAAATCAAAACTAAATAACATAATTAAATCTTTTTCACAAATTATTATATTATATTATAAATTATATTCCGTTTTATTATATTGCATTATAAAGATTTTTTATATAAGAAATTTCTCACTTAGGTAAGCTTTTAATAGCCTGTATTTTCGGTTTGACACAATTGGTAAGCTTTTTTTTAAATATAATAATATGCGTCACACAAATCCTAACCTTACCGGGAACTAAAACCTGTGTTTGAAAGTCCGCTATGTTGCGACTGAGTCGTCGAAAGATTTCGCTAAGGCTGTAATAATTAAGCATTCTTACATTGACAGATTCGTACTAACTCAGTCTTAAGTGGATTATAGAATAAGGAAAATATATTGTAATAATAGAAGTAAATATTGAGTTAAACATAGCGAAAGCTCGAACAAATTCTTACATTCCAATTTATATGAGCCATACTTGTAAATTAAGTAAGCGCTAAATATTTTCACGCCGTTTAGTTAATGAACGATATGAGTATAGGATAGTGAAATTTTAAGCATTTTTTATTACATTATTTTAAATACGATGGGAGACATTGGTGGCAATTCTGATGTACAACTCTCTAAACTAATCCTAAACTAAAATTCTCTAAAATTACTTTAGAGATAACAAGAACCGTATTCTGTTGTTACAATGAACTAAATTTAGAGAGAACAGACTAACACAGAGCTATATTTTGTTAAATAATGTTATATCATTATTAATGTTTTTTTATAGATATGAATTTACAAATTGTGTATTTGAAGATTACAATTTTTATTAACTCATTGATCATATGCATAATCTTTATAAGACATAAAATAAATCATTGTAACAGATATTTTATTTTCAATATGGCAATAATTTTATATTTCAATGGCAACCTCTTATGGTCAGCATTTTAAACAAAATTAAATGCTAAATTTAGTGTAAATGCTATTCTGGGTACATCATCTATCTCTAAAATTAGACGGTTCAAACTTATTTTTAGAGGCAGATTTATAAGTGCGGGCTAAATTTTACAAAGCAATTTTATCGAATTTTTGTATTATAAATGTGTTTCTAGCTTCCTTAACATATTTTTTTTGAGTTAATATGTATAAATTCTTAATTAAAAATTACTTAAAAATTTTCTTAAGTAAATTCGAAAAAATGCAAATTGCAATTATTTTATTTAACTATATTAAAAAATACATTTTATAGTTAAATATTAATGGAAAGGTTTTTTATATGAGTGATATGTTGATATGTAAAATTAAAACTTCTCTTTAGTATGAATATCATATATACTTGGAAATAATATAAAATTTTAAATAAAATAAATTATAAATAATTTGCAACTTTCAAATGAATTAATTTAACTTAATAAATCAAATTGTTCAAAATGGAAATCACAAATTTCCGATTTAATATTTATTTATGTGATTGAATAATAAAATGATGATTATTTTTTTTCATTATTCAACTTATCTTGACGTTATTGATATCTAAATTAAATTAAAGATAATCAGAATACCGTTGTGTATACTAAACCTAATTTTAGAGAATTTATATTTAGAGGGTCGATGAAGTTAAAACTAAGGAATGGATTCTAAAAAAAATATAAACAATAAAAGTTAGTAGTGGATAAGGTTAAATATAAGTAGAACCTATATTCTTAATGTAATGCTTGTAATTAATAATGTGAAAGTTTATAATATTATTTTGATAAATGATGAAAGGGAATATTTTTTTGTATTTTTACATAAGTTGTGTTCATTCTATTTTATTTTATTAAGTTAATTATTGATAAATAATTTGTTTGTTAATATGGGTACAAGAAAAATGTCTTAACAATAAAGAAAGCACACAAACCATATTCTGCCACAAGGCTTGAAAAATGAGTATTTTATAGCAGATAGATCAAGACTAGCTGTATATAATTATTAAAAAAATACTTTATCATATACTACCGTTTTTCTTCAAAACGTTATTAAAACATATTTATATCTTATATAAACTTATATTTTATTGATTTTCAATGTAAGTTATAAATATTAGAATTTTATAAGAATAAAAAGATAAGTAAGCCAGTTTTTACTGTTTTATTTCATATTTTTGATTATAAGATAAAATAAACATATTTAAATTAAAATAGTCATTTATTCTTAATACTTTATTTTATAAAATATAAGGTAGTTTGTGAAATACAGAAATATATATAATAGCTAAAAGAACAAAACAAATAAATTAAAGTAGTATCATTAAATATATTTTTCAAATTTAATATCATGATTATAATATCAATGTAATAAAGAACATTTGTAAATTATAAAAAGATATAATTTTGGATCTTTCAGGTTTTAGACATTTATACCATCAAACAATAAAATTTATTCTTGAAATTCATATTGCATTTCTGTTTGGATATAATATTTTTGTAATTTGAATACTTCCGATTCCTATCTAAGAGAAGGATACAATTATCACCTGGAATATAAATTATTATTTATCGATGGCCTATAATTTAGATAAACATATAGATAAACATTGCATAAAAAATCAATTACCTATTATGTTAAATCCTGTTGTGGGAAATGTAATGGTTTGGCTGAAAATATTAAGAATTAATGTAGGTACCATATTAAAACAAACATTGCTTACAGAGTTAAGCAGTTTGATAACTCCCTTGAGCAAATCTTTAAGTGGACAAACATATTTGAAGAAAATTCTTAGTGTAATCTATGAGATTGATAGATGACTATAATATTATATGTTATTTAAAAAACATTAACTATTAATGAAAAGCCTTTGTTTATAAAAATTTGTTTGACCAATTGCGATTTTAAAATAAACCTCAGACTTTAATGCGAACTTTTTTTTTTTTTGTATTTTTAGAATTTTTCACTGTTTCTTAACAACTTATTTTGAATTATTTATTCAACGAAATTACACTTGGTAATATTAAAGGGTTCTTCTTCATTTTAAACCAAATCCTTTTAATTTTATTAGACGTAACCTTATTTTACTTTCAACAAAACTTTTACTACACTTATTATTCATTTTATCATATAAGGTTTAGACTCGAAAAAGATTTATTTACTAATAAACCGATAATTATCCTATTAAAATTTGGCCCACACATAAATGAAGGTCTTGATGATGTCTAAAATAATTTAAATTTGTATTGTTTTAGTGATAAAAGTGCATTAGAAGAGCATTTAGACTAAATTGAATAGCAAAAATATTTTAGACCTTTCAAATAATTTTTTAGGTTTAGTGCTGTCAAATTAGAAATATGCAGAATAGCTTACGCATGTTTGACAGGTCTAAACCTAAATTTAGGGATTTTTAGGTTTAGAGGTGTACATCAGATTGCCACCAATTTCGAATATGTATTACAGTATGTGGTAGGCTGACGACCCACGATTAGATGACGCGCAACAAAATTGCCTTGTCATTAAATGGTAAATCCGATCTGTCATATTAGCTTCTGTCAAAATAAAATGCGCGCGTTTTATTACACAATTGAAGTTTCGTAATGTTTTTTTATGGGTTTAAATTATTTCTTGTCTGTGAAGCTACGAATTCCTATAAAAAGGTTTTATTTCAGTCTCATATAATGTGGAAATTTCAGTTATCCATTGCTAGGCCTGCCACTTTTTGGGAGAAAGTGCGCAGCTCTAACGAACTGGTCCGTATGGTCGCTCTTATATCCCGAGACAACGTCTTTTTAAAAAATGGATCAATGTACATAAGGCGCAGAATAAAAACTGATCTGACCAAGGAATATTAATTATAATTTTTAGTTGTAGTTAGCTGAAATTTTAAATATATGATATAGGCATTTTTTCCTGAAACAAAGACTATTATTATTTATTATTATTAAAATATTTAAACGAATGTGCACTTTTAATAATAATAATTGACGCAACACCGTAACCATGGTAACAAACAAATATTTTATACTATGATTTAGTTTTATAAGTAGAAGAATTATTGGTCTTAAAATGATCGACATTTTTATAATTTCTTAGAACTTTCGTATAATTTGTTGTAGTTTCTAATCTGCTCGTAGCTGCGCGGCGTCAGCTTAAATAAAAATCATTAAATGAACATTATGTTTATAATTCTAGTTATAGGCAATTTATATTTCCTTTCACGCGACATCTTAATTGGATATAAATAAATATTAACTCTTGACGAGATAACATGTTGTAAGGAATGTACTTATTAACGCTGAAGTAGTAATAACTGAATTATTTTACTTATGTTTCCCTTATATATATTATAAGTATAATCTCTAACTTAAACTGGCATTTGTTTCCTACTTTGTTTTAAATTGGAGTAACCACTATAGCAGGACATTTCCAGTACAATGTAAACAAAAAAAGTTCATATAAGGATATTCGTGAACATAACAAGTCTTTTCTTTTGAAAAACTTAAAATGTGTGAAATGATACACTTTTAAAGATGTTTGTAAATTCCGATCGATTGTAAAAAGTAGTCTGTAATTAAAATAATCTCGCTGCCAAGTAAAGCTAAAACTATTGCATAGTTTTATATGCAAAACTAAGCTATTTCAAAGCTTTTTTTTTTATTTTTCTTCTTAGCTTAAAGCTGAAATGGTCAAGTTTAACAATCATAGTCAAAGAAACTAATAAAATTACGAGAGCCGTGTGTTTTTATGTCAGAATCCTAATGAAATGTAGAGCTTCTACATTATATTATTCATTTATTGAATACTTTGTCACACATAATGTGTAAAGGGCGGCCTTATCGCTGAGCGATCTCTTCCAGGCAACCCAAACAGAAGGAGATATTAAAAATGGTTGTAAAGAGAAGACGTACACAAATGTCAAAATAAGAAAGAGAGTAACAGTTTAGACAGGAAACAAAAAAAAATAAAATGATAATACAGTTTTAAAAATAATAAAAATTTAAGATATAGGTAGGTTAATTATGACAATTTCAAATTACCTAACAGGATACGAAATCGAAAGAGGTTTAAATAGACTAGTTTTAAAGTGTATTAATACAAAGCTGCGATATCAATATTATTTTACCTTGTCCATTTTCACAGGAAGCAAGACTTTTAGTTGATTTGTATAAATGAAGCTTATAAGTTAGCAGTAGTTATAGATTCTTAAAATGTTTTATATGTATGTATAACAAATTGAGCGATACACTCTCATAGATTACGCTCTTAAATAAAGAAAAAACAAGGGTATTAATTGCCCATTTGGATGTCTAACAGTTTCCTCTCAACTAAAACTGGTATGCCAAATTAATGCAGGATATACCATCGTTTATAATATTTAAAAACCAACTCATAACCACAGAGTAATATTTTCATTCGGCCTATAATCACTACTGTATAAGGAGTGCAATTTAGACAATTAACACAAGGATGAACCAAGGCCAATAGCTCCGATGAATAATAATTTGATTGATGCTTCTTTAGTAATTGTCACGTGATTACGAGGATTGGCTTTGATTATCACGATTCGGTTTTCAAAGGGCGCTTAAAAACAAAGGATTATTTGACAATTTATCAATAGAACGATCTTCTGAATAGAGGATCGATCCTGGTCAATATTCGTAATAGTTATATGTCTATATATATATATATTAATAAAATTATATTAATTTAATTATATGTTGTGTTATATCTATGTTTGCATCCCGATGCAAAATGTGTACTGATATAATGATTTTTATTTCATCATTATTGATTATTAGTTCGGCTTTTTTAGGAAAACTATTTAATGTAATTAAAAAGTTAAATTTCTTTTTTTAACTTGATAGCTAATGTTATACATAATTAATGACGTTATATATATTTTGCTTTGTTTTTGTAATATCTTTGCTCAATATTTTGTATAAAAGAAGCTCTCGACAACTAGCAGAATGTAATCAGTGGTATCACCATAAAGGAGCTTTTCATTATCTCAGCCTTCGACTGGTACTTAATTTCTTCAAAAAATTTTTTCTATAAATCATGTAAACCTTGGTAGTTAAGGTAATAACAATAATTGTAAATTGGGCATCGCTAAGGCACACAATAAAATATTAAGCGATGTACTCATATCTATATATGATATATATAGATACAACAATTTTTACAAATGATTACAACTGAATAAATTACTATTTATAGTTTATAGAACCACAAACCACAGATAAGAAAAAAAAGGTGTCGATAAAAATACGGGAAAACGCTGTTCTATTTACAAATAAGATTTATTATTAACAATAACAAATGAGTCACGTAGTCTGTATTAATACATTATTTATCTGTTAAAATTTTTAATAGAGTTCTGTGAATCTGTGGTTATAATAAATGTTTAAATTTCGAAATATTTTTATAAGGATTTTTACGTCTATTTAATAGAATCAGTCGTTACTTGCGGAAGTACATACTATAGAATTATATTAGACCAATTTATTAGCACCACATTTAAGTAAAAAAAATAGATATATATTTGCTACCATATGTGTACGTTTCTAGTTTTACAAACGAGAATGTCACCCTGTTTTGGGTATTACCTTTTGGGTGACATACATAAAAGGAAGCACGTCAAAGCCTGCTATAGATAAAATAATTGTAGGTTAAAATACATACAATAATATTTCTATAACCGTTTTGACTGAAGATTGAGAAAAGCTCCCAATGCTTAGGATATACTGACATATTGACCTATTATTAAGCTTTTTTCTTTTTTAATATTATTAATTATTAATATTTTAATTAAAACATGTGAAATATGTTATGCGTTGCATATTATGTAAAAAGATTACAAATGTTTAGAACAATGAATCAATTGACTACTAGATTGTTCAGATTAAATATGTTTAACAATTACTATATAGATAGCCTAGAGGTAAGCGCGTCTCAATTCCGAGTATCTTATTTTTTATTTAATACTCAAAAAAAGGTTTAATACGTATTAAACCTTTTTTATGAAATAAGGGGAGTGATATCACCCATAGATACTCACCAATGCCAGCATTAAATTTTTCAGTATGACATATGTAACGTCGAGATTAGAGAATAAATAGTGTTCAATAGAAATCAGATGAGCAGGAATATCCGCGGCATTTCCAAATGGGGAGAGGGGGGGGGGGGGAGAAATAATAGTTTCAAATTTCGTTATGTTGTACTGTTTACTTATTAAAATGGTAATTCATAGGCAGGAAATAGAACACACTTGGCTATAGTACTTTTTGAGTTTTATTTCATTAACCACGATAGCATCAAGCCACCCACGCCGGAGCATAATGACTTGCCATATCAAAATAGGACAGTCGAGCATACAGTGTATAAACGCCGTTATGATTATTAATAAAACTGGCAATGTTAAAAAAAATACAAAAAGCTTGTTCAACTAGAATAGACACATTAAAGTACATTTGAGAATTCCAAACATCAGTTTATAAAGACGTATAAAAAAAGTGTTTTCTTACATATAAATATATTCTTTCCCCACAAAAAGCGAGACTTAGACTTTTCTCCGCGACAGTATCTGTTACGTATTGCGTAGAGTTCGTGTCCTCTACACCCTGCCAGAGAAAGTTATAAGGTCGACATTTAATTATAAGAATAACTTTAAAACAAATTATGGGTGATGTCTGGCCTTATTACGAACGAAAAAGTGGTTAAATTAGATTATTAATGTATTACCTTTAACCGTTTATAAACAACTCATGGATTTTTAACATCTCAAAGGTCGCAAAAATATTTTGCGCGTTGGTCAGTTTTAGAAACCGCTAGAGAAAGGATTCACTAGAAAAACTGGCAGCGATTTAGTTACTAATATTTTATTTTTCAGACATTGTATAGCAAAAAAGTCAAAATGAATGAATCGAAAAACCGAAACTTTCAAATTTATCGATACCTATAAATCATTTTGCATAGACTAAACGCATTGCACAGATTATGTAAGCTGTTATACGTCCATCGTCGATGTCACCTTATATGATATAAATTTAAAAAAAGAACATAATCGCTAAACATCGAATACCAATACCATAGACTAGACGTACAGCATGAAATCAATACATATTTATACAGTTTAATTAGGGTTATAAATCACACATCGACCTTATATGTAAAACAAAAAATATGCAAAATTCCAACACCGTATTCGCTGTACAATTCAATATTGCATTCTTGCTTCTGAAAAGGGCTGCGACAACTTAATTAAATTATTAAAAAACGGCCAAGCGTGTGCCTGATCACGTCCACAGAGTATTTCACACTAGTGAATGTCTCTTTTGACATGTTAATGATTCATTTGTTATTGATTCTTTGAGTAATCATTTATGATATCTTTTTAGCTCTTGTACTGTGCGTGAGAATGTACGAATGTAGTAACAGATATTAAAACGGTATCCTCTTAAGTAATTCTGATTTTTAAACGGAATCCTCTCGACTAAATCAAAACGAATATAAATCGACTGAGATTGTAATCGTAATAATTTCGTCCAAATACATATGTAAAGAACTTTGTTTAGACAATTATTTAAGAAAATATTATTATAATGTGTTATCTGTTATTAACAATCTCGTATTCTGGACAACTGTAAGTAAAAATATGTGACAAGTTTTTGATACCCAAACTCCTCAAATTTCCTTGTTTTAAACATCTTTCTGTTTCTACAAAGTGGTTTCATCTAATATATAAAATTCTCGTGTCACGGGGTTCGAGCTTGAACTCCTCCGAAACGGCTTGGCCGAGCGTATTGAGTAGGTCTGAGAATCGGCCAACATCTATTTTTCATCCCCCTAAATGGTAAGGGTCCAGTAAGTCTACCCCTAAATTGTATTTTTTATTTTTTAGACAAAATTTTTAGTTTCTGTTTTTATGATACAACATATAAAAATACATACAATCCTAAATTATCACCCTTCTACGATCAACCCTAATTTTTTATTTATTAATTGAAAATTGAAATCACATGTATGGCAAAACGTTTGCCGGATCAGCTAGTTGTATTATAAAATACACTTCTAAAATTGTTTGTCAATTGTCGATTCCGTTTATAACATTATATAATATTATGTTAATAATAACTGAATAGGTACACGGTCAAGGAACAAGTCGTTTTGAACATTTGAAATTCAAATTTGAGATTGCTTTTTTCTGCTGACTCACGTTAGATGTTACTTCAGATTTGAGACAAGTTATAATCGAAAAAACATTTTTTTCCTTGTTGTTAAATGAAGGGTGTTATATGAATCTTATTAGTTTATAATATTAACATGTATTTTAAGGATCTATATGAGTATTGCTTTAGCAATCTTTTATATTGTTTTGACGACTCAGTTGGCGCGATGGTTTTATCATTGTCACACAGAGGGTCATGGGTTCGACTTCCATGTGATGAGCTTAAATGTTGACTGAGATAATTAGCATTAGCATCCATAGTACAAGCTATAACCTCAGGGTAAACTATAGAGCATCAAATGTGTCTTATATAGAACATATTAGTATAAAGCTAGAGTTTGTTTGATTTAATCCGAACTGGTGCAAAATGGAAAAATTGGCAATTAAACTTCTCGCTGCTAAGAGCATACATGAAAAATGTTGTTAGATGAAACCGCGGGAAAATTTGATTTATATTACATATGAGTGCAAGATGTTATTAAAAATATTATTTGAACTGAAATAATAACTGTTAACTGACTATTTCAATATATTTATCTATATTATTAATTTATTCAATTATTATTATTATACTCTGTTGTACAATATTGAAAATAATATATATATATTGAATATATAATCTCTGGAAGATAGTACCTGTGACCCCAGAGCTGATAGCTAGCTCAGCTTATAAGCGTTCAAGGTAGCGGGAAAATACCACCAATAGAAACACAGGATCCACAAATTTTAATTGGTTATTCAGGATTTTTTTAGTACAATTTTTTTGTCTAAGTATGTCTGATGTTTAAATGTTAATTTAAAATTCAACAAGTGTATTACTATGTTGAATATACAAAATATTAAGTACGTGTGAAACTATTAAGTTTAGTAGAAATATCGACGGGCTTGTATATTATGTTATATGCTAAGATAACTAATTAAATTATCCATTTAACAGAAAATAATCTTGAATATCTAATTGAAAACCTATAACAAACTATCTTATAATCAAATTTTATATTTATAACTCACCTAGCATTTTACTGAGATCGGCGTTGTGCAGATCTGGATTCTCGTCAGCCAGCTTCTTCCGCTCCACCTTTGCCCAGACCATGAAGGCGTTCATGGGTCTCCTGATCCTGGCCTCTTTCAGTGCCTTCGCCTGCCCCATCTTGGTTGTAAAAGGCGCTCTTGCGAACTGCTGGGTGGAAAAATCTCTCGACTCGTACGGATTTCTGTAGTCATACTGCGTCCTGTAGTCTATGCCGTAAGGGAGGGTGGACCAGACTACCAGTTCTGGGCTGGTCTGTTCCTGGGCCGAGTCTGCGCTCGTGTCGACAGCGCCCTGCACATATTGCTCGTAACTTCGATGGTAGGTGGGCGGCGATTCGATGCCTGCTCCTCCTGAATCCATCATACTGAAAAGAGAACAATTGATGAGTCTCATGAAAGCTAAATGCGATCGAAATAGCATAACAAAAGTCACTATAAGTTCTTTATGTCGAGATACAGAAACACTTAACTATCAACATTGTGATGACAGGGGTGTTCTCTATTGTGGACCCAAGAACACATCTAAAGCTAATATAATTTATAGTCGTTTTTCGTATTGAAGACTCTCCATTGGGATGGGATCGACCAATATCTAGACTACAGTATCACCATTTGACTAAAATTTAATGCTATAATCGTGTTATCTGAAACTGGATGGCGCCTTATATTCCACAAACGCGAGATCTAAGAAACCACCTAAGTCGAGGATCCAGTTGCGATCGGTTAGTCGTAACGAGGGAGCTCGGCTTACGACAATTTCCTCATATCGTTATATTCTGTGATATCAGCCACACGACACCGGAGATTTTTAGAATTCCACGTTCACGCAAATAGATCTATATTTTTTTATAATTTACTCGTTCAAATATGTTAAAATCAAAGAGGTTGCAGACTTGCTCCGTGTGACGTCACTTGGAATGTGTCGTATTGATAAGAAAATTTGGGTTGCCTGGAAGAGATCGCTTAGTAGCAATAAGGCCGCCCTTTACATATTTTCATTTGTTAATATTGTATCTTATAACTATTTGTTATACATTTTATTACTATATTATATATATTTCTTATAACAATATTTTAATGTGCGATGAAGAATTAAATAAATAATAAATATTGAACAAATGTATAAAAATTTGTACCTTTTTGTGACAAGTGACCCGACAAACATACCAAGAAACAAATAAATAATTTAAATTAAATTATATAACATTCTTGTACAAATGACAGTTAATAAAAATATAATACCCTCAAATGTCTGCGTTTCCATAACGCGTGAACAAATTCATCTCCATATTTTATGTCATTTATTTTAATAGATAAAAATTCAATGTAATTAAATATGAAACTACCACACAGAATATGTAACCTACCACAGAGTAACTTTTAAATGGCGCCGGAAACGACACCCATTCTTGGAAATATGCTAATATTATCCCTTTAAACCTAAAGAAATATTAAACCTTGTATTTAGATTTTTCAAGAACTAACTATGGATTGTATTCACCAGTTCAACTAATGTTAAGATTATATAATTCTTTAGTCAAGATTGAATAAAGTATTGATATGTATATAGTTCGCACCAATGTCTATAAATTTAAGAAAATTATTGCGAAGGACTAAATTTGACTAAACTCTTAGTAGTATGGTCAGAGCCTCCACGTTTTTTTATTTCAGCTAGTGTAACTTTTTTAGCAACTCAGTGCCCACCTTTAATTTTGATGTACAAATAAATATTGTTTAAGTTAAGTTTATATTAGAATTAATAATTATACATTTAGTTGGTAGGTCATAATAAATAAATACCTTTAATATTAACCCTAATAATAACCCTTTGATAATAATTATTATATAACACATGAACTGATCATTCTGCATTGATTGTGTCAAATAACTTTTAATGAATCAAGTGACATCGTTTTTATTATATCAAGCAAGACTGAAGTGATTCTGGATCCACTTTTGCATTGTATTTCTTACGCCTTGCACTTTTAGCGAACGGAAGTGATTCACTATAGGGCACCTAGTCGCGGTTACCCTACGCGTATAAAACAATAGGATTCCCGACGACGTACGTAACATTTGACGTACGTGTGACGTCAGTATTAGATTAACTGTTCGTAAGAGTTCAAACTTCAATTTTTTAACAGACGGCAAACGGGCAGGGCTCATATGTGACCGTATATGGACAGACTGTACAGAAGGAACTGTGAAAAATAAGTTTTTATAAAAATCAATATTTGTGATCATATTTTCTATAACAATTATTATCTACAACAGTTCTACGTTGGTGTATAGAAGACGAATTTGCACACCACTATAAATGAATGAAGTATCAAAGAAAAGGCGGTCTCTTACGTTAACTGAAAGAGAAATTTCAGTATTAGTCGCGTTACCCTTACCGTACGGGAACCTAAAAAGTTGTTTCAACATTTTCTTTGTTCTTTTTCCGATAGTAATAAACCATTACCATTTTGCCAATGGAAACGATCAGTGTACGCAATAAAATTGTAAAATTACTTGACACTTTATGAGAAACAATGATTTACTATTGAAACTAATTAAATAAAGTGTTTATGAACTTTAACTCGTGGGTAATTTTACAATTGTGAATTTTTCGAATTGCCTTCGGTAAACTGAAGATTAAAAACAATTTGTTGCCTAATTAAGTATTAAATATGTTGTTATAACAAATAAAATACAATAAGTTTGACTCTACCGGGGATCGAACTCGGGATCCTCTGGCTCCATGCTGACCATGGCGCCAACTGAGTCGAGAGGGAATAGGACCTTTAAAGGTTCCATTGTTTCCTAAAAATATTTCATTTAATCCACTTACAACATAGATTAGTGATTTGGATAAAATCTTCAATAACATACAAACTGCAAACTATTGGCTAGCAATACAACGTTACCATAAGCCTCACCTGAAACTTTTATCCTCATGTCATATATAAAGTAATAAAAAACTTATTAAAACGACCTGCGATGCATCACCTTCAAAACATTTTTATAATGTTCAGACTGCATACGTACAATCTATGAATAATCTATTATCAATATTATTATACACTAAGGTAAACACGATAAACTATCTTATTGTTTTTCTTATTCGATGTAAACATTCACTCGTTAGAAAACGCATTCCAAACGATTCTGGATCATTTATTTATAAAAACGTGATCTAAACTTCTACGGGCGTATTGGGGGTAGGGAGGTTTTCGTAGCCTGGAAATTTATACGGCGTGGAAAGTGCCTATAAAGCAGGATTATTTTCGGTTTGCCCTTCACATTACACCAAATATACCTATAGGCGTCAAAACCATTACAGACTCTCGGAGGTCTCATCATCGCCGAGACTCAAGTATCATCTCACCACAACACGAGAACGAGAAAGCGAGAAATATTACATGTTTGGACTTCAAAACGGCAGATCGCCAGCGCCGTTGATACAATGCTTTTCAACATGTATGGAAAGCTCGATGACGTTTTCAAAATTAACTTCTACTTCTTCTTGTGGTGCCACTTTATGCCTAAAGGTTGGCTGTTAACAATTTAAATCGTCGGGAATCTTGCGCTAAACGGAAGAGCTCCTCGGCGGATGTAATTCCGATCCACTCCCTTATATTCAGCAACCACGACTTCATCCTCCTGCCAGGCCGTCTCCTGTCCTGTACTTTTCCCATTATTATTAAAATTAACTTAATGTGAATCAAATCGGATATTATACAAGAAGAAAGCCTTAAAACAAAAGACTAACTCTCGTTTAAAGAATTGAAGAGATCTATATCTTATATATAAAATTCTCGTGTCACAGTTTTCGTTCCCATACTCCTCCGAAACGGCTTGACCGATTCTTATGAAACTTTGTGTACATATTTGGGAGGTCTGAGAATCGAACAACATCTATTTTTCATCCCCCTGAATGATAGGGGTAATCCACCCCTAATCGTTATTTTTTAGTTTTATACATAATTTTTTGTTCCTATTTTTTTATGATGCAACATCCAAAAATACATATAACCCTAAATTTTTACCTCTCTACGGTCAAACCCTATTTTTTATTTATTAATTGAAAATTGAAATCGCATGTATGGCAAAACAACGTTTGCTGGGTCGGCTAGTTTATTCTATAATAATATACCCTATTAACATTTTAATACGGTAGATTATATAGGGAATTATTTATTTACTATCCAAATAGCGTTATTAAACATATGGTATAAAATTTTAATGATATAACTAAAGTCAAAATAGGGTTACCATGTATATAAAAAGGCTAAATAGGTATTCAAAAAAAGAAAAACATGGAAGCGAAGTGTCATGTGAGTGTGTGTGGTGTGAATGTGAAAGTGGGGTGGTAGTGGTGGATGGTCCTACTTCATTGAGCCTGATATAAGATGTTAATGTATTTTTAGTGATTACTATAAGTTCTATAGTATTAGCAATGCTGTAAAGATACTTGTATGTGGAAATAAATAAATGTTTATCTATCAATATATTGTTAACGTTTTTCAGTTCATTCTGTTCTTTTTTTTTTAATGGTTTCAAATAATCACTATCAGGACTTTTGATGCTACACACGATGCTGCTACACAACTGATAAACATATACTTTAAACTACATTTTTAAGTTAAGTATAAACTCCATATATAGTTTTTACAAATACATAATACCAATTAAATATGTTCATCACATACATTTTGACCGTAGATCCAGGTTCTATCCCCGGGAACGGAACCTGGGATCGCTAAGTCAAAGCCTTTTTTTATATCATATATATTTTCTTAAGTGCGTTGTATGTCGTAATTTTAATACACGCGATATGTTTTCAAAATTATCACAAGGGGTGATGTGAATATTTTCAAACAGATCAAAGACAATAACCATTGTTGACAAACTCACACCTAAGCGTTCCGACTATCTAGATACGATTAAATCGAGTCAGCATTCGATTCATTCGAGACAATCGACTCCTCCTTCAACTCTGTGATTCATCAGCAACCTTGCAATGAGATTATTTGCTCTTTACGTGTTTTTAATGAACTGAAAATATTTTAAAACACTCAAGTGTTGCTAATTACACCGGCATTCATTAAAATACCTCTGTGTACTGAGACGACTAAAGAGTCGTTACATACTAGAACTGGGAGATTGACTCAATATCCCAGTTAAAAGAAAAACACTTTGTTAACGGATTAAGTTATGTTTTTTTTTTTACAAAATTAAAGTATATTACATTATTTTAAATCCGACGTTTCGCGTGCTTAACGGCGTGCGTTGTCACGGTAGAATTTACTTAAATTTTGTAAAAATGTACTTAATCCGTTTACAAAGTGTTTTTCTTTAAATGAGTAATAGTTATGTTAAAAGACAATATCAGTATTCCAGTACCTAAGGAGTAGTTCCAAGTGAACCTCCACCTGCCATTGAACTTCACCCAATTAACACATGCTAATAGTCTAGCGTCTGATTGCTAGAATATTGATTAGAAACAAATTAAAATACCCGCGCAAATCGCAACGCGCGAGATCAGTTTTCCCGACCAATATTTATCACTAAGGCTTCTATTAACCTAGAGGCGAGATGTAAGCCTTCCTCGATATGACTTTACGAGACAAAAAGACAAGAAATTCGACACACTTGGCTGTATTATGACTTCACGTAGTATTCTAATATCACGATCACTTATCCTAAAACATTCCATCCACGCGGTTTGCTAAAACGCTCCAGAGCACACGATAAGATCTCAAGATAACGTATCAGTCAAGCACGCGTACGTGGTACATGCAGTTTCACAAACATACAACGTTCCTAGAACAAAATCTTAGCAAATTATTTTTTATCGCTACGTGTGATTGAAGGGTTTTATAATGATTTTCTGCGTATTATATCTGGTGAATGGATAAATTTATTTAACAAAATCGCGAGAGAATTCATCGCCGCCAATATTTGATTACAAAAAGTTACAAAAGTTTTTTTTTGTAAGGCACCTTTGTTTTATACTATCCTGGTACAATCGAAATTCGATGAAAAACAAAAATAATATGAAACAGTGTCTTTTATGAACATAATGTTACTCATTTAAAGAAAAACACTTTTTTACAGATTTATGTATGTATGTATGTGATTTATGTATTTATATATTTAAATTTTGCAAAATACATAACATACATCCGTTAAAAGATATTTTTCTTAATATGAAAAACTGTTAATTTACATAATACTAATTTGCGATCGTGCGATTAACGAAAATGCCTGTTAAAAGATACACAGAGTTATATCATTTAAACCAGTGTTTTTCAACCTTTTTCATGATACGACCCCCCTGGTATAAAAAAATATTTCGGCGGACCCCCTGGTCTAAAAAAATATTTTCGCGACCCCCTTGACCTTCGGTTGTATGTAGGTGTAGGTTACAGTATTACCATTAACAATATTAATTGTCTTTAATTTTGTTTTTTTTACTAAAGTACCCATTTTTTTCGACCTCTGGCGACCCCCCAGGGGATCGCGACCCACAGGTTGAAAAACAAGGATTTAAACAATTCCTTTTCTTTCTCCTTTTATGATTGAAACGGATTTATATACCTAAGGTTAGTGAACTAAAATAATAGCATAGATAATAGTGATTGTTTTGATAGATCAGAATACAAATAATTAATTCTTTAGTTACCGTAAGCCCATTAACGTTTTAGTTTAACGTTTAGTTTATTAAGAAAACGTATTCGACGTGTTTGAGAAACATTGCATTGTACGAAACAACAACATACCAGGAGTACATAACTAAGAGGGAGTTGATGCAAACATATTATTCGAAGAACCACGATAGTAGGAAATAGTACCAGGTATCTCAAAACAGAACAATTTCCACAGAGTATAGAAGCTGCTGATGTGCTGCTACATAATCTGTGCCCTATAAAATGTTCTCTTCTAATTATGACGTCGCAAATCGTAATTTCACTTTCCTCATTGCGAATCTGAAGAAGGCCGTCGCACTTGCATTAATAGTGATAAGGACTGATAAGAAATAACCTATTTATTCAACAACTATTTACTAAAATACGTTACGACATGTGATTCTCGATGTTTTTAAAACGCTACTTTTGTACGAATCACAGATCAACTTATACGAAAATAATAATTAATATTACTATATAATATAGAAATAAAAAGAGCGCGGTTTAAATTTTGTGATACCATACAAAAATCCCGACAAGTCCGAGTTGGACTCAAGGGTTTCATATAAATGTAAAATCATCTGATTAAGATAGTGTAAATTAGGGGATTTCACGCGATACCGCAACACGGTTAATTCAATTTAAAATTTCGATCATTCCGTGCAGGATTCTATTTTTTACATTTGTATTATCCTATAAATTTATTATTCATAGCCAAATTTAAAAGATTATTTATTCCCAGAACATATTCATACACGGGCGAAACTTTTTTACGTTTAGATTTGATTTATTCACTGCTGCAAAAGCTGTATATTTAGGTGATTCATAACAGATGTAATATTTTTTAGATTACTATTATAATACAGCAGATGAATCCTTTTATTTATGAGAAAGTAAATAGTTCACATAAGTTTACAATAGTACTAGCTGATCGGGAAAATTTTGTCATAAATGTGATTTCTAGCAATTTAAGTGTGCGGGTATATGTTAATCGAAAGCGTTTTAAACAATAAAAGTCATAAATTAATCTTTATATGACACGTTTGTCAGTTTACCATAGCAGTGCCATCTATTGATTACTTACTCAATCCAGTCGAAAAGTATCGACATCTGTTAGAGTCTATTGGAGTTAACAGATAATTGTGACTGTCAATTAATAATAGACAAATAATTTGCAATAAAATAAAATTGCGACTTTAATTAAAGATCTAAGCTATCCTATCGCTTAAGTTGGACCAGACTGCTCACGGTGTGCCAATTTAATTTAAAATTGGTTAAGTTGTTTAGGAGTTCATCACGGGAAAACATCGTGACAGGAGATTTATATCTATTAAGATGATATACGCATTTTGCACCAACTAATTATATAGATTTAAAAGTAGCCTGAAGTACGGCCAAAGCCTTGAACTCGTGATAGTAGATTGATCTTTGTAAAAATGTTATTAGGTCAATTCAATCGAATCTGTGAATTAGAAAGCCGTTGCGCTACCCGACTGTGGGAAATTGTATTGTTTTTACAAAAGCAAAAGTTGCATATCAAAGTGCACAGAATAGAGTATTAGAAAATGCGTACAGCCCGTTGAAGTCACTAAAGAGCCAATTATTCTCAGAGAATCGAACCTAATAATAAATAATTCTAATTTTATTTATTTGACTATAGTTATATATATTAATATATAATTATACCGACGATAAAAAGTTAGTAGTAGAAATTATCAAAATTTCTCAAGTTATCAAATTACCTTTGACTCCTATTTGAAACGAGTCGGTTTATATTAACAACGAATAAATTTCCCACCAATAAATCTAGTCTATGATTTTGGCAGAGCCATAACTCTCCCGCCAAAAAGTCACAAACGCAAAAGAAAGTTACAACCGAACGATGCTATCGCAAAATTATTTCCAATTTCGCCGTTTTGCGTCTCCGTCCCGCGATTTGTTCCTTTTCTGTGGGACCAATGCCCATAAATTATAGTTCGGTAGCCCTCTAAAGAGGATCGATTTTATTTTTGTTGAGAATGAAGAATTTATGTTCCCGTCTTACTTAGCGGTCAGCCGACCTGTCTGCCAGATTTCGGGGTAACAAGAACGAAGCGAAGCGTTGTATCACGCAATAATCTTAAAACATGATAATAGAGAGATAGATAGATGAAATGTATTTGTCAGGTAAGTATACGAACAATACAGATTAGATTTAGCGTATATGTTTGAGAGTGTGTTTGTTCGTACATATTAAATTATTAGGGGAAAATAGTAAACTTTACATCGTAATGCTGGCAAAGGAATCCTCTTTTCGATAAACGAATTTATATTTTTTACAGGAGTAATTCAAATTATTTTTTTAATTATACAGGTTAGATTAAATCCTTATAAAATAATTTTAAAATATTTAATTTAATAGGTGAAACTTGCTTTGCTCATATGATCCATTAGGATCATAATAATTTTCGATAATATAAGAATTATCTTATAACCAAATCTTTTAATGTTTCTTTGCAAGAGTAAATAGTTTTTTTGCAATCTTAAATCGCCATTTTATTTATTGATTACAAGAAACACAAAAAACACACATTTTTACCCACATTCAATACAGATATGTTCTTCACAAAAAATTATATAGAATAATTAACGGGACACAAACAAGACGTTGTAATAAATATTATATCATTAATTTAAATATCACGCAATTACATACATTTAAAAAAATCCACCAAACGAATGTTTAATCAAAGTATAGTTCCGAAAATCGTCGAGGTCATGAAAAAAAAAACTGTTCGCGGCCGACTCGAGTTATGTCCCTTTTGGATACCGTTAGAATACCTCCGTCTCTTTAAATGAGATGAAAAAAAAATTAAAACTATTCTAATTGCCAGCTAAAGAATCCGTTTTGTCTGATATCGTTTTTAGTATTAACACTTGTTTAAAAATACACAATTTATATGTAACCTTTTTTGAGTTTTGATCTTCCAGAATTTTATAGCGTGGGTTGCTACTTCCATTGTAATAATAAAAAATATAATTATTATTGCTCGGATAATATAAACTAATATGGACTAAAAATAATTTGCTTTTAAGAAAGTTAGGACAGAGCAATTTTAAGATGCATATGCTATAAGACATGCTAAAATAGGTATGGTTGAAAATATTTGTTTTTCCTCTATAGATTTTTGCAATCTAAAATAACGCAATAACTAATACCAGTGAGATCTAAACACAAATCAAAGAAACACTTAGAGAACTTTGATTCTAAATAATTTAAATTATAATTTCGTTCAACAATTATGACAAAAACATTACTGGCAACTCTAATTGCGTCGAGCGCCGACCGAAATTAAAAAGAAAAGTCGCGCAACAAGAATCCCGCCTATTTTTAAAAATGGAACCCGATGATGATTCGCCTAATTAATAAACCAATCACGTACAGTCGAGACGCGGCGTCGAGGTGCGGCGGACGTGCGGGCAGGGGGATGAACGTTCGGAAATTCGAATAATACATTTTTTATGCACCCAGGCATCATAACGTAAGCTTGTAATTGCGTTGACAGTTGACTGTAAGCACAATGAATTTTAGATTAAATTAATTGCACAGAACTCAGCTAATAGCAAAAAAGTTTCACTAGTCAACAACTACAGATAAGAATCCATTGCCTTCTCATGCTCGCTATGAACAAGTCATAAATACGATTAAAACAAGATTATAGAACACCTTTCTATTGAAACCAATGCTAAACTCACGCGCATTGTATACGAAAAATACGAAAATCAATTCATACCCCGCATGATATCTCACGCAGCAAACAAAAGGCGTTTAACAGCGACACCGAAAAATTATATAAAAAAATCAGAAGCCATTGGATCGTTTAAAAAACATCATTTATCAAATAAATGCATTCTCAGCGATGTCCTTGCGCAGCGTGACAGAAGAAACTATACGAATACTAAGTGTATCGGTTAGTGGAGTATGAGGGACGGAGCAACGCGAAAGACGACAAAGATTAGCGAGCGAGCGCTTTTTGCTTGCATCAATCGATGCGCTCGCGCATTGGCACGATGAATAATTCAAAAATTGACATGAAATGGCGTATGGCTGTTTTTTTTTTTAATGAAAGGTGCCCGATTGAGGACTGTAACCTGACGAATTCATTGGTCAACGGGTTTTTGCAGTCTGTAATTGCAACGTTCGTATCTAACCTATTTAGCCACGTGTTTTATTATGGTGGATAGCCACAGAGTGATGATGAATGTTACTGGCAAACCGCAAATAAAATTTCACCTTGACGTCAAAATCTAATAAAGCATTTAACCGTTAATATCATTTACCATAAAGTTCTATTCTAGTATAGCCGATAGCGATGGACGAACGAATGAACGAATGAACGATGAACACTTATAAAGCAAATCCCGCATTATATAAATTTCATTCTTCTCTTATCCATTTTATATAACAATATAAAAAAAATGTTAATATATCCCTAAATATAACGTAATCAAAGTTAATCAATCGATAGAACTGTTTCATTACCTACAATAAAAAATTCGATACAATATTATTATTATACATTCAAATGGTTTCAAATATGTTGATATGACAACCCAGTTGAGTTGGTTTGAGTCCCCGTATGGTCATTTTGGCCTCTTTTGTGGTCTCCGTGTATTCAAGTATTACCATTGCCTTGGGTCTAACGGTGAACGAAATGGGTCCTCTCAGTACGTAAATCAATTAATAACTTCAATTAACTGATAAAGCGTCTTATAAAAATGGAAATTATATTTCATTAAAAAATACGTTACAGTTAAAAAAAGAACAGAATATTTTTTTACCAATATACAAATACGCCTAAAGATGTTCAAAATAATCAAATTTTACTCTTTAATAAGTAACTTCTATTAACATTAATAATAAAATGGAAATATATGGTCATTGATCGTGAGGGATGGCGCGAACGCCCAAACATAATATCATAGAAGGTCCCCGTAAGACCTTAAAGCATTTAAATGGATAAACAGTTAGCCAAAGCTCATAATTATTTAATTATCCGTATATTAATTGCGTCCCTAGAAAGTAAAACCAGTCGGAGTACCGTACAATGAAGCAATTTATTCAAAAAGCACTGCAAGAAATTTTGCTCAATCGAATCGGGAATTCAGATGATGTATACGTGGAAGCGAAGCCCGCCTTCATTAACAGCATTACCGAATTAATTAGTACGAACAAATTTAATCCGTTCCATTAAAGGTATTTCGAAAATTGAACAAGTACCCACATTTCTAGCTGAACCGTTCATCATTCACTGACTTGGTATAGGATGATATGGTATACTGCCATGCCAGACTGCCGAACGGAGCATAATCATGATGTCACAACATCAAACCACAGATCGGGTTCATCCCGTTGTCTTGTTCCATCATCGCACGAGCCGGAACTCTACGTTTCATTTGCACAATGGTTTGAACGCTTTATAAGAAATTTTGATTTGCGAACAAGTGAACTGTGGAATCGGCTCCTTGAGGACCGGCAACGCAAACACAAGAGTGTTTATTACGGCCACATTATATACCTATCTTATATTATTTATCTTATATTCTTATACAAAAAATGTATGTAAAATATATTTTTAGCAGTAGTACTGATAGAAGCTATAAACTTGGGTCGGGACTAACCGGCCTCTAGTCAAAAGTGTCAAAGTATTTAAAACGGCCTCATCATCTCAAAGGAAAAAATTACTTACTTATAAGATGAAAACGACATATTCCCATCCATGGACTGATCGTCGAGATTTCCAGTCGTCAGCATGAGTGTGTTCATTCGGTCGATAATCACAACACTAGCTCATACAATTGCGTCGTATCGACGCAGTTACGCATGACTGTGTCGCATCACATCACTAGTCTACAGTGTGTTGGCTGTTTGAGACTGAAACAATAAAAATGTAATTTAAATAACAATAATATTAAACCTTAAGCGATTTGTAATTACAATTCTTTAACCCAATCGTATTTTACAAACGTACTTTCGTTTTACGTTGGCAAAATGATATAGACTTTTCTATAACTGTACAACAAGAAAACAGTAATTGCATATGTAAGCTATAATGGATTTGTATGAAGAGTTAACACCCCTTAAATAATCTATTCAAAGTCTATTCCAATATAGGTACTTCACATATAAAACGAAACGTAAACTAAATAAGCTTACAATTGTAAAACAAAATCAACTATAAGTCAAAGTTTTGTTCTATAATTAATATTCTATTCTGTTGTGATAATACAGCTAATTATAAATCCATAGACAATGAAGGTTCGTATACTATCGAACCATATGTGCATTGTAATCTTAAAGTTGATTTCGTGAATGTCGATCGAATATATTTGTCAGTGACGTTAAGCCTTATCGAGCAGCTACTACACCACAATCTAACACATCTTGGCTTATAGATTTGAAAGATATCGGGAACCGGCTCGCGACCATATTGAATCTGATTGACAGATGTCAATGTTGGCGGCACTGCGACGCGTCGCCGCGTCTGTATTGGAAAAAACCGTTCCATGTTCAAAATATTTATTTTTTTGTTTTAAAATCATAAAAAAGGTTTCGTTGCTTTTTGGTAATTATTGTTAATGTGTTACGCCCGGTTTCTGTGTTTATACAATTGCCGTCAAAGAAAAATGATTTCACGTCGCCATTGCGATTTACGGCGTGACGTCGATAATTACTAAATCCGGTTTTAATAAATTATTCAAAGTGATTTAATTGGACAAAAAATATAGTCTTTCTGAAGACTATTTGCATTTTATGTGTATATAAGAGATTTCCAACAAATGTATTTGTGCCGAAATTAAATCTGCTTAAAATTCAATGAAGTTCAAACTTTTTTTATGTTGCTAATAATTTAGGATCTTAATTGTTGGATCATAAAAGAATATGGTTTGCATACTGACGAAAGGCTGCTCCATTGAGATTTAAGCAATCGTATTCAATGTATTATACAATATATAATATATGTTTTAACTTAAAAATTCATTGATGATGAATGATTGTAAAAATTAACAAATAAATGGAAACTAAATGCGGAATTAGAGTTGTGTATTCATACAAAGTAAAGAAACACACAAAGCACTTGCTTATAAAAAAATAAATATAAAAAAAATGCCCAGAAATGCATTATTTATACTGTAGGTATTATAATTCTTCAATGCTTACATCGGCTCATTATTATATACCTAGGTTACACTAATCAGCCATTTTAGTTCCACGAAAGATATTGATGTCAAATTATTAGGAATTTAGTACCTATTGGCAAAATTTTAAGCACATATATTCTGCATTTTTACGTATTTCGTATTTCTGGTTATTCATTGCTAATATTTTTTAACAATTTATTAATGAATCTACCATTAAAGTTACTAACCTTCTCCCCATTAATTCTAGCATAAACACAATTTGACATAAACAGTACGTCACTGTCGCTGTCACTAAAAAAATGACCTCCAAAAAAATGTCTAATTAATACGCGTAACATTATTTGAGGTAATTAGTTATTCCTTCACGGCTCTTACCTTCAGAATTATATTTTTTCATCCTACTAGTGTAGTGACAATTCTATCACTCGAATTCCAAGCAATGACGGAGGACATTCTGTCCTAATTAATCTGGGATTCATTATATTTTCATCTGTCAAAATGACTGTTGACAGATGACAATTGTAAACTTATTAGTTTCATCACTTATCAATGGATGACGATGAATTTGTTAAATCTATAAAGTATCGAATTGCAATTAAATTTGATTTATTCCTATTGTATGTAGTAATGAGTATGAAATGTTAAAGATCATAGTTTTGTATATAAAAATATCGATAAAGTTTATAAAATAATACAAAAATATTGCAAGCACTGACAATATTTTTTCCAATTTAACAGCTAGGTACCATTGCCATAGTGATGGATTTGTATCGATCGTTGGTCTTTTTCATAAATAAATTAATAAAAACTAAGTAAAATTATTTTTCTAAAAATAACTTTATGTTGATACTGTTTTTTAATCGTTATTCAAACTTTTGTAAATTCATTGTTTCTGAAGCTGATTTTTTAAATATAACTAATTTAAAGTTAACAGCAAGCATTTAATGTGGAATGAAATTGCGTTTGACGTCATTTTATTTAATTGAATAATTTTGGAGATGTAGTTATATTATTTTAATGTTTAAGATTTAAAGCTTATTATGAATTTTCATAAGCCAAATATTTAATTTTGTTTAGCCACCTCGCCTTGTGCACTAATTTACTATATACAAACGTTTTAGCTTTCTGATATAGTACAAAGAACATAATAATAATCGTTTTATTCTTCTTATTTGTCTTTAATAAAGGAATCTGTATATATAATATATATATAAAGATAGAACGAAGGTCTATAAGATCTAAATCTTTGTTATCAAAACCCAAGTATCAAATTTTATATAAGGGCAATTTTATCCAAATAAAAGTATAATTATAATGTATAACATTACGAATATATAGTTAACAGATAAAATACGACCATATGTAATATATAAGTATATTAAGTTCGTCCTAATATCCATTTCCCTTGTGATCTTTGAAGCTCACAGATTTTTTGTTACCTTTCTGATGTAGACAGACTTAACGCAAACATAACGTATATTACAACAGTAATGGTTAGTAAGATTCATTTTTAGTACTTCGTTTAGATATCGTCTCAAACGATCCGTGAGGAATTTTATATCCAAATATCTATATATATAGACATAGATTACGAACTCCTGTAACCTGTTAAATCAACTGAAATTATCTCTGACCTCTTCTGCACTAACACATATAAGAACCCCACTTCCCATTCTAACAGGGACATCACCGATCCGAAAGAATCGATAAATTTTATTCCCCAATATAGGAGCAATAGAGCCTGATTACTTAAAATATTACCCCTTGAAAATTATGTTCAGACTAACAGACTAAAGACTTTTAATAAATGATGAATAATTTTAATCACCTAATAGTTTGTAACGGATTTAATCGCTATTCTTAACCAAGGTTCGGTTTCTCTTCACCAACCATGGTGACGGCCATATCCTGTCTACGTCCGATTTGATCACAAACTTGTAATTAATGCTATTTATTCCAACGATAATTTAATATTCCAATGATACCTAATAAAATTTAATCCGTTATATTATACGTCGTGTTTAAAACACTTTGAAAGAATACTTTGAATTTTTCCGAAACATGGAACCTTAAGATAGCCGTGAGTAAATCCAGGAACAATAATATAATATATGAATAATACCGGAACGAAGGGTATATTTAAAAATACACGCTCGGTACTTATAAAAACATACATGTTTTGGTAATTGAAAATACGTATTCAAACATTATACGTATCTGTACATTTGTATACGTTTCGTAAATATACTGTATAAAAAAATAAGTGAATGTAGAAAAAATTATCGCACGTTTTATTAAACCTGTCTCTTTTCCACACAGTGAAAAGGCATTTGTTAGGAAGAGACGAAATGATGAAACATAACAATGTAATGTCAAAACTTAGAATTTTTGAGAGTATGTATATATACCGACGCAAAATATATTCAGAAATGTCCGTTTGATTGAAACAAGCTCCATTAAGTTATAGTGCCAATTTCACCAAGTAGGTATGTACATTTTTTTGTAATTATTCAAAAATTTAACTTGCAACGTATTTGTATAAAAAAAAACTGTTTTTCTAGCGTACATTATAACCAGTATTTTATTTAAATTTTGTAGATAAAATATTTTGTTTTTTTTACACATTTTTTTTAAAACAATTCGTACGAAAGAGACAAAATATCAGTAATTATAGTAAATGTTATACGGATTTATTTTATAGTTTTTCATCAGTCTTATACGAATCTATTAGTTAAATGTATTTTTTATAATAAAGTATTATAAAAAAATACATTTAAATAATAAAACATTGTCCTGTACGTATGCGTGAAAACAACAACGATATTCCAATTTAATTAAGCCCGACAAAGTTTATTCAACCATTACCAATAAATATTCAAATTGGGGTGAATAGGTCCAGCGATTCCGGCCTTCTTCAACCATTTAAATGGGTTTAATAATTATAAGATTTTTACAATTTACAGAACTGAAAATCCGAGCGGTTTCATTCACATTTTAAAAAACTTATTACTTAGGAGGTATGAAGGTCTATTAAAATCAATACTCGTAGCGATTCTGATGTACAATTCTAAAACTAAAAACCCCTAAATTTAAGTTTAGACCTGTCAAACGTGTGTAGCCTATTCTATGTATTTCTACGTTGACAATTTAAACCTTATTGCTATCAATTTGGAGATATACAAAATAGGTTACGCTCTCTAAAACTGTTTGACAGGTCTAAAGCTAAATTTAGAGATTTTTAGTTTAGAGTGTGTACATCAGAATCGCCACCATTGTCTTTTAAGTTAACGTATTTGGCAGAAAAGATGTCCATGAGTGGTGCACTAGCCCCGCCCCCTTGCACAATAGGATTTAAATACCGTGGTCTAGTCTTATTCAAAAATCTGCAAAACTTAAAATACTTTTCAGATATAACCGTAAACCGAATGGTAGATTATAAATTCACGAATTTCAACTGTCTTTGTATATGCAATGTGAAATCTGTTTTATGGTTAAATCTCATCGTCTCGCAAATATAAGACTATTGTTTTATTATTAGGCAAATGCCTAAGATTCGTCATTTTATTACTATAGATTTTCATAATGTATTCTAAGAAGAATAAACCAATCTTCGTCTTTGTCTTAAGTTTTTTTTATTTTCTTTAAAGTCACATTTACATGGGACACGCCGTCTAAGCTCCAATCTTTTAAAATACGTAATGGATTTTAATTATATTTTATCAAGTCAAAGGCGAAACGTAAAAAATAATCTCCACATTGTATAGGAATATATTTTTATGTATGTCGAAGCGCTAATAACAAATTGCAATTAATGATTGTCATTTTGTGACTGAAATTCTTAAATAGATATATATTCTCAATGTTATAAAGAATACATACCAAAGTGTTGTTTTAAGATGTTTTAACTCAAATTATAGTTCAATTAAACACATAATTTCACGTTTAACATCCACTAAAAGTTTGTGAACTTTAACCACAATTTGTCACTTAACCTTCAAACACATTTTTCGTATTTCACGAGTGAAAACTAACCACTTGCAACACTTGTTATAAGGTCCAACGTTCCAATTTCAAAAATTCAACGTAAGTTGTTTTAAAGTTCGAAATTTGAAATTATTAGAACAAAAGACATAAGCTCGCGCCGGCGGTGAACACGATCGACTGGAGGCGCGTGCGCAACTCAGCTTGGGCGAATGTTTGATGCAGGTGATGCCAACCTTTTTAAAGTGGATACAATTATTTTGCAATATGTTGTCAATAATGAAATTTTTTACTAATAGCATAAGTACATTGCGATATGGAGTTATTTAAAATTCATCTGAATTTTATTGTCCTATCACCGTCATAGTAAAATAAAAAATAGGCAACAAATTAAATTGCTTCCGTTTATTTATTTATTAAATAAAATAACTAAACAAATAATATTATGAATTATTAATATGAGGCAAATACATCGTAATGTCTGAATAACAAACTTTGCAAATTTTAAAAACATCATGATTCGCTTTACGAAATATAAGAAAATTCAGATGCTTAATGACTCTGTGTAAATTGTTCATCACATCTGGAAAAACCTGTTTAGTCAAGATCGGCGTATGCGCTTAGCGTCTTGTCGTTCCTTATAAAAGCTAACTATCTCTTTCGCACTTGCACAATCATCCAAAACTAAAGCGAAGCAGAACTATTCCTCGTGTGTGCTATGAGAAATCCCATTATACGTACTTGCAAGTGGTTCTAAGTACGTAAGCAAAAAGTTTAACAAAAAAACACCTTACGTCGTCTACATAGGTTCTAATTTTAAATAAGTTTATCTCTTAATTCACGCATTTCATGTAAGACTATTTTAAATGTATGTAAATTTAATTATAAATACCTATTCTTCGTTTATCTACGTTCTCAGAGCTAAAATTCAATGGTATAATTTGACAAAAAATAATTATTACGAGCGCTTGCTTGATGATTGCTCACGCGTTGGACATCCGACACGTTTCATTAGTTGTGGAACTGCATCTTCTCGCCTATCTCTTTCGTTTACTGGGTTTTTATTTAAATTAGAGGGAGATGAAATGATGTTCACTCGCGTATGGACCAGGATGTGGCTTTATTTGTATCTTCCCAGAGTTAATTTTGTAGGTAGGAGTAAATCGTTATGTGGAAGTTTTTTGTGCTATTTATACGTAATACAAAACTAGTATATAGTGTTGTACTTTCATACCTTTCGATTTAACGCCTTTATAAAGCTAAGCATATAATTAATTTATTAATAATATAATGTTACTGAACAAATTTGAATTAACAATTTAAAAGTATCCGTTTTTATGACTGTTTCTGACATCCTAATCCTCGGGAAACAGTAATTTGATAGGTCGGCAACATACTTTCGAGTCCATGCATTGTGAGTGTCCATGGGCGGCTGCATAAGATATGGTGCAAATCATTATAATTACAGGATATAAAGCAAATATCAAATAATTATAGATTCGTATCGGGCAAAATTAAGTTTAACAATCATTTATAACTAATCATTTATAAATAACGCCTTTGTCAATATTAAGTTGGTGAATATTCTGAACATTTCATAACACAGTTTTATAATTGTTGAATTGTCTGTGCGGGTAAAGGCAAATCTGACTGATTATTTATTTATTTAATTACAGCCTCTAGCCAAAAAAACAAACTTAAAAACTACCTTAACCTAAACTTACAAATAAAAACTCCTTGCAGGCTTCACTCATTCTTAACAAGCCTGTCACAAATATATCCTGCTCTGGTGCAGATTCAATAAATTTATTAACCAGCGACACCATTCGTGGTATCGCTAATTTGACTGATGAAGTCAATCGTACAATTACAAGCCCTCCATGTTTCCCTCATATTAATTACTCAAAAAAGGTTAAATTGGCCCTTTTATTTGTTAGTTTTAGTCGTAGCATATATGATAAATATAATTTTTTTTTTTTTCATAATTATGAGTTCCATAATATCGGGAAACGCTCACGCTCTGTGTGTCGTAACACATCTGATAAATAATTACATAAATACCTTTTTATAAATAAATCTTTGTACATAACATCCACAGCATCAGTTCATCGATCTATGGACTTCCGCAAAGTAACGCCTGATTCAATTAATTATATCAGTTCATCGTACAAATGTTGACCATACCGGGTCGAACCCAGAACAGTTCCGGAGTCAGGAGACCATTGCGCTAACTGGCTCAATCTGTTCATGCCTCACGGTCTCCTACTTAATTCTATTGTAGTGAAGACATACGTTCGATTTTTGAAAATAGTTTTGACAATCACTGTAGAATTATCTAATTGGTTGGTGGATACGAAATACTTATCAAACAGTTGTTATATATCCTGAAATTATTCGTAAATCGTGCTCCTTTCTTACTAAGTACTCTAAAGGCTAGCTGCGTTGGAGAGTGTGTATTCTCAAAAAACAGCTATTAGACTCGGTTTATAAGTGTGTGCAGTTCTTCTACTGATATATACTATCAGTGTCATTTCATTTTGACATAAGGACGGCTTAAAACGTGACGGTATAAATCGTAGTGGATCTGTTGATCTGAAAACAATTTTTTTGTATATTTTAACATTTATTTTTGTTAACTTAGTCTTAACTTTAAAATAAGAACTAAAAACAAATATATAATATTATTAAAAGTCCCTTTAGGCAAGGTTCTGAAGATCCTGACAACGTATACTCTTTGCCTAGCTAGACTTTTGCCAGCTCTTCGCTCTCCAGTGATATCGACCTTTCTGTGATTTCCCGAAATAGCCTTATCGCGCTGGATCAATTTTCTTACCTACATATAAAACATAGATCTATATCCGCTGATACTAGAATAGAAACTGTATTTTCTCTTATTTATGAAATTGGTATAGACTTAACTTTGGTTTGCGTGTGACAAAGAATTAAAGATTCATTTCATAGTAACCCAATACATAAAGTATTTGTGAAAGATGACTCCTGTATTGAAGATGTCTTATTTTGACTTCAAACATTTATTTGTCAGCTTTTGATACTTAAGTTTATCGTACCGTATCGTTCAAGCTCTAATATATATTCTCCATTTATTTACTATTGGTGTATCAATCTGGAACGGCGGGTGCTATGCATCGTTTTGCAGTCTTTATAAAAAGCAAGACGATTGTTAGATGCTTCGAGTATTGCTACTATTTCACTTATTAAATTTATACATTATTTCACCAGAGCATAAATATTTGACAGGCGTGATGAGACAAAGTGGAGCCTGCAATGAGTTTCTGTTTCCAAAAAACTAAAAGACGTCGCCTACTAGAAATGATATAACTGTCAATATCCAGGCATAATCAAAATGGCTGCTGCTTTTTTGTAATGCTATTGTTTAATATACTTAAATTTTGTAATAATACATAGCTTAATCCGTTACTAAAATGTTTTCTACTCTTTTATTATAGCTATTTTTACAATTTTAGTCTATCATTATTATATGAGTAGACTGTAATTTTGCCTAAATGCTGTAAATAAATAAATAACCGTACAGATTTCAAACTATAGGGTCGGAAATCTCAACTCAATCAGTATAGTATGTAGAGCGTGCCACTAATTTCGCGTTCGTCTCCACTGAGAGTGAGTATAAAAGTACGAAAGTAACATATAATCTTTATGGGATATATTTTAACATACTTTCAATTTTATGTACATCTTTAACAGATATAATATATTTTTTATATCTATATCTGCAAATATCAAGAGCCTAAGTGACATCCTTATTATATCAGGTTACCGATCAAAATAAGTCTCGTCAAAATGGTCCACTCCATTTTATATATTGGACTTCTATCATATATATTCTAATATATATAGTCTACTTTTATTTAGACATCCGTTTTCATACTTCGTTCGTCTATCGGTCTATTTTTATTAAGTAATCCGTTTTTAGGAAGGGTTAATTTTTCACTATTTGCGATTTCTGAAAAGCTAATCTTATCTTACACTAACCATAGTTACCTAATGTGGTGGACTTTCTTGTAAGATTTTTTAAATTAAACATTTCCAGTATGAAACCAGTAACTCTAGCGGTTTTGGCAGATGATAGACTTTTCCTACTTGATTTGAACAATTCACACAATATCTTTATAAATTGTAGCCTATGTGTTATTCTTATGTATAAACTATATTATTGTAAAGTTTTATTACAATCTATTCAATAGTTTCCATTCAACTCTCGCGTTTATTATTATAAAAAATATTTTTAAAAAGTTGGATGGTGAACCGTTTCGAAATAAATAAATTTGGCATCGTTAATTAATGTAATTTTTTTTATGTTGTCAAAGGTGTCATTTAATTGATTATTTCTACGGGAAATTAACAAATTTATCACCATATGATTGTCCCATCACGGTTTTCAATTAATCGAACAATATTTTCGATAGTTTTGAGTTTTAAGCAAGATTTCTAGAACGTGTATTGATTTTTAAAGCAGTTTAGGTAATATTGTTACGCAAAGCGGAATATGGAAAGCGGCAAATTGAGTGTGGACAATTTTGGCGAGATCTAAGCATGCAGTCTTCGTATACAGACAGCAACACAATTTTCAGTTTCTGTTTTATAGTTATGACATGTATCAATTTCTATGTTTGCTATAATTCTCGTAATACTGCTCGAATGTGTGCGTTGTAACTATCTGTACAATTTATTTGTCTAGAGCTTTTTGTTTTAGTGGTAATTCAGTGATATTAACAATTTTATCTTTTGACACATAATTATATTCTTTCAATATGCCCTTATATATGCCTGTTAATAATTTGCTACTATAAAACTCCGTTTTTTTTAATATTAAGGAAAAAATAATTTAGGGTGTCTGAGTTACAATTTATAATTGATAATAATAATGATATTGTAACAAGTTAGAAAATAAATTAAAATGTATGCGATCCCAGAAGACATACCTATATATATATATTCAATTCATATAAATAGAAGATTGCTGGCGGATTACGTGGTGTATACCTACCTTACTAAATAGATGCAACACAACTACTATTCGCCAAATTACGCTGTGAAATATTAAGCACCCTTTTTGCTGACCATACTCATATTAAGCTTAAGTTCAGCGCGTGTGCACAGCGAGCGTGAAATTGTCGCACTCTTGCTTTCTCGATGTAACGATACACATGACGTTGTCCTTGCCTTTCGCTTTAATTGTCACTGTCATTGACTGGGTGTTTGATGGGGTGCCTGACCGCTTATACGTGGAAGTCTAGATTAAGTTATGTATACTAACACTTAGAGGCGGCCAGCGCTGGCTCGTTATTGGCTTGTGAGAAGGGTTTATTAAGTCAAGGTAGTACTGGCTGCCAGGGTGAAGGTAGTACGGGCATAGAATATATGAAATATAAGGCAAGTACCTTTCAATTATCCTAGCGGTAGATTGTTAAAACTTTTTTTTTACAACAGCGAGCAGCACGAAACTTTTGAATTTGTTGAGCAACAACGCGAAATATCAGTAACGGATGTAACATTGCGCCATTTCAATCAGCGGTGCTTTTAGTTTATTTCTCTGATACATATCAACTGTTCTCTTATCATGCAGACGTTATGCGTTTAATGTATTCGAAACACAAAACGAATTCACTAGAATAATCCAGGTTTGAAATCAATCCATTGGAATAAAAAAACACAGAGATCTTCGTTTAAGCCTTCTTTGATAGGAAAATTGTAGGCATAAAACGTACGTACGTCTCTGAAACGTACGTAAAATGGAGTTTATTTTACGTACTTTATTAATTTTAGTAGCTAGATTAGTAATCACTTACTAGTGAACTTCTGCAGATTTGCCTTCCGAGGAGGTTTTCGGAGTATATATTCTTATCGTGCCTTGGTGTGGTAATTAAATACTCCTCTGGTTCGGCAACCTAAAGTGATCCTTAGCCCCCTAAACGAGAGACCATCTCCCTTCCTGTCCTGCACTGCTTCGCGTAAATTTCCGGCTTTTAGTTCCAATAATTAATGTGAGCATAAAGGTCTTAATTCATTAAATCTTAATTAAAAAAAAAAGAAATGCATATAAGAGAGATAATGTTGTCTTATTTAAGAATTGTGTGTAAGATTATGCTTGTGTATTGATTTAAGGATTAGACGAAATTGTTGTACCTCTTTCCCAGTGTCATTTAAATTTTAAAGCAAGTTATCTCAGTATATGTGCCAAAATTGTTATACAGTACTTACTTCTCTACAAGGAGATTTAAACAATTTCGACAGCAATAACTTAGAACTTTAGAGCCGCTTGATTACATGAAAGCTTAATCAGACAAACGTAATAAAATGTGCATAAAAAGTTACAACCGGCAGGGTCGCCACGGATGGCAATATCCGTTTCCGCCTAACCCCTTTTTTCATTTTAATTCATAATTATAGATTTTCGCTCCGTTCATATGTTTTGTGTTTCGAATATAAATTGTTTAAAACGGATAGGTGATGGGGTGGTCCTGGGATTTATGAGATTTATGTAAATGTGCAGTAGCCGGTTGATGATTTACGAATTTTGTAAACTATGAATGATACTGAAGTCAATAAAGTTTGTAAAGTCTGAAGACTGAAGTCAGTAAAGTCAAATTTGTGTTATATGACAGTTGGATACTACAGATGGGAAAGATTTAATGTTTCATTTATGAAGCTGTGGGGTAGTCTCAACTGATGAAGCTAGATATAAATCTAAATGCCAGATTAGATACTTAAAACAATATCAATAAATATTTATACACTATTATCCCCTTCCAAATGTTATTATAATGTTCTGGCAGCATATATACAGTCGACATCAGCGCCATCTTGTGTTCGTAGTACGAAAATAGTTTCAAGTACATTCACAAGATGTCGCTGTTGTTAAATTGAGGTGGATCAAAATTTAATATAAGTGGCTTCATTTTTTATCCATAATTGGAATTGCTTATATGTAGCCAACTTTTTCTGGACTGTTTCCAAAAAAGTTAAATCTGTTAAATAATAATCTATTGCTTTCTAAATCATGATTCATAAATTGCACTGTTTTTACTTAAGCAAGTAAAACTGTTTTTGCTTCGTCCAAGCCGTATTACAAATACGGCAATATTAGATGCTAAAGAACAGAAAATTAAAACAAATCATAAAATTGACATTTTATTTTTAAATTTGTATAACTTAAAATAATATTAAAATGCATTTCATAACACAATTAATAAAAATATATTTTTGAATTTATGTTTCAGCATCGTATGCGAAACATTGCGAAAGCATCAGATTTTTGTGTATTTATGTAATAAAATGCCCGGTCATATGCCATTTATATTTTTATATGACAAAGCCAACAATATGATAAACAGCCAGAAAATCTACCGTCATTTTTGACAATTTCATTGGTTAATGGATAAATTCATAATATTTGCATTATCTATGGATTGGATTTAATAAACAACACGTTGTTTCAGATGCTGTTTACACATCGTTGGATTTAATATTTGTATATAAAACTAAATGTTAGACCCCTTTAAATCCCACCCTATTTACAGAGCCTGTTAAAATTATATGCAAACAATTACGGTATTATATTATTAAGTATCGCTCTTCTAAAGCACATATTGGAATCTTCCATAACGTAATTACGTGCCAAAACCTACTTATAATGTCATAAGTAATATGTTTTGTCGTCTATGTTATATATAGATAAATGGCTTTATTATAAAAAGTGGACTAAATATAGTTCTTTGCCATATAAGACAAAATATACCGTTTATATAGTCTTATGTTAGAATATGAACCAACGGTTATATCAATAATAATAATAGTTATTTATCAATTACAAAAATAGTAACTATGCCATAAACCATATACAGTCCATAATTTATAATAAAGACCAGCGCTCATTCGATTTTTGAATATCACAAAAATTTCTTACATCTAATTAATGTTAATATAAAATTTAATAACTTAAATTAATACAATAAAATATATTTTTTATTCTGACGGGGATAATTAAGTATCACGGTATTTCAACTACTATAAGTTAACATTTTGTTAAGTATCAAAAAAGTGTTTAATTCAATACTAACATACAATTATCCCGAAAAAACTCAAAACACATCCAAATCTATTTATTCATACAATATTTCATATTGTGTATGGAATGAATAATGCCACTGGATACAAATAAAACGCCATTTTTAAAATTCATCAAATTGACATATTTGACTTATAGGAACAATGATTGATTTTGAACCGAGAACGATAGTTAGTATAGTGATGTTGCCATGGTTACCATTTGAAATATATCGTTACCATGGTAACGACACGCTCGTTCTCTAACGTTCTCAATTTGAGATTAATACAAATTTGCCTTCTCTATTTATTCCAGATTCATACAAAATTGGTCTTGTATCAGCATATATTAAATATCATATATATTAAGTATTTGTATGAAATCTGAACTGTGATTTGGTCACATATACTACTTTTTTAGGTACACACGTAAGGCGTCTATTTTTTGAAGTTTTAGGTACTGATTTCCTCTGAATTAAGTATTTTCGGGATATATTTATGTTTATTTGCCTACTGTGGCCTTACAAACATATCCTTTTAAGGCAAGAACACCCCTGCACTTGATGTGAACCTGGTACCTCGCGCACCAATCCAGGTTATTGCAGCCGATACCCGCGTCTGAGAGAGTTTTCACTGCCGCCACGGACAACAGATCTGGAATTAAAAACAAATAGCTTCAGTGACTTAATTAAAAAATACGATCTAGAGAGTAATTTTCTTAATATAAGAATAACGTCTAATACCACTTCGGTTGACACTTTGATAATGTGCAATTTACCTATCTTTGTATAATTTTATATTTCGTATTTATTTTTATAGCGGCACCGGAATTACCTGCGGGGTCAGCGTGGGTCAAGAGCTGGACGTCGTTGGCCTTGCAGAAGGAGTGAAGGCTGGGCGGCACGACGCAGCACGACGCGAGGTTGATCTGCGCGATGCTGGGCTTCACCACCGCCCACGCGTGCAGCTTGTACAGGCAGCCGCCGCCCACGTCGGCCACGCCTAACTGCAGCACGCGGCCTGAAATACGATCACTATACTATTAGGGTTCATTTCTTCATATGCAATATTTATTATATTTTTTATGTAATATTTAATTACGGACATCTTCTGTTTAGTTACCGTAAATGTTTATTTATATAAAGTGAAATTATAATCTGGACTAACTTTTAATTGCAAAAACTCGATGTGGTACATCACTATTTATTTGGAACTAAAAACCTGCATCACTGGAAATGTCATTTTATGACTTGTAAACTTAGGAATTAATAATAGTATAATTTTGTAATTTTTTTTTTTAATAAAAGAAACCTTTTTATACTCCTACTGCTTTTTCCGTTTTCTTTAAAGAATTATTCCAAGCAAAACGAGTGACATTATCATAAGTGGCCGCTTATTGTTAAATATATTTTGGTATTCGTGTATTTTTAATTAACTTAAAAAAAGAGGTTTCTCAATTCGTTCGTACTTATTTTTTCATATCTATTTCGACGGTTTTTTTAAGTATATCTCAACGTGACAAAATAGATTAAAATTGTCACAAATCTTTTGCTTTCAATTAAAATTACCTTTTTTGACATAGTCTTCAAGTACGGCCCACAATATTTTGATGCCAGGCAGGATCGCCTCACATTTCCTTGCATCCGCGTCGCTGTCCGCTTCTATTTCGGTGCTGGAATTGCGTGCTGAAAATAATTAAGTAAAAAATAAATTCCGACCACAATGTTATGGTGAAATGTGATATTATTGATACATTTAGAAATCGATTACTAACATCCAAGTTGTCCTATATTTTTGGTTGAGCTGTGGTAAGCCCTACTCCAAGGTTAGTTTACATTGACACCGGGTCGGTGAAGGTATATCGAAGGATTCACCAGCGTTAATAAAGAGACGTGGACAAACCGTTCCATATAAATATAAAATTTATATATTTAAATATTATTAAATATAAATATATTTATATAAATATAAATAGGAGCGAAAAAAAGTATCGATTTTCATTGAATAACAATTTATACTATAAAATGCGACTCTGAAATAAATTATCATTTTTTATTTATATTATATATAATTTAGTTAGGGTTCACTATTTTTTCGCTAACGGCTTATATAAAATATGTATGGCGAGCTCTTTTATTCGGCTATTTAATATAAAGAATTATATAACTTGTCCAAGAGCGGTTTTAGCTGACGCGAGATTCGGTCGGAGATGGTAATAAAAGTATACAATCTTTATAAATTGTAGCCTATGTGTTATTCTGATTTAAAAGCATAATTTTATTTCAATCCATTCATAATTTATAAGTAAGATTTGTAAACATCCAAAATCGCATTTCTAACATAAGCAGGATTTGTAAGATTTTCAGATATTTTAAGAAGGTCAGTTGAAGCCACAATACAAAAAAATCGAATTGATAATGATGACTAGATAGATTTTTTTGCATGACTTGCGTTTTCTAACGGTGTTGAAACCTGTTTTATTGAAGTTAAGAATTAACATTCATTTATCTACGTAGGCAAACGTTAAAACGGACGTATATGACATTGATAAATTTTTCTTAGAATCGAATCACGTCGTAGGTTTATACAAACTGCAAAATCGTCTACCGTGACCACGCACGCTGTAAAGTACGCGAAACGTCAGAAAAATGTAAAATAATCTACAATTTATTTAAATTTTGCAAAAATACATAACTTAAATCCGTTAATAAAGTGTTTTTCTTCAAACTGCAAAATATTACCAAACGTGGAGGTTGTGTGTATCCACACAAATATCCAAAAATACCTTTCAATGAATACGAAAACCATCTTATATAGTATTAATAAAAGCTTACCCTTAAGTGTATTTTTATAAATTCCAAAGGTTTACAAATAGGCTTCAATAAAATTTAAAACTTTGAACCATTAACGAACATATAAGAATTCGACGTATTCTTTGTTAGAAGTCTAGTTTAAGGCTTCGTAGATTCGAAGCGTGTTGCTTTTCCTTTACTTTGTGCCAGAACGCGATAAGTTTTGTGTCAAGTCTAGGGTTGCTAGAAGGTATATAGCAATTTCTTGATCAATAATATGTCTATTGTACAATCGAAATTGTATAATTGTTATTTATTTATTTATTATGCCCTACCAATTAAATGTACAATTATTAATTCTAATATAAACTTAACTTAAACAATATTTATTTATACATGTAACTTAAAGGTGAGAACTGAGTTGCTAAAAAAAGTTACACTATCAGGTCAGACATAAAAAAAATTGGCAAAGAATAACCCTAAACATAACCCAAATGAAATGTTATATTATTTAATCTGTATATACTAAGGTATCATTTGTATTGTTAGCTGTAATAAATAAATTTAATAGTAAATAATAAGATATCGCGATAAATTTTCACACGCGGGTGGGTAGCTGCACAGTAAGGTATTTAAAACTTTTACTATATCATAAATATATACAGCATACTCAGGCCACAGACAACAGGGAACTCAACAGATGATGTGCGTTTAGAAGACCTTCTACTAAATACTAACCTAAATATCGGAATAAAATTGGCTGTAAAATAAAGGTTCATTCATAAACCCATCAATTGTAGGTGAATTGATAAAAATGGTTGAACGCGGTTGTAATAGATTAAGAGACAGGCAGTACTGTCAATTCTGTAATTGATGAAAATGCAAATAATAATATAATAAGGTATGTTGAATTTTTACAATGATTGAACTTTAGCTTGTTAATTTTAAGGATTTGTTTCATAAAATATGTAATTATCACATCATAATCTATTAGATTAATTTAGATTAAGTAGAATTAACTTAGATGTAGTCGCGTTGAGGCCTGTCCCTGTAATGGCATTAAATAAATAAATAAATTATTATTATAACTTACCATTACTTCCCAGTGATATAGGAGAGGCCTTCGTGAATGTTGTCTTGAGATTTTCATCGCGTTCCTCCTTCGGGTGCTCTGGATTGTATGAGAGTATGACATTTTCTATAAACTCGGTTTGAAGAGCTGTGAACACTAAAAAAAATATCGAAATAAACAATTTGTATCAGAGAATATTCGAAATTCGTTTTCATATCTGCTCGTTCCATTTGCAATTTCTATGATTAACAATCACGTTACTTTTGAATTAGTTTAGGAACTGGGTGTCGGATTTCTGAAAGTTTTCGTTATTACCATTTCGTCCGTATTAAAATGTATATATTAAATAAAATATATGTCCGTAATAAATATTTACTAAGAGTTCCCAATTCAAAGGCGTGGAGGGGACGAGAGATATAGACAAACTCTCCGCTATTACAACTATATTTTTTTACAAGAATTTGGTGGCTGTTCCATCACATCAAGCACCATTCCATAATTAAGACACACACATTACAAACTAATACCAAAGATCTAATCGGCTCATTCAAGAATGAGTAACCTAGGTAAATAAGAACGCACAGTTCAGTGAAATTAAAACTAGCGCGAAAATAAAAATATTCAAAATTAATCGACACCCCTTTATAATATTATTATAGGTAAATGAAAATCCTTTATTGCAAAATCTTATTACTGTACGTAGCGATATTGCTAATGTTCAGCTGAGTCATAATTCACCCACACTTCCTGCAATTCCAATCTTATAATTGAAATCATATCATGGCTATATCTTATCTTACATATAATATATTGCATCACGCAGTACAAACACATATTCATATAATCTGATCGTACTGATATGAAATTTCTATCAGGTTGATAAAATACGTATTTCAGAGTTTCCGGCACCAATAAAAACTAATCATTGTGAATTTCACAATACTATTTTTAAATATTTCATTAATTTAAATATAGATTAATGCACAAAGGCTGGCAAATCAAATAATAATAATGTTAAGATTTCCTAATGGCAATTTTAATAACATAACATGAAGCAGGAAAATATTTACATTCTTTGCTCTATAAGTGTTTTTATGATTTATAAAACAAAACCCTATTACAGAGACTTTCCTGTCCAACTGTTGAAATTTTACACAAATATAGTTGTGTCTATTACAAAAATAACAAAATAAATATAACTGTCTCCACATAGAACATATGTCATTTCTGTGTTAGAATAATGGTACTTACACTTGCTAGGTATTTATCTTTAATATAAACAATTTCAGAATTCACTAACAAGTGACTATCAAAAAAATTTAATAATCACTTATCGAGGAATCGCTATTAACACATAACGTTTTCATTGATCTTTGTTAAACATTTATCTTTAAAAATGAAATATTTTTGGTTTATCGCCATCCATATAAGAACATTCATAAACATCAACTGTAATATTTATAAATATTTGAGTCCATTTCTTATTTAGGATCGAAATGATTCTTTGATAAAATCAGTCAAGCTGATTTAAACCATTTAATAATTTTTTACTTAGCCAATTTTAAAATTATGTAGTCGAAAGTTCAAAATTAAATAAATAAAATAATTTTTCAGTTACAGGGATAATACACGTAAATTGATTCAAATCTAACTATTTCATAATCTATATGCCTATGTCTAATACTACTTCAAAATATATCAAAGCTATGACTGATAGGCTTACCATTTTCCAAGCATTCAGTCAGAGCAGTTGGGCTATCTTCATTGATGAAAATTTTAACACCTATTTTAAGATTCTTGCGATCCTCCTCAGCCATCTTGATCTGGACATCATCATGTGGCCTGGTGATGTTGACAACTGCTTCAGAGGCTTTAGAGCTGGATACCACCATGTAATTCTGTGAGGATTCTGTTGCTCCATTTTGTATAGGCAGGCCATTTTGTGTACCCCACTCAGAGAGTGTTAGCTTTATACTTTCTGACAGCTGAAAAAACTTACTATTAATTAAGCCATAAATTTAATTAAAGAGTCTATAATCCCCCAATAGGTCATTCAGATCTTCGGATGTCAGTGATCTAACTAAAAAATTCCATTGGCACCTAATAGTTGTATTATTTCCACCAAATAAACCACTAATTTAATATACATTCATTCAGTTAAACAACTATTTTATCATTTAAATTAGTTTCTGTCCTATTGTTTTCCTTGAACAACTTATGTCCTCAATTATGTCATAAACATTATACATGTTTTACTTTATAAACTTTCTTGGAATTTATGGTTGAAACCTGAATAGATACTATACCTTGTGTTTCAAATAAATCAACACTTTAAGAATAATTTAAAACACAATTATTCACATGTAGTTTTGAATGCAAATTATGTATTGTGCATTAAAAAAGGAAGACTGTTCATGTATATATCCGAAGTTTTCTTATGTCAAAGTTTATTTCTCTCTCTATATATAGTGATCATGTCTGTTTATCTTTACTCTCTTAGTTAAACAGCTTATTTAATAAGAATTTTAATACTTAATGAACCCTGACTATAAGATTCCTACATCTTTTATTAAATTTACTAAGTATCAATATCATATAGGTTAAAGGGCAATGTTTTATATGATAGCTCCAATTTTGGTGTTGCATTTATTGATTATTTGAGATCTTTAATTCTTGTAATAAAAAAATAACTCTACTAATAATAGGAAATGTTGAAAAAAAATTTTATTTAATAAGGGAGTGTTTCTATTACAGACATGTAAAAACCAAATATATCTTCTGTATCACATCAATGTACATAGTTCACAAAAAAACTAATAAAAAAAATATTACAAAATGGGTAGAAAAAATATTGAACCAATATAGATTGTTTTGCTGAGTCATTTTTATAAATGATTTTTGCAGTATGGCTTGCTTGCCTTTGTTAAATAAATAATTTGTAAAGTTAACCTTGAATTATTGCATGCATTACTTACAAGAAATTACTAGGTAAAATATTATTTAAATAAAAAAAATAGAACCCAACATATTAAATAACAAATAGTAGTCCTCTTATAAGTATGTGTAAGTGAGTTTTAAGTCACACTTCTACCTTCTATATTTGAATTATTTAAATTGATAATTATTTTTAGTGAAAAATAGTAGAACATTTTTAACATTGTGCTAAAATAAAATTCACAAGATGTTCCTTATTTATAAGTTGGGCATTGTTTTGTTTATTCATTATAACCAATACCTCTCTCTATAATCAAAATTATAATAAGCATCAAAATCCGGATAACATATTAGCATAAGCTAAATGTTCTGAGTAAAAATTATACTTGCATTTTATATAAAACTATCAAGCCTTATCAAAGGAATCTATTGGTAAATAAGAGACACTAACCTCTTCAGTCACATTTTGTCCAGCTTTCTTCTTTATATCAATCAAATTCAACACATTACCAGTGTTTATAGTAACCTTAGACGCACTCTTTAACATGTTCTGCGATTTGAAGTTTATAATGTGTAGCCAATATTTTATCACGTGCAACTACTACAGCATACACTAATGAACTGAAGTATGGTATTCGTTGACCGCTGTCGGCTGTCGAGTGTCGAGCCAGTCTATTTATATGTATTTTATATTTCACTACCCATAGAAATTTGAATTATCAGTCATCTGTTAGACTAAGCATGACGCAGTTCTTAGTATTATTACGAAATTGTGACTTGTATATTTGTTACATACTATACTGTTTATAAATCAATCGTATTATATAAGTTAAATATTTGAATTTCTAGACTAAATAAAAATAAAATATGTACTCAAAAATTTTACGTCTAATCAGAATCCTGCTGGATTTGTAATATTTTCTGATTGACAAATGGGCAGCTGACAGAGTGCAGAATTCTTAAACTTAACAGAGAGTAAAGACGCCATTCGCCAAAGTTCATAGAAGTTTAGTCATAAATCATAATGAAATGAATAATGATTATATACAAAGGTTTATTATATTATAAAAGTCTAAGCTGTTAGGGATGTGACTAGTCGATCCGATTATGTAGGCCAAACAACAGAATTAAAGATTTTCGCAAATACAATTTTCAAACAGTCTTATTTGCTTGTTCAAACCCGATGATTTTTTTTTTTGGGGCCCTTGTTTAATTTTACGTATCATTTAAAATAAACGATTTGGTTAAGAAATAAAGTTATTCAGTTTGACTTCCGAGCATATAAATTTTCTCTTTCTGAGCACTCCCTACAATATTATACAGAATTATTTTTTTTTAATCAAGTGAATTATGTTAAAAACATTATTTTATGGACGCCATTGATTTCTTTTCTTTCAGCAAAGAGTTCTAAAACTCAAAAGGGTCATAGCTCAAACTATGTGAGTTTGGAGTTATCACGCATCTATGCATTGCTCCATGAAAATGAAAATTTTTTCATATTAAATTTGGCCCATCTATTTTATAAAAATGTAAAAATCTATCTCTCAATCCATAAATTCCATGAGAAGTAAGTACCTAGCTATAAATTGTACATATCATAATACAATCGAAAAGCGCTTAGGCATATACAAATATTTTTTATTAAATTATTTAAAGTTATTAACAATAAATGTTTAACTTACTAAATATAATAAATTTAATATATAATGATTAATTAATTTTAATAAACTAAAACGAATGCAACAGGTGGCCTCAGGCAATCGCTTTTTACGTGTTACCTTTATTTTTAATTTTTACATACATTATGTTAATTATCGCTATTTAAATGATGTTGAACGCGCTGGTTATTTATTTTTAAAAACAATAGTTATTAATTATAAAAAATAAAAAGAAAACATTGGAAGGCTACGAAATTCCCAAGGAATAATAAACTTTAATTAGAAAATAAATAATGCGAAAGAAAGGACTCACCAAAACACGAAGAAAGAAGAAAACTAATTAGTTAACCGAACTAATTTCTTGTGCGCACAGTTCAAGTCTTCAAAAGTCACTGACCTCCGGTCGTCCTTCTTAAATGGTTGTCGTCATTGAAGGCGTGCAATAACTTTGTACGCCTGATGCAAAATATGGCGAAATGGGGTGGAATCGTAGTTTTAGGATATTTTAATAGGATCATAGCAATAGAAGATGACGAAGGACCAATTAATTATTATCCCAGAAAACAATTCGTGCCTTCCTATTCTTTAGCTTTAGTTACCAGATGTACTATTAATAAACAAATAATACTCCCGCGAAAGTAAGTTTTGGCATGTTAACTGTATTTACCCGTATACGGGTAAATCAACTTGTACCTAGAGCAAAATAGCCATTAACTAGTTATCGGACTCTTTCATAATTGTGAACCGGACAGTTCACAATGATGAATTGATGCAATATTATAAAATATTAAATGGCTCGGACATACATACAGATGTGTAGTTTTGTGTAAAAAATATAACGTAAATTACTTTCCTTCAAGTTCTTATATAAAAAATGCCAAGGAGAACAGTTAAACACAACACCATTTAAGCACCACTAGGCCTAGGCTAGGAATACTCATGTATCCAAACTCACTCATTGTAATAGTTAGAAAAAGATAGTGTCCTATGACTGTATCTACTAGAAGGTATCCCTTTCTAGTTTGTGTAAACGTAGTGCTCTGGTCCGTAAAATTACATATTATACTCTTTGGTGCGTACTACTCTTTGTAGTCTTTGGTTAATCTGTGGAGAGTGTGTGACTGACACTGACTAGTATTTGGTTCGGAATCGGAATTCATCTATTATTTTTTTTATTTGCAATTATTATAACAGGAATAAGAAGATTAAATTAGGCTTAGTATTGAAAACAGTAATTTCTAACAGCCATGGGTGTAGATTTACTTGGTTTTGCGTATGCTGCGACCGTTGCCGCGGGAGGCATCATGGGTTATGCTAAAGCAGGTCGGTACTTACGAGAGTTAGCTAATTTTGAAAACCTTTACCTATTATATTGAAATTAAGAAGAAGTACCAATATTGTTAAATATATTAATAATAAAAGATCATGTATAGACAATGGAGATGTGACCTTTTGAGCATCTCCAAAGATAAGATATAAATTTTCCAGAAACGAAGCAATGTGATATGATTTTAATAACATTATGAAATAGTAACTTTTATTTTGCCCATAAGACAATTATTTAATTATTGATATTATTTTAAAAAGATAAAACTTCATTCTCTTTGAACACATTAAATTCAATTCACAATTGAACCATTAGTTCTCTTTTATTTCTTACAACTACATTCCAATCCTTTTCAATACAATACTTTAATGAGAAATATTTGAAGAAATTTTAATTAAAAACTGAATAGAGATTGTATCAAATAAGATGTAATGTATGTAGTAATACTCAACAACAGGTTCTTATTGCATAAACTCCGTAATCAAGAAAAAATACTAATTAGCTTGAATTTAATATGTAGATAAACTAGATATTGTTAAATAATTTTCTATGTTGTTTCATAACAATTTTCAGGCTCTATACCTTCATTGGGTGCAGGCATAATTTTTGGATCAATCTTGGGTAAGTTTTATTGTTCTTATGTTAATGTTATATAGCTTGTACATAAGAACTAATAGATCATGGTAACAACAAATTCCATTTATTGTTGGTAGTGCTCATACATTTTATAGTCAACAGTAGACATATTTAATAATGTATTTAAAAATTTCCTATCTTTAATGGGAATTTTTCCCACTTAATTTTATTTAACTCTATTAGGTGTTGGTGCTTACCAGCTAAGCCAAGATCCCTCAAATTATACATTGATGCTAGGAACTACAACAACTTTGGGAGGATTAATGGGTTACAGGTAAAAAACTATTCTATTACTACAATTTTTAGTAATTTGTCCTGTTAAATTTTTATTTTTGATTTTTATAAATTAATTTTTCTTAAATTTCTCAAAATGTATAAATGTTATACTGACTCAGAAGGATGTGAGATGGGAACAAATATTTTTTTCTATACAGACTGCTGTTTAGGCCTTACCCCGAAACTGTATGCAGGATATTAAAAATTTGAAAAGCAATAACAAATTGTGTGTTGTTACCAAGTCCATGTGGGTAACATTTTATAGTATATTTTCACTCATTATTGTTTCAGATACTACAATGGCAGGAAGTTCATGCCTGCTGGTTTAATGTTTTGCTTATCGGTTGGCATGTTAACTAAACTATTGGTTAAAAATGTTGGTTCCAGTAGACTACCCATTAAATCAAATTAGAATGTTAAGGAGCTGGATTCCTTAAAATATTCTGCGGGTTTTGATCCCATTTTTAAATGACACTAATTTAAGTAAAACTATACTTGTTATAAGCTATGAAATACACATTGATTTATATAAATGCTGCAATATTTATAACATATTCGAGTTAAAGCAAAGTTAAATGTAAACTTATGTGGACACTAGATAATGATTGATAAAAATATATTTTGTCATCAAAAAGATATAATTATGATATTAAAAATAATGAAATGTTTTGTTTCTTTGACCTTCATTTACTGATTGAAAAAATCTACAACATTAGTCTTTCAAACAAGTTTAGACATATATTATGATTAATGTATCTGCATAATTATTTCTTTAAACTGTTGCGTTGTATGTCTAGTTATTAGTGGCCTTGGCATTTGTGACTTTCCAATTTGTATATTTTGGGTTTTTCAGCCAAATTAATGTTGTTACTTTTATTATTTTGGTGGTGGTAGAAATAAAAGCTGTTGTTACAATTATTGTGTATTATTTACTTAACACATAGGACAAAAGAATACATAAAAAGAAAATAATAAATAGTTGGCAAGTAACAGTTTTAATTGCCAATCTAATCTATGGTAACTTTTAATATCTATGTCATAAATAATTATGAAAAACAAAAACTACAGACTTGTGTCAACAATGGCAAGGAGTAAACATTGTCGAAAAATCTGGAAAAAGTACGAGGCAGTCGCTTAGAAAATATAATATAAATAAATGAAACATTGCCTTTTTCTAAAAAGTATTTCACTGTTTTTTTAATATCATATTTCAGGTTCCATAATACTATATTAGACTATTTCTTAAAAGGCACTTCTTGGCAGTTTCTTTTTAAACTTAAAAAAAATACTATTATACAACCGTTTTTATAACGAAATACCATAGACTAAAGTATTACAGCTAATGCTTGATCTTGTTCGTCGTATTTTATTTACAACTAATGTACTTATAGTTCATTACACAATCACATTGTAATATCACGCACAACGATGCCTGGGAGATTTCAGACACGTTTCAATCAAACTAGTGTTACGCATATTTTACCCGCGAAAGTTAGACTATTACCCATTTTATTATCAAATTAAAAAAAAATCAAAAATTTTAGAATACTCGACACTTGCATGTTAATTAAAATAATTCGAAACGAAATGTACGGGTACATTATCAAAACTTTTAAAACTTAACATTTTATCAAATTTATTTTCAGGAAATTTATCGGTATCGTTTTAGGCAATGGTAAGAGACATTACAAAAATATAAAGAAATATAGGTTCTCCGATGGAAAACCTCTGGTTTTATTCATTTAAAAATAAACATAAAAAATAAACATTTATATACTGCTACTATTTGGGTAATATTCATGTTTAATATGCGAACACGTCACAATCTGCAAATATATGGGCTGGATGGTCATAGACTAGGCGTTTTCGCGCCATTTCTTCTGTCATCCAGCTAGCAGTCTTCAGTTATGTTTCCCGCTCGATTCGCTAATGGCGGCTACTGAAACATATTTTTTTGGTTAAAACTACTTATATTGAATATAATTCTTGTTTTTTTTTATAAAAAATAATATATAAAAGAGTCAGCTTAAACGCCAGTATTGATTAGTAAGTAAATAATAAGTACGAATAATTTGTTTTCGATTTGTAGTCGATATCCTTAACAAAAAATAAGAAGTTCGGGGTCCCGAGTTCAATTCTTGGCGTTAAAAGAAGATAATGTTGGAAGAAAGGCACTTAGTTGCCTGCAAATTAAAATGACCAGTTAACAGATTAATACGGTTCTCCTGTTCTATTGATGGTTTTGAATGAAGATCCAAGAGTGGGTAATCTTACCAATTATTACTTAGAATACTATACACTTGATATATAATAATTTGAATGTACTTTACATAAAAAATATATATCAAGTCAAAAATAGATAAGGATTATAATAGCGAACGCAAAACGGTCATTTGCATTATTCAAAAATTTACGTTGACAAAATATCACAAATGACCATTTTCGTATACGTCATAATAATAGAAAGTATTCGTCGCTTATTCATGCAGAAGAAAGAGAAGACAAATGTAGATTATGTACAGAAATGATGGTTGATGGCCGCCGTATGTACATTGCGTCGTGTTTCGTGATTGATCCCGGTGATTGATGTTCCGATGGGTCCGTGAAATGACTGAGAAGTGCGATTGCGTCTCCTTTGTAATTTTCACAAATGGCAAAACGTTAAAACGCCTATAAAAATCTATCGTTGAAAATTATTTTTCCTTGTTATAATATGTTCGAATTATATGGCGGTGAGATTGAATCGAACCAATCCTAAAATTTACAATAATTATATTATTGATTCTTCTGTGCCCTACAGGTATTTTATTACTACCCCCGAAAACCTAAGAGGGTAGGTATACAATTCGACGCGTATATTATATTTACAAATATCAACAGGATTTATAAACTGAGGAATCTCTAAATATGATTTTTTTTTACATTATACCACTAGTATGCCTACACTTAATATGTCTAAAGTTAAAGGTTTTTGACATCTCAGATGCCAGCTATACACCATTGGAGACGGCAATTCACTCTCAGGAAGATGATCCGTTTGAATGATCAATCCTTACCAAGTTACATTACACACGCTCCGTCAAATTCCCTTGGTACGAGTAAACCAGTCTCGCTGGCTCAATTTGTACTTGCTGAGAATTCGCATCAGGCCTTATAGAGTTATCCGAGGATTTTTGGGAATAGTATGTCCCAAATTTGAATACAGACTGGACCTTGTCCTGGTAGGGGCTCTTCGTTGTCCGAGAGAAGTAGCTCTCAAGGTCGTCCTTGCTGAAGAAGCCCCGTTTTGGCTCTGCCGTGGTTCTCGAATAGAAATCTTGGAAATCGTATGGGCTTCGTGTGGTCGATACAGAATATAGGTTCAATGATGGTGGGAATTTTGTCGCTTCTGTACTTTTCACTGTATGTTTGGGTTCTTGAGTGTAGAAGTAGTGGTATGGGTTTTCTGTTGTTGTTGTTTCTGGCGTTTTGTAATAGTTCTGTTGTTGGGGTGGTTCTGTACTCGGTACGTATGGCTGTGTTGTATCTTCGCTACTGTACGTGTGCGTAAAAATATTGATTAGTATAGATTTTAAGGTGCTGAGTGTATATCGGCTTTAAATCCAATTGCTAAAAGCTCAGTTTCAAACGTATCAGAACAACTGACGTACTAGGACAGTTCTGAACATAGTTTGATAATAAAATTCTCTTTCACTTACCTATTTAAAAATTTGACTAATGTCTATTAAAAGAATATTTGACTATGGAAAAAAGATTCGATTTTTAAGAAACCCTTTATCAATGTAACTAGTTATATTACGCGAAATATACCTTGTTATATTCCCGTAGAAGGGACTAGTCTCTGGTCGGACGTAACTAGGTGTGTGCTGCGAGTAATCCGGAATTATATTCTCGTGCTCTGTTATACACCGTCCGTTTATGCAGTACTGGAATAAAGAAGGTAAGAAGAATATATTTGAGACAATACGAGTGTTTTTGTAGCCTGGAAATGGAAAATGAGGTAAAAGGTAACATATAAGTATATATATATATAGAAAAATCTAATTAACGACCCTTAAACATTGTAGTTTCTTCAATAATTGAGTGTTCATGTAATCGATCAGCACTACCTACTCCACTACCATAGCTCACGTATTTCCCGCGTGTCGGTTCGGTAGATTTATATTTTCTGATTGAGAAGAAAAAGTTCCCGTTACCGAAAACACGATAGGCTTCAAGTTATTCAGGTTATCATAACTTAGGTGCACCAGTGCAAAAAGGTGGACTCGTCACGCATACCTTACATCATAATTATATCACATTACTTGCGAAGCAGGAATTAGTTGTCACGGATTATATCACGAATTAACAATAATGAACTTTCATTTGCAATTATTACGAGAGCGTTCCACTGATCTGTAATTTGACGTTGCCGTTAAATGGCGTCACATAATTTCGCCATTGTTTCCGTAGTTACAATTATATCAATTATTAAATGTTCACAAATTTCAATGATTACTGATTTATAGTGTAGTAACAAATTTAGAAAAAAAGTGTGACGTAAAAAATAATGACGTCATCTCACCTGTCCGTCTCCACAAGGCGAGCCCTCTGCAGCGGGTCTGTAAGCCACGCAGTAGCCGCTTGCGGCGTCAAAACAGAATAATTGCGCGCAAACTCGCTCGTCTTTGAAACATGCGCTGAAATACATTTAAAACAAATGAAAATTACCTATTTAAGTATTATATAAGATATTCATATTTGATATTATATTACTAGAAATTAAAAAAAAAATTAAATTTTATTTGTTGTAAATTATGTTATGCCATAGGACCGTAATTTGTTTATAATATTCAATGTGATTTAGGGGAGTTGGGTAAAATTTTGGTTTCTGGACTCCGATACCAATTTGTGACATTGCGTTCTAATAATTGAATCAAGGGAAAACAAATTTAACAAAGCTAGTCATTATTCATACTAGCTGACCCAGCAAACGTTGTTTTGCCATACATGTGATTTCAATTTTAAATTAATAAATAATAAATAGGAGTTGATCGTAGAGAGGTAAAAATTTAAGGTTGTATATATTTTTTTCATGAACAAAAATAAGAAATTCTGTCCAAAAAAAATTATGGTTGGTGGTGGTATGTTAAGCATACCACCCTTAAGGGGGATGAAAAATGATGTTGTCCGATCCTCTGACCTCCCCAATATGCACACAAAGTTTCATGAGAATCGGTCTAGCCGTTTCGGAGTAGTATGAGATATAGTGCCTTTCAACAATCCAAGAGAGACCTTTCTTTATAGTTAAAGACATGTTAAATTTGAGTGTTTAATTAATTACAGAATTTTACAATGACTACTTAAAGCTATTCAAAGATTGAAATGGTTAAACTGAATATTAGTTTTGATGAGTTTTTTTATATAAGTATGTACAATAGTAATGTTACTTGAACAAAAAATTAATTTATTGGATCCCTCGAGTCCCTTGAAATGTAATAACGTTCTTAGTACGCAATAATACTGCCATGTTGAAGAGCCACATCATGAGGATCGGCTGTCAAGCACAGAGACTGATACTTTTAAAGAAACGTTCGGAATACGATACAAAAACCAAGACCAGGGTTTTAGTCTATACATACCTAGTCCCCCGATCTTTCCTGCATTGTGCGTCTAATGTGAGCAATCGCCCAGGAAGTACCCTCGGTAAGGAATCATCTTCATGGGGTGAGTTGTATAAACACGTTGCTGTGTCGCCACTGAAATTAATAATTTCAATTTAGACAATGGTCTAGTCGATTGCTCTAGTCTATGACTATGACCTGTTGTAGTGGAACATCAGTGAAGCTCAAATAAGAGTAGTCCCACTCTTTCTATATGAAGTTTGACATTTGACAGTTCAAGACGATAACTGACAGTAAATTTGATCTTTATTTTTCTGTTTCACAGTATTTTATGAAAATTCTTTTTATAACTAAGTTTTTTCAATGCAAACATTAAAAGTGTTAATTTTTGTTAAGGTCTACAAAATAGAATATAGATAATATTTTCGGAGTAAAGTTTTGTTAGTAAAAGTTGTTTACTATTATGTAAATGAAATGATTACTTCAAAAAATGATGGAAGCTCTGCACACTGCAAGGGGACCACCGGAAGCCTTTCTCCGTGTGACGAAGGTCTGACATGATGAAGCCGTCTTCCCACCTGCATTTCTCAGCGCCCGGGCCTCCAAGGTACGATGGTGGTGGACTTCCATCGTGAACTGCACCCAATCTGAAAATATTGACCCTTGTATATATGAAATGTAAAACATACCAGTATCTTGTTAATTTTAGATAAATTTATTTTGTAAACCTCATATACACTGAAAAAAGACTGCAATTTTTCTTGTTTCTATACTTATAGGATATATTTCAAAACTTAACGACCCAGGTGAACCATTTTCAAGCGCTTATAATTTTAGAGTATGTTGTAATTATAGATATATAGATAGATATATTATTTTATTTCTGCTATAGTTAACTTACAAATGTCCAACTTCATGAGCAGCAACAATGATACCAGAAAAACCACCAGTGTCCTCGATTATGGCAACCGAATTCACTTTTTCCAATCTCTTGTTGACAACGCATGCGCCGCCGACGTACGCAAAACCTGTTATAAAAACGGATTAAAACCTTCGCCTACTTATACAATTAAAAAAACATCAAGGAGGGCCAGTGCTTCCAGTTAATACTTTGATTAAAAACTATTTGAAAAACTACAGATAATCAAGACTATCTTTGCGAGCAGGAAGCACCGCGGAACGGATTTGGTTGGGATATAGTCTATGATAGCAGAGGTTTTTGAGGTCTATGACATGAAGTGATTTTGAAAATAGAATATTGAAATTGTATACTTACTCAGATGGTTTTAATGTAATGCTTCTTGCATGCAGCAAGTGTATAAATAAGCGTATTATAAAGTTCCGCCACCTTAAAGCATGTATTAGAGCGCTGAAACCCCTTTACAAATAGAACGTTACCATAATATAAGTGGACTAATCTATGTAGGCAGTGTTATTTTTTTGAATAATTCTTAAATCTACAGTTTAAACCTTACACATGCGTACATAACAATTTAGAGAATTTATTTTACGATTAGTATTCATTGGGCGTGCGCTTCGCAATTTTGTGGGATAACCTGCGTCGAAATATACAGTTATTATTTATATATGCCAAATAGGCTTCTACTAGTTCTACTCACATTGTCTTAAGATCCAACATTTACTATTTTCATATATTTTATGTAATCACCATTCCGTATTAGTTTAATTACGTATTGTAGATTTAAATTAACTGTTACATATAATTTATACATTGATGGTTTTAATTCGCTGTCCTCGCTGAGTAAGGTAGGGCTTTACGCAACGTGAATTGAGAAGATGGACCGGTGTTCTTTTGAAAGGTAAAGTGGCAATCGTGTTGAAATTGTGATATTTACCATAGCTTGTTTATTTACGTAATTTGTCTATGGATTCTTAGTTATTGTTCTATCCTGTGGCAATCGATATTGTTGCCCAAATTCAAGCCTTAATTTTACAAACCATTCAAGCATTATTATATGTGTGTTTGCCTATATCTATCCTCTAAATCTTTTAAAATACTACGAACCTAATTATAATTTACAGATTAAGAAAAATATTAAATCTGTGAGCATGGAGGTCCCATAGGATATAGGTATATTCTGAGGTTATTCTAATGACATTTAAAAAGTATTAAAGGCCTTATTTAACTATGATATGCTCAGACGGCTCGAGTCTTGCTGTTGTTGTAGATGTCAATACATTTGCGAGTTCGCACACTAAAAGAGGGCTCCTACGCGCCAACCACTACATACGTAGACAATAAGTGAAGAAATTAGATCATTTTGGTTACATGTGATGTGTAGTATCGTATCTACAATTATTTTAATGAGAGAACCCCGTAATGTAAGGGTTATGAGAAATATAGTCAACCTTTCCCATTAAATTAATTTTAAGGTATTTTGTTGCTCGACGCATACATACGCAAACATTCCAATAAAATATTCCGATACGAGTATTACTGTACCAAAATACTATCTCAACACATTTATGTAATGTCTAATGGTGCTAATTAGCGTTCGTAGACAAGTTTGTCTACGAATTTACGATTTTCAAACTTCATTAATAAATATTAACATTATTTATTAACTTTATAAAACCTTCACTACACAGTATACTCTAGAATGGGTGTCTTTTTAATATTTACATGACCATGGATAAAGTCCTTCGCCGGGATGGGTGGCTACGGGCCATAGGTGTTGCCACTAATGCAAACCGCAAGTTCCCACAAAATATCTGCTATAAAAATAACTTTTTGCTTACAAGTGATGTTAATGCGTTTATTTTCTATATATTCGTGGAAATATTTTCTTTAGTGTCGGTGTTTTTAAAGTAAATATAAAAATTATTTATAAATTTCATGTTATTATAATATTCTCATATCTAACAATTTTGGATGTCTTCAAACTTGGTGGAAGTTGATATTAAGATTCTAATAGGTCAATACGCACAGAATTATATTTCTTTATTGAGGGACTATTGCAGCTGTAAAGTGTAAATATAGATATGACAACAAAATGTGAATTAACTAGTTTTTTAGCTGTTATCACAAAGTAGTCAGAGCCGTTCCCATAGAGAGGGACTTATTATCCTTTCATTACAGTGTATTCTGTATGATAGAAATAGTATTTGAGTAAGAGTGATTTTAGGATGGAGGTTGCAGAAATGACGTCATAAATGGTACTTAATTATTGACAAATGGCTATTCTACGACAGGTAGGTATCTATATACATGAAATCTACGGTATGTCCTAGAAGAGATACGAAATATATTTATTACTTTAAACATGTACGTCCAGACGTCTTATTCTACTCAAGAAAAGTATGACAGTAGACCTTTTTCAAATATTAAATTCAATTAGTTGATATATTTTTTACGATACGTTGTTATTTTGAAAAGAGTATAGTAAGATCACTCTATATACTTTGGGATGTACAAATCAAAACTTACGCAGTAAAAATATAGAAATTCTAAGACAGTATGGACCATGGACGAATAATAAAAGGTGTAGAGACGAATGTATACCTTATATAATTCGTACAAACACGTTTAAAGTAATAAATTGGAAGACGACAAAAGTTTAGAACAGATTATTCACAGGTGCGCATGATCACGGATAGACAGGTAATGTACGTGATCTAGGTAAGGGACATTCGGTGATACAGGCGTGCTTGGGATATAAAAAAATCTTCGCACACGCCTACCTGCTGTCCCTCTATTGCACGCATCGTTCGCGTATTGTCTCCTGCACATGTCTAGTCTGAAATTCACCCAAACACAACTAAATAAAATGTTAACAAATCGTCATGAATCGTCGGACTACACGAACTGTTGGGGACCTAATATTGTGCAAGCATAATCTGTGTAGTAGCAAATCATAGGCAATATTCTATGTTACGGTCGTAAAAAAGAAAATATTGCCTGTCGTTGCCATAGCGCCATTACCGTCCTTAACCTCGAACATTAAAAAAATTAAGCCGAATTATGTCACTGTCAAGCCTCGGTTAATGCTGAATGTCAACACCATTGTAAAACCTTTTTGGTATAAAATTAAATTACCAGCGGTGCCTTTTGTACAGCGACCACCCTTGCGTCGTCGGCACATGTCATACCTGTTGGTAAAATCAGTTTTTGTGTCTTCATTCAATCTTGGCATAACCTCCGTCGAATGATATACGTTCGTATTTTAAATTTGTGACAATTGATAAACGATTAATGGCGCCAAGTGACTTACATCATACTTACAACTCCTTTGTCCTGTCCGCGGCCAAGGAAGGAAATATTATAATCAATAGCTGTTAATTATTTTAAAAATCAATAAATATGAAACGTAATAATTAATTAATTTATCAATTACAATAAATATCCTTATAAAGTGGCGAGTGAAGATTATAACAGGAAGCTAAATTTAATATGGAGGAAATCCGATTGCAAATACAGTAAATAAAATACTTCCCTGATGCTGTGCTTTTACTAACCGTAAATATTGTTTATACTGTATTTCCTATATAAGAAAAAAACATTATAAAATATCTATGTACGTTTTTTCAAATTTCTATAATTGAAAAAAGGTTTTTTAAAACTTACTTTGTGATTGCAACGGCAATATCGTAAACAGGCAGCCGTCTCTCTCTGAACAGATACTTGCCCATATCTGTCAACGCAGCGGCAGAGTCAATTGCGTCACGACCAACCCGATTTCTTTCGAGATACGGCGTCGCATCTCGACCCTAATAAAAAAAACACCGCAATAAAAATATAACACCATTCACTAAGGGACTTTACTAAAATGATAAAATAATATGACCTACTTGACCAGAGACATATTTGCGTATATATAGGTAATAAATATTTTATCAAAATGTCATCAAGTTATAGTTTTTTCGACATTGTACGTAGGAAATGGTATTTAATTATAATTGACATTAAATATATTTTATTTAATTAACCGTATTAACTTAAATATTTGTCTTGAAACTGTACTTTGGCATGTAGTAAAAGGCATTTTATGTCTGTGTTATCTTAAAATATTTTGCTATATAATTTTTATTCTGTGACTCCCAAACCGATTTATGAAATATATAATTTTGTCAAGATTGAATTCAAAGCGCGGTCAAAATGAGAAATTATTCCATTACATCAATACGAAATTTAAATTTAAAGCAGTTCACGATTTAAGATTATTAATTGTTTCAATGTGACAATTTCAATATTAGTGCTTAGGTTTTATATATTGAAGAGTAACTATTAAAAAAAAAAACTATATAATAATTCTGATTAATACACGACATGATGTCATCGTCTCAGAAAATTTACGAGCAATCTATTATGTTAATGAAGATGTGTTGACAATCATGAATCAACATTACGATTACATTTCCTGCTTTTAACATTATTGCATGATAGAAATGAACATTTACCAAAAGTAAATAACAAAAAATATAAGTCACGGAATATATAAAAACTAAGAACGTCTATAATAATTAAAACGATTTACGTAAATTTCATTCATGACTGACATATTTAATATTGTCAAAAAATTGACATTTCAACCTTCGACAGAACACGGTTCCCGCCGTATATTCCCGCGCTTTCTGTGTAATACTTTCTTTTTTCTTTTATATGACAGTTTATTAATGTCTATTTGAGACAATCAATATAGATTATAATTTATTTAAATGTATTTTGACATTAATATATTGTGAAGCGAATGATATGGCCTCTAATGTCAAATATAAAATTGCAGTATGTCGATGCCCCGCGCTTTTTATGCATTAGTCCGGATATACATTGTCAAGCTATTTCATAAGATTTTAGAATTTTGTTTCGACATTTTCATTTTTGTTGTTTAACTTGTGATTATTTAATAATGGCCAGTGAAGCTGTTTTAAAGTATTTAGAAGATACAAATAGACCATACTCATGTGCTGATGTTACCGTGAATCTTAGAGGCGCGTTTTCCAAAACAGTTATACAAAAAACTCTAGATGCATTAAGTGAGGCGGGAAGAATTAAATGTAAATTATATGGGAAACAAAAAGTGTACGCTGCAATACAGCTCGATAATGATGAAGGCTCTAGTGATAATGAAGGTGAAACTTATTTTTTTGTTTATACATTTTGATTTTTTTTAATTGTACAATTATTTGAGGACTACGTTAATTATTACAAAAGGGAGCTCGGCTAGCGATGTCTCTGCCTAAATAGTGAGACTGGATGTGAATTCTGACTCTAGTATTATTACTAAGTATGTTTGGTACTAATTAAATATATTTTATATGATATTCTAATTAAATTAAGTATTTCAGTTAAAATGAATTTTAACCAGATTGGTTACCATGACCATTTCATTCAGCCGGTTGAAGTAGATTCAAAAGAGAAGCTATTATTTCTTCTTTTTTAATGACTGGTGCCTTTTAGGTGACTGTTAAATAAATACTTAGTGCAAACCAATACAAAATGTAGCAACCGATTTAAAATAATAATAGTTTAAATAAATTTTAGTGTCCTTTTATTTCATTTTTAGATTACGATGCAAAGATAAAAGTCGTCACTAAGGACTTAGAAGAAAATATGACAAATTTAAAAACAATAGAAAATCGTTTAAAATCTTTGTTGGCAACACCAACATCTGAATTTGCGAAGCAGCAAATGGAAGATATCACAAAAAACGTGGAGAATATGGAGAGGAAAATTGCAACTTTGCGAGAGTCCGTTGAGGTTTTAAGTGCTGAAGAGAAGAAATCTATTCTTAATCAGCATGAAAAGTACCTACGTGAATATAGGTAAAAAGAATTAAAATTTGTTTTTAACCTAACCTTTGCGGCTTTTTTTACCGGCAAATGTTTATTTTAATATATCTGACTTTGAATACCTTCTTTACTAATGTGGTCATACAACTGACTAGCTAAAATCGTTTCATTGTAAATTGCATCTTTTACATAAATTTCTTTCATTAAACCTACATTTGGCTTACGCGAGCACATTTATTTCAATACGAATCTATTACCGCCTAGCCTACGTCATGATCATAATTAAGTCTGAAGTTGCATTTAAATTAATTTTTTTAGAAAACGAAAGAGAATTTCTGCGGAAATGATCGAGACTATATTAGAGGGTTATCCGAAATCTAAAAAGAACTTTCTCGAGGAACTGTGCATAGAAACAGATGAAGCGGTTGACTTTAAACTAACTACGCAATAAATAATTGTTTATAGTTTTTAAATAAAGTTACGTTCTTCGCGTTGCATTTTTATTTATATCCTTTTTAGATGCAAATTTTATATTTTCACTAATACTAAACTGTAGACTCAACTATTTAAATCCCATGGAGATGAAAAATAAACGTAGCTCAGTTTTGAAAAGAACTTTGTTAATTTCTTCTCTCATTTTTCATTTAAAACTGGGGCAAACGGGCAGGACGGGCATCTTAAGAGGAATTTCCGCCCATCGACATGGTATCAATTACAAAACCGTATCGATCGGAAAACTCGAGTACGGTTCGATGAAAACTATCGGACGCTGATCGAAGAGACAACATCCTGAGGATGCCCCGATGTCGGGGCGTAACGTACGTCAAGTGGTTCTGGGTTTTCGCGGAGTATTGCTTGTATATTGGCCTATTAGGGTTTTGCACTTTGGGCTTCCACAAAGTAACGCCTGATCCTATTATTCCAATTATTAAAAGGTAAACTTGGTGAATGTCAGTATGATTGATTCAAAACTTCTTAGATAATATATAATGCTATATTTCTGCATGTTTTGACATGCGCCTTGTGGCTCGTTTTTAAAAAAAATCCTATATCTTGTTCCAAATCAATGTTGTCTCTTTTCATAATGGAAATATGACCTAATTTCCTTATTAAGGAAAACGTCGATGTAGTTAATAGTTACATAAGAGTGTATCAGACCTGTTCACGTGGGTTCATAATTATTTCATAAAATATCTCTAGCCAAGTCACACTTATATTAAGCACTATTGTGACAGTTGTTTTAAATACGTAACAATGGAGCTTAGTTTAAAGACAAAAATTTAAAGAAGTTTCGAAACTAATTCGGATTTTCTATTGGGGTAAATAAAGAGATAATTGACTCGTGAAAACTTACCCGGGAAATAATGATACCGGCAATTGAGATTCGTATTCTGGGCCCTTTTAACAGCTTGTACCTAAGATCGACCCCATTCCAGAAAGACACGAAGTATCTTTTTATTTGTAGATTATCGCCACCGTGCAACCTGAAAAAATATAACTATTTTATAACCTATATTAAATTATAAGTTATTTTTCAATATTCGTACGAGAACTGCCTTTTAAGTCTGTAATTTGCCAACCCGAGATTATTAAAAATCAAACGCCACCTTTTGCAGTTAGAATTCGAAAAGTAATGACTGTTCTAAAATTGGTCCAGTAGTTTATTGTACCCTCTATCCTGGAAAAATTTAAATATATAAAATAAAATTTTAATTAAATTTAAATTTAATAATTTTCTACAATTTTTATGGTAATATGATCTATGAGATTGTTTATCCTTATTATAAAAGATACGACGAAGGCAGCTTCGTACAGGCGTGGTCTGTATTATAAAAAAAAAGATCTTTGCGTGCTCTAAAGGTGTATTTTAAAAATGTATTCAATAAGTCTTATATATCAAATAAAGTGAGCAAATTTAAGATAAGACAAACCCTAGGTCCGGTACTATAAGGTGCTACGCACAAAAGTTTATGCTTCAATGGTGGTGATGACTGGTCATTTAATGTTATATACATAAGTAATAATGAGTATACAAAACTTAAGTATTTCAACTTATTATCGATATGCGTATAACACGGACACTTGGCAACTATTTAATGTTATGACATTTAATACCCATGTTCTAAATTTAAATGGGGTCAAACACTTTGCTGTAAGCATAATAATTTTCCAATTATACTAAATAAATTATCCTTTTCATTCAAATTACGTGAAATTTGATATTTGGAATCAAGTTTTGTTTGAATATTGATACATCAAAGTGTACATTACAATAATTAATGGTTATTGGAAATCGAATGCCATTAAAAAGCCCCAATTAGACCTCAAAGCCAATCTGATGTGTATCATAATAATTATCACTCACAATTAAAACCCATATAAATTACATGTAGCAAGTACTGTAGTGGTTCTGTATAAGCAACAATTAACAATAAAAAACAAGTAACAAACGAATTAAAACTTGTTAAAAGGTGCTGTAACAACTTTATAATATATCGGGACACATTTCATACAGGGTTTGCACCCCCAATATTAATAGCGTATGTTATGGGTGCTAAAACAACTGATAATTATATATTTACACTATATTCCCAACTTTTTTACACACGATAATTAAAAATCTCAGGAATTTTATAGCCTAAAGCTTCCCGGTATATAATATAACTGTAAATCAAATAATTTATAAAATTCCAACCATAACCAAAAAGCTTTTTAAATTAGTTTAGATACTTATTATATAAACACCCAGACTACAGCCAACAATTCAGTTTAGCTCACAAAAGTTGAACGTAGTGCGACTTGAACCCAGTACTCTCTGTCAGTTTGACACAGTGAATCCAAAGAAATAGTGGCAACATCTTATTTCCCAAAACATTTTATTTGAAATTTTCTTTCAATATCTTCAGTAGTACATTGCAAAAATGTGATTATTTCATTACAAAGATGTTTTAAATCTTAACAAAAATTGTAATAAATTTTATAAAAAAATACCTGTATCCATCATAGTCAACAATGACGAGTATTTCCGGGTAGATGACATAAGGCGCTTCCCGTTTCCGCCGGCTGTGAGAGTCTGTGGAGCGTCGCCGCCTAAACCTCTTGCTGAGGTGGTCTGGTTCCATGAATGCTGCAACAATATTTAATAAGTATACTTTTGCAAACATTTTGGAACCTTGCAACTAGACAACATAAGAGCATGCAAAGGTCTATTTGAAATAAAAAAACTTTTGATTTGATTGGTTATGAAAGCCAGCTTCATAAATTTGATTACTTGTTCGAAATTAAAAAGCCGCTTCAGTCTATATCTAAGTTCAATAAAGGTATAGTTTCACTAAACACCAAAACCACACAGGTGGGACAAACTCAGCTTGTAATATCAATAGCAGACGCAGAAATATTTCTGCCCTTCATATACGTAACGTTTAATAGATAAATAAAAATTTCGTTTATTATCTAATAATACTATAACTAGTATAAACAATTTTACACCACACTTTTCATGCAGTATTTTTTAAACATTATTTTAATATCACGTCTTTCTTATTCGCCTCGCTATACATTAATTACGATCGCAAACTCGAAGCGATGTTATTTTGTTTTTAATATATTATTGATAATCTGGCATTTACGAATGGCGCTAGCAGGCTATTATTCATGTATTCATGCTTTAGTAAACCTGTTTAATATTCGTTTTGTTGTAAAAATAAGGGGCTTGAAATAAAATAACAGGTGATACTTTCGGATTAAGTATAAAGCGCCCAATAGAGTCGCCATCTTATATTTATATCTCTTATTCTGTATATTTTCTTTCTGTCTGTAATATATTCATTACTACGGTCAAGTGATTGTAAGGAAAGATCCACAAATGGATGCATCGGATATGAATTATCGCCTACTTGCTTATATATATATATATCAAATATACAAGAGTTTTTAACATTATATCTTTGAAATTAGGTTAAACACCTCAACTGTTTTAACTAGCATACCTAAAACTTTGTTTGAACCAAATAATCGTTATTTTATCATAAACGTTGATATGCCTCAAGGTGACCAGCTTTTTACAAATTATCACCGATAAAATATTTGTAAAAATCTAATCATCATAAAATTATGTTCAACAAAATGAATAAATGAATTATAATCAGGTAATTGGAAAGTTCATGGGAATGTCACGTGGCAGTGTCTATTAAATTATATATTATATTGTTATAAGAGATATTTTTATCGAGAATTATAAAAAAAGAGCTTTACTTATATTTTAAGCAAACGATAACGTTCATTTACTATAGGTAGAGTTCTTATTGACAAAGTTCGGTCGGGCTCGGTTGATTTTCATTTTTTAAGAAATTAATGTACTATTAATATATAATTTCATGCTAGGTTTACCCTATTCTTAATAAAAATAAATCCATTTCCCAACACAGTGTAAAGAGTTTGACAGGAGGAGACAAAATAGTAATTCCATTCAGAGTAGATTTTTTGGAGACATTTCGTTTATAGAAAACCAATCAAAAATCAAGTTTTTTGCTGGGCCAATTATTATAAATATATTTTCGTCTTGATTCTTTATGTATATAAAACAAATTGCCTCTCAATTTAGATTTGGTATTCTTCTCTTTTTTTCAATAATTAAACAAAGAGAAACTATTCATTTCTCTTTAACAAGAGATGAAAAAAGTGAAAAGTCTAATAGTAGGATATCAACACATTATCGCTTAGTATGCGTTTTTAAAACTGATTATTTACTTAATTTTTTTATTCTTATTTATTCACGTTGCTCATGAAATCAACATGAAGAATTCATTACCCTACGTCTTTTTCGGAAACCCATAGTACATATTATTATTAAGGTAGAGCTGATGCTTACAAAATTTTTTGCTTGTCTTTTCCACCGGTCTTTTGATTCTTCCGTAATCGAATCACGATCCAAGATGGCCGTCAAAAGTTGTCAACGCCATCTTAGCAAATTTACCCACATTACTGATAATATATACTACCGCAAGCCATAATATAATTGTTATTTTAAAAATAACTCAATATTGAGATATTTATTTCTATTTTTCGGCGAAAAGAAGGTTTTATATCTTATCAAATTGAAATATGTTATACGCGCCTATTAGATCCGGGTTCCTAGGCTCTTGTGATTTAATATTTTTAGCAATAGGCAAACATTTAAAATAACACAAAGCGAACAATGAAAGGATTTTAATTTTGAATTAATTAAATTAGGTGGTTTTCCCAGACTTCTATAATTATGGATTATCAAGTTTATGTCGTGTCTGGTGAATGTATAATGACGATGACGTAATATCGACAACCTTATGACCTCTCTTAACCGGTCATCTATCGAAATAATTTTGCTTATGGCTGTGCAGAACATCGTCATAAATTGTGTATCAATGATAATCATAAAAACAGCTACAACGATGAGAGGTTACAAGATATTACTGAAAGAGTTTTTTTTATCGTAAACATAATTTTGTATGTAATTGAACTAAGTACGAGACTATTCACTAAGTATCATACTTACGATTTTATTTTGGATCCAGTAAAAGCGTCGGGACTGACAATGTAATCGTATGAGATTCGTTTTATTATTTAAAAAAAGTCTATTATGATTTAAGGCGCTACGCATCTGTTAAAACAGACCGTGAACGAACCGTTGATACGTTAAAGTCTGCATTTACTTATTTGTGGGCTTTAGAAATAAGGTTCTATAACTTAAAATTTATAAATTGATGTTGTAGTCTTAATCTTAGCATTTAGGTAGCTGAGCTGGGTGTATAAGATTACTATACAAAAATATATCCCTGTATCATAAGTATATAAAGTCGTAAAAATAAACCTATTATGAACTGGATACGTCAATAGATCATCGGGACCCAATTAAAAGCAAGTTTCATCTCAGACTTATAGGCGACTATTTATAAAATTAATTAAAACTGGAAAACACAAGACAATCTTCTTCATCATCAAATGCGCGAATTCAAAACAAGTTTTGTTACCACACTTTAATGGCATTCATATTAAACGTGCTTTTACAATAAAAATCAAAATTTGATAGCGTATAACGATAAATAATATCTTGAAAGATACAACGCGACAAGGAACTATTTGGCCGTTTTTATTATAGGTATATAAAGGTTATATAATTTCGAATTGAAAAAAATATAAAATGATAACGAGGTTTTTACAAAACCTAACAACCAATATATATATCTCAATATGCAAGCAATACTCCGCGAAAAAACCCACAACCACTGGACATACGTTTAGCCCCGACATCGGGGCACAGTCGGGAAGTTGCCTCTTCGAACAGCGCTGGTTTGGTCTATTAGGGTTTTTATTTACCGAGGTTTTTTTTCTAGTTAATTAAGATTATTCGAATGATAAGAGAAATTGGACTCAGTAAACACAGTAGAAAGACAAGGGAAAGTAATTTTAGTTGTTTTATGTTTGAAATCCACACATATATCATTTTATGTATATAATGTATTTGTGATATAAATTCAATCAACAGCCAATCTAATTAATGCGTATTGATGATTAGGAAACAAAATTTACGTAGTCATAAAATATGCCATTTTTATGAGATAATCTTTTTATAGATTCGGTAAATAAAAGGAGAATAGATAGATATTCTTTGTATCAAATCACTTGATATCTTCCAGAGATTGCTTAGCAAGTCTTTTGCGAATTGGGGAATGGGCTCGATACGACAGAAACTACCTTCAATTCTTGAAAGTAAGAGCGTAATCTTTTCTTATGAGCCGGCAACACAATCACTAAAAGTGGATGCCTATGGGCCGCGACTGTTGGCATCTAGACCACCCGCGAACTCAGTTACCATTACCAAAAGTATATATTTTTAATTTAATTTTTCACATATAAAAAGGAACATCAAGTTTTTGCAAACCTCCACCACCATCATTTTCTTTTAAATATACAATGTTAAAACGCGTTTGATTTAAAATTTTCAATTTCAATTATACTGACAATTTTTTTAATACATGTATTTTATGGCTATATTATGGCTTATTATATTAATTATATTTCACTAAAACCTTTTTGAGGATTCTTAATCTGTCAATATGCGCGTTTAAACTCAAAAAAAGAATGTCCTTCACCAGTACACATGGACGGAATAAACCAAAATGGACCCTAAAAATCAATCGCAATAATAATAGTAAAAACGTGATCACTAGATGGCGATGGACACGTGTGTTCATTAGTTTTTAATATGTATCCTTCGATCCGTAATTAGCAATAGACATTTTAATATTCCATTAATTAACTGGTTATATCTGATGATATCATTTCACTTAGAAAACTGGTACATATAAATTTTATCATTCGTCTATTACCAGTATTTTTTTAATGTCATGGGTTATATATACCCTTTGCGTGGCGTATATTATACATAATATAAATATAGATCATGGGACTGGTAACAGTTCCAACGTAAACAAAGAAGCCAATAAATAATTCAATTATTAATAATTCCCAATCATGTGTATGTCAACGACAGCCTTATAAACTTGGCTTACCACTTAAAATGTCCTTTATTAAATACACAGCTAGGGAGTTTAGAAACCCATACTATAAAAGTTTGTTGTTTGGGTTTAATATCCTGTATATAAACTAAGTAGTCATACAGGCACAGAATAAACTTACAGCTTTTGGTTACAAGATATTCAAGAAATTAGTAAAAATATGGCAAGACTTAACAAGTTGCCCTTCTACTTTTAATAACAGTTGCGCTTACCATAATCACTGAGATGGTCTCCGGTTTCTGGGTCACGCTTGATGATAACGTGCTGGGCGCCTTGCAGCTTCTTCTGTATTTCCGCTTGGGCGTTCCTGTCTCGCTTTACTATAAACATTATAAAATTGTATAAAAAATGAAATTTTATGAATTTCTTTATAAAATATATAATCGTTTCAATCTTACGTTCCCAGTCAATAGAGCAATAAAATGCTAATCATGTTACGTCTATAAATAATAATGAATAATATTTTATATATGTAGATTATGACTTTTAAATTTAACTGTTGCATCGATAGATTAGAGTATGGTATATCATTAATGTAAGTATTACTTTAATTATATGATAAAACATTGTCATTTAGAAATAATCGAATGGCTTAAAATATGCTTAAAAAATTATACTTCGTAAATAAAAACATGATTTTTACCTAATGGGAGTCCTGTATCTATGGAAACCATATCAGCCATGCTTCTCGGGTCCAGGAACATTTCATCATCAGGTGCAATCATGGAATCAGGGATAGGTCTGATCACCAGGTCATGACCAATCGAGCCTTCCTGCAAAATCGTTAAGTTTAAACAATTCTTCAAACGTGTAAAGAAGAACTCAAGGCACTTTCAAGGACATTCTATATCTAATATATAAAATTCTCATGTCTCTATATAAAATATATATCTAATATATAAAATTCTATACCCAATATATAAAATTCGAACTTGACCTCCGAAACGGCTTGACCGATCTCATGAAACTTTGTGAGCTATTAAGTGGGTTGAGAATGGCCAACATCTATTTTTATCTCTTAATGTTAAGGGTATCCACCCCTAAATTTATTGTTTATTTTTTAACAAAGTTTTTATTTCTATTTTTTATGATACAATACAAAAATACATACAATCCTAAATTTTCATTTACGACAAACCCTTATTTTTTATTTATTTATTGGAAATTGAAATCACATGTATGGAAAACAAGTTTGGAGGATATAAAATTACAGGTTAAGTTTAAATTACTATCCTAACATGTAAATGAGTATGATAAATTTTTAATAATAATATTTAAATATAATATATAAATTTTTACGTACTCGTAATTATTTCGTGTTTACTGTATTTTCTGTTCTTTATGGTCCATTATTGTAATGAATTAATATTATTTGATATAAAAAAGTAATAAATTAAATGAAGTCACGTATATGATCTGCATCATACAATATCCATACAACTTGAAACAATGGCCCGCAAGTGGATTAAGGACGGTTGCGAAACGCACCACAATGCCGGGAAAATATTACTTGGCTATTGTATCATATGACCACGAATAACGTTTAGCAACGGAAATTAAATATTATCTGTGGTTGTAGCTTATTATCTACTAATACGAGGTTGTCGACAGTTGGCACCTTCTAGAATCTATGGTTCGTTAATTTAAATAAAACTAAAACTCCTTTGCGTATTTAAGCAAATTTTACAAAGCTAATATAGAATCACGTTTTATGCTAATATGTAAGAGCAAAGCTAGATAGAAGAGAAGAGATATCGTAGATTTAAAATAGATCGCCATTCATATTGACGAGATTTAAGATGTGAACGGAACAACTAATCAATAATCTTTTAAATCCTTAGATTTAAGTGTCTGAAATATAAAACAAAGATAAGTTCCTTGGCAAAATAAATGCTTAAAATATTTTCATGCTTGCGTTTATGAGGAATTTTAATTAATAACTTAACTATAAGTTTAACTAATCAGTATATGTTAAATAAGTTCTCACTCTAAAACTATGCTGCTTAAATACTTCAATTACATTGAGATCTTAAACAAAACATGACTATTTTATCTCGATGTCTACATAAGTCGTAAGGAGTCCATATTACAAATGTTTTATGATTAGAATTTCAGTCATGTCTAGGTAATCCCGCGTATCGCGAATGTCATTCCCATCTTGACATTGACACGTGCTACATCATGACAATACATATAAACGATTTTTAATCTTCAATCGCAAAACTTGTTTGAACTGTTTTGGTAGCATGTATTATTAATTAATACGAATTATTGCTTGTGATTTGTTCTTTTAAATATAAGTATTAGTAAGATAAAGTAAGTGGTAATATTTATTGACAACATATCGTAGTGTAGTTTAATGTAAAAGCACGTCATCTATAAGTACGTATCTTATGATCTAGGAAATATTTTATAAATAATGTTTATTTGGAAAGAAAATCCAGCTTACCACAACGATTTTTCCATGCTTTGGGTGCCGTCTGATTAACAATGCAGCTCCGTTCTCGTCATCATGATACAATTCACCAAGTTCTTCTTCGCCTTCCTAAAACCAGACATAAATTTTAAAGTATGAAATTTAATAGCTACATATATAAAACACAATTCTCTAAAAGAATATTCAATTTTCATGCGTTATGTAAATTTGTATTATAAAACTATATATAATTAAAACAGTAAAAAGAATGTTAATTGAAAAGCCTTAAAGTAATAAACAATGGTCGGAAACCGTAACGAAGGTTGTATTGTTCGTGAAATCCCGTTCTTATATTTGGAAATGTAACTGCATACAATGTGGATTTTTTTCCCTATGTGTTATGCATTGTAATTTGTCTGCAGTTATGAATAACTGAAATGAATGACTATAGGAGTTACGATATGTTAAACGGCTGGGTTTGAATGGAACTGTCTTCTAGAATTCGAATTTAAAAAATACGATGTAAAATTTATTTTATAAAGGGTTTTATATAGGGGATAGGGTGAAAAATGTATGTATGTTTGCCGATCTACTTAATAATTAACCAGTTTGCGTTGTGTTTAGTTACGAAAAAATTACAAAATAAGTGTTTTACAATAAAAATATTTCACAGTTGTCCATGACGGTACGTAATTTTGGAACTTTAATGTTTTTTATAAATACGTATTAAATGTTTAATATATCCGAAACTGTATTTACCAGTGACCACTAACTACGATAGTAAAAAAGTTAAGAGGGATTATTTTCAGTCATTACTATTACTTGATTCACAGCGAACAAGAACGGAACAATATCAGTTATTTCTTGGTTAAAGCTCACCCTAAAGCTGTGTATGCCTGAATTAGCTTCTACATAAAAATCTGTATAAGACCTGAATTGTTAAAGCATTAATCTAGTCCTAGCAATTGTTTCATTTTTGGGCGTGAACACCTTTCTCGTTCATACCGTGGGAATGACAACATCGTGAGTTAAAGCAGCTATTAACTAAGATTTCAAATTGTGTATATGCGGTTAGAAAATACGTGTAATGAGTGTGAACCACAAGCTTTAATTTGTTAATAAGTAGCCTAGCTAAACTCAGATTTAAATAGTATTTGTGAGCACATAAACTAACAATTGTCAATTGTTAGTTTATGTAATTCATTTTTAAATATGTAAATGACATTCAGAAAAAAAGATAAGGGCAACAATTATCTGCGTAGAAGTTTCCTGTGAAACGTTCGTCTATATTAAATATGATTAATTAAAATATAAAAATCACACAAAGATCGAATTTACCCAATCGCACAACCATATTTAATACGTAATAGTCGATGTGTGAAATGAAACAATAATATTGTCTTTTATGAACATCTTTCTTCTTTTAATGGATTAAGTTATGTATTTTTACAAAATTTAAGTATATTACATTATTTTAAATTTTTCCAACGTTTCGCGTACTTTACAGCATGCGTGGTCACAGTAGACAACACGCTGTCTACCAAAAAGGCCAGAATAGTCGTACAGAGTCAAAATGGAAAATGAAATTAATCGTCTACGAAATGTTTTCTTCTGGTCCTTTGCAGACTTTTTGTACTATTGATTGCCTACTGTAGCGAATGGCATGAAGTATGTTAAACTGCAGTCGTTTTTGAATAATTGCCTTATTAATAAATTTATAACACTTTGTATTTATCAATTGTCTATTCTGTGCTTGTTAATACAGTTCGAATATCTTAGGATATGGTGTTTGAACTCTGGAATGCGGATTTGGTGACGGAGCCTGTCTCGAATCGGACATTGCGAAAATACGATTTATACTACGGGTCAAAATATTTGTATTATCGTCATATTATATTGAATTTGAATTTAATTTATAGTCGCCTCTATTCGGCATCCATTCTCACCTCACAGATTCACCTAATAATTCAAAAACATAGCGCATGCGTTGTATATTTATTTAAATAGTAGTAAAGATATATCTGTATATAAAAATGTGTATAAATATATATAAATATAATGTTTTGAATTTCATAAATGGTTCAACCGTTACTAACCTAATCCTAATGGGCTAAGATTATAGGCACAGAAATGTCATATTATTTTTTTTGAAGGCGGTTCTAATTTTATTTTATTCTAAATAGTTTTTTGTCAATCAAGTTAAATTTAAAATAACAAAGAAGTTCTTCAAAACCTTAAGCCGGATTATGATAATATTACGTTTGTAAACCAAATGCCAAAATGTATTCTTCTTTAATATTGTCACAGATTATATCATGTCACGAATTTTTATCAAACATCTTCTATTATCAGTTCGTCGTTAGTCACGCACTTATTATGTTAATTTATCATTAAGAATCAAAAAGTCTCATCCAACATATATGTATATAATAAATATTAATATTTTTTTTATTGGATCTGCAAGGAGTTTAAATTTCTTCAAATGTTCTACAACTAGCTAGTTTTATTTACACCGTAAAAAATCTTTTCGTCTGTAAAGTAATAAAACTGATATTCTTATTTTTATGCCATTATTTGTACTGTATTTATTATTATATATATAAACTGTATTATTTACATGGCATATCTTCAAATTAATGTATTATTATCTATGAATAACTCTTTATTCCATTGGGTTGTCTTTTTTTAATGTTGAAATAATGTTTTTAACTGCATCAATCGATATCTATACTATACATATACCAAAATGACTTTAAATGCGAAATACTACACTAAACTCTGGAACTATCGATTTTGACGGGATCTTTTTGATGGTAGTGATGAATAACAGTCACTTAGGCTATTTTTATTAGGGTTGCAGTCTACGTAGGCCCTTCGTCATGTCCGATATCACGCTAGCGTCGAAACGGTAGTGTTAGGAAATGGAACTTTGCACGGATATTTGTGTATTTATTACTACGCCGATAAAAACCTAAAATAAAATTACGTAATAGAAATATAATTGTGTAATTCAAAATACTGTGATTTATAATTTCGCTGCAATCATTTTTGTCTTTACGTAATAATTCTAAATTGAAAGTACAAATGTGTATTGATCAGTGACTAGTTAGTACGTTTTCTAAAATAAGTATTTTTATTGAATTATAGTTGTTTTCCTTGGTTATTTTGTAAACATAATTCGTGTCACTACATATTTTAAAGCGAAAAAAAACCTTTGAAATTCTATAAGTAACGTAGCACAGAAATATATGGTAAGAATATATGTATACTTTGGTTGCTCGTATATATTCCTACAACACACGTAAATTAACATTAAATAAAATTTTGATCCATAACAGTTATTTCATTGTAATGATCATTCACATATTGTAGAGTTAAAATATTACATAATAGTATTTGTAATTATCGTAGAAAATATTGATGTGACTTCCTGTTTATGTGTGTTATATTAAAGACGGATAATAAAATAAATAACATTAAACGATTTTGTTTGTATTACAATATACCTTTACAAAAACACTAATTTCAAATAAAGAAGTGAAGAAATTAAACTGGAAATTAAATTTTCCATTTTCAAGTTTTTTTTGTAAATGCTATGTCTTTGTGTTTACGCTATTATTTCCAACTACAATTTGCTTATTCCAATTGAATCTTAGAGATTGCGTGGTTCAAGAGGCTCAGTGAGCATGAAGTGCTTGTAGCGTATATTAATTGCCTCTGGCTTATTACCGCTGACTCTACGAAGCCAGGGTAATTTTTATTTCAGGAACTCTAGAAAATACGCGTATTTAACAGGACAATAAACTCGTAAAGCTTACGAATGAATATACTTTGCATTTGTCTTATGAAAGTTAAGTGTTGCTATTTTCTTATGGCATACAATTATTGGGTTACCGACTAAAACAACCAACTACTCATTGTGTAACACCATATTTAATTTAAGAAGCCAAAACTTTTAACTCTCTCCATATTACATTAGGTACAGGAAACAGTTATGTAAGAATTATAAAATCATTTCCGAATGAATACAATGGATCTATTTCTTTTCATTTGCATAGGGAAATGATCTACAAGCTGAAGTACTTGTTCACGTCAATCAAATATAAGTTGCTATTTTACAAACATTGAGAGAATTAAATAATTAGAGATGAATAAATACACATAATAATTTATAGTTAGGTAAAAAAATAGGTGACAATAAACGCCCTATTCTGAAAAGAGTCATTTCAAGCAAAGCAGTTTGGCCGATTTAATTTTGTTAGTAATGAGAAACATCTATTTACAAGTACTTCAGTGAATTCAGTGTGTATTTTTAAATTAATATTACGGAAACCAATATACTAAACAGATCATATTTTGAGTACACAAAGCTAAACAGTTTGTTTTTTAAATGAAATTATTAAATTAAAGATGTAAAGAGCAAATAATCGGGCTTCAGTACTTGATATACGTACTTTTTAATAGGAATAAGTAAGATTATTTATATAAAATAAATAAAATAAAAATAAAATGAAAATAATTATCATAATTATAAGCCTATAATCATCCACTGTTGGACATAGGCCTCTCCCAAGGAGCGCCACAACATTTGGTCCTTAATGTTACATGTTCAGTTAAATAATTTAGCCATGTCAACCGTCAGGTTTTATTATTATATTCCGCTTAACTTAGTCGTCAGTCGATATTTTTACTACGCTTCTTTTTAAATCCCACACTACACTAGCGGGACTTGCTTAAACATTTTTTTGTATAATTCTAATATAGTAGAGTCTTCATCTACCTTACATTCTAAGATCACTAAGCGACAAAGTTGGTTAAATTCTTAAAATGTGAGTCACATTTAAATACCAGCAATGTCCGACGAGGGCGTGTTTGATGTCGCAAGGCCGAAGGGACTATTTCACTACATAGGTAGCATAAATTAAATACAATTTATAGATCCATTATTTGTTTATAGAAACATTGTTCCATATTTATACAAGTTTCTACAATTTAGTTTTATACAAGTAACAAAACATATTATTTTTTGTTTGAATTTGTTAAGGTAAATAATCATTTACTTTTGCTTTCCTAAATATATACTTTGTATAGATAATCATTACTTTCGTTTTCGTTTATCAAACAGATTTACCATTGTTTACAACTATATGTGTACTGTGTAGGTCTATCTAGTCACTCATATACTATACGGATGTTTCTAGTGTGTAACCAGCAGCATTATTTTGAGTGAGTGTGTCTACTTCATTTTAAGAATATTTGTTTAGATATACGATAAATGTACCAACCACCTGTAAAGATAATCATAGACAAGATACTTATATAATATATGGGTAAGTATTACAAAAATTACTCAATGATTACCTTCTCAGACTATCTAACATAAATTTACGTGAGAAGCTTTCACCGATGAGCACATTTTTTGCATTCCTGAGAACAATTGAAAATCTACGACTTGTATACGTAGTAAGTATAGACGCAGATATCGCTACTAATGCTTTGACTTAGGAGGTATAATGGAATTTTCTCTGTTTTCTAAGTTTCGCTTTTCAGTACCATATGGATATTGGGAAAGTTAAAAATGTCTCATTAGAGCCATACATCGGAGAAAACAATTAATGTCACTTCTTATGCTTTAATTAATGAATAAAGTGATCAAGTATCTAAAAAGGTTACAACTGTTTTAGAAAGTTTTGTTTTGACTGCTGATTGTAATACCTCACCATCATTAGCTCATTTGAAAAGTTAAGTTTTTAAGCTTTAAGATTTACGTAATGAATACAAAAAAAATTCCTTTTACTTATAATAAATATTATGTATTCAAACCTATACCCAACCAACTAGGTTTATATAATTTTATAACGACGCATTAGTATGACAAAGAGGACATTGTATGAGACCCATTTTTGAACAATTGGGCAAGAGATCGTCCTTATGATTTTTCTATAGAATTACGGATAACCTAAATAGAAGTTTGAAACTGCGCTGTAGTAAATCTATTAGCATATGCTGAAGGGTTTGTTTGTTGTTTTGTTGTAGTGTGTTGTTTTTGTTTGTTGGTTGAAAGCAGTAATCTCCGGAGGTACTGCTGTGGCAGTGAGAAAATATTTTGTTTAACATACCCCATACACTGCTATCAATTAGAAAAATGCATGAAGTTTTATAATATGAGAAAAACCAATACTTTTCGTTATGTAAACGCGTGTAAAATGCAGAAAAAGCTATATATAACCTAAGTATCGATACGTAGAAATAAACTTACCGTAACCATCTCCGCATAGTCCACACCATGGGGCTGAGACTCGTTCGTCAGCGCCTTCCACATCCTCAACCCGTCCTTCTTCACCAAACCCTCCTGCCTTCTCAACACCAGGTTTAATTTCTTCCCAAAAGCCTCCAACTCTATTTTATGCACATCACTCTCACTATCACTTAAATTCGCATCAAACTCTACACTCACTGTGTCGTTTAAATCGCCTATTTCCTCCTTAATATCCTTAAATTTGAAAAGTTTGTCTTTAACGTCAGCCTTTTCGTGTGGGATTTTCTTCGATGATGACGTGTGTGCGTTAAGGTGTGGGATGTACCGCCTCTCTACGTGGTGTAAATGGACCAAGTGATACGCTGGCACCATGCTGTGGTGTTCTACGTGGAAAAGGCTTCTGAGCTCGTCAGCTGTCATGTGTTCGTGTATCTGGAACAAATAAATATATTAGTATGTACTTACGAATTCTTACTTGTTTAATTGTATTTCAATTAATCTACAATATTATGAATTATAATTATATAGTTTTGAGTTGTTTATAAGTATTACATGAGAAATTTTCAGTCCTTTTATACCGATGTATACAGTATGCTCATACAGTTATAGTAACGTTGCATTTTTTTAAATGATTTGAAAAAGTAAGAAAGATTATAAGTTATCAAACACATTGATCATCTTATAAATACGAAAATTTTGGTTTTCCCTTTGGAAACAGTAACAAATTCACTAATAATGTTTAAAATGTTTCAAAATAAAAGAATTTTTATCGGTATTATTTTATTATGATTACACATTCTTCATTTCAAAAATTACATGTAGACCAATATATACTATAGTATATATCTAGATAATAGCGCGTTGATGTCTTTTGTTTGAATAAAAGACACTACAATTGTGTAACCATATACTTAATAAATGGACTACATTAAAAAAATATTACGTTACAAATTTATGAGAACGTAAGAATCTCTTTTTTTGTGAAGTTGTGCTTAATTAAGACTGTTATTAATGTGGAAAATTAAAAAAAACCTGTTATAAATTATTATCATAAATCAGGGACGTTAAAACAGGAGAAAAACAGTATAAAATTCAATGCATGTCACCCTGATGACGACAATGGACAAACTGAATCTACTCATCTAAGATGGTAGTCATTTGTTATTTTATAAAAAAGAGAGGCATACATGTAAATGAAATTAATGAAATACCTGACCACATTTAAAGCGAACAATTTTGCGAGACCTTGTCTGTTTGTGATCGTATGTTGGCCACTGTGGCCAATGTATGTATTTATGTTTACCCTTGTAAAAAGTCACTGGTCAGCCTTTGAAATTCCTTACAAATCGGAAGTCACCTCCCACCGCGAGATAGCATTATCACATAGCAAATGTATTCAAATTTAACATCAATGATAAAGGAATAACGACGAAAATCGCATGAAACGGCAATCGTGTTAGACGTTAACCTCGATCGCATTATGTAAGGTTCATTGCAATGTAAAATGGAGCTAAAGATATATATGATCTTAAAATAAGTTGAGCAATACTATTTCGGTAATTGATTTTAACTTTCTAAATACCGAAATTATTTGTGCTTCTTAGGTAGTCTGATCTATTAACAATGATTAATTGTGCATTAGTTTTTTTCCTACAGATTTCACTTTTTATGATATTTTGTGGGGTTATCTTATTTTAGGCTAAAAAATATACGTGTTGTGGTATTACAATCAGCTGTTTTATTTTTACTCTCACTTTTAAATAAATAATTAAGAGAATGTGTGTACCTAAAAAAACTTTAAATGTTTGATTTGACTTTACTATTAACAGCAACGGTTCCACATTATTCTTATTCAAAGACGTACAATAACCTATTCCTAAACATCGTACAACAGTGTTACGGATTGTTCTTAAAATTCAGTGTCTATTTTAAATATATTTATCGATTTACAATGAATAGGATATATTTTTTAGTAATCGAATATAATACACGACCAGCGTAAGGAAATCTCCACGTCATCTTCCTCATAACAAAGGTTTTGCCAATCTTACATAAGCCACTTTCCCACAATGTACCTAGAATCCGAATGATATAAAACGCTATTCTAGTTCAGATAGGAAATGTTAGGTAACGTCGACGATCTAAAGGAATATATCTCTTATTGCTGTGGTTTAGGGCTGGAAATTACAAAAATGGGTTTTATTGATCTAGATGGCCATGGTACCTATAATCTAGGATTGTTTTCTTGTTGAGCTTATATAAGTGCTTTATATTTAGTACAAAATCACAATTTTTACAGCATACAATGATTATAAAGCGTAAATTTTTGTTTGAGTTGTATTATCTATGTAAAATCTTTAAAGATGTTTATTTTAGACTATAACATTATTAACAAAATCTACAATTCTGCCAAACTAAATGCAGTTGGTCAGATGCAACTCGAAGCTTTTGATTCTATAAATGCATTTCTGTTCTAATTATATTTATTTCCACTTACTATCTTAACTTCTACATTGTTAAAACAATTGTAACCTATACTTGTACTAACTTTAAGCCAACAATTTCTCACAAAAACTTTTTGTATGAACTGTAAGAGGAAAACGTTTACTCTTTGATTTACTAAAATAGTGTTGCTTACAGTTGGAATGGATAAGCGCACTACTATTAACATCGATTCAACAATTCATTGAAAAGTAAATAAAGTTTGTAATAGATTACACTATAATTTTATTAAAAATTTCAGTCTGAATATTACTTCAATGGTAAAGAAACTGGATCGCAATATTCAATTCATTTCGATCAAATCATGGGTCTCAAAATCTCACTTTAGGATCTAACTTGTTACAATGTTATATATTTACAAGGTATAAAACAAAATTGGGTTTCATAATCGATTAATCTCAATCGCTTTTGCCACAAAACGACCGAAATGGTTAATTTCGTTGAAGACCTTGGATTTTAATCCAGCTTGAAGTGAAAGTTATGAATTAATCATGATTTTGTTCTTGACTCAGAACAATACGTTTGAGCAATTATGATAGGTCATGGTGTTTGTGATCTTTCGGAGATCGCAGGAGCCCAAATGTTAAATAAATAGGGTCTAATTTAATTGCGTACACATCATCTCAAAACTAAAAAAATAATTAGTTTGAATTTTCTGAAATAGAACTGTTATAAACATTCGAAACTTACAAGAAATATGTGTATTGCTTTGGTACCGTACAATAAAATCAAGAATAGTACGAAATATTTAACATTTGGCAAATGCGATACATCATTTATATAATACGTAAGGTTGTCTTTTATCTATACCAGTACAAGATACATTCACTCATATAGATCCATTAAACTATATAACTCAAGAGACTCGTGATTTTTAGAAATATAGCTATAAAAAATGTTATATAATATATATACAAATACTTCCATAGCCCGCAGTATAATTTTGGCGGTCTCAACACGACCTTGCTCCACAAAAATCTTGCACAACTTGCTGGTGGGAAAACGATCATCATTATGATATTATTAAGATTCGGTGTAAACATCGACACTGACAAATGAGTATAAAGTGTCATCTCTATAGGGCATAGCGTTCACAAGTAAATTCAAATTATCTTGTAATATACAGCTACATTGGGTTATATTTCATGACGCGATTTGTCATACGAGTAAAATAGTTTCGGAGGGTTAGAACGCTTTTAATTGTATGCTTCGTTGTCGCTTAAATAAACCATCTGTTCTATCTTCTTTGAAGTATTATATGCCATAAAATACCTATATATACATTTTACGTGTAAGAGATTTTAATTACAAATAAGGAAACAAAAAAAGCCTATGATATAAAATTCAAAAAAAAAAATAATTTATCCAAGATTTTTATTTTAATCAAAAAGATTAAAGAAACTGCACATTTGAAACACTTTTTTTGTTAACAATTTTATCTCTTCTATCCCGCAATGTAAAAAATTCGTTTAAGGAAACAACCGACAAAAATGCTTAGAATAACCAACAATTTGCGAGAACATTTTAAGTTCTTAGTATAGCAACAATGCTTATTGCCTTTTAAATTTACACATTCGACGTCACAGCGAACCATATAAGGCATTAGGAGAGTCGATTGTATAGCTCCATTGTTCAATGAACATTGTTCAAGAGGTCATTGTTTAGTTTCCTTCGTAATATACATCAAAATAGATATATCGCTGACGCAAATAAGTAACCACGAAGACATTTCTCTACTGTCTTGTTCTATGCTATGCTCAAAGCCAACCAAAAACCGAACACTTTATCGAGGATGATAAACATAGTCGTACGTGTAGGATAGACGTGTTCGTACTTGCTTCTCGAACACGTACGATAAACTTAATAAGTGTGAACTCATATAAAAATTTGGAGTCAAGATATTGCCGCTTGACGTCAGACACCATTGACATACGGAAAGTCAAAGTAACTTATATATAATATTTAAAACTTTGACAAAAGAACGGTAATATTACAACGAGTTTGGAACTAAATTTTTATGAAAATTGAATGTTATTTAAAATTTAATTCTATTGTTCAATAAATCAGGAACATATAAGCTTTTCCTGCTCTCTAAATTCTCTAAATATTATAGAATTGGAATGTATGCAAGAAAATTATTTTCAATCGTTTTTTTACACGAGCATAAATAAAATCGGAATTTATTTACCACTCGTATTTATGAACGTTATACGTTACGTTTTTCAACTATTTGTATCCTATAGACGCTTTTAACAATAAAATCAAGCCATTAAGAACATATTTTAACTTCGCCGCTAAGGATATTGACTCAGGCCGTCGAACATATTAGTACTACTGTGATAATTTCTTGTATACATTGCCGTTATTTTCTGTTACTTTGACCCACTATCTCACCCCTAACAATCAGACAAAGCTTATTCACGAACAAGGTTGTCTTGCTCTTTTAAAAAAACATGGCGACTTGTGTCGTGGGGGAAATATATTGACGATCTATCTTGTTCTATCTAGAGTTCATATTTTGTGTCCATTTTAATTATGCGTAAGTTATTGTATGACTACAAATTATTGTTTGAAGAATTGAATCTGTGGCGTTCTCGATAATGCTTCGTCTTCTCGACAAAGATTCGCTTAGCTGTTGACTTGAAGGGCCAACAGCAAGATTGCACGAAGAAATAATTCTTTGTCGTAAGTGAATTATAGTAATTTCTATATTAAGATGTCAGATGATTGAATGTAAAACTTCTATTGTTAAACAAATTGCAGACATTTACTGATCTATCAAAAGTACATCTCGTACGGAGGTGTACATAATGCTTATAGGAATATTTTAATAATTTATTATAGAGATCAATTCAAACGTCAAAATCAAAAAAAAAAATCAGTTCAAAAGTCTCGACTAATAAGACTGCTATTTACATTTTTTGAAGGAAAAAAAAGATAAGATATATATATATATATTATCTTATTTTTCTCTATTTTTACTATTACTTCTGCTATGTGGGATATAAAATTGATCAACCCGCATAACACATTGTAAAGGCAATAAAAATATTTTATTTAATTACATTTTGCGAATGTAATGTGTAGAATGGTATTACAATGTAATCATTCAATGTTATGTTATGCATTCTAGCTAATGTTTAGTTTTCAAGACCATTTAAACAAAATCTATCACTGCAACTACAAATATATATCTAATAAACAGGAAAGATTTGATTGTTTGTTTGTATTGAATAGGCTCCGAAGCTACTGGATCGATTTCAAATTCTTTCAAAATTAGAAACCTCAATCTCTAGTAAGAGATAACGACATAATTCTATAGAAATAGAATTGATTTTTATTTAGATTAATGCGTAACAGCTTATATATGAATGAATGTGAACACGAATTTATTTCCCTCTGTCGACGTTCAAGTGTTGTGTGTTAATTTATATATTTTAACAATCCCTAGGCTTATGAATATTATAAATTTAGATTTTCACATATTTGAAGTGCTCTTCTCTACGATACTCAGATCATTTCCTGATTCGTTACCTCCAGCAGACTTCACAACATTGTCTTAAAATTCTTACAATGTGAACAATGCTTTATTTCATTGTATGCCTGAGCTATTTATGAACAATAGAAAGTTGTGATGCAAGTCATTTTGACTTTAATTTTATAATTCCATTTCCTGTTCCAATTTTATGTAACGACAGCTAGACTAACAGCGTTGCGGCTTCTCTATATAGGGACTTGTCAATATAGGAGATACAGGAGTAAATATGACATCAATCACTCAGCACTTGCTTTTGCGTGAAGGATATCTGACCACAGCAATACGACTTTGATTCCTTCAAGAGGGAGGAGGAGTACATACTTTGGAAATCCTGAGACCTCTTTTGTGTATGTTCACGCCACGTTATAGCTTGACACAAAGTGTGCTGGCCATTTGTTATATAAAAAAAGATTTAAATGATCCAGTTAACATCATGAAAGTGTTCTTAAATTATACAAGCATTACATAAACTATAAAAACCTTTAAATGTAGGTTACTATATCACGCAGCAGTAAGGATGTGATTGTATCTCGTTACATATTGTAATGTGTATATTATATATAAATCTTTTTATATATATATATTGAACCGCGATGAGAATAATGTATCTGTGGTAATCATAGCATGACTGCTTTGTACATAAAAAATGTTCTATTTGCACTTAAAACGTGCAAATAGAACATTTACTCTACTACTCTACGTCTGTTAATGTTTTTAGTTAGCCTGAAGGACCTCGACTCCTTAGCTCGGCTATTTGGCAAGTGAAGCTCTGCTAAGAATATAATGGTTTTGCCGTTACAAATCGCGTCGAACTTCACTGGAATGAAACCTCACTGTGCTGATAGAAGTGTGAAGCAAGGGCTTTCCTTCGCATTCGATTTTAGCTACTGTGACGCTTTCTTGAGAAGATAATGATAATTTTATTTAAAAGTAAACAGAATCCTAGGAGATAGTTTAACCGAATTCCTTTCAGTGTCTTGTTCTCGTGAAGCTAAGTCCTGTGCTAATTCAGATTTGCAGTTTGTAATATTGTAGAATAAAAATGTAACAAATGTTACAAAATACAATAAATTGCCTTACTTTTTAATACATAATATCGTTAACACGTAATTAAAGTGTACTACTTAAAAGTAGTACATCACTTCCAATGTTGACAGATCACTTTCGTTTTCATGCGCTTGCGCCGTGACGTCACTTATCAGTTGTATAATTGCGCGGGAACCGGTTTAATGTTATATTGTTTTTGTGTTTTGAGGTTATGTTATGTAAACCATTTGGGTACTATTTAGTTATTTAATTAGAAATATTTTTAATGGTTAGCCTGAGATAATATAATGTAATAATTAGTACCACCTCGATGACTTCGTTGCATTGGCGCAAATACCACCATTCCGGGCTGCTAAACACATCTCGGGTTGGATTTTCTTTAAGGGTGTTCAGGGTATTATATTATGTATTTAAATAGGTATATTCGGGTAATGAACTCCGGACAGCTGACTCAGCGGCCCGCTAAGAATATTAAGAGTTATTTTTTAAGATTTCAGTCAGTCTGCAACATATCCTGATAACAGTAACTCGCGACGCGCAAAACAGACTCAATAACAGTCTTTAACACAGCTTCAATGATAACATTATAACAGTTTCAACAATATATCAATTATATAAGTATATCAATTTAACGTTTTTATCAACACTGGTAATTCGCCCTAGAAGGTGTATGTATGTTTGTCGGTTGTTAGCTATACAGTTGATAAATAACTTGTAGATAATTGAAGCTCCGTGAATTATGTCAGCCAATCCTTGGCTCATTAGTTCCACGCTCTTGGTTCGAATTGATAATTAGGTCGCTTACATCTCATTATTCATATAGGTTTTGTTATTAAAACTTATAGCTGTGTTATAAATCACTACATAGTATAAAACCAAGTCGCTCTGTCCCTTTGTATGCTTAAATCTTTGAAACTACGCAACGGATTTTGATGCAGTTTTTTTTAATAGAGTGTCAAGAGGAAGGTGTATATGTATAATAACATCCATTAAATAGTACTGTTGTATTTTTGAAGTTTCTAATTTGATTTCGTAAATACAATTATATTTTTTCCGCTTACATTGCAAACGTAGGCTGAACCTATCCCTAGCCAGCATTTTGAATTTAGCAGCGATCGGAAGCGTTTATTTAGTCTCAGCATTGCACCCATGCGAAGCCGGGGCGGGTCGCTAGTATCTCATATTTGTATGTTAAAAACATTTTAACATTTTATAACTATTGCCATTTCAGAATTCTCTCCGCCTACTTCTTAGGTTCATGAGTACCCTAGCCTCCTGCGTCGCCATCTTGCAAACCGCGTGCGCCGTATAACTGTTATGTTATGTACGCATTTGTTTAAAATAGTTAAATCGATATACTTGTATCTTAAAATTGATTGAGTTACCTTGCCTCGCGTAAACTAATCAAAATTTGATATCATATGATAGATTGTCATTGTTATTGGCATATACCGTTCGACCTTTCAACACGAACACCGGATCTTATTAGACAATTAACTGTTAGCCTTAATTTCGCATTAAAGGAATGTGTGGCAGGAAATTGGTTTCCTTTTTAGGAAGGCTGACTTGAGCAATATTATGTATTGGCAGGTTATATAAGTTTTCAATATTCGAATTAGGAACGTTTTTAAGTATAGGAAATATGAATATGGAAGGTTTTTAATGATTGGGTGTAATAATACTCTTTACTATAGTCTATTATAGTTACTAAAGTCGATAATTGAATTTGGAATGTTTGGTGTGGAGCTGTAATTTAAAAAACGAATACTTGTATGTATTTGTTGTTGTTTAAACAATAATTATGATTTCAAATATGGAATAAGTGATATCACATCGAATTTCGTGTATATAATTACACCATTTAAAATATGGTATCCATGGTAACGGAAACGATACTATCTATAGACTATGCTTTATTTTATAAGAAGGTCGACTAATATTTTCCAAAGAATTATGATGTATGCCTGTAATATGATTCTAATGAGTGACTCAGTATTTAACTAAGCAAAACCGCCTCACTCGTCACATATAAGCACATTTGCATCTTGGAAATATGTAGATAATTATCCAGGAAGTGTCGTTTTCATAGAATATGTTTTTAACACAACAATAAAATTGTGTCACAAATAAATACAATCTTTGTCAGTTTATGGCTATCACACATTAGAGGTTGACTAATGTTAAATTGATGACGATTATTATCATCAAGAAATATTGTTTGAAATAAATATTAATAAGTAGAGAATTAATACCACTGTTATCAATCTTTATTTATTACTGTTCTTTTTACATTCTTTAATTGTTGCTTTTAATTTTAACTATGCAGCGGGGTCTTCAGAATTTTTACATAAGAATCTTTGCTAACCTTCGGTCGAGACAAATATTTATGTATTGTAAATACAATCAAATTATATGAAACGCATAACGACCTTGACACTATCAAAACAACAACGGAAGTGACAAACAAACAATGGACAACTTCCTTTTTCCGCGTCCACTTGTCAAAGTTGTCAATAACTTTCTTTCACTTTTGCTTGAGGCTAAATACGTCAATCAATTTAGAAAATTACAAAGAACAGTATGGAAGATATCTAAATAATCGTAAGCGATATTGATTATATTTCAAATAAATTCTAAAATTTAAGCGTGCCTTACTAATTGTAGTTCTCTTATAATCTGTGTCAATAGGTAAAGGGCAAACCTTTTGATGCTGTCAAGAAAGCGCGGGCGTTTTTACCGCGCTTTGTATTGTGTCATGGCTGTCAACCATTGACAAATTCATTTTTCTCGTGACGCTCACGAATTCAGTTTTTAATGGTTCTTGGCATAGATAATTTAAGTTTACTATTTATAACAATTTAAGTAAATAACTCTTTTAATTCAATGATGTTGGCATTTAAGATTCATTTAGATTTTTCTTTGTTGTTGTTTAATATATCACTGGATTAATTTAAGATACAGATTGCTTTACACTCAATTCAAATTTATGTTTTATAAGTTAAGTGGGCATAAAATTGTCAATATATAATATTACATTCCAAAGTATCAGATTTCCAAACGAATTGTGCCCAAATAAAAGGATTTGTTTTGGACTTTATTACACAAACCGTTACGATTTGATGTTTAAATACTCTTGAAATTGAATATTTATTTTTCAATAGTCGTGTAAACGGTGCGATTCGCCCATATTTCTGGGCCAAATATCGATTCGTACAATGTAAAAAACCGGAAGTTCCAACGGCGTCGTATCAAAATTTCATTCATAAAGATTTTCTTTAAATTTTTAAAGGGTTTAGTGTCCATTTAGTACTTTTAAATTTACATTTAAGAGTCATATCTAAGTAATTTATAACATAAACGTTGGTGTGGCTAACAATTCACAATTTAGTTTTAATAGAAATAAATTTATGGATTACATTGAATACGTTTATTTATTAAAATATTTTTGGAACACATGAGTGTTCCGTCATTCCTTGTTGCATTCAATCGTTCATCATTCATTTCATAAAGATTATAAGAATCTACCTAAACCTACCTAATTTAAAATTAAAATGAGTTATTTTTACTATGCCACTTCACAGACCTTAGTAATAAGAAATTTACTCATTACAATATAATTTTTTGTGTCATCCAATTCCCCCTATTTTTTCTTTATTATTTGAAAATTGAAATCACATGTATGGCCAAACAACGTTTGCCGGGTCACCTAGTAAGTTTGTAAATGAGACCCTATGCTCTAAATAAAGGCTATTCATACAATAAAACAGAGATCAATATGCTATTATTCGATTAGGTGAAGTAAATGGAGTGTGAAGACAGCTGTCAGTCACGCAACATTTGCGACATAACTATCTTCCCGCTTCCGAGATTATTGCGTCAGGTTTGTGCATTGATATGGTATGTTGTATTATCTGTAGTGTAGTTTGGTTTGGATATGTTTTATCTATCGTCATGTAATAGATAGGAATAAAAAACGATCGAGGTGAACCAAAGACAATCAAATAATTTTTGTTGTTTTTAATGAAGAATGCGCTCAACTTCTTCGAAATTTAAAGTGTGTTTTAGTTGTTTGATTTATACGTCTTTAATCATAGCATGTGATAAAGAAGGCCCGAAATATTTGTGTATTTTGCACTGTGAAATTATTACCACGTCAATAATTAATTTATTCTTAAAAATAACACATTCACTGTTTACGTCATCTAAATACAATTTTTCAGAAACAGAAATACTGATTATACTTAAGTTTCAAGAACATTTAAGTAACTATAAATTAGAATAATACCATTGGACAAAATTTTTCAATATTAATTTAATCCTATGTCATTCATACTTTAACTTTCAAATCAAAACCAATTTCTAGTCTTACCTTTGACAATTGACAATTCTAAATATATATAAATAGAATATATACTGGCACTGAATGAATGATTTCATTCGAATATCGTTTAAAATTTAGTATTCATATGATTGCTAGTGACAAGGAAAGTTGTTAGGTGAGCTTAAACAAGCTCATACAGGACGTCCTCAGTTGGAGGTGAAAATATAATTACATACAATTAGCTGCAATTAAATTTAAAATTTCCATAATGTAAGGAAATATATTTACTATTTCCATAAAGATAACTAAAAATTATCAATATCCGAACACAATAAATCGAAAATTCTGAATACGTCATATTAGTTAAAACTGATTTATTTCAACTGTTCTTCTTCTTCTTATGGTGCCGTCTCCTTTTGAAGGTTGGCGATCATTATAGCTTATTTGACTTTGGATGACGCGTTTCTGAATAATGATTTTGTGCTTCGACCAAACCATTGCCGACGATTCAAGATGCTTAAGCCAAGATGTACGTCTGCGGCCAGGCCTCCTTCTACCCGCCACTTTTCCTTGTATGATTAGCTGGAGGAGCTCATATTTTTTGGAGTTTCGCATGACATGACCGAAATATTCTAGCTTTTCATTACTGTCATGAGCACCTCTTTGTTCTTTTGCATTCTATCAAGTACGGTTGTATTTCGTATGCGGTCTGTCCAAGATATTTTGAGCATACGTCTGTATGTTTCAACTGTTATAGCGGCTAAAGACCCGAAAGCCAGTCATGCCGAGCGTCTTATTAATATTGTCAACAAATACTAAGTTTCTTAACCTTGCCCTTTCGAAGGAACAAAGACCAATTTTTTTTAAGTCTTTTTAAGTACCTAGTACTTCAATAAAGTCCAACTTTTAACTGTATATTCCTCGAAATATCAAAGGAAAAGATTTGAATATTGATTTTAACGCTCAAATATATCAAGCTCAGCCCTACCACTCAGACTTCTCGATTGCGTGTTAGGTATTATAAAATAATGTCTAACTAACATTTAATCAACAGTATATAACTATTAGTACTCATAACTCTGAAAAAAAAGTTAGAAAGAACTTTCTTACGTTTTGATATTTAAATGAGTATATAAAACATAAGATACTTTTACCCTATCAAAATCATTTACCACAATTTTATTATCGCTTATGTATGTGTTATAACAAAATCATACATTAATCAAAAGTGCAATCTTAAATCATTATTGTTATGGAATCGTAAACATTCGCTGTAAGACAACAGACGGACCTACATACCGCTAGACGCCCTTGAAAGTGACCTAGTATTGATAAAAGCTTATCACGCACCCGGAATAGGATATTGTGAATAAAGATCGATTGATAACGTAATGAATACAACTTCAGAACTGAAAATGCAATTTAAATATTTGTTGTAATATGTCGAATATTATGGACATAGTGCGACATTTATTGTTAGAGTGATATTATAGTAATATATATTCATAGAATGTTGGATTAATTATATAATATTTTTATAGATTTGATCACCATAACAATGTATTTGACTCGCGCGCTAGAGAGGAAAACCTACAAACATTTTCCTGACATTTGAAAGTTAACATATTAAAAACATTAAAATTCTCAAAGAAATCAAGTTTTACGTAAAGTTTTTGGTTTCCCAAGTATTGGAAATTGGAATCATTACATTAAAATAACTAGTGCGTGAAATTATCTATGGTTAAATCTGATTAGCATCCGATCGACTTCTGAGATTTCGTTAGATGAAATCGAAAACAATAATACCGATTAATTTGTAACAAATAATTGTCTTAGTTACACCTGAACTTAAAAAATGCAATATTTTAATGTTAAACTTAAACAACAAATAAATAGTTTTTTTAACAAGAAAGCTATTTATTGTTACTAAATAGTAAATACACCAGTAAAAATGTGAAATAGAACACATTTTATACAATTAAGATACGGGTGGTGATTCTGATGTACACCTCTAAAACTAAAAATCTCTAAATTTAGGTTGAAACATGTCAAACGTGTGTAATATATATATATGTCTACATTGACAATTAAAACCTTATTTCTATCAATTTAGACATATACAGAATAGGTTACGCCCTCTAAAACTGTTTGACAGGTCTAAAGCTAAATTTAGAGATTTTTAGTTTAGAGTTAGTACATCAGAATTGCCACCAATGCAATTTATTAATTCATTGTTATCCTAACATTTTACTAGTTTACTACCATCGATCGATAATATTGAAAACCAGTTTTTTTAATAAATAACATTATACAGTTTGTACACAACCCAAAACTACAAACCGGAAAAAAATAATAACTTAAATAATTTTAATAACAGCTCATCAGTTCACACAATACACATTTCACTTCCAGTTCGAATTAAGTTTTAGATATAGAATAATTGATTAAATGAGCAATTGCGAAAACATAACTATGTCTGTTAGAACACCAGCCGTAAGATTTCCACAAATTGTACATGAACATCACGCCTCAAACGGCCATAACATACGACACCAATACAAAATCAGAATGAAACACACACGCAAACCATGAAAGTGCAATTAAAAACCGCACCAACTTGCTCTTTCATTCACGCCTCTATTTCTATAGGAATAAGAGAGACCGCTATTGTTACACACTTCGTGGACGTGCCTAATTCAGTCCAAGATCAGAATTGAAGGTTTTGCGGTCAATTTGCGTTTTGCGTAACGCGGTAACAGTAGAATATAGAAGGGCTGAGTTTTATCTGTGAACACAGGTCCAGAGATACACATTATAAGATCGCGGAACATCTCGGCCGATTTTTATTCTAGGGCAAATCGTGCACAAAATGGTGAAACAAGCGGAATTTATTATTCAAAAGCATGACTGCAATTAACTTAGCAGATATAATTTCTATTGAAATAATAAGTAATAATATTGTTTAAACACAATTTTATAGTATACTAGCTGGTGTCCGCGACTTTGTCTGCGCAGTCACTTCGGTCTAAGTAACAAATAGTTGGCTTGCAAACACTTGAACAATTGAATTTCATGGTATTTCGTATACTACAAAATAAATTTAATTTATACTATATCCTCAATAATACGCGGTAATCATGATATTGAATTGTAGTTTATATGACACGTTTGTCGGTTTACCATAGCAGTGCCATTTATTAATTACATACTCAATACACTCGAAAAGTATCGACATCTGTTAGAGTCCTTTGGAGTTAACAGAAAAAGTAACTGTCAATTAGTTATAGAAAAATAATTTACAATAAAATAAAATTGCGACTATAATTAAAGATCTAAGCTATGCTATCTCTTAAGTTGGACCAGACTGCTCACGGTGTGCCAATTTAATTTAAAATCGGTTAAGTAGTAGGATTCCATCGCGGACAAACATCATGACAGGAGATTTATATATATTAAGATGTCTCTATGTACTGAGTCTGTCTATAGAATCGGAATTGATAAAAGCCCGGAGCATAAACTATTTCTTTAAATTTTAATACTAAAAGGATAATCACAGTTGAAATCACCTTTCTCGGTACCAAGGGCGGTTCACGAGACGAGGAAACCGAACGGGTCAGGGTTACAATAGCTGCAATCTTTCATTTTATACACGTAGCTTAGCTAAGCTTGTTTCCGCTGAGGCGTGGAAATTAAAGATGCTATAACATAAATATTATCATGTATATAACTATACATAAATTAGGAATTCCAAACTCAAAAATATAAAATTTGTATGGCGCAACAACCCTCTTTTAACAAAGAAATATTTTCATATTATTTGCGATTAGAAACAGCGAAGAGCTTCAGTTCTCCTTGACTTGGGAAGTGGTTGGAAACGTAAATTTAGCATTTTTCTTTTGTGCATACATGTAAATAAATATAAATCCTCAATGACCCTTTTAATATGAAAGGCAAACAACTTGAGTGGCTATATCAGTGTAAAGAATGGCTCTGTGCTGTGTGTGCCTGGGTATTAAGGATGTGTGAAAAATAAAAGTTCGTTACTTCGTACGTCATAAAACTTATGCAAATTACCTAATATGTGGAGACTATTTCCGAGAATGTGACAATTTCCTGTCAACAATGAGATCACATAATCATACAAGAGTCATAATGTCATAAACTGGGGAAAACCAATCCATAATGAGACACATATTAATGTCCGTTTAAAACTAATTTATGTTCCTGTTTAATGCCAATTAATGTTTCATATATAATGTTTTTCAGAAAGTCGTAGCCTTAATTTCTCGGGCAATTTTTCAAAAAAAATAATTTTACTGTAAATGTATGTATATCATTGTTCAACGGAGGATTTAGTTGTATAAATTTTCATAATATAAATATATTTTCATTTTATAAGTACAGCCTCTATATTTCTATATTACTATACTTTTACAATACAATACATGTATATTGCCTTCAATAAACTAGTGTCCATATTGATAAGTAACGGTCAGTGTAGAGGTTAATGTACCACAAAATATATGCCTCATTAATGTGATGTATCTCTTGACCGAAGCTAATATAGTATGAAATAGTTTAGGAAAAATCCTCGTGTTTTTGCGCGCTTTTATTTGAAGATTTGATGAGATTAATTTATCTTATGAGTCAACTATTTATAAAGAATATTTTAATACGCAAATGATAAATTTATATAGTTGTTGCTGGCTGTTCTAGATTTATATGTAAATAAATTAAAAATAATTGCAATATATTTTGTGTATACAAAAAAGGTACAAAAATATTTTCTCTTTACAGGCATAAAGATTTTCTGACTTTAGGTATACATTTTTCTATTGAACAATGTAATCTAATCTTCACGTCCTCAAGGTACAATATAGCATTTCCGGATTACGTTAACCGGTGAAAAGCTACCGGAAATGCTGGTTGTCTGTAGTATTTTGAAGAATTATGATAACGAAATAAGATAAAGATGTCTCGCGAACATCAGCAACTCGCCCATGAGTCTTTTATATACAAATATGTTTAATGAGGCTAGTAGCAGTGTCTCTTGAGACGCACAATACAAGCTAAATGTATAGAAATATGAACTATTATGTCCAGCAGTGGACGTCGACAGGCTGAGGCATAATAGATTCTATAAGTACTAATTGTCGTAACTGTTACGATATTCATTTCGCTTTTATATGCAAAACTGCCAAGTATTATTTTTTAATCACAGCTTCCTTTATTGAAGGCATGCCTAAGGGATACTTTTTTAACCTCATATATCTACAACACATATTTTTAGATGTATACACTATTTTATATTGTTTTTAAATAGAAAACAAATGTAGATACAAAATAAATTAAACTTAATTTCTTTCGCTTTTTCGTAATTTGAATACCGAAGGATTTATTGCGACTAATTTACATACTTGGACGTAGATGAACACCTGTGTTCTTACATGGTATTATTACCCATATAGGAGTTTTAATTTATACCATACAAATCCTAATTCAATTGGATTACTGGTAAAAGTTAATTACAGTATTCTATACTGGTTTTCCGATATTGAGAAAATTTTCCACTTTACTTGACATTTCCAATACAATTGAGTAATAGTCTACCAGACTGCATGCTATCAAGGTCAATGGACTCTCTCTCATTGGTCAGAGGCATACGCAAAGAAACAAGGTGTCAAGAGAAGCTTTGGCAATATTTTGACGTTTCGTATGTATCTTAGGATTGACCTGTTATTCGAAAAACCCATCACATGATGAATACCAAACAATATGAATATTTATATGAATGTTTTTAGACTCTGGAATTATACACCTACATATAAGCTATTGTATTGAAATTTTGTAATTTTATATGTCAATATTCACGTCATTCACACAAAAAATGGTTAAATCTCAATTAACAATTATGTTAATTTTAATACATGTTTTTGTAGTTTACATTTATTTATAATCGAAGATTAAAATTTAACAAAGCGCTAGTAAAATTATTTTGCATATTTGAAACCTTGAATTTGAGGAATTCTTAAGGGGTTAGGAGGAGTATCTGCTGCATCAACATTGCCGCATCATACATTATTTTGGAATCGGTAAGGTTTCTGTAACTGACGTTGTATGTTTAAACTTAATATTACATCTTGAAACCGTTTCGCAGCACTGAAGACATTTGTAACTTATGAAGTAAAATCTTTGTCGGTGGACATACGGAACAATTAGCAATTACTGTGTATTCAAATCAATCATGTCATTGAGGCATACCCAATATACGAAGCCGGTATATATATTACATTGTTTATTGATTTCATTTTTAAGTCGCGTAAGCCAAAGAAATAAGGTTTATTAACAAAACAATGGAACCTCTTTTATATATATAGATAATTATTATGATCGCCGACACTGTGACGCATGTACATATATTTCACTCTACGCTACCAGAGATAACAATCTTAGTTAAATATTGGATTTGTTAATAAACCATATAAAATATAATGTTAAATTATTAGTAGAAGTATAAAAGTTTCTATTGATTTATGTTTACTTATAACATATATCTAATACAAAAAAATAACGCCTATATAAACAAATTATTTCTAGTAATTAAAAAAACTTACCTTCGTGTCTAGGGTGTGTGTGGAAAAGAAAGAGCAGAGAAGTACTAAGGTGGACAGCCACGGGACGGACACAGGTTGCAACGACTCCATGATTACGCTGAAAAAAAAAAGATTTTTCAAATGACGTGTTTATGTATGATTTTATAGACATCTGGAGGTATACCCATTTTACCAGAATCACTTTTCAGCATACCGTAACAAAAATTAAACAAAAATGGCGAAACAGGTTATTGAAACACATAACTGCTCTTTTAACTGAAGATGTGATCTTATAGATCTTCCTTACATACATCTGAACTTTTCATATTAAGCAATGCTGGTGGTAAACAATTATTAAGATCTTCCTATCTTAATATATTTGTTTAACCGAAAAAAAACTTCCACCAATCACGCAAAACTATAACAATATATATTTAACATATAGTTGTTTAATCAACGAACGCATAAACGAAATTCCAATTCAATTTAATAAGTGAAAAGATGTAAACTGAACAAATTATACCTTTTCTATATAAAAAATTATATTCTTCTTTATAGCCTTTAATGTAAAAGACACATAATATACCCAAAAGGGCGGTTACTTTTGTATTTTAAGGTAAACTACTGACGCCTATTTAAGAAAAACACTTTGGTAACGGATTAAGATATGTATTTTACACCTTTTGTCTTCAGTCTACCGTGACCACGCACGCTATAAAGTACGCGAAACGTCGGAAAAAATTAAAATCATGTAATTTACTTTTTAGTTTTTTCTTTTTTTCTAGTTTTTCTTTAAATGAGTAATAGTTATGTTAATAAAAGACAATATATCTTCCACCTAACACACACACATACATATTGTAATATATATATTACAATAATCAATTCATCAGCGTATATTTGGAGAAATCTTAATAATAAGTACATATAAGGCGTATATAAGTACATGCTGATTTTATACATTCAAACGTTCCTCTTTCACGGCCCACAATCGGATGTAATTTGAAATTAAAATATTTGAAGTACCAAGGTTAAACAGATCGTTAAAGGTTCGTTTAATTATTGTAATTCATATATGAAATTGTTATGTACTTAATACAAAAGAACCCGCAGAATAAGCGATTGAACTATATAAGAGGATGTTCGTTACATGCACACGGATGTATCTCAATGCTACCTATTAATTAATCTATCCCAACCTGAATGGTCAGATGTCAAAACCTCGGCCGTACCGGATCCGGTCGCATCCTTAACAGGTTGTAAAGGTTACACAAATTAATATACCATTCTAGATAATTGCTCATATTTTAGGGCCGCATTTTAAATGTACATAGTAATTGATATTGGCTTGACATTTATAAAAATAACTTTAATGTTTTACATGTAATACAGACGGATGTAAGCCGCTTAATATGTGTTTACTTTGTGTGTGAGTGTTAAAACGTGTGAAGACTATAATTGGGGCAGAATTTTGGGTATACCGCAACCGTCGAAACTTAAAATTATAAAATTCACTGATGAATGTGTTTATTGCCAATAACTAAATAAATATATTTAAATATAGCAATTTTACTAATGGTAAAAATTTAAATAAGTCAGTGAATAACTAAATGCCTATTTTTATGGTTCGTATATAACGGTAATATAGGTCACGTAGTTAGAGACTGCCTGAGGCAGTGTTCGATGGAGCCACCGTAATAAGGAAAGTACGAATTTGCCTGTACGTAACATGCATACATTTGTGTTGTATGTAAAATTTGTTTTTGTTCTATTTTTTTTTAATAATTTAGATTTAATAAGAGATTTTTTAATAATAAACGTATATTTTGGCAATGTAAATGTAAAATAAAAATTATCATAAATAATGTTTGTTGGCTGGGAGTGTGGCCAGTTGACTAGCTTGTTTGCCTCTCTATTTTATAAAAAATAGTTCTAAATAAATTTAGAGAAGATATATATATATATTGGCCAATTTAATGTTAGCTGTTTTTAATGAAATATACCGCTTTTAAAACACTAGTAATATAACTATATTTCCATAGAAAGAGATGACAGAAATCAATTACATCCTAACTGGAGCGGCGCTCATGGTTCCCTGAGCGATAACTTATATTTTCTTTTGTTAGATTCATAAAATCTTTTTAGCAAATCGACCAGACAGTTAAGCACGTTCAGCCAAACAAACCTCTTCAGCGTTATAAATTAAAATAGATAGCAATTATCATGTAAATGATCCTGTGGGAGTTCCAAAGAATGTATTTATTCCATTTGTATTTATTTTCTTAACAATACGGTGTAAATATTTCAGGGTTGCTAGACACTTTTATTTGGTAAATACGTCATTGTTGCTTGTTCGTAACTATAATATGAGGCTATATTTATTTATCTATAAGCCTTTTCAAATGCTTCATCGATAGAAATTTGGTTGAACTCTTCCAATTAATATACGCAAGTATATTATATAGTGCTGGAGTATGGATATTTAATAAAGTGTTCATTTATTCAAAAACAACGTTGTAAAATAGTTTTGTTCGAAAAACATAATTGTGCTGTTGATATGTAATGTGAATCTTTTTTTCTTATACAAGCCTACAGACTATACGTGTTTACTTATAAAAACGTTAAATCCGGGTTACCCTAAGTTAAACCGTGCCATGACATAAGTGATACCATAAAAATTAAGAAAATGCCATCCCTTACTGCATGCATAGATACTTTATAAAAAACAAGCCGGTCAGTGCACTTTGCTTGCAATGCTTCGCGGAACAGTGCAATACTGAATGAAACCGGTTTGAGCGAGGTTGGAGTTCCTTGAGGTCAAGAGGGAATCATAATGTTTTAGTTTGAATACGCATATGATAAAAACTATTTATATTATAAAAATATATATTTATACCCCTACATTTTACAAATTAGGAACACAAATTTACAAAATGTGTAAGTACAGGATGCTGTGCTTATATTAATATAAACCTTAAATACTCAAATCATAACAGAGCTATCATCATCATCATCATCATCAGCCTACATTCGTCCACTGCTGGACATAGGCCTCAACAAACAGAGGCAGAGAGAGCTATATATTTCAATAATTGAAGCGCACATATACAGTGCGTATTGTTGGTCACGATACATTAATAAATATTTAATTGACTTTAAATCATTATAACGAATAAACAATTGTTAAATCGTAATCAATTTAAATCAATAAATGACTTTAAACGCATCAATAAATTGCACAAAATGAAAAATGACGCAACTGAATCCTTTATCCTTATAATTGGACAATATTTATTGCGAGGACTAAACATTTACGCTTATTTCCGCGTATGGTAAATCCCAGAGCATGCTGGGTTGTGTGAAATGCCATTCAAAGTTGTGCCTTGAATAAATCTTCAATTTTCTTTCAACGTTTCCGATGTCAATTTGTACTGTAAAATTTCATACGCTGATTTATTCATTTTGGATGAAAAAAGGCTGAATTTAATAATTAATGAATTTCATTACTTACTAGTTATTTAATAATTAATGAAGTTAATTAGTTATTAGTTAATAATTACTGAATTTAATTAATTGTCAAAAGTCCAACCAAGTTAGTAAAGAATTATTGACAATATTACAACATATGATAGTTTAAGTAATTTATAGCTTCAGTTAAAATTATACGTTAATAGCAAAATTGTAATAAAATGAATGACTGCGAGACATACATTTTGTGGTCTGTTTATAAGAACAAAAAAGTTTGTTTTAAAAATGAGCTAATTTGGTTTATGGTATGATAGTTAGGCCGTACAAATTTATATTCGAAAGTGAACAGAAATATTATTCTATGCATACGAAACTATGATGATTGAACACGTTAGCAACGATTGATTTCACAGTGGTCGGCAAATTTCGTCACACACAAAAGTCATATTATTACAAAAATACATATAGCAGTCGACAGCCGTGCGAACACTCTTGCGTAAGCCGTATCCGATTTTACGAAACGTTTGAGATGCCTTTTGAGATTAAAAAAAACATTATTATAAGAATATGAAAAGCCTAAATAGTACGACAATCAGGAATCAAATATAGATTATAAAAACAGGAGGCAGGAGGAAATTCAATTTTTGAAATAGCATTGATCAAGTAATAGAGATAGCAGAGGTAGATTATAATTGTATAAACTATTTAATTTAAATATCAAATCGTTTTTATAAACTTAATGTAAGTAAACAGTCATCAGAGGCTATGTTTTATTGATTGATATTAAATTATGTGTATGTAATAATTATAATTGTGGCAACACTTAACACGCGAGAAACTCTTGTTTCGATCACACACACTTTATACACAGTCGGCTAACCCCAAGGTAAGCTACTAATAGGTTTTGTGCAAACAGTTGATAATTACATAAATACTTTTTGTAAATATACATTTCGACACTCAGACCACAGCAAACAAACGTGCTCATCATACAAATCTTGACCGTACCGGGAATCAAACGAGGTTCTCCCAGTTCGCTAAGATAACATTAATTAACCTCATTTGGTTCAGCTACAACGTCTTTTCCAAACTATAAAACTAGAATTAATTTGTTATGTTATGTTCAACGCATGAGTCTCTATAATTGAGGCAAATTACCTTTTTTTTAATAAATCAAAAAATAAGAAGTCAAAATATCTGAAAAAAAAATTCATTAACTGATTCTTTACAGTATGCTCTCCAGACGAACAGACGAGAGATGGACACTAAAAGGAAGGGCGGGCCAAACATAGGTGGGGAAAAAATTGAACGAAAAGACTTGATGAAAGTGAGTCAAGACAGGGAGAAATAGAAGAAAATGGAGGAGGCTTTAACCCAAAAGGGATCTGATATAAATTTCAACCAATAAACTAAATAAATACAACTAAAATACTTTATAAAAAAAAAAACTAATAAAAACAAAATGTAAATTTATTCGGAATAAATAAGGCTTTATTATTATTATTACGTTTTTGCTCAATACAACTCAAAGATCTCGTAAAATATTGTGTGTGTACTTCGATGTATAGAAGCGGTATAATATTGGTAATTGCACATTATATAGTGTCACATGTAAATAGCTAGCGAAAACAGGAAGACGCGAGGAGCAGTGAATGATGAATGTGCTACACACATATATTAATTATGTGATTTACCTTGGCAAGGAATTGAGACGTCCGACGTCATATATTAATGTTCTGTTGTAAATAATGATGATATAAGTATTTAAATATATAAAAACAATGTAGCTTCTTGACAATACAAGCGGCTGTTTTATCACTCTCCATCTTTGTAAAGCTATGAAAAATTAACACTCTGTTTGACAGGCAATATGATATTATAATTATGGTTTAGGTTTATATGATCTTAAGTGGATACGAACAATTCCAGTAGGCTCGCAAGTGAGTTGCCGACCTTTATATGACGATACGATCTTTTAGGTTCCTAAGTCGTATTGGCTTGAAGTTGATTTCACATAGCAGTGGTATGTAGCACGGCGGACATCGAGTTGATATGGATGAAATTTCGTATTTTGCCAAAAAACGTTTCGCCTGTCTGAGCTCATGGGATTTCATGGAGAGCATTTTAGCCTTACCCTGTAATTGATCGCGGAATTGAAGGTATGCCTAAACATACATTTGAATATCAATATAAAGTATCGCGACTTAATGTATAATTTGATATTTAAAGTTCCATTTTGTATCGTGATAAAATGGGTTACAATGGGTAGTACTTTCTGTAGAAAAAAGGCTATTCATGGAGGCTCACTAATATTTATTTCAAAGACTTTTAAATTTAAAGAAAGAAAAGATGTTGTGAGCCTCTCCGTAGAACAATTATTGGAAATATCCTGTATAGAACTGGAGCAATTCATAGTTGTATGCATCTATAGGCCGCCTTCAGCCGACTTTGATAAATGCGAACAAATATTAGAAGAAATTATGCATAAATTACAAAAATCAAGGAAAAGTCTTATTGTTTGTGGAGATTTTAATATTAATTTACTGGACAGTGGATGTAGTTTGGGTAGGCGTATGTTAAATCTTTTTAAATCATGTAACTTAACAAATCACTTTAATGTTCCTACCAGAATTACAGCTACCACTGCAACATGCATAGATAATATATATAGTGACCTAACCCCTGTTAGTACTTCTTTGATTAATAAAATTACATCTGATCATACTGGTCAATTATTAGAATTTAAATTAAATAAACAAATTCCCCTAAAGAAAAAAATCTGTACTGTGCCAGTAACAAGTGAACGTCTCAACAGATTTAGGGAAAAATTAGTTTGTAAAATTCCATTCTTATGTATGGACTCATGCCCTAATAATTTATATGATACCCTATTTGAATCATTTATTGATGAATTCAATGGAGTATTTGTACCAAAGACTTTTTTGGTCTCTGGTAAGCCTAATTTTAGTGACTGGGCAAGTGAGGAATTACATAAAATGAGATTAAAACTATATGATATGTATGATGAAAGGCAGTATAATAATAGTGAAGAATTTAGAAACAAGCTAAAATTATACTCGAAAACTTTTCAAAAAGAATGTAGGGTTGCCAAATCACAATTTTTGAGTTGTAAAATAAAAAATAGTTGTGATAAGGTAAAGGCGACCTGGAAAATAATAAATGAGCAATTAGGAAAAGTCTCCAATGTAAACGAATATAAGCTTAATATAAATGGTAAAACTTTAATATCGAGTAAGGAAGTGGCCACTGCTTTTGAAGATTTTTTTTCAAGCATACCAGCCACAATCACGAAGACTCTAAATTCTTCGCCTGATGCTGCCTTATTGTGTTTAGAGAAAAACGTCCCTAGATGTCCGAAAAGGTTTAAGTTTAGCTATATCAATAGCAAAGACATTATAAGAACATTCAACGAGCTTAAAATGAAAAAAACCAAAGACCTCTGGGGCGTTTCTGTCTTTATTCTAAAATCAGTAATTGATGTAATTAGTTCAGAACTAGCATTAATATTCAACAAATGCATGGATTGTGGAGTTTTCCCAGATAAGATGAAATTAAGTAGAGTAGCCTTTATTCAAGGCAGGTTGCACTTCAGATCCTACAAATTTTAGACCGATATCCGTGCTGCCTGCGCTGAGTAAAATTTTTGAAAAGATTTCTTGATATTTCAAATTATTTTGAATCCAATAAGTTACTGATAACAGACAATACGTTTTTCAAGGGGGCCTCACGATGATTGGTTAAAATTATTACCGATAATTGACGATGGAAAACTTTCATGATGCGGTTGGCTCTTTTGGACCTGTCAGGCCTTCGATTTGTCGATAAAACCCTGAAGGAAGTTAGACACTAGGGATTGACGACAAGGCAGCTATTTGCTTCAATCGTATCTAGAGGAAGAATCCAGAAAGTGAAATTGGAGTTACTTCATCGGGGTCAAGGTGTGTTGGGTTCAAAGGCTCGATTTGGACTTCTTTCTGTTACATTAATGATCTCCCATTCTCCGTAAAGAGTTGGAGAAATAGTATGTTTGTGATGAACTTCACTCTTATACAAAGTTGATAGAAAGAACCAAAGTATTGATAGATAAACAATGCTATTTCTTTAGTGGTAATGTTAACCTAAATAATTTAATGTTAAATGAAAAGAAAACCAAATGTGTACGATTTAGCACATGTAATAAAAATTGTAATACAGCCAAATTAAAAGTAAAAGATGGGGAGATAGATTATGTAGACAGCACTGTCTTCTTAGGTAATTGGATTGTAAACTCCAGTGGGGGGCACAATAGAAAATCTCTCAAATAATTGTGTTCTGTCTATGCAGTCAGAAAATCCGCAGCCTCACCGACCTTCACACAGCCAAACTAGTCTATTATAGTTATTTCCACAGTGTAATGTCTTATGGCATCTTCTTTGGGGTAATGTGGGAGGTTCAGACTAATTTATTTTACAAAAACGGGCATTCGCCGATTTGGCCCCCACGGGATCGTGGAGAGAATTCAAGGATTAAATATATACTGCAAATAATGAAAAAATTATTTAAAAACACATAAATCTTTTAGACTAATTGTGACTTTCATCAATATATACCCGAAATAAAAACGATTTATTAAATCCACAAGACTGATAAAATAAGCAATATTTCAAGGAAATGGTGCTCGATATAATAAAGTCCCAAGCATTCCGAGAGCTTCAATAAACAAATTCAAAAATATTATTAAAAGAAAATTGATTGCTAAAGCCTATTACAGGACCGCGGATTATCTGAATACAGAAGTGTTGGGACTAAATTGCTCCTGTTCTAAAAATTAAAAGTTGTAAGCATGATCAAAAAAAAGACAAACCCGACTGAGTTTCTTGCTTGTTCTTCTCAGACTCGGGCGCGTTAGTGAACAAGCCTATAAATTTAGTTTTAAGTGACGTGCAAAGGTGATCATGTAAAGATCCTATTTGAATAAATAAATTTGACTTTGACTTTGAAATGAGTTTCGTATGACAAAAAACAACACAGAAACAGATGTGGATTAAAAATAAACATTTGAAAAGTTAACATTTAAATGTTGGACTAGAAATATTTCGTCCAAATAAAGTAATTTATATAAAAAGTTATCTCGGCAAGGCTCATTTTTAGGTTTACTATGTTTTCTTTACAAAATATTTTTTTTTATTTGTGTCGTTAATTGTTAAACATATTTTATATTCAGATATCAACGAAATAATGCCATCGAAAATATTCTTATTCCTTCGTCTTTATTTTGTTCTTTGAGCGTCTTCTAGATGTGCTTTATAGGCCTAGATGTGATTAAAATTCCCTTGTTATTATAATGTCATTCATATTCTGTAGAACACGAAAATTAGATTGTTTTTTCAACAAAGTTAGTATATAATTCGCGCCTTTTGGCATGTGAAGCGAGAGAGAATGAAATTTGTAAACTGTTTTTATGTCCCTAATGAAATATTTTGTCATTTCAGTTTTCTCAACCCACAAATATATATAGCATATAGTTATATAATATATTTGATAAACTTTGATAATTAATTAGCTTAAACACATCGGTCATAATGCAGTGTACCTCTTTAACTGCCAAACTCTTTTACAGCTCGACGCGCGTTGAACTCTTTACAGTCATCAACGATGCTTTCTAACATAGGGTCGCATTTCAATACAATAGGATATGGCCGTTACTTAACAAGGGTCATTCCACATCTTAAATGACCGTAGAGTGCAGACAAAAGACGGTTTGTTCCCCACTTAAACTGGCTTCTTTAACTATTTTTATATAAAAGTAACAATCACGATTGACTTATTTTTATTCAGAACTATCTGAGAATTTATATCCTACAAGATATTGGCAGAAAAAATCATTCCGTATACGATGCCTTATGTAAATACGGAAGACGGATAAAATCTTCTTCAGCCCCTTAAAAATGTTCTCTGTATGAGTCAGATATAAAAAACAACACGCTCGTGACAATTATGGACATACCGACAAAGATATCGCACTCGCCAATTAGTGGGAAATGCTTACTTTGATTATCACCCTTGTCATTGTAAATTACTCTTTATAACCTTCATTTAAAGTATTTCTTTGTTTGAAACCCCAAAAATGGGTATGAAGCTACAGGTTCCTTGTTAATTTTTAAGTTGTTTTTAAATCTTAATCGCTTGAATTAAGAAGACTAATGTACTCAACTCTAGTCAAAACCTATGTGTCTTTTCCTATGAGCCTATTTCGTTCAACTAGAACTCCTTTTCTAAATTAGAAAAGTAGAGTTCGTTTTTTATATATGTATATTTGTGCTATAAAATTTTCTTTAATGGTAACCTTTTGGTGAATCTGTCACGTTTTGCGACTCCCGTTATGCTTTGCATGCTTTTTTTAAGTAATAGTCTGCGTCTATAATTTGTAAAAAAAAACAAAATTAAATAATTTATTAATTTCGAATTATTATATATATACATATTTACTTTTAGACTTTTACTCTTTAATACTGTTCTTCATTAACTTTATTTAGAATATAATGTTATATTCAAAATTTTATATGCATTTCTATGTTTATATAAAATGTAATACAACGAAACGTATAGTAAAAAATAATTTCCTTGCTTTAAAGCAAGCTTTCTTTTCCACCATTCTCACTATCCTTGGATTAGGAACGTTTGTACTGCGAAATATCTAGCACGCCAGTTATTTAAATAATTTTTATTGTTCAGAATTAATAATTTAAATGGCATATTATGCTAAAAACAGGTATTTAACATCTTAACTGAAATAGTTTTTGCGAAGACAAGATTTCTATAATCAAGAGAATTGATGGTGTAGCCATAATTTTTTGTAACGGCATTCTCGAAATTTATCAAAGGGTCAACAAACGCTTAATGCGAACAGTAGGGGGTACTGCAGTATAAATGTGCATGTTATGTAACAATATTCATTCTCAAAATTCGAAGAATATTGAAATGCATTCGACAGGGCTAATTTTTACAGTCATTTAATCACGGTAGAAATGCCAGCAAGAAATATAAATGTTTAGTGACGGTTACATTTAACATTCAATTCAATTTTAAACTTTTTACAATGAGTGGGTGTCGTGATTCTCAATTACAATGTACTTGAACCTTTGATAACCAAAAGCTATAAGCTTGTCTATGCAGATAAACTGGCTCTTTTTCTCCAAAGCTTCTCTAAGGATCTACTGATGACTTTAAACTTTTGATCGAACTTCCCGAAATTTAAAGCTTACGTGCTAAATGGATATCACCCAATATCATACACTGATTAACTTGTGATTCATGTATTTGAAGTCGGTTAAAAATGGATTATTTCATAATGTCCGTTACATCGCTAGTGTAAATATAAAATAATCACGTAAATACTTTCCTTAAAGAATGAAATCGTTTGTTTTGGATTCGTCGCACATTGTTATAATACGTTTGTGAGCATTACATGAATTACAATTATTACTTTCTTTGAGGACGAATGAAAGTTATTTCGACATTTTACAAAGTGATCTTAATAAACTCAAATGTCCCAGTATAATTTAAATTTACGGTTGCTGTAATATTGTGATAAATAGAAAGCTTTGTAGTTATAATAATCACGGAAAATAATATATATTTAATTGAGTCAATGATATCTGTCACAATATTCTATGGATTACTATATTTGTATACTATTAATATTTTGAAGAATTATTTTAAAGTTTATTTTCAATAAACACTTTTCACTGCAAGTTTAATTCAGACCTTTCCTTCATTAACTATTGGGTAACCATGAGTTGTGAAACAAAAAATACTTGCGCCTTAATATATTATAAGGAAGCCGGCATGTCTTATATATAAATTGAATTATAAATATATTTCGTTCACAAATCTATTAAGATTTAAAAATCCAATCAAAATAGATTTTATTTTATCTTATCCAAATGAGTATTTAATCTTTACGGAATAGTGAACGGAGAATGGCGAGTAAATGAACAAAAAAGTCAAGGACGTTGTTTGGTCTGTGTATTAGCTGCGCATACGACGCGTATAGCGACATTATGCCGAAACAAAATTTTTCGCTTACATTACATTTTATGAAAAAGATTTACCACCATACGTACTAGGATACAGGTACATATTACCAACTAAGCCTCGAAAAAAGTGAAAACATCAAATTGAATTGCCCAACAAATCAATTGCGCCAGGCCCTCTCTAATTCACTTATGACCAAAAAACTTTAGTACATCCTAATATGTCATATTTTACTTTAGGACACATTTATATGATGTAACTTCAGCAGTATATTCTTATGAAGTGGTTTTTTTTTCGTTGTATAAATAAAGTATAATACTTGCAGATCTGTTCTCCGGCCCCAAACTGCGCGGGGCACATATTCCAGACAGAAGTTGACGAGACGTATCTCGAAATATGAACCCTGTGTGATCAATGTGTATTGGATCACAATTTAGTTACCTGTATGATACGACCAAGTGCTAGTAAAATTACTCTCGTTGCTCAGCCGGGCTTCAAAAACACGACCTTCGCATTGAAAATACAACTAACTCACTGTGTATTGGGTAATGAGATCGTTTTATTTACTTTTTACAAACCTTTATAATGTGAGCGCGTTGTGTTGTTAAGTACATTTTAACATAGTTACATAATGTTGCCATTTACGAGAGCTCGTTAACACAGTGTTATAGTAATGTTAATGACGTTTCTAAACTTAACTATGTAATATTTAAATATAGAATAAATGTCAAACAGGCCCATCATTGTCTTTCTGTCAAGATGTTTAGGCCAAACTTGGCAGACGTACTTCTAAACAACTGGCGAGATTAAATTAATATTGAAGTTTTTAATGATTATATAGAAGTAGGTGTTTTATTAAAATATTTGGTTATTTTGACGATCCTGGACACTTATCCAGCCCTTCAAGCTATCAAGGTCTTTCTCCTCAGCAGCACCAAAGAGGGATTGATAGACTTTAATTGGCGGTGAAGCCATTCCTTTGTGGGCTCTGACCGCCACTGTCCTCATGCCATGAATATTTTCTCAAAATAGTATTAAAGACATTAATACGAGTCTATGTAAATAGTGTTATATCTGTAAAACTGTTTACTGAAAAGCACTCGACGTGAAATGAAAAAAAATCAAATTCATTTTTTTTTAAATCTCGTAGATACAAAGTACTAGGTAGACTAGATATATTACTATAGTAAAAACCAAAAATGGTCTACGTGCAATGTAGTTTTAAATTGAAATTTAGCATCTTTTGTAAATATAATACTCGTAAATAAAAAGTACCTGTAATGTTCAGAGTTTACTTACAGTTATTAAATTCCCTAAAGACTCCAGTCTTTATAGAATCATAAACACGAAGATAATTTAATATTATTTGCTTTAAATTAAATCATTGTATACCAATACGTTCTTGAGAACCCAGGGGATAAATTGCAAAAGGGAAAAGCCTGCATTCGGTTTGGCCTCATTCTTTGTAAAAGTAAAATGTAACACAAATAATTTTCAAGCAATGTAGAAAGCGAATATAAAGTAATTAAGCAATTTCTCCGAAAAGTAGTTGAGACCTCATTTCATTTCCATAAATTATTTAATACTCATCAAATTTTGTCAGTTTTTGATCGAGAAAGGTATTCTTTTGTTTTATTATATATTAAATGCAAATATTTTACCCCGGTATAACACACTAAAAGTCTTACGGAATGGAACTGTAAATTTTTTACTTTTTATATAAAATAGGGGGGGGGGGGGGGCAAACGAGCTTGGCAAACGGGTGGCCTAAGCAGGAACAGCCGCATCCCATAATCACCCATTAATGAGTGCGTTGCCGGCCCTTAAGAAAGGTGTAAGCTATCTTTTTGAAGAATGAATATCTCATAAGAAAGTCATCCGCTGGGAGTCGATTCCGTAGTTTGGAATAAAATTATTATGGGTATTTGTACATACTATAAAAATCGAAATTGACATATACATCGGACTTTTCAGTCTGATTATTTCTTTAAAGTAATGCTTCAGTTTATTTCCAAATTCAAAAAACTACTTAAATAACTTTAATTATCATACGTTACTTTGCCTACTTGCTAACCACAATGTTTTGAAAAGATTTGTTTGGCGATAATTACAGCTGTTAACGTAAATCGCATCGCATACATTAAACATCAGCCTTCAACTGTTTGTTCTTGCCTAATAAGCCGTCTACAATAGGTGTGGTAACAAGATGTTGACTAGCACAGTAGGTGTTGTATAAGACCACAGACAAACCTTATCTTAAATGACTCTTTTTATGTCTAATAATTTCCTTTTTTCATTGATTTTAGCACATGATATATTTCCACAACTTACGAAAAAAGATTTTTTTTCTTGAAATTCAGCATCGCATAAGAAAATTCTTCCGATTTTACTCACGATTTGAATATAAACTATTCAGCTTGTTAATCGCATACTTAATAAGGATAACATAAGTATCTATTGTTTAGGTAAACAAATGTTATGTCTATTCTTAAATTATTTTTTATTCAGTAAATCGGTATCGGAATATAACATTGCCAAGTAACTGTTTGTTGATTTATACGTGATGTATTGTGACTTGAAGTAACCTTTTCTCAGCCTCCCACCTTTGTTTCCTGTGTAAACAAAATATCTTTAATACTTCAAACAGAAGATATTCAATCATTTATACATGTAGGTAAACTACTAGTGTTGTACCTACACTTGTTCCTAAGTATTTAGTATCAAACTGAAATACATATTTTTATAGTATCGTTATTAGTAATCGTTTTGACTTGAAGCTGTACCAGAAAGTCAATATAAAAATCAGAATCGACAAAAAATAAAGAATCGTTTCTTTTATCAACTAATACGTACATACACTAAGAAGAAATAAACTGATTCATATTAAACTAAATGTTCGGTTCCCTGAAAGACGAAAAGAAAGAAGAATTAACGAGACGTTAAATTTGACTCAATCTTTAACGAACCGTGAAAATGTTAACGTTTATTTTTCAATTATAAACTCATCTTCTTTGCAATACTACAGTAGGTTGGTAAATAGTTAATGTACCTGTGTAATGTGTGTTGAGATAAACTAGTTGCATGTTATTACAAATAACATTTAATTTTCAATATTTCTCCTAATTGATTGTCAAGGATAGGGTGTCAATTGTCAATAGAAAGCTAAATATGCCATCAAAATCCTTCACCTGCAGCCTTGTCAATACGACCTAGTTACTTAAATTTTAAAAATAAATACACAGAAAAAATAATGCGTAACAATTTGTGTGATAAGCATATTTGCTTACTGTGGTCTGGATGGTAAATATGTTTCTATTTTGCCTGATTTCGTTCAGCTACATCTTCTTCTAAAATAAGAAAACTAGAATTAGTTTGTGCCATCAAAACACGCCTTTGAACTCTCTTGTGTAAGTGCACAAGCCACAGACTCTTATAGCTCTAAAAGGAAAATTCATCAGGAAATACGAACATATGGAAGTTTGGGCCTTAAGGAGACTGTCATAAATAGAGCTCAACTTCAATTTAATTGCATCAACAAGAGGCAACCAAATAAGTCCTTACTTTTACGCCACCTATTTTTGTGTCAGCACCCATGACACATGCTATAGATAACCTTGGGGCTAATCGTGTATGAAATGTTATTATTATTTAAAATCATTACGAATTCAGTCATTATATGAAATTCTTTCTTCTGATCATCGTGAAAGGCATTGTGACGGCCAAGTGTGAAATTGAATTTATAAAGCCTTAAGTATGGGTTAGCTATCTGAGCATTCAGATTGAACACGCCTCTTCAAACCTAGGCACATTGTGTCGACATCCTTTGTAATGTACGCATTATACGCGTGATGTCTTCCATCGGTTAATATACGATTCATGTTTAATTTTAAAAAGCTCTTTCAAATAAAATAAAATAAATTCAAATAAAGCTTGATTTAAGGTTAAACCATAATAGGTTAGTTTAAGTAAAACTTAACTACAAACGCGAATTTGGTACATTAACTACAGAATTCTTTTCAGGCACTATATGTCTATCGTTAGGGAGAGATACAAAAATGATTAAAAAGATCCTGATGCGTAATCAATAAATATTAGTTTTTAATACAAATACCTAAAAAAGAAAGACAGAAATAGAAAAATCATGCTTATAGGCAACTCATATGACATAGAAAACCCCAGTTTATAAGATTTAAAGCAACCAATTTTGAATGACTTCTAATTATACCCAAGACTAAAATATCTCATATCAAGACACCTTTCGTAACATTGAACAGTTTTCAAAGTCGCCTCTAGGTGTGTTTATTTCAGATCATTGGCAATTTCAATTGTACCTCGTAAACCTTGTATTATCTTAATGCCTCTACGCCTTGATTTATAAACTACATTCTGTGAAATAGATATCTGTTAAATTAACTTTATAGAAAAACCGGAAAGGTTATCTTAAAGTATCTATATTAAATCTAATTTTCAATTATGTGATTCGTTTCATTTACTGTTAAAATCATGCCTACTGCTACAAAACTATGTTATTATTTATGTATAAAATGTGAAGCCTAACAAAATTTAAATAACTTCTAACAAAATTAAAACTTAGATAAAAATTTGTTTTTTTTGTGACGTTTTGCATTTACGATCAGCTTTTCAGCTTTGATTAGATTTCTTCATGATCTTTCGTCTTGTGCAAGGCTAATGTTCCAATGCATTCACCCTTTCGTTGGTACCAACATCGCTAGTTCCTCCGGTCCAGGAATTCGTTAAGAACTTTAAAAATTTGTTAACAGAACAAATTATACATTCGAGCTGTAAAAGAAACTGAAATTGTTGTATTAATATATTATTGCCTTGACAAAATTATGAAATTGATCCGAGGGCTTTAGAATTAGGAATAGGTATCTAGTTTATTAGAATCAATTGATCGCTTAACAGGGTGCAGCGCTAATTTATTAATATTACCCTAAATTATACAGCGTAGTTCCGTTGAATATTTCGAAACGACATTTCACACTTCCTTTAACGCAACCTGACCGGTAACTTTTTGTTCTTAACGTTAATTTAGTCGGACGTATTAAAAACCAGATTTTGACGCATTTTAACAACTAAATACTGGCACCAAAGAGGAAAAATTATATAAATTCTTTATTTAAATTATTATTTAAACGCGTAGTTCTTTTTTTAAATCACCAGCCATCAAGGGATGAACGATTTTATTTTATTGATTTTATACAGAAATTGTATTCACAATTAAAATCAAAATACAATCAATAGAGACGTAATTAACTATTCTTATTTAACTCGCCATTATTTCTTCTCATCTGTCTAAAATTATTCCTAGTAAAAAAATTAAATACACCGGGGTTAGAACACATAACTTAGTGAGAATACAGGACCTTCAATTTGTCCGTTTTATTAACAAACCCCTAAAGACCTCATCTGTCCGTTGTCATCATAGATAATATAGAATTTCTCCGCAAAGTTAAAATAATGCGACTATATTAATGTAGTTTTTAACATATATTTATCTTAAAAGACATGAAATATTATAATTATATGTGTGTTACATGAAAAGAAACATCGTGATCATTACATATGTCCCTAACCCACATGCTCACGTTGCAACAATAGGAAGTGTGTAATGACAAAGGAAATCGCAACCTTACGCAAATCAAATATAATCACTACGAGAATAATATTACCTATTTAAGTTTTGTGGTGACTGCATTTTATAATAAAACCTATTTATATTCGATATTTTTATTGAAATCTCGTTTTCGACAACCATTGACAATAGACATCCATAGAGAATGAGTGTTATCTGTATTGTATATATTCTTGGTGTGCTTTGGTTGTGCTTGGTTGAAGTCCAAGACCGAATACAAATTTGTCACAATTTTCAACGCTTATTCGACCTTTACTCAACTGAATTCAAGGTTTAGAAAAAACTACATTAGACAATGACAATTTTCGATTGTGTTGCCATCGTAAAATAAAATTAAAATTTTAGATATTCTTGGAGATACGTACATCCGGTCACTTAATGCCTTCATCAATCAATCAAAATAACAAGAGTTTAATTCCATGCAATTAAGCATAATGGCTAGCTTGTTATCACGTCTGTCCAAAAAAAGCCTATTTTGTATATAATATATATATTATTATGTTTCAATGGATATAATATCAAATGGATAGAATATCAATAAATAAAATATATATTTATTTATTACTATAGTGTGTTATATTTTTAATAGCTTTAATTTTTGGAATATTGCTATTTGTAATTGTATCTCATACACTATATAACTACACCACTGTTTTGGTTGGTTGACAGGACTGACACTATACGATCCCCTTGTTTATTTTTATTAAAAAAACGGGGGTGAGCTTTGGGCCGGCCTAAGTAGCAACAGCGGTTGTCCATAACTAGTATTTGCTCTGCCGGCCCATAAGGGAGGAGCATGCTCTCTTTTCAAAGTATTGGAGGTGATATTTTATATTGGTAAATATCGACGAACTAATTATGGTAATTGTATGTAATGTATGTAGTTAATCAATAAATATCAAATTTTAATTGGGATTTTTTTTTGATAGATCTTGAGAGACGATTTTAACTTCATATTTTTAATAGCAAGTTAATTTTCTTTGCTGTGGAATACATACATGTAATTGATCTTTTTTTATATTAAAAATCAAGGAAACCCACTTAGATTATAAGTGCATTTTATTGTGAATACTTGAGCCTAAACTATTCGAGTCGCTATGTATACGGGCACTAGGATATTATTGTTAAGAATTCAATGAACTACACAATGGCTAACTGTTTGTGGTCATATGCGTCAAGCCTGGGAATTAGAAGTAGTCGATAGGAATACCTTTTATGGAGTCATTGAACTTCAACAGGTGAATACAAATTAAATCTTTCAATATATATTCCAATATCAAGCTTAGAAAAATAAGTTAGAATTTCAATTTGAATTACTAATTAAAAAATCATAACACTTTAAAAATGGAAAATCGTTTTATCATTGGTACTATGAGTTTAGTCATAAACCCAGTTAACATTACTTTCAATTGAGTATGTGTACATTGCGTACGAAGTGATCGCTTAATTAAGTTAATTTATTCATCATCACGCAACGAGTGTTAAGGATTTTGTAAATGTCCAAATTCATTACAGTAATCACATCATTCAGTGTGGTCGCTGCGAATATTTCATTGTACGCAATTCACATTCGTAGAACGCTTGGCAACGGCTATCTCACATATACGTGTCATAAATAAAATGATGCCTTTGTGATATTGATATTTTTTGCATCCTTTAAACTACAATCAAAGCTTTATGAATACATTCAACGTTTTTTTTTTACAATAACAAAGAATATATGAATATATGTATATTGTATTAAGACAGGTTTGAGAACAAGAAAAATATGTAATAAATAAGTAAGAGTCAATACACTGAGAAGGCCGGCGAAACGGTTTCCGTAATTTTGTGACGCGCGTTTGTTTTAATTTTTAACGTGTAGTTATTTCTACTTGTAAATTAATAATGTTTTATTTGAAATATCCTTGCACGTAAGATGTTAACACATTAAAAATATTTAAGGGAGCAAGCTTAGAATTAATTTGTTACAAATAAAGTTTGAATTAAATTGAAAATATATAATATTTTAATTATATATTCCATATTCATTGCAAATGAAAAACATATTTTTAATTATAGATATGTAATATTTGTACTTACAACTGAGTTGTGATTGACCCCAACTTACCTGTAAAGTAAAAAAATATTCATTAAAAAAATTCGAATCTTAAAAAGACGAATATCTATATCTAAATATAAATGTAAATATATAATATAATCTATCTATATATAAATGTCACCGCAAAACTGTAGCGTAAAACCAGGTTTCACCCTTACCTTTTATTAAATAAACTAAAAAAATCATTGATCATGGCCAACTAGGAAGTTACTGAACTTGATAAGTCAAGGTAACAGATTAAAAGAAAGAAAAAAGTATGGAGTATTAATTCTGCCAATCAGAATAAATACCGATCTTTATTTATTGAGCAGTCTTTTACCATTAAAATATTCACAGCATCTATGAGACCTGATGCAGTCGATGTTTAGTGTGACTAGACGAATGAGCTACTAAAATATTGTATACAATTATAATGAAGAAAATGAGTTACATACAAAGTTTGCGTGCATTTACACTTCCGTTACCACTGTGGTTATTTCAAGGTTATTGACATTCAAAATACTTTCTATGGTATTAAAGAGACAAATATACATGATAAGATATAGAACATCAATCGTAACGGCAGATAACTTTATAATGCTAATCAATTTATGCCAAACTGATAGAAGTCAACCATATTCCAATCATTCGTTATACAAATATTATTACACTGGGAATCGATTACAAGAATTGGCTATATAACTGAAGTTAAAATAACTTGTTTATAGTTCAAATAAATAAATAATTTGTAATATCATTACAAGCAATATTTATAATTCCAAATGATGTAGGTTTCACAAGAGAGGTCATTGCAGCATAAAGCCTATTTTACGATCATAGCCTCTTCTATGTTATTAGTTACAGTAATAGATTTCAATTTATAAATATTTATAGATTTCGTCAAACGAGTTGTTTTATGCAGTTTTTGTCTATCAGTAATTACGAGATGCTATTATGAAAAGTATTACAAAGAAAGTAAACTAATTGTAAGAATAATTAAAATCTTTCCTACCGCAATTCTATGCAAAAAAAGATTAAATTTTAAACAATAATTAGGAGTAAAATAGTGACTCGAGAAAAAGTCTGACCATCTATCGATTTTAAATTATTTGATTAAAATGAGTATGAATAAACACTGGTACTTGTTTACGATAAGAATATATATCTATTTTATTTTATTAAAAAGTCAAAGATAAATTTTATATAAAGACATATATTATTTTTTTATATTAAGAATTATATATTAAAAAAATATATTTTTATATGGCAATTGTGTACTAGTTAGGCGCATTTCTCACGCACAGACGATCCGAATCTTGGACACAACTAATTGAGCTGCATCTCACATACATTTTAATGGGAACTTTGATACACTTTGATATTCGTATCCCATTATTATATATCTAAATTTTGAAATTCAACCAGCAACTCCTTATTAAGCGACTTCTTCCTGAGAACAAGAGCAAGCGCTATGAAACTAGACAAAATAGTAGATTACTTACATTGATTTAACTAAGATAACTTAATATTTTGGTCAGTACAGGTCTCAGCCCAATGATCCTATATAAAAATAGACATATAATAATAACAAAAAACCAAGTAGAACCAAAAAAGTGAGTCTCTTTTACGAAGTTTCAAATTATAAATCCTTTTTGCTGATGGTTATAGAATTTATAAAAAAGTAAATTTGGAGTTTGTAGATTTGTATATTTTAAGATTTGGTGTATCCATCAATGCTTTTAAATTACCAATGATTCGTTGCCTAAATATAAAATGTCTATGCCTTATCAGTGATTATAACTCACGTAAAATACAATCCCGTCGCAAAAACCAACATTGTAATAAAGGACGTAATAGAAACGCAACGTATTAGGTAATCATTACCGGTCGGTTTTATATTAGAATCGGTCATGCGCAACGAATATTGTCGTAACTGTCTATGTTATTTTATATATCTGAAATATTTAATGATATTATCAAAATTAAGTCCATTTTATTCGTTATATTTAGCATTACATCCATACGTTTAAAGGTAAACCATTGAAATACACTATTATTATTTAGTGTTGATCATATACTATATCATATATAATAAAAAATATAAGATACTTTTCGCCTCGTATGTAATATTCATATTTACATGTGAGTAATAAATTTGCAAGAAAATAAAAGTTTTAATTACAAAACGCATTTCTAAAATATAATATATCAGGGATTAGTAAAAATCAAGTTTATATAAATCGTGACCAATTCAATCGCTTCATCTTATTTATACCCAAGTTGTTCGAACACTTTTTGGTAATGATCTTAATTAAATAAAGCTTAAGACCTTTTGGCATTTTGTTTAATTTGTATTCTTTGAACATTATTGTAAATTATAATACCCAGACAAGTTTTTCGATGCCTTGAACGAGATGGTTTTAAAATTTATACAAATTATTATTTCGTTCATTTATACACCCGTCTCGAATCACGAATCAGCGCAATCGTACAAGAGAAAGGAACGCGTGGCTAAGTGTAACAAAATAAAATTCAGTTTTAAATTGTGTGATATTTTTAGTATATTTATGAATTAGATGGTTATTATATCATTGGTTTTTGAGACAAAATATTTAAAGAAAACTTCCGAAACAAAAAAAAAAATACTGAATCTTGTTTTTTACACCGATAGCATCTAGGGGGGCATAGGATAGTCTCTACAATTGATAACAACCAAAATTATATTTAAAAATAATACAACAAATAAGATATTTGTTTCTTGCATTTGTTTCATTATTCTAAACTAAGACAACTTATATATATTTTCGATCAGTTTTTTCATATTATTATATTATTGTTTGTACATTAACTTTCGCACTAAATTACACACTTCACTTTGTGGCATAGCGAATGAAAGTGTACAGACTTGTGACGTAACGCTTCCGACTATTCATGCAGTTCGTTGCGATACCGAATCGATCTATTTTGCAATAAACTGCTATGGCTAGTATACCCTTATAAAAACGAGGCAGGGCAACGTTAGCTTAATGGCCAACCAATTCTCAACTCTGTTCTAAAGTCTGTGGCTGACAATACAATAATTATACAGTAAATAATCAATCAAAAATAGTACAATTGATATGATAATGCAGTGTTTTATTAGCGTGTTCTTCTGTGACTTCTGTTTTCATTTTAAATTGCGCCAAACCAGAACGCAGTAACATAGCAAATGAACTTTAGTAGATAAATTCTGTATAACCATTAAAGGCTAACATTTAGGATTTAACGCTCCCGATGACAGAATTGAGAGATTTTATAATAAACAAAAGTTGAATAATTTGTCTTAATGGATTGATTATCCGAGTTTAGGAACAGGCAATTAGCGAAAGGAAATAAGTAAGTAACTTATTTTTCAATACAAGCACAAGTAGGTAATAACAAAAAGGTACGGTAATAAAAGTGGAAAAAGATTTGTCAGTATCCTAACTAGGAGATGTTTTGTGAGGTTGATTACGAAACCTCTCCATAATTCGCATGTTGATTAGTAAAAATCGGGAAATTTTAGATTTTAGAACTAATCAAAATGCATACCAATTGTAATTTATGTATATGTTTTATATATACAACGCAACTACCTCCGGTAGTTGCGGTAAATGCCAGGCGACCTTTTTAAGAATTTTATTTTAAGTACCTGATTTTTACGACTGCCTGATAATTATCTTATAAAAATTTGTACGTATTTTTGTTAACAGCAAAAAATTGGATCAATTTGAAAAAAATATTTTTCTAATAGAATACTTATAAGTATATAATATAACATTGCACAAAATATCGTGAGAACTAAATGATGGAAGTGTTAGAGGCTTTAGATGGGTGAAATTTACGAATAAAAATATCAGCACAGATAGTCAGTCAGTCTGCTGTTATACTATATATCCAGTCATATGTAGAAATGATTCTCCTATAACAAAGCCAATGAATATAGCGATCAATTTTAAAACATAATGACGCAATATTTAACTCCAATGTGAACTCTAATGAAACAGGAAAAACTTGTGAAACCGGTCAATGTGTGATTGTATTATATTGATGACCACTCATTAGTATAGAAAATATTTTGTATGGAAAAATAGTAAAAGAATTAAATATTATTAAAATTCGATACTAGCATCCGACTTGTATCTTATATTGTCTTAATATAATCGTTAATATTTTATACATAGCCTGTTTAATTATCACATTTATGATAAAATGTGAGGTACGGAAAACGTCTAGAGCGTTCTTTAATACATAAATTGTAAAAAAAGTTCAGCTAACGTGACGTGATAGTAAAATAAACTTAGTTAAAATAATTACCCTCGTTTCGAACTACAATTGTTTACCTTTCTTAATTAAGTCTTGTTCCATCTTAAAATCTATGACGTGTCGTCTGATAACGAAAGAGGTTGAGTACAGATACAGAATATGTTTAATACTTAATACATTTTAAATTATACTCTAAATATCTATCTCAATTGTGAATTATTTGGCTTTTAATTAACAGAAAATGAACCGCGTCTCTTATTGTTTCAAACTGAACTGCGTAGAAGCTCCATTAGCAATTTATAGGACATATATTCATTGTGTACACATAAATTTCAAGTGGTTTTAGAACTACTAAAAACATTTGTCATCATCGACCTAATTTTTTATTGACACCTAAATCTTTACTTAACGGCGATGTACGGTGCATTCTATTTACCATGACGTCCATTGACATCTCCTTATAAACATAAAACAAACTTAAGAATTGTTTTCGACATTTTAAGGAGTCAACAGATATTTTAATTTGAGCCAGCATGGTTTACAGTTGCCAACGAGTTAAGATGATAGTATAAGAAAAAATATAGAAAGAGTAGGTAAAAACTAATATGATTTATTCATTGCATCTTATAATATTGTATATTCTATATTTTCACGCTGTCATTTGTCATTTTTAAAGACAATCTTGAAGTCTGTATAAATCCTATTATGCATGATCCACTCTCTACCTCTCACCACTGAGTCACGGAGGCACTCAAACTAGAATTAACCTTTATACAGAAACGTATTTTAGCTTAGTTATTAGGTCTTTATGTTTAAACTATTGGTCAAAGGTTGAGGCTAAATTTTAAATAGAAATTACCTACATAATTATATCAGAAACCGTGATACAAAATGAATGTTAGAAAGCATAACTCTAAATGGTAATGGTCTAAATCAAAAATTAATTCAACAATCAACCTTTTCCAAGTGGGAGTGCCACGCCGTCAACTTTGGGCTTTAACCAAATGGCACGACCGGGGGGTACCACTGTCTTGCAGAAGACGAGCGTCAAGTGTTGCAATAGGTATAACCTGATGTTTTCGTTATGTTTTGTGATTAATTAAAAAAAAAGTACAATTCAAATAGAACCTACTCCAAGGTATACGCGGGTCTACCACTCGTGATCAACGTGGAGAATCAACACTGGACGTCCATCTTCAAAACAATTTACTTCCGGTAGTGGAAGCTGCCTCATATTCAGAGGGCGAGGCATACTGTTCTTTTTAACAAATATTCGTTCTTAGGGCAGACGGAGATGCAACATTCTACGCACTTAACATGGACCTTCCAAATGTGAGGGGACTCAATTCTAACATAAAGTCGGTGCACTAACATCTGGAGACTGAGAAACTGGCCTTGCTCTCTTTCAGCTATACTTCCAAACACCACATTGACATTAAAGAGACTACATAAATGACAGATTTTTTATAAATCTAGATTCCATTTTGGAGTATAATTTAAATTTCTCCTATCAACATCCTGAAAACACTTCTGTTTATTTCTAGTATATATATTTCCCGCTGAAATGTGGGGGAAATGAGATATTATTTTTCGTATTGTGTTTCTAAGTATAAATTTCGATTCTCAACAATTTAAATAAATAAAACTTCTAATCAGCAGAAATCTTCAACCTAATCTCAGTTTAAAAATGAGCTACTCACGATTTAAAATTAAGTACAATAAAAACGTTCGTTGCACTTAAAGTTCATTGATCGCACCCCGCGAATTGTCAATATTGGTATGTAACGGTATAAAAAATATAGTACCAGAAATCAATCTTATTAGCTACGGTCAATCAATTGTATACAACCGGAAGCAGAAAATTTGGGTTCAAATATATTTAAGATTGGGTTTATACCGTATATATTGATCGTCAAGAAATGACCTGAATGTAACAAGAAGGCGTATTATTTTTAATAGCTACTGGTATGAAGGCTCTTTCACAAACATAAGTTGGAAATTTATGCATCTAGTATTGTCTTTTATTAACATAACTATTACTCATTTAAAGAAAAATACTTGATAAGTTAGATTTTTACAAAATTTAAGTATTTTACAACGTGCGTGGTCACTGTAGACTGAAGACAAAAGGTGTTAATTATCAAAATAAGTGTCACAGCTGCAGAGAGGTTATGTGTTATCTGTATTTATTGCCCCGGAGTTGGTATCGACTAAAATCGGTAATAATAGTAAAATATTTAAACATTGTAAAAATACATAACTTAATCCGTAAGTGTTTTTCTTTTAATTGATGCATCTTTACCCAATAATTAATACAATCAGGCGGAAAGTCCATAGTAGTCCATGATTACTCATCGAACGCTGTTGGTAGAGGCAACATCCTAAGGATGCTCCGGTGACGGGACGATACGTGTCTCAAGTGGTTACGGGTTTTTCGCGGAGTATTATTTGTAGAATGTTCTATTACGATTTTGCCTTTTTACCCTGTTATAAACAGTTTTAGCAAATATGGAGCAATAAATACAAGCTACTGATTTTGCGTTAAACGACGCAATGTCTTTTTCATTGTTACTCTAAGATATTTTATTCTAGTTCAATTTACGCATAATTTAGCTATTACGGTGTGTTACTATTAGGTTTCACAAGGACTTTTAATAAAGAGTGATCACCAAATGAAACGAGTGCATAACAAAAATTACTCTGGTTATCTATCTTTACCTAGTGACTTTATATTTTGTTGGACGTTTTGCAATGCTTTGCACATGCATTAAATGCTATATGAGCACCCTAACATTACCAGAAAGGTCAGCAGCGAAAGCAAGAAGCTACCTATTACTATTACAACATATCTTATGCAATGTTAAAATTTATATAATATTATAAATGGCAATTGGTAAATTTGAAATATCAACAAACGATCACACTATTTGCAATAAAACCGATAAATGTCTATCCTATACGGCTGTATGTTGAAAGTTTTGTTGTCTTGCTTTGTCGTTGACTTTACTTTTTAGTGTTTCTACCTAGACTATGTTCAGTTTTTTGGTGAATCAATCCCAATGATTATAATACAGTTATGCTACCAACTAATGTAGCGGTTACTACTCGCCTAAACATCAATTAAATGGTCTGCTTTTTTAATCAATTCTTTGCTCATTAGGAGTTCGTATAGAAGCGAAATAACTCTCTAAATAAAATTTTCGTAATGCAAACATTAAAAAGCTATAATTTTGACGATTAACTTAATGTATAGCCTTCACCTCTCTTTAAATGTCTGTATCGACAGTGTACATTCTCGTATTCAAACAAACACCGTATGAGGAAACATTGGCCACTTAAATGTTTAAATATGTTTTATGAAAATTACATTTTTATTCTTATAATACATTTAAATTCTTTTTTTTTAAATTCAACAAACTGAATATAAAAATAGTATAAAACGACAATTTAATATATTCAGCAGTTACTAAAATTATATTTTACATAGTTATACCGTTTTTACCCGTTATAAATCACTTGAAACTTTTTAAAGGTTTTTTTAATCTTACTCATAAATGCAAAGTGTATACAAGACATTGAAACTTAAAGCGTGCATATCACATTTTTCATAGAAAACTATACTAATTAATTGACTTATATTAAGAAGAATTTTTTTTATAGCCTACGCCTCTTTCCCTTTCTAGGTAAAACAAAATATTTAGCTATTGTTTTATGTAAAGATCTTTCATAATTATCTTGCAGAACTCTGCGGTTGTCTTAGTTGTACAACAATATGGCGGACAGTGTCAAAATTCACAAATTACCTTTGGTTGTGACATCGTCATTAGACCGATATGAATCTTTTGCATATTTTTTATACGATGTAATCTACCGGGATCTACCCATACCTGAATGAAACAGGGTTTGGAAAAAAAAAGTTTTCACTCAGAGTCAATCTATATAAAACGGTGGTTTAAGTCACTGACGCCTCGTCTGTAACAATCGCCCGTCAAAATACTAAAAAACCATCAATATAGTGTTCTCTTGTCTCCAAGGTCCCTTGATGGAGGGCTGAAGTATACACCGCTGTGTTGTTACCGTATCCGTGTATTGGTCGCGCCACTGTCTCCAGTCACCATGCCGAGAGAAAATCTAAGCACATTTCCTCGCGAAAAAAATTGCAAAATTTGAATGTTCATATAACTATTTATAGACATTCGAATCAAAAATAATATGTACGAAAAAAGTAAACATCGTATATATGCTGTTTAGTGGTTTAAAAATGTAGGTTAGCGCATCGGAGCGTTAAAAATAACGCAACCGTTAACGTTGACCAACAACTTGAGAAATAAACTGTGAAAATCTAATTTATAATTATTTTAAAACCTAAGTATATAATCGGTTGTCACGCAGATTGAATAACCATGTAAATTCAAATTTAAGTTGGTTGAATTTTACTGAATTGTCATAATGGATAGAGTCCAGACTATATACGCAACAAATGTCAGTCATCCTGCTATAGCAGGGTATATTAGGCTGGAATATATTTCATTGTAAACTACTTTATTAGTCCATAAAGTCCTTATTTTGACTTGTAACAAGATAAACCACAGTCAACACGTCAGGGCGACGACGTCATGACATCAGATCGACGTTAGAAATTGATTTAAAAAAATTGCGCTGAAAACTTCTTACATCTCGTCGCATACTTATGAAAAGTGTAGCACTGTTGATAAGTTATGGAAAAACACATCACTAAATTAAGAAGCAACGCTATATCATGTAAATTAATAGTTTTAAATGTCGTTTTAATATAATTAAAATTCACATATCACTAATAAAATATTTTTGTGTTTATATTAAATGACCCATGACCCAGTGGCATTGAAGAATTTTATGCCTACTCCATTTTTATTATTTTCTTATCTAATATAATGTGTTATTGACGTCTTGGCCCAAATATGAAACCTCAATGAAGTTCAACCTTAAATATAATTGAAAACAATTAGAACTGTATAACTATACTAGCTGCTGTCCGCAACTTCGTCTGCGCAGGACTTTGATTTACCCTTCGGTCTAACACGTGGTAGGCTATGCTAACACCAAAAATTAACAAAAGTAGAAATAATTGAATTTCACCGTATTTCGTATACTACAAAATAAATTTAATTTATACTTTAGATTTATTACACGTGGTAATCATGATACTTAATTGTAGCTTATATGACACGTTTGTCGGTTTACCATAGCAGTGCCATCTATTGATTACTTACTCAATTCAGTTGAAAAGTATCCACATCTGTTAGAATCTTTTGGAGTTAACAGATAACTGTGACTGTCAATTAATTATAAACAAATAAACCTATCCTATTTCTTAAGTTAGGATAGACTGCTCACGGTGTGCCAATTTAATTTAAAATCGGTTAAGTAGTTTAGGAGTTCATCGCGGACAAACATCGTGACAGGAGATTTATATATATTAAGATGTAATAAATAGAAATGTTACATTAAGTGGAAACATTAACGGATTAAATAATTAAAAATAAAATTACCTACTCAACCTTGCAAATTAGAATATTCTAACAAAATATTATTCTATGAATTAAATGAAATGCTGTGTTTATAAACAAATAACTTTTAAAGAATTATATAATTATATATAATTATAAAAAAAATCTTTCGACGTTCTTAAAATGATCAAATATCTTTCGTAAAATTATCAAGTATCGTTTTAAGATCTTATTTGTGGACAAAGGAATATATCAATGAACGAACGTGATGTTTTACTATCAGTTTTATTGTATCAGTCCGTTTGATAAGACACTCTTAATGATAACACGCGCTACCATTTCACAATTACAGATACGTCATATTGTTATCTTCTGCTTTCTTCAAGAGCGTAGTTTTCATTTTATATTCATAAGGCTAAGTTAAGCTAAGCATTAACATATTTTTATATATTTTTTTATATTTATTTTGTGAAAAAGATTATGTTATTTAGTTTTGATTTATTTTGTATTCTGTTTATTCATCCTTATCTGTAACAGTAGTCTCTGATTAACCTTAATTTAATAAATTAATAAATGTATCAGTGATTATTGCATGGATTTCTTTTCTTAATGTATCATGAATTTAAGTGTCATTATTTTAAGCTGACCCCACTAAGCCTTTATTTTTTATTCATATTTTTTTAAAATATTTATATACATATATACAATAAGTAGTAAATGGGCGAAAAATCTTTTTTAGTTTGTCTACTGTAAATACGGACTTGTAAACTTTGCATAAGCTTAAAGATTAAATAGTGTTGATTTCGAGAAAAATTAGGGCCTCTTCCAAATATTCGCAATAATAACTTCTAATAGCCCTGGTGAAACCTTGTCCAATTTATTCAATGAAGAAAAAAATTATATATTATATAAATGAAATAATTCATTTTCATCAAAAACAATTTCATATTGTTGCTGTAAAAAATAACAATTTTAAAAGCATGATTGAAATATACGAATTGGAACAAAAATTGTGATAATACAAAAGTGTTTTTTTTTTGCGACTGCCATTAATAGTTTACCCTTATGCTTTAATGGTGAACCTTTGCAAATCTTATTACGTAATTAATTACTAACTAGAAAAATAACGAATGTCACTTACGTTATAATTATTCATTAAATATAATTTAATAGTTAGCATACCGTGAATATACGTACTGTAAATTTATTCAAACTCAAAAAAACCGTAGAAAAATAAAAAAAATTCTAAGACGTTTAGATTAATTTCTATTAGTAAAATATCACGTTTAACGAAAAAAAAATTTATATATGTATTATTTACATAAATAAAATCATATCATAATCAAATATTCTTGATAGGCATTTGATAAAACATCCATTTAAAAATAGAAATGAAAAAGTTTGAACTATAAAGTTCATAGGTCCCGCACCGGTTCGACCACTGGCCCGAGATGGCTAATGACAATTTTTTGTCGAACCCCATAAGCAAAAAATATTATAAATGACTATCCGTTAAGATTATTATCATTAGCGCTCTATACAACCGATATACCAAATAATGCCAAAAATTGATCTTTGGATCGTTTGGATAAACTACAATTAATTGTTTACTGAAGTTTTATTTTTTTATGAAAATCGATGTATATTGTAATGTTTTACATTATCCTACTGTAATAATCGCCGATTATACAACCAGATTTGGAACAATTGGCAAGTATTTTATTCCGTAAACAGATTAGTAATCGAAAGAGTTATATTATTTTAGAGATATATTAGTTTAGTAGCATATACCTTATATACGTATCCCACCGTAAGAAATAATATAATTTAAATTCAGGATGTTTAAAATCAAATGTATTGAGGTGAGCTTGATGTATTCCAAACAGTAGAAATTTCCTTCGGCTTAAACCAGTTTTACTCGCGTCTTTAAGGTACATAAAATTAAATAATCATTGCTTATGTGATTTCAGTTCCGTTCAAGTCATATTATGTCTATTTAAGTAATTCAAGGTTAAGCCAACTTTGGTCGTTCATTTTCTTCGACACCTTAATAACTAGGAAAGTGAGCTTTATTTGATGCTTTTCTATTGATATTTTTTACATTTTGCTTTGGCAGAGTTTTTGGCTATTAAATCAATATTTTTAATCCTAGAATATAAAATTATTGTCTTTGATTTTTGTTTTTGGCGGAAATAGCTCTAGGTCCAATATATATATATAACTACAAAGATATCAACAGATATTTTTTTTACAATAATTCTTACTTATTATATATAAAATTTCCGTATATTAATATGTTCTTCTAAAATGTAACCTCTGATAAAAAGGTCACATCACTGACGCTATACGGATACACCTTTCGTAAGAACACTTTCAGTTTCAAATTCTCATAATACTTGCATAACGCTTGCACAAGCTGTACGTATATTCACTATTCAATACAGGCCAATACAGAGCTGGCGGATGCCAGGAATTTTACACGAAAAATATAGGAATGAAAAGAAATCAAGACTCCTATTTCTCTTTCTTAAAAAAAAAATCCGACCCTTAAAAAAAAAAACAAGTTTTAAGCATCTGACATCCCTATATAAACAAACGGATTAATTTTTACTTACAGTTCGGAAGTCGGCTAAAAGGGTGGTCCGGGGGCGCAACCGTAAAACACAAAATATTCACAAAGGAGCATGCACATAATCCATTTCGTATGAAAGTACCACTGGACTTTGGCGCACACGCGACACAATTTTTCCGAGCGGAGAAACTATTGTCGCGACGTTCAGACCGCTCGGCTCGTGTGAGCGAACTAATTGCGAATGCGTGGGGGCAATTGGATAAAACCTTGGTGGGACAGTGGGGTACTCTTTCGGAAAATGACACTCGGCTTTTTAGTTCGTTCACGTCGCATTGCTTAGGGGAAAAGGTGGAAAAAGAGATACGTTTAAAAATAAATCAATAACTATACAAAGAACATGTTGATGAATTGAATATTGTAATATTTGGATTTTTTGATCTTTCGGTATATTTGGACATATGTCGAATTTGGCATCCGTCAAAGTTTTCCTTTGAAATGAAAAGGATGTATCGATAATCAAGGAAAAAAGTTGTTCAAATAGAGGAAAATCTAATATTTCCTTTAAATCGTTTTCTTCTTTTCAAAACGGTACAATATTTTAGAGAGACATCATACAATGTTCAATAAATATCATTAATGATATTTATTGAACAATCTATATATATCATAATGATAAAAATGAATTGTATAAAGATAAAACGATTAGGAAAAATCTCTATTTAAGTCGAACAAAAGAGTTCAACGAGCCTGAAATACAATTACTGAATATAGCTGTAATTTTATCTTAAATGCCTTCAATTCAATGGTTTTACCATTTTTGGGGTTCACATGGGTGTTAATTGCTATTAACAAAAAAAAAAAAAAAAAAAAAAAAAGGGAAAAAAAAAAAAAAAAAAAAAAAAAGGGGAAGAAAAACCAAAAAAAATATATTAATATGTAAGTCCTTTTTAAACAAAATTGCAAGTTTCGACAGTCCCAACACACCATCACTGAAGCTATATTGGATTGAAGCTAAAAGATAGTTGACGTACAAAAAATCCAGTGGGATGACTCACTGCTGATTCAGTTCCATTCTTTATTTGATTTCAATCAAGAAAAATATGAGATTGCTAGATATTAATTAAACATGAGAGTAAAAAATTTATCTGTCGTCTGTTCAAATAACATTATTAACTGGATAAAATATTTGGTTTTGCATTCAATTTGTTACCAAGGCACGACTGGACTGTATTTAGGTATTGGATTTGATTGATTCAGAGTTCGAAACTGCCAGTAAAAGGCCAGCTGTTTCGTAATTCTATGATTACACTGACAAAGTGCAGATTCATTTTGTATATTTCATTTCGCTGAACCCGGAAACTATTATATTTATTTACTGCGCAGTCACTAAACCTTAAAACCGTTTTCCTGAAATTGATGTTTGATTAGGTGCCAATGACGTAATTTAAACTCTGTTTTAAAAGTTTCCTAGAACCATAATATATGGGCTCAACACCGCAAATTAATTTCCAATTGATTATTGGCAATATATTGGGCCTCCTTTTTTTTTAAACTAAAATTTTTTTTTACTTTTGGTTCTGTAATGATTGAAATTGTTTGTGAGCCATTTAGTGAGACGTTTAGCCTATTTTTACTATTACAAGTATTTTATTTAAACGTATAGTCCCGTTAATTAATAAAAGGTTATATCCACTATAGATTAAATAAACATTTTACAAACGTATTTGAAATTACTTAAATCATAATGAGCGGCCACATTTCTATAATAATTTTGGTGATTAGATTTATTATTACTTATTAGACATTATTTACACTTATTTACCGTTAGTATTATTCATATATGTAAATAATATATAGCTAGAGTTTATGACATGTCACTTAAATAATACAATAAAAGCAGGCGGTTGACTTTTTACGTAAAACCACTGGAAAAACCACCGTACAACTGAAATGAACATATAAAATGCAATAGGTTACAGTTCTTTAATACTTCGACCGGCGCTTGCTTATAATTCAGCTATAGGTATGTACGGCCAAACCAGATCTTAATGTCACACGAATACATAAATAACCGATTAATAATAAAACTATAAATTATGTGAAATCATCTATTGTATTTGTTAAGACAGGTTAATATTAATATTAAGATATGACAAAATAAAGCATTAATTAGAAAAAGGATTTGTACAGACTAAATCGGAATACAATAAGTGTGTATATACAATTGTAACTATTTGTTTAATGATTACGTTTAAGACACATCTTAAAAGTGTTTTTTACACTTTATTAATAGTGTTGTTCATTTTAGACAACACACAAATTCTCAACATCTTCAGTGAGTGATGTCTAGTTCGTTGAAATTTTCTTCTTTTTCCATTCACATGAATTAATTGCACACTTATTACATAAGGAAAAATCCGTCGGTACATAGCTGTATAGCAACTGACCGGCAACAATAGAAATATTAGGATAATTTGTATCGCGTGTTAAAAACTAGGTCGCTTTCAATAAATGCAATGTAACTAAATCACTATGGACTTTCCGACAGCCTAACAATGAAGCAGGTTCATAATTTAACAAAGGGTAAAAGAAAATATTGAGAGATAGATTATCCCAAATGAGATTGTGGGCATGTAGACATATAACTGAACATTGCTGGCGACGATTGATGAAAATCGATCAGAACAATAAGTTATAATTAATAAATTATAATATTTATGAAATACAAATATAAGCCATTTAATTTTTGTGCATATTTTATAAATAATGTATGACACTAAATTAGTCCTCAGTGGTCATTATTAGTTATTACAATGTCTGTTTTGTTTTATATATATATATATATATATATAAAGAGAAACTCTTTATTTTAAACATTTTTTTTTATTTAAGACAGTGACACATGTCAATCATTCGTTTTTAATTTTTCTGTAAAATAATGTACTTAATTTTAATGTATTAATTTTTTGTGTAAAAAGGGGCTTTTAATGTTGTTTTCTTTCAGGTGAGTTATTTTTATTTTATTATTTATTGTAAATAGTGTATATTTTATTATAAAATAAATGTATATCTTTCAGAAAGAAAGACAAATAACCAAACCCTTATTAAAAATAAAATAAATAAATGAAAATGATCAGAAAATCGCATGGACGACCATTGACATAATGTGTAGACAAATATAATGAAACAGAACATACAATTACAACATTCGCACCAAAATATCTTTTGGAAGGTGGTAATGTTGATATTCTACCACCTGAATTAAAAGTTAATAATTCAATAGAAGATTTAAAAAGAGATAGACAGATAGCTTTGGAAAACACAATTAAATCGCATAATTACAATAAAGCCAGATTTGATTTAAATAGAAAAGAACATAATTTTGAAGTTGGTGATATGGTGTATGTAGAAAATGGAAATAGATTGAATAGGAAAAAAATGGATGAATTGCGAATTGGACCCTACAGTATTTTACGGAAAATTTCAAAATCAGTTTATGAAGTTAATACTGGATATAAAAAAATTGAATCAAATTTATATCACATTACAAAGTTAACTCCGATAATTGATATTTCTTAAAAATAAACTTAAGAACTATTAATGGTGAGAAGAAAACAAATGGTATGGTAACACTAAAGATTAAGATATATGACATCGAGGACAAAATGGATGTTTTTGTTATAGATAAGGAAAATTTCAATTATGATTTTCTTATTGGCTTAGATTGTATAAAAAAATTTAAACTAATTCAAAATGAAAACTTAGAAATAATACAACGTAACACTCCAAATAATGAAAACGAGACGAAAACATCTGTTGTCAACAAAATTCAAACAATTAATCCTAATAATGAAAAAAAAAAAAAAATGTCAATATTCCTGATGAACTAGGTGACATACAAGAAAAATATTTTAATATACCATCAAAATCATTACGTGAAAATCTTTATGAAAATCAAATTAATTTTAATGAACATATAAACTTAGATGAATTTGAAATATTTATAAATCATTTAGACTTTTACCAAAAATCAAAAATTGATAATTTAATAGAAAAATATAAACCTGTCTTTGTAAAGATAAATACGACATAGGTAAGTTAGAATTAGAGGCCATATAAATTTAATGGTCGATACATACTGTAGCAAAGCCCATATAGATGTACACTGAAGATAGAAAGGAAATAAAAGTCAAATACAGAAATTACTAGAAATAATTTAATTGAGGAATCGTAAATTTGCGCTCCGTTACTTGGCTTATAAAAAAGAAGATGGTAAAAGAACACGGTATGTATTGATTTAGAGAACTAAATAAAATTGTAGTTCCTGAACCACATCCATTCCCATTGATTGAAGATTTAATGATAAAAACAGTAAAATGTAATTATTTCTCAAGTTAGATATAATTAGATTTTGGTCAATTCTCTAAAAGTTCAAGACAGATATAAAACAGATTTGTAAAAAGAGGGTCATTTTAATGGAGTGTACCTTTTGGTAAAAACGGCGCAGCAATTTTTCAAAGAATTTTAAGTAACATAATCCGAAAATATAAACTCTCTTCTTTTGCTACTAATTTTATTGATGACATTTTAATTTTTTCAAATACATTTGATGAGAATTATACATTTATCGAGATTGATGGACGCAATTCTAACAGAAGGATTCAGGTTAAAATTTTCAAAATGTTCCTTTGAAATAACTTTGGAAGTACTTAGGTCATATAATAGAGAATAATTCAATAAGACCGTTGAATGACTACTTGTCTGCTATAAAGAATTTTCCAGTTCCTAAGACAAGAAAAAATATAAGACAGTTTTTGGGAAAAGTCAATTTCCATATAAATTTATACCACAAGTGCAATTATTCTTGATCCGTTACATAATTTATTAAGAAAAGATATCAAATTTATATGGTCAGCAGAATGTCAGAAATCATTTGATAAAATAAAAGAGTTATTATGCTCAGAACCGATTTTAAAAATTTTTGACCCAGATTTACTATTGAAATTTATAAGATGCTAGATTAAGGGATTGGAGAGTAATAAAACAAAAAGATAGTGAGGAATAAGTAAACTGTAGCTTATATTCAAAAAAGTTGAAGAAGGACAAAAAAAGAAAAAGGAATATATTTGGAATGTCTGGTATTAAAGAAGTGTGAAATATTGGCAACATTGGCTAATGGGAAGAAAGTTCATAGTTTATTAGATACAAACCTTTAGAGAGTATGAATATAAAGGCTAGAACTGAAAGAATTAGGAGATATGATGTTTTATTATAAGTATGATTTTAAAATAGTATAAATCTGAAAACTAAATAAGAAGAGATTGTTTAGTAGAAATCATTATGGAGCCAGATGAAAGTTGTAAGAATTTTAAGGGTAGTAATTTATTAAGATTAGAAGATATATTGAATGATCAGAAAAATAATCTTAACTACAAAAAATAGATTGATATAGAAAATAATATATATTAAAGACAAATAAAAAAAAAAAAAAAATTGTTTTATCTGAAAATTTTAGCAAAAATTTAATAAAAAATATACACAATTATTATTGCCACATTGGGAGAATCAAATGATAAATAAGATCACACCATTCTATAAGCAAAAAATATTTTTTCTAACATAAAGAAAATATGTGAAATTGTGATATTGTTTAAAAAATAAATCAAGAAGAAAACCAAAATATGGCTTAATGTCACAATTAGGCCCAGCTACCTACCCCTTTGAAATAGTTTCTATCGACACCATTGGTGGATTTGGGGGATCAAGATCAACTAAGAAATATATTCATCTTTTAGTTGATCATTTTACAAGATACGCTTTTATTACTACATCAAGAAGCCAAAATTGTTACGATTTTATTAAACTTGTGAAAAATATACCACAAAGCTACAAAATTCATACATTATTGACGGATAGTATCCCGGTATTAATTCAAAAGAATTTAAAGAGTTTTTTCGAAACAGAATATTAACATGATTTTACTGCTGTTGACTCCTCGTTTTCTAATGGATTAAATGAAAGACTGAATCAAACTCTAGTTAAAAAATAGTTGCAAAATAAATGAAAATGATAGAAAATCGCATGGACGACCATTGACATAATGTGTAGACAAATATAATGAAACAGAACATACAATTACAACATTCGCACCAAAATATCTTTTGGAAGGTGGTAATGTTGATATTCTACCACCTGAATTAAAAGTTAATAATTAAAAAATTTAAAAAGAGATAGAAGATAGTTTGGAAAACACAATTAAATCATAATTAAATAAAGCAGATTTGATTTAAATAGAAAAAACATAATTTTGAAGTTGGTGATATGGTGTATGTAGAAAATGGAAATAGATTGAATAAAAAAAATGGATAATTGAATTGACCCTACAGTATTTTACGGAAAATTTCAAAATCAGTTTATTAAATTAATACTGATATAAAAAAATTAATCAAATTTATATCACATTACAAAGTTAACTCCAAAATATTTCTTAAAAAAAATTATTTTTTTTTTAATAATAAGCAATTATATTTGAAAAAAATTTATTATTTGGGGGGAAGATATAAAGAGAAATCTTTATTTTAAACATTTTTTTTTATTTAAGAAGTGACACATGTCAATATTCGTTTTTAATTTTTCTGTAAAATAATGTACTTAATTTTAATGTATTAATTTTTTGTGTAAAAAGGGGCTTTTAATGTTTTTTTTTAGGTGAGTTATTTTTATTTTATTATTTATTGTAAATAGTGTATATTTTATTATAAAATAAATGTATATTTTAGAAAGAAAACAAATAACCAGTTTAGAGAGTATGAATATAAAGGCTAGAACTGACGAAGAATTAGGAGATATGATGTTTTACTTATCACAGTATGATTTTAAAATAGTATATAATCCTGGAAAACTAAATCAAGAAGCAGATTGTCTTAGTAGAAATCCAGTTATGGAGCCAGATGAAAGTTGTACAGATATTTTAAGGGTAGTCAATTTATTAAGATTAGAAGATATATTGAATGATCAGAAAAATAATCTTAACTACAACAAGAATAGATTGATACTAGAAAATAATATATATTACAAGACAAATAAAAAAAGAAAAAAAATTGTTTTATCTGAAAATTTTAGCAAAAATTTAATAAAAAATATACACAATTATTATTGCCACATTGGGAGAACTCAAATGATAAATAAGATCACACCATTCTATACAGCAAAAAATATTTTTTCTAACATAAAGAAAATATGTGATAATTGTGATATCTGTTTAAAAAATAAATCAAGAAGAAAACCAAAATATGAATTAAATTAGGAGTTACCCCTTTGAAATATTTTATAACCATTGGGGATTTGGGATAAGATCAACTAAGAAATATATTCATCTTTTAGTTGATATTTTACAAGATAGCTTTTATTACTACATCAAGAAGCCAAAATTTTACGATTTTATTAAACTTGTGAAAAATATACCACAAAGCTACAAAATTCATACATTATTGAGATAGTATCCGGTATTAATTAAAAGAATTTAAAGATTTTTTCGAAAAGAATATTAAATATTTATGTGTTGACTCCTCGTTTTCTAATGGATTAAATAAAACTGAATCAACTTAGTTAACAAAATACGTTGCAAAATAAATGAAAATGATAGAAAATAGGACACCATTGACATCAATGTGTAGACAAATATAATGAAACAGAACATACAATTACAACATTCGCACCAAAATATCTTTTGGAAGGTGGTAATGTTGATATTCTACCACTGAATTAAAAGTTAATAATTCAATAGAAGATTTAAAAAGAGATAGAAGATAGCTTTGGAAAACAAATAAATGATAATTACAATAAAGCCAGATTTGATTTAAATAAAAAGAAATAATTTTGAAGTTGGTATATGGTATTAAAAATGGAAAAATTAATAAAAAAAAAAATGGAATGAAAGTATTTTACGGAAAATTTCAAAATAGTTTATGAAGTTAATAGGAGATAAAAAAATTGAATCAAATTTATATACATACAAAGTTAACTCCATAATTTATTTAATTTTTTTAATAATAAGCAATTATGTATGTTTGTACATAAATAATTGTTATTTATTTTGGGGGGGGAGATATAAAGAGAAACTCTTTATTTTAAACATTTTTTTTATTTAAGACAGTGACACATGTCAATCATTCGTTTTTAATTTTTCTGTAAAATAATGTACTTAATTTTAATGTATTAATTTTTTGTGTAAAAAGGGGCTTTTAATGTTGTTTTCTTTAGGTGAGTTATTTTTATTTTATTATTTATTGTAAATAGTGTATATTTTATTATAAAATAAATGTATATCTTTAGAAAAAAGACAAATACCAAACCCTTATTATATATATATATATATATAACTTGAAATGCGTATATAATTATTACTAATTGAAGTTTTTTATTATTCATAGAAAAAGGTGATGTTTTTTATTAGAACTCACGATGATATGAACATTCATAAATATAAAGAGTCTTGCCAGTGATTCCTTCAGTTTTACTCTGTACTTGTGACGCCATTTTCCATTTATCAAAATTAATTTAAAATCCTAAATCATAAATGAGTCCAAATTAACCTGTGTAATTTATATGTTTACATAAACTTTTGGTAAGAAATTAAAATTTTATACTTAAACCATTACATATATAGTATTCAATATATATATTATTATTTAATTTTAAATCAATTTGGTCCCAAATAAAATGTTAGGTAATGCGCCCGTCAAACAACAGTCTTAAAAATTACACACGATTTCATGTATACGGCACAGATGATCGCTGAAGCATTAGTAGGTAAGGTAAGGTCGCACGTGATATTAGGTTTCACTACTCTTTATGAGCTGAAAATGTGAAACATTCAGAATCATCATATTTGGTTACTTAGCTTAGGCCAGCACACCTCTTTCCTTAGTAGAAAAGCCCTTTTTTGCGTATGTTGGTTTTATTACAGTTATCTTTATACCATGTATATAATAAGTAAAATTGATTGGTTTGGTTGGTTTAGTTTCTTTTTTAAATATAAAATTTTGAAACAGTAGTTAATCATTTGTGTATTGTGTTTTTGTTAGATACGAGATCCCTTGCTTTTTCGGTCTACACCGCGACTACCTTTGGCTTCCACGTCGTACCTACTCACAGTGCACGCTTTGATTTGAGAAAAGGGATAGGCTAACCTAACCTACCCAAACCAAACACTTTTGAAAATTTGCCGTTTCCCCCACAAAGTCATGTATTTTAAAGCCCGTATTTCTTTGCGCCCCACAGTTAGTTTTAATAAATCTGAGGTAAGTTGTTTTGTTAGTGTTAGCGCAAGCAAATTCTTATGAAAATATATGCTGACAACTCGAAGTCTTTCCTCAGGTCCGTGGTGGATGTCGAGGTGGTACGAATGAAATTTCGAATTCTGCTTCGATGTGCGATAATAGAATTAAAATTCATTAAAACTATGTTAGTATTAACCCGCTATTTTTCAGCAATATGTTTCAGCAGTGTGTTCTGATAAAACTTTCAAAATTAGATATTATCTTACAACTCAAGGAAAATCGAAAAAAATGAGAGATAAATCGGCCTGGAAAAGTTAAGTCCATTAGGATTTTTTGCATCAAATCCTAATGCGACAAAATGTCATAGCATAAATATAAACATCTATACAAAAACTAATTCTAGTTTTATGATTTACCGAAGCCAAAAAAAAATATTATAAATAATTAATATATAATAAATAATTAAAAAAATACATAACTAACTCCGTTAAAAAGTGTTTTTCTTTAAATGAGTAACCGTTATGTTAATAAAAGACAATATTATCTTTAAATCATCTTTGACATCTTCAATTCTGAAACATTTCTGTATATTAAATAATAATCAATTTGCGGCGAGGAGAAATCAAAATGCACACAATTTTTTAATATATCGATTAACAAGAACGCCTTCAAACTCGATAAGCGCTCACTAGTTCACTTTTTGTTTGCATCATCACATAATGACTTGCGCAAGAGTTGATTGACATAGCAAAGATAGACTTATTCGAGTAAATTAAAAAAAAAATTGTCAGAATTTTTTATTTTTCGCTTTCAAAAAAAAATAAAATCCTCAACAACGGAATGGAGATCCGGTAACAGCTGGAGAGCTGTTGTAATTTTTACAATAGTAATTGGTTGCTGTTAAACAGAAGGAATTGTCGTGAAAATATTTTCGTACACTTAGCGTTTATTAATGACATCGCATCACTCTAAGCAAAAGTAAACCCAGGTGAAGTAATGACTAATAAGATCTTTATGTTAAAAATATATTGCAAATATCGTTCGTCGACTTAAACGATTCAATGTTATTTAATGAAATTTAACTACGAAAACTCTTATTTAATATTGATTAAATTCAGTTACGCGAATACTTACGGGCACGCTCCATTTGCCATTGGTTCATATGTAACCAATTTGAATATTTACTGTAAATACATTCTATTCCCAATCGAATAATTAGCCACAGAAATTAGGGTTTCTTGTCCTCTCTGTGAAACATTTAAATGGAAATACTCATAGAATTTAAGCATACTCTATGTTTTTGATTGATTGAGCGTATCGTTGATTTATAATGAATCGAAATTGAGTTCTTTGTAAGTATTCAATTAACATTAAAAATCTTTGTAACAGAAGGAGATTACTAGTGACCTAAAACTATCGCAACACAAAACAAAGTCGTGAGAAGAGGCTAGTACTAGCTACTCTATTTGTACTAAGTACTAGCTTATTTTGCGCTTTCAACGCAGGTAATTATAACGTTATCTTGCGTAACAAGAGAACCAGCGCTTCTGTAGTCACGATCATATCAAAAAACAAACCTCTCCGATTCTCACTGTAACCTTCTTGCACGAAATTGAACTTTGTACCATAGATACATAAGTATGCAATTATGTCAACTGTCAGGAATGGCGGCAAAATACGATTGTATGAGACACAAAGCAGCGAAAATTATATCAAAACTCCAAAGGCGGTGGGGTTGCATAACCTCGTTCTCAATACAATAATAATGGATGTCGCGAAAAAAAAACGAAAGTGCATTAAGTAGAGCGGGCAAACTGATACAATGGCACAGTACGCACGATTTAAAATGGGATTCTTCAACTATTAGAAATAGTTTAAAAAAATATATGCTAGTCCTAGAAAATCGACTCCCAATAAAGCATTAGTGTTACGGATAAACGAAAACGATTGATAGTGCCTTGTTTGTTTCATGGTATGTGGTTTATTATATAATAATATTCCGTTTTATATAGAGGGATTCTAATCTTTCAACAATGCTATATTAGAAATATGTCTCTAAAATGTTTTATGTACCAATTTAAGTTATATGTACAAGTGCTACTGCATTATAAAGTTTACGAACTGAATACAATGGCGAAATTTGCTTTCTTACCCTTTCGTGTAATGCTTAGTAATTTAGCTACCTATATGAGTAACACTAGATCTACCATGAGTTTCAAATACGTTTGTTTTGAAAATAAAAAATACGACATATATATTAAAAAGCAGACAAATTGTGTGATGGCAATACTCAATATTGCCATCACACAAAATATTGAGTAACTAATCGGTGCTACAAAAATGTTAATTGCGGTATATTTCAATAAAACTAAAAAAATCTACTCCATTCTTTACTCAATACGTTTTTTCTTGTAAGTTCAGTGATTTTTATAACATACCTACTTATTATTTTCGTACAAGATTCCAAACATTATACAATAAATACATAGAACGCATCGTCATTAACCTTTAGTAGGAACGTATTAGAAATATTACCAGACATTATTTAATAGTTAAAACTCGTAGATTTGAGTTTGGTTTCAAAGTATGTTATATTTTATTGGTCGTAAAAAGTGACAGGGTTTTACGATAAATACTAATATTGTGTGAGCCAATACATAAATGTGTCAAATAATTCGTGTCGATAATTTAAATAAAGGTTACCCATTGCTTAGGTATTCCATAACATTAGTATAATAGACGAATCTTGAACAATGTATGTACGCTTGTCAACACACCCAAACTCAATATTTCCATACAAAAATTTATAATATGAGTAGATGCAGGTATGACGATGAAAAATAAGATTCGTTATACTTATACTCTTTTTATTTCTGTCTAAAATGCCTATATTATATACATAAAACTTCAACTAAGAATTACATTTGATATTAATTGGTCTGATCATTTTTTATTCTGTGCTTTATGCACATCGTTCCATTTTTAAAAAATTATGTGAGCGACCGTACAGACGAGTGAGAAATGCGACAGTTAACAATCCTTCCTTTAAATCCACTTCGAAGATCCCCTTCTAATGTATATTTTAGTTTATATAAATAATTATTTAAATTATCTTATACTTATCTTATACAAATAAAATGTTAAATAAATGAATATTAAAGGATGGATTTGGCGCTGAAAATTTTACGCCAATTAAACACTACTACAACAACTTCCGCTGAATTTAAACTTTTAGTTCTTTTCAACATTGTTAACGATTCATTTAATGTATACAGTTTTTAACAATAAATACAGTACATAAAAACACGTATTATAAAGTTTTAAATTATGTCTGATAAAATAACTATGTTCTTGTTGTTTTTTTGCGCAAACAGAGTGAGACCAATTCCATGAAATCGCACCTTGAACTATTTCATAACTCAAAATGATATTTCATATCTATTTAGGCACAGATTCGCAACACCAGTTTCTATTTGACCATTTTTTTTGCAACGGCCTTATAATTACAACGTAAACGTACACTATAAGGGCTGATTGCCGGTGTTTTATAAATCATACTTACTGTTTGTACATATTTTTGCGTCATTAACTATAACTAATAATAATTAATAAGACCTTTGAAAGTCTCTGTAATTTAATCGTAACAATACAATTGTATGCGCCTACGAAAAATTTAATAGCAAATGTCACGATAAATTCTTAATATAAATTTTTTTGTTGTTATTTCAAGAAAAATAAAAACAGTAATCGTAAATATTTATTTAATCATTTTTATACAAAATAAATAAATAGTATTTAATTAAATACTAATAAAAAATTCAATTCAGAATATAATACTGATAAAATTCTAAATTTGTTGAAAGCAATTTTTATGTTCATTGGAGTCAAATACTTATTTATTCATCATACAATCCAAAATTTAAGTAGGGACAATTTTCTAAATATTATAAAAGCTAAAAAACTCCAGCATGCACCATGCATTCACACATCTTGCTACTATTACAATAGTTGTAAAATTAGACTGGAGGACTGACATTTTAATTTAAATAAATTAAGTTAAGTAATAATAAAATTATATTTTTTAATAGACCATCTTTCAATATAAGTGCAAGAATTATTGATTAGTTTCTTTTACATCTTAGAGAGTCTCATCCCCACAGCCAGTGTGATAATGAATATTCAAATATCCTCTGTTCATTTCCCCCATCAAAAGAACTATGCTTTACCCTTTCCTCATTTTAATGTTGCAATGTTATATGAAAATATCATAGACCAGAAACAAACAAAAAATTTATCGATGTAAACTAGCAACTTGTTCATTGATTTCTGTAATCATTTCTGCTGACTTCTTTATGCTTTCAAATTGGTAGCCCATATGTACTGAAATGAGTTGCATTTTCTTTAAATTCTGTTCTGTACTCTCCATTAATGGTTCTGTACATGCTGTATCCCTTGCTGCTTTCATCAAGAGCTAAAAAGTAATACTTTAATATGAAAATTTAAAATTTAATGAACATTGAATGTTTTTCTAAGTTCTCTTTAATGTTCTTCACAGAATAGTAATTTTTTCGACGATACCAATCGTCAAAATTATAATATTATATAATAGAAATTATAATTTGTTATAAATTATATAACAAAGATTTATTACATTATTAACAGAATTCGAGACTTGTCAAGAATTTAGTGAGGGATTAAATCACTTAATTTGCAAGTATATCTGTTGTGGAAGTTTTATATAAATAATACTAAGGTTTAAGTTACTTGTTTGGTAGCATCACAGATAAGAAACACTACACTACTAAGGTTGTAAAGGATACACTGTAAAGAAGACTTGCCTCATTTGACTTAGAACCTCGCTGGATCTGCCTCGCCAGTGATGCTATATTATTCATATTAACTTGAACTCTCTCTGCAAGTCTTTGTTTTGATTCTGCGAACAATGATCGGGCGCTGCTGGACGATGCCGATGTCATGTTTACAGTTTCTTTTAGTAGTATGCTAAGATCAATACAATTTATGAAAAATATGTATACAATCAAACTCACAAGTCATGAAACTATATATTTACAATTTCTTTCGTTGATTGTGTTAATAAATAATTACAATTTAACTGTGCTTATACTCTACTAGATGGTCATTCTTAACGAAATTATTTAAATGTTATTTTGTTTTGTAAAATTCACCCAAACCCAATGTTTATTTCACTAACTCAAATGTCAATTTTCATTTTGTAATCAGTTAGTGTGTGCGATATCAACCACAGACAAAAAGACTACAACTGATGTGAAAATATATAAATTCCGTTAGAATAGGCTATTTAGACTTCAGTATTATATGAAAATACAAGCCACGTATATTTCTGTGAAATTTTCAGTATTACTATATAAGGTTTAAATAAGAATACTCGCGCTAAAAATGTAGTGGCGAACGCCATATGATCTGTGTGACGTCACAGCCAAGTAAACTTGTGTACCTAAGAGTACATACAGCCTATTTATATATATTTTTTAAAAACATCTGTACAAATATGTTAGATTAACATATTGTACAAATGCTTCTAAAAAAACAGTACAAAAACTATTTGTTTCAGTTCCAACGAATCCTAAGAGACCGCTAACTTGAGGTTATACGGATGGAATGTTACATTCTGCTTCGATATTAGATAATAGAATTCAGCAGGGATATTAAATATGTGATAAACGATGCAGAGAGACATCACTGCTTGCAGTATCACTCGCAGCTCCAAAGTGACTAGTTATCGATGATTCGAACCGCTCCTCATTGAAGCGATCGAGAGGAAGGAGCTGGTACAGGAGAGCTCCCATCTTAAGTTGAAAAATGTAGGACCGAATTTGCTCTTTATTATGTTGTGTTGCAAGCGGTCACCCGGTGTGAAAAACCAAATCGCCTTGATGGCTTGGTATTTTTGGTCGTTGGTATTTTTCTAAATGATCTTATTGACCTTGCCTTTTTTTAGCTCAAAACGCGCAGACTTGTGTCTTCTTGGTACAAGATTTAGACGACCGCAATTCGCAACATTATATAGACAGCCACCTAAGACAATAAAGTGTTCCGGCATTGTTCTACAATAGCCCGAGAAATATTTGAACTGCCGGTGTATAATGCATCCGGAGTTCTATCATCCACATAACAATAAATGCATCATGTCAGTGATGTGCAGAATAAATAGGGTCGGGGATAGGACTCAGAAAATGTTTTTTTAAACATTTCATAGCATATCTTTAATAAGAAAAAATGGTTTTTTAATGTCAGGGATTATCATTCGTCAATTGTCATCAAATTATGACTCGCTTGTCTTTTCGCTGGTCACTGGTTTGGATCGACGTTTTATTATTGTTCAAGAAAATATTCGTTTATAATTGTTAATTTAATTAAGTGTTTTCGAAATGAACGTAGTAAATTATTTTGTGTTAGATAACTTCATGGTTTCCAACAGAAATGTATTAATCCCGCTATAGGTCATGTTTATTTACTTGGCTGTTGTGATTAGACTTACTCGAGTTTAATTCATGTATTTTATCAGCTACAAGTGGTTATATCATAAAAATGGATAAAGGCGTAACGTGTGAGCATCTTAATAAGCTGGCCAGTGTTTTAGACCAAGAACTTTGGCAATGTAAAGAGGTGAGATTTAATTGATTTTGTTTTTGCTTAACCTCAAATGACATAAAGTTGATAATTAGCATTCTTTACTTGTGTTTGGCTTATGCAATAAGCAATGTTACCGTCACATTACTATGTAAACTCGAGTCATTGTTGACAGTAACACAAACACAAATTCTTATGTATTGGGAATGTAGAACAGTTCTAAAGAAAATATGGTAATGGTACCCTTTTATATCAAATCAAATTGGATTTTGTACGTGGAGAATTCATAGGCCATATCTTCGCCTTCTTATCTAAATATTAATCTTTTTTTCATAACACTAAATAACCGTTACAAAAAAAAATTTTTTTTCATTTTCAGTCCCTGTCTTGTTTTGACTGTGGATGCTCAGGCCCAAATCTTTGGATCTGCCTACAGACTGATTGCCGGCATATTGGATGTTCAGAAGTAAAAAATGACCATAGTACAATACACCAAAAGGTAATGAAATTGATTTATAGTAAATACCTTTCTCAAATGAGTCAAACTTGATTTTGATGCATGGAATACTGGACCGTGAGAGACGCTTAAGCACTTTTTGATTCTCATCTTGTGCTCTGCTTCTCACAATCATGTTAACCACCACCAAACAAATAGTACATACATTGCTTATCAACATCCTATATTTATTTAAGTTGAAAGCAATACACAATAATAGTACACAATACAAAATAAGAAGAATATTTTTTCATACAAAAATTAAAATACAATTCCTTTCACTAGTCTATAAATAAAAAGCTGAAATTTAACTGTATATTTGTGCACTTAATGAAAAATATGGAATTTGTAATTTGAAACCCTTGTAATAAGTTCATAAACACAGTTCATGCTTTATTAAAAATTTTGACAATGGCATTTGGTCTTTGGGTCCTCAAAGAAACTTAATAGCTTATAGTATTTTTTTTCTGATGATTGAACCACCTAACTTCCTAAAAAAGAGAACCTTTATAATTAAGTAATACTAGGCTATAAGACTTAGTTAATAATTAATTGTAGGTGCTTAGGTTTGTGCCTTCAACTCTTTTTCATCATCACAACATTGGTTCATAAATGCAAAATACCAAAGTTTTTCCTTTGTTTAATTATAATAAAGTCTGTGACTCATAAAAGCTACAACAATAAATATTATCATTCTAAAGTCCAAGGTACAGAATGCTTCATACTACACTTTCAATGTTGTATATATCTTTTCAACAATGAGTGAATTTAATTTTAAAATCAATATATTGTTTTTTTTTATAGATATTTATATCTGTCTTATACTATGTCCCTATCCATTTCTCTTTTAGAAAGGAAATCAGTAGGATGAGTGGGAAATCTTCTTTTCCCATTGTTGCAATAAAATTAAAATTGTTTAACCTAATGAAAGCTTTGTACAGTTGAACAGTACAATGTGGCTATATTAACTTATTTATTACTGTTGATAAGAAGCCCTTCGGGACTCGAATGGAGGTCAATCATGCATAATGAATGTATTCAGTGTGATTGTCACTGACCTAAACAAATTTGATTCAATAACATTGGTAAATATTTAGCTTACTGTGAATATGTTAAATCATGTCATTTTTACTATTAAATACAGAAACATTTTTTCAAAGGTTTATGTTTAACTTTAAAGGATAAAAAAATACTATGAAATACAACCGGCTCTGAATTTTGTATATCTTTTTATTAAGAATTCTTTGATATATGCACTTAGAGAATTAATATCTTTTTCTACATTATTTAAAACTTGCCATTCCAATTTTAATGATTTGGGCAAAAGTCTTACATTTATTTATTGTATTCATAAGCCATGGTTAAACATAAGACATGTTTATACTAAAAAATCCCTTAAGGTACTTAAACAAGGATATATGTTCTGTTCAGGCATAGGCACCAGTCATGAATTCATGCTTGCGAAACCATTGGGAAGAACTTACATAATTTTCAGCTGGTGTTACAAAGTAAATACATCCTACCCATAAAGGAGAATTTTACATAATTTTTTATCTTTTGAATCGGCTATGGCTTCCCAAATAATGTCTGTGTGACTGACAAAAGTGGTGGTGATATAATGATCCTGGTTTCTATTTATGTTTCTGTACTCTATAACCTCTTATTTCAATCTCCGTTTTATTATTGGTCTTTACTCAATTTTATTAATAATTTTAATGTTACAAATAAATCCAAAATGTTAATGAAATGAAGCCACAAATGTGGGACTCTAAATGAATGTTGTATTGGTCCTTTCATAATGTGGTTGTATAGACATGTCTCCACAGTGACAAATGTAATACATACAGTAATTAAGATTTTCTTTTAATTATTTCAGACCTACCCTCTTCATTGTGTTCATATGAATATATCAACAGAGCGAATATGGTGTTATCTATGCGAAAAGGAAGTTCACATAAAATCTGCGTTAGCGCATGCCAAAGTAAGTTTAAAACACAAGTCAATAAACTGTATTTTTATACGATTTTTGATTAATCAATTCTGAGAGTTTGAGATTTATTTCAAATATATTGTAATATGTTCTTGAATAAGTAGTAGTGATTATTTCTTCAATCTATTACTCTGGAATTTACAAGATCTTTTAGCGTCTGGTGTATAAAATGTGTTCAATTTTTCATAATCACAAAATAGCCGGATATTTTTCCGGCTACCTAAAATAATTTTTGAAAATACACATTGAAGATAACGTAGATAACCACAGACAAAGCTTTAGTATATATTGGAACAAGTTGAAGCCGTCATCTAATTATAGTAATCTAATTATTATATACAAACATTATGTCTGCGAAACAATTTGACAATTAAAATCATCCGAAACCATTCAATGTAACACAATTATACGATTTGAAGCCTCTATTTAAAAACAAAACATTTAACATGAAAGTCTTTTAAACAAAACAGCTGGGTGCCCACTCATCAAGTATAGAAGATATGTCAGTGACTACACGGCTGGGTTCTATCGGCATCTGCGTCAATGATGAGGAACTGGAGGACGACGAATACGATGACGATGGAAGACCAAGAGGTATATAAATGATTGACAGCATTTATGAGTGTTAAGACTTTATGGACTGTTTAAGTTTAATGGTAGGGAAATGTGACTAAATGAATGAAATCGATGTTTGTTTAGAGGCTGGTACTTGTGAACCCTCCGGTTTTGACCACTATCTAATATATAAAATTCTCGTGTCACGGGGTTCGAACTTGAACTCCTCCGAAACGGCTTGACCGATTCTCATGAAACTTTGTGAGGATTGAGTAGATCTGAGAATCGGCCAACATCTATTTCATCCCCCTAAATGTTGAGGGTAGTCCACCCTCAAATTTTATTTTTTAGTCAAAATTTACCCTAAATTTTCACCCCTCTACGATCAACCCCTATTTTTTATTTATTAATTGGAATCAGAATATGGCAGAACAACGTTTGCCGGATCAGCTAGTTTTATAAAAAAAGTATTACAGGAATTTAAATATTTAAATTCACACAGCGGGGACTTGTTATTGATCTGCATCTACTTAAGTGTTAATTTAGATAGATTTGTCTTAAATGATACAGATTATGGAAAATTTAACGAAAAACGTCAAGTAAATTTCTCTGACTGTCGGTTCAGAAATGAGAACTGGCAATAAAGACACCATTAAATTCAGCTTAATATTTTATTGTTTTGATATTTCAGGTCTCGTGGGTCTTCAGAATATGGGCAACACTTGCTATATGAACGCAGCGCTGCAGGCCTTAAGCAATACAGAACCTCTTACATCGTATTTCCTCGAGTGTGCTGCGGCGGTTGCTGTGCTATCAGCTGATAAGAAACCCGGTTTAAGCCGGTGAGTTCCGTACAAATACGATGAAACCCAATAGGGAACAATTTTTTTCGTTTGTGGTCAGCTCTTGATAGCCTCGATGTACTACCTAATTTGTGTCATGTCGTTTCTGAGAGGCGGTCAATCAAACAAAATGTTCAGATTTGTAATATTGGTATAGATTATCGATGCAGGAAATAATAAACAGTTTTTTTTTTAATTTATAAGGTTTAATGTTTGTTGCAGGGCATACCAAAAATTAATTAAAGAAATGTGGAGTAGGAAAACTAGAGGCTATGTTGTACCGAACGGTATTTTATATGGAATTCGAAATGTAAGTAAAATGAAATTAAACCATTGTGAATGAGTATAGCAATTTAATAAATTTAATGCTTGTAATTTTGCTGGGAACTCGAAACTTGAGCATATACGCAGTTATATTAAAACGGTACTGTTACAAACAAATTTAAAAACAAAATTTACGCGAACATATTCTGAAAAATAATATTAAAAAAGTAATAGAATAAAAAAGATAAATTTATACAATAATACCATATGATCATTGTTCCCCTTCCCTTAAAAATATCCTTTAAATATATATATATATATATATAATAATATTATATTAACTGAAGAGTAAAACTATGTGTTGCTCTGAAAACAAAGAAACGACATTAAATGTTCATACTCCAGTTCATTTTATAATGATAATTAAATTTAAATATTAAATAATTATGTAGATTGTTTTAAATATGACATAACAAAATCAGTTGCTATGGCAACCGTTCTATGAAATAAGATTAATAAAACTCTATACATATATAATAATAATACGTCCATATTAAAGGTACATCCTATGTTTCGTGGCTATCAACAGCACGACACTCAAGAATTTTTAAGATGCTTCATGGACCAGCTGCACGAGGAACTCAAAGAACCGGTACGTCTTTTATACGTATATACATACAAAATAATATAAACAAAAAGTTTAACATTTCGACGTGTATTTTTAATTAATACGCACGCATTCTATTATTGTTAGATTAATAATAATAATAAAGTTTTCAAAAACGTAAAAAGTTTTTATTCATTGGTGTTTCAAAAAGGAGAATTTTTAAATTTTTGAAAATCGAACAGAATGCAAACTCTTCCACAGCAATATATATAACTCGTTTCAAACGAATTAAATACTATTAAAGTAGACTAAAAATACTCAGACCCGTTGTGAATTGCGATGTTTGTTACAATTACCGAATTTTTAAATTTTTGAAAATCGAACAAAAAGCGAACTCTTCCCAAGATTGCTGTGGAAGAGTTCAGTGTACTCGGTTAAAACGAATTAAATACTATTAAAACTAAGAGATTATAATTACACTTGATTTTTGTCTAATATGTCAAACTAGAAAAGCAGACAGTTCTCGATACTTGGTTTAAGTGTGAGTGACGTTCTGGGACATATGGACGATATAATTACAGGTATGGGATAACACGCCCGAAGAGAAAATTGTGTCCGAGTCGGAACGCGAGCCCCAAGAAACGAGAACGTTGCACATACGACGGCGAGCCGTTTCTTCTGGAGGTAAACTTATTTGAGTATTAGAGATAGATATATTTTATCTGTTATATAACATTAAATTTCTCGTTTTGATTTCGTGATTTTACTTTCTCTATAATATTAATTTATATATGTATATACCAGCTGATCCGGCCAAGGTTGTTTTGCCATTAATGCGATTTCTAGCAATCATTGGTTTAGTTCAATAAAAATAATTATCAGCTTTAACTGCGCGGGGATATGTTTCTAATCGAAAGCGTTTTAAACAATAAAAGAATGTTGTTTAGTAAATTAATCTTTATTTGACACGTTTGCCGGTTTACCAAAGCAGTGCTATCTATTGATTACTTACTCAATCCAGTCGAAAAGTATCGACATCTGTTAGAGTCTATTGGAGTTAACAGATAATTGTGACTGTCAATTAATTATTTAAAGACAAATAATTTGCAATAAAATAAAATTGCGACTATAATTAAAGATCTAAGCTATCCTATCTCTTAAGTTGGACCAGACTGGGATTTATGTATATTAAGATAACACCCTGGCCACACCCAACCGGGACATTTAGTCCCGGTAATCGAACAAGTAAGGCGGTCCAGGATTGTAACCATTGCTCCAACCCAGTCTCTTGTCTATTTGGTTGTACTGGGTTCGATTTTCGCGATTTTCAACACTTATGACAGTATTTGTTTCATCTGTTCTGATATATTTATCAGTTATTAGCATGATTAAAAAGATTGAAAAGGAAAAAAAAAACCATTCGACTTAGTGTTTTAGTGCTAGTATGTATTTTTACACATTTCAAATGTGTCAGGCCTTATTAGGGACTGTAAGAAGTGTTTATAGTTATAAGTTAGATGTAAATTACTCATTAGTCTGTCTCTAGGCTAGATCGTAATCTTTTAAATGATTTGTCTGTGAAGGCAATTCATCCTTATTTAAAATAAAACTAAGTATAAGCTAAAATCGTAGCGTAGAGGCAACACCTCCTGTTGATGCTCCGTTGTCGGAGCGAAATGTGCGTCGAGTGGTTGTGGGTTTTTCGCGGAGTATTGCTTTTATATTGGTCTATTGGGATTTCTAACGTCTGATTCAATTATTTATAAGTATAAGCCCTAAATTGGGGCTGGGCTAATATATGAGATTTCTATTTCATCGGTATATTGTCGGCAGCCAGTGACGCGCCATATTTTGCGAGGATGCGGCGGAAGTCGCCTGCTTCGTATAGCGAACCGAGACACGACGGTTATTTAAGGTATTTAATTCATTTTTAGTTTTAGTTTCATTTTATTGTGTTTTATATTTGTCAATATTCTACTTAACTAGGATATATTTAAATGTTTTGTTTCTTCGCTATATAAATTTCTTTCAAGTTTTGAGTGTTTAGGGTTGGGATACATTTTGATTGCAATGTTATATTTGAGAAACAAATTATTTACGTGGAATTTCTAATCTACCTCCCATTCTCTACTTGTAATCACTTCACAATGGCGGTTCATAAAACTTTCAGGAAGCGGTTCCTTCCAGGCCGATGTATTTATAGAAATTTACGTTTCGACTATCTATTATTAAATCTTGAATAAGACTAACAATACAGCTAAAATATCAAAGTATAAAATGCAATTTTTAACAAAGATTAATTAATGAAGGCATAAGAAAAATAACCCTTTTATGCCCTTGGTCAACTTCATTTCAAATTAAAACTAAAACAATGTAGTTAAGCCGTGAAAGGGTATGAGACTTTCATTAATACAGTAGCTGTATCTACGCATAAACTTGAAAAATATTTTTGTAATGAATCTAGTATTTTTATGTGAAAACTTTGACTTTATGTATGGTACATACAAATATATCCTCTTTATAATATTAGTGTATATATCAATGTCAGCCCTGGATTATCTTATAAATAACATAATTATGGAGATTTACGGAGAGATAACATAATTATGGAATTTACGAGAGATAAATAATTATGCCGTAGGTTACAGCAATCAGACGGCGTCGCGTTTCGCCACCGACGCTCGGCTAGTTTCGCGGGCACACAGCAATTCACATACAATGTACATACGCAACAAATTAATGGTATGTATGTCTGTGTGTATGTATTTTTCAATTATTTCACACACTGTCAACCGCATTGGAAATACATACCTATATATACCGTGAAAGGAGGAATTTCCCATTTTTTTGTAGTTTATTTTTTTGTATTATTATTTTTGAGAGTAGCAAACATTATTTGAAATACATTAAGCGAGGAATTTCTCATTTTTTTTTAAATCTATATATATGTATAATTTTATTATGATTACTTTTGAGTTCGTTATTATTGAGACCATTGGTAAGTGAGATCAAACAAACTACAGTTTAATAGCATTGTTGAATTAATACAATATTTATCTTAAATCAGATATAGTTTTGCCTCTATCGAACTGTGTTGCGTCTCTGATGAAAAGTAATTTTGAAACCGTCCGCTTTTTTGAAGCACAGCGCGTAATAATCGAATGGAAATTTCAAATTTGTGTGTACATATAAAATATGAATTCAAAGAAAAACACTTTGTTAACGGATTAAATTATGTATTGTTATAAAATTTATTTATATTACATTTATTACATTATTTATATAGAAACGATTTATGTGCAAAATCCACAAGACTGCATAAAATAAGCAATTCATTTCAAGGAAATGGTGCTCGCTATTATAATAAAGTCCCAAGCGAATTCCGAGAGCTGTCAATAAACAAATTCAAAAATATTATTAACGTATTAGTAACGATCCTACTTGAATAAATGAATTTGACTTTGACATTGACATTATTTTAAATTTTTCCGACGTTTTGTGTACTTTACAGCGTGCGTTGTCTACACCAAGTGAATCCGTTAACAAAGTGTTTATGTAAATGAGTAATAGTTATGTTAACAAAAGACAATATTACGAACATATTTGACAATTAGACGTAGTTTTTAAATTTTTTTGTGAGATGTAGTCTGATGTATGTAGGTCCAACAAAAGACATCAATTCGAGGGACCGCGGTTCAGAGTCAGAGCTGTCTTGTTCGAGTGAAGCCGAGGAGAGATACGAGACGTGTTCTAGTGGGGCCAGTGATATAGTGGAAACGCGGTCACGCAGGTATTCCATTTACCGTTCATGCCTCGTTCCAGATGGATGGAAATCTTTCAAAGCTTTACAATAAATTTTCATCAACACGAGAACTGTGGAATCTGCTCTCAGTGGAGGTCATCCCAATCGGATAAGACCCCCAACAAACTAGAAAGCGTACTCCTCCCTTAAGGGCCGCCAACGCAAACGCTAAAGTGGATGTTTATGGGCTGCGACTGTTGCCAATTAGGCTGCTGGAAGCTCGTTTGCCCTCCTATTCTATACAAAAAAATAACACTAATAAATTTATGACCCATTGATATAAAAAATTTATTTACGAAATAAGACGCAATTTATTTGTAATATTAAAATCGCGTTAAAATCCTTTTATTTGTTAAAGTATTAACCTAGTAGGTTTGCGGCATGAATGAGAAGAAAATACGTTTAGCACAATAATGTGGCCAAGTTGAAAATGTTTTTTTTTATCAATTTATACATAAAAATGCTAAGCTATAACTTAACATCCAGCAAGTCGAGTGGCAGCGTCTGCGCAGGTGGGAGTGGGGATGGGACTCGCGGAGTGCGCTACCGCAGCATCGTTTCTGATGTCTTCGACGGGAAACTGCTTTCGTCGGTGCAGTGCCTTATATGCAATAGGGTCAGTATACACGAAACACTTAGGTTTTGGTAGACAAAGGTGCCTTCAGAATTCTTTCTATAACTAAGCCAGTCTTTTGTAACTGTCATATTTTAAGAGGCTTCAAAACGTTCCGTGAACTAGAATGTATAATTTAATATTACAGAGCGTACCATAGTTGGACGAATCATAGAATTATTAATAATTTCACTAAAATATTAATTACTTTTTTGTAAAATCAGACAACTAATGTGATAAAATGTCGACGAAGTATAACATTCAAATAAGGTCGAATATAGTATCCCGAGATACGTGAATGTGATATGGTTCTCGTTCCTCGTTCTCGGGTTCAGATGAGAACGAACGAAAAGAGTGAGCTGTGCACCTATATATCTTTGTCTCGTATACCTATAATGTGAACAGGTGTCGACTCGAGTGGAAACATTCCAAGATCTCTCCCTTCCGATTCCGTCGCGGGAGCATTTGGCCGTACTGAGGTGTCAGCAGCCCATACTAAACAATCCTCATTCGTCACAGGAGTCGTGGGTGAGTTTTCTTACAGTTTATTTCGTCCTTTGAATCCGTTATTATATCACCTGTTCAATATATTTGCAGTATTTCAGTGATTAATAATTTGCAAAATTATCAGGTATAAATTTAAATTCGCCAAACTGAATATAAAATGTACTAGCTGATCCGGCAAACGTTATTTTGCCATAGAAGTGTTTTCTAGCAATCATTTTTTTAGTTCAATAAAAATAATCAACGTTAAGGGTCCGGAGTTAAGTTTATAATTGAAAACGTTTTAAACAATAAAAGCTTAAATATGCTTTATTTATGTTACTAAATTAATATTTATATGACACGTTTGTTGGTTTATCCAATCAACAAGAATCGGCATCGGCTGTTAGAATCTTTTGGAGTTAACAGAATATTAGGACTGTCAAATTCATTATAGACAAATAATTTGCAATAAAATAAAATTGCGACTATAATTAAAGATCTAAGCTATCCTATCTCTTAAGTTGGACTAGACTGCTCACGGTGTGCCAATTTAATTTAAAATCGGTTAAGTACTTTAGGAGTCCTAAAGTACGGACGCGGACTAACTCTTGACAGGAGATTTATAAGTATTAAGATGTATCCAATTCAATATTTGATTGTCCTGAAATATTAATCCTGTATATTTGGGAAAGTCAAGACTTAGAGACAAATACAGAATACAAGACGTTATTACAGATTTTCCAATTTTTTAAAGAGTTCAGTATAATCTTATTTCTAGCTGTTGTGTTGATTCCCACTGGCCTGAACGCCTAAGGCCAGTAAAGGCCTTATCATGGGCGATGGTTCTCGAATGGCCTTTGGTTTTTCCAAATTTTCGGGACCGTATTTTGTAATCGTATTTCAGCTATGGTGGCTAGTCAGCTGGCTTCGCTCGTGGTTCTATGGGCCGATGGTGTCCCTGCAGGACTGTCTCGCAGCCTTCTTTAGCGCTGACGAGTTGAAAGGAGATAATATGTATAGGTTAGTGGGGGCTGTAATAAAAAAAAATCTAGGATTTGTAATTATGATAGTTATTATTTATAAGTAATTAAAAGTTAGTTATGTTTATTTATTTATGAAATTATTAAATTAAAAGCCTCCTCCATTTTCTAATTTTCCCTGTCTTGGCTAACCTTCATTCAGTCTTTTCCTGCAATTTCCGCTACATCGTCTTCCCAGCCTTTTTTTGCCACTTTCCTGGAGGGAGGGGGGTAATTTAAGTTTTTATGATAAGTTTGAAGGTCAAATACGTTCTTATTTTTTAAATTGTTTTACTCCATTCCATAGCTCTTTATTTTTATTATTATTATATATAATTCCGTTTCGAGTTTTAATATATTAGATATAATTATAACAGTTCATGATATAGACTTAAAAGTGGCTCCCATAACAGAAGCTATATTTACCTGACTTGGGGCTAACCTTACCTAGGAAACGTAATATTTTAAATTATTAAAAAAATATCTATAGAGAAATTATGATATTTTTTCTTCTAACAATTATTTATATTCGTTGCTTTGAAGAAATATATATTATCTATTATTTCTGTATTTCAGTTGTTCCCGTTGCAATAAACTGCGCAATGGCATAAAAATGTCAGGTGTAATGAAGTTACCGGAAGTGCTGTGCGTGCATCTAAAACGTTTCCGCCACGAACTCATGTTTAGTGCGAAAGTGGGTGCTAGGGTCTCTTTTCCTATTAATGACCTCAATATGGCGCCGTATACGCATAAAGGTAAGCCATTACCCTCAAGACCTCCAATTTAAAGAGGGACCTGCCCTTATGGGCCGACAACGCAGTAATGTATGTCTAAGGGCTGCGTGTAAATTTTATAAATGAAATATCCTGAAAAAGTAGCCTGTGTTGATTGTCGGAAGCATACGAAATTTTCTCAAAATTGATCCAGCCGTTTACGTGAAGAAATTAAGTACACTAACATTTTTGCATTTAGATATTGAATTTTAGTTGGGAATTGAATCACGGATCTCTGGTATGTCAATTAGAGACTAAACTACGAAGTAACTTATTAGTAACTACAAATCTGATTTCAAACATCTCTTTTCATCACAGACAAAATAATATGACAGAAAAGACTTATTTTTTATCTCTCTCGTCACTTAGATTTACTTATATTCTACGCCATATTTTTTTATTTATTTATTTAATAACAGCTTATTCCTAAAGTGTAATTAAAAACTACCGCAAATTTCTGACTAAGTAAACATATTTATTCGTACAACCTGAGCGGTGGATTTAGTCTGGGATTTTTTTATAAAATAGGGGGGAAAACATGCCCATTAATGAGTGCGTTGCCGGCCCTTAAGGAAGGACGACGCTCTCTTTTTGAAGAATTGGAGGTCGTATCGGAACACCCCCGATGGAAGTCGATTCCACAGTTCTCATTTAGCAGAAAACGCCTTGTAAAGCGAACTGTGGAAGACTTCCATGCATCGAGATGGTTTTATAAGTAACCTTGAGCTAACCTGGATGTGGATGTGAAGCTACCGAGTGTTGTGGCGCTCCTTGGGAGAGGCCTATGTCCAGCAGTGGACGAATATCGGCTGATGATGATGATGATGCTGAGCCTGGATGTGACCTTCCAGACTGTACATCGAAGATCAGCAGATACGCCCTGTGTGCGGTGATCTGCCACGCGGGGACGGCGGGAGGGGGGCACTATACGTGCATCGCACGCAGCAGCGCGGGCGCCGACGACAACTGGTACGCGTTCGACGACGCAACCATTTCGCCGGTGCCTTTGCAGCATCTCGCCACTTGCGAGGCCTACGTGCTCTTTTATAGGTAAGCTATTTCTTGATTGCTCTATGTTCTGATTAATAAAACTTTTAATTTTCATTTATCGTGTTTTTCATCTTTTGTTTGTATGTCTTGATGTGTCCCGTTAATTGGTTGCTTTAATTGTGAAACGCGTTCAAAAACTCATCTCATGTTTCTTTATGGTATACGTAGTGAATGATATGTGTAAGATTTTATATCATCAATGAAATGTTATTGGTATTTTATAACTTTAATTTAATTCTGGAGTAAATAGTATTCCAGAATTAATTTAAATTCGCCGCCGCCAAGTAGTCTGTGTTGGTGCTAACTAAAATTTATTTATTACAGCTAAGGCTAAAAAAACAAAAGACAGTCGATGGTGGCAATTCTGATGTACACCTCTAAAACTAAAAATCTCTAAATTTAGTTTTAGACCTATCAAACACTTAGAGAGCGTAACTTATTCTGTATATCTCTAAATTGATAGCAATAAGGTTTGAATTGTCAATGTAGAAATATATAGAATAGGTTGGGTCTAAACCTAATTTTAGAGATTTTTAGTTTTAGAGGTGTACATCAGAATCGCCACGAGTATACAAAAACCATTAACTATTGATCTAGAAATTGCTTATATACCTCCACTAGCAAACCTAAACATTGACACAAACATTTCATTCTGTCACAGAGTTAAGAAAATGATTGAGTTGTGTCAAGTGTCGAAGACTTAGAACTTCTTCTATCAATGCTTCCTTGTTCGGGAGTAATTGTCAAATTATAAACATACATAGATAATTTATATTATAACAGGCAAGAGGTGTATTTATTATAACTTGAAAAGTATTTAAAGTCGTTTATCTAAAACAGTGTTTTTCAACCTTTTTCATGATGCGACCCCCCTGGTATAAAAAAATATTTCGTGACCCCCCCTTGACCTTTGGTTTTTTATCATGTATGTAGGTGTATGTTACAGTATTACCACTAACAATATTAATTGTCGTTAATTTTGTTTTTTTTACTAAAGTACCCATTTTTTTCGACCTCTGGCGACCCCCCTACAAAAGCGGTTGAAAAACAATGATCTAAAACAATTGGACGTGTCAAGTGGAGACTAATGACTAATGACTTGATAAAACTTATTTCAGGAAAGTGAACCCCCAGATGGCGGTGTTGCGTCAAAGGGCGGCGGAGATCCTCGAGTCGGCGCGCAACGAGCCCAACGACATAAAGTTCTACATCTCGCGGCAGTGGATCAACAAGTGAGTGGGGCGGGTGGGGTGGGGTGCGGGGTGGGGTGGTGCGCGCAGTGACTGAGGCCGCTTTGCGCAGGTTCAACTCGTGGGGCGAGCCGGGGCCCATCGACAACAGCGACTTCGTGTGCGTGCACGGCGGCGTGCGCGTCGAGCGGGCGCCGCAGCTGGCCGCGCTCGCCGCCAAACTGCCGCAGCCGCTGTGGGAGTTCCTACACGCGCAGTGAGTTTCATTTTTAATATACGAGATACGAGAAGATCATGATTATTTTTCTAATTGGGATATGTACTTATGTTCGTTATTGTTTTAAGCGAATTTTTTGTTGTCTGCTATTGTTTGAGTGTTTTACTTATTTTTTGTGTGTATTAACAGTTGTGTATACGTAAATCACTAAATTGTAATCTCTAGTTTAAAAATTTGTTAAAGCGTTAGGTCACTTCTGGAGCAATTTTGTTAAAATTTGTTGCAAGTATGTATGTATAGGATTGTTCAGAACCTCTATAGATCTTTAATTTTTTATCCTAATAAATACATATGTTTTCTGGACCTCACTGATATACGCGAACTTCTAGGTTTCATATTCATGCTTTACAAAACGAAAACCTAATAAGTTGGTTTCTTTGAACAAAAGTGGAGTAGTTTTACACTAGCCTAGTTAGTTAGGAAACGACAATTGTCACGCGTAAGGTTTCATGAATTCAGTTTCGGCGGTGGGCCTGCGGTGTCGCACGCGCACGAGTGCGGCGCGTGTGCGCATGCGCAGCACAAGCTCCGAGCGCGCAGAGAGGCCGAGCTCTCCGCCTTCGGGGATCTCCACGCGCTGTTCCAGGTGACTATCCATTCTTCGGTCATGCTGCAGGAGTAGCATTTGTGTGACCCGGTCTGGGCATCACGTTGCAGGAGCAGGACCATCCCCGCGCCATCTACGCCATCAGCATGTCCTGGTTCCGCCAATGGCAGGCCTTCGTCCGGAATAAGACGCGGCGTCCGCCACCGCCCGTCGACAACACGCCTATACTCCACAAACAGGTGAGGAATCTCTCCCCCAATCTAATATTACACCATACAGGGGTACCTCTGTAACCTGCTCTGTGCTATATAAAACCTCTTTGTTTCAGGAGCTAGACGGCACGACGAAATACACCTTAAAGCAAGGCTCGGACCACGCGCAGCTCAGCGAAGAGTTGTGGCGGTTTTTCATAGACATCTACGGGGGCGGTCCGGAAATACGAATAAAATCACCCGAAGAGAACCTGCCAAGAAAATACTCGGAGTCCGATCGAGAGGAGTACTGCACGTCGGGAACAAACATACACAACATGCAGAAAAATCAATCCCTTCAAAACATACGGAAATATGTGAATGAGGAAAATTGTCAGGAAAATGGATTCGATTCGGACGTACAAAATGGCCTCGATTCGGACACGAATCTATACAAAACAGACTCGGAACTAGCAAATCTAAAAAAGGGGGGGAAAGTTAAGAAACATAAACGCAGAGTGCGTCGTATGTACTAATTCTAGCCGACGTTAAATTATGACCCGGTAATACCAATAAAGCATTCATAAATAAATTAGTCTCACCGCGTTTTTAAACTATTGTTGTTTCTTTTTGTCACGTTATTTTACGCTGTGATGAAGCGAGACAAAAAGTCTGGTTGAACGGCCCAATTGAACATATATTTTTCCGAATAATATTCGAACAGCTTCATAACTGCGAACCTTTTTTATAATCCGTCTTCTTGTTCCATTTTTCTCATTTTCCTTTTTTTTAATAATACTTTCTCTTATGATTAAATATCTAGGTATCTATCTGCCTCTGCATCACAGCGTTACAATAAGAAAGAGACGAAAGATTTACATACTGAGTCTTTCAAAATGTGTCCAGTAATAATTCAAAACATTCAACACCATTGGAATTAAGATTCTACAAATCGTTATAAAAGTACATATATAATTTCAACATTTTATCAGAAAAAAAGGATAAGAAAATATAAAGATGAATTACTCAAGTAAATTTGTAATACTTGAAATATTTAGAAATCAAATATTTGAGGGTATTACCGGAGTGAGCTAAAGTAAAAGTACAATGGTACAAACTATTTTGCGTTACATAGCCTATATAATTTGTTTCGTGTGAGATGGAAGATTCTAGAACATGGGAAGAGGGTAGTCTCCTTAAACTATGGTTGACATTCTTATTAACGAAAGGACATTCCTTATCGCTAGGGTTGCCAATTCCTACACGAATGTACATGTGTAAATAATTTTATTTCTTACTCTTCACAAAAATAACCTATCCATTAAAAGCTTTTGTTTATTCGCAATTTACATTTTTATAGACTTCGGCGTTGACAACCCTAGTGTTTGTACATTCTAGTATATTCTCGGTGAGCGGGGCGTGCATTTATTAAACGGGAATCTTTTCTATATGGAACGCGACTGTTTTTTATATTGAGGGTAGTTTATAAAAATTTTGAGTATGTAAAATATAGAAAACCATCGAATTGAAAAATAATGTTTTTTTTGCTTCATCAACTCCGCGCGCGTATTGCTCCTAACACATAAAATACAAAAGTAAAACGCGAAAAAAATTTTTTTTTCAAGTTTTGAAAATGTAAACTCGGCCGCGTTCCCATCTATCAACTTTCTACTTTGTAGAGAGGTTTTTAGTATTTTTAGTACAATTTTAGTTCAAATTCAAACAGAAATGAAACTAGATACCTAAAATGTTTATATAATGGAACATTTATATTTTACGAATAAATGTATGTAAACCTAAATGTATAAAATTTCATGTTACTTGCATTTCTTTTGACAATGTACCGTGGTTAAGGTATTTATTTTGTTATCTCTGGTTCTAAGTCTATGTGTTATTTGTTAATGGATTGATCACCAATAAAATATATTTCAACTATATTCTTTTTCATTTCAGTTCTATAAACTATTATGTACAATTGCTTCTCGGTACAGAAAGTATTCATTATTTAACTATAGACAAATTAGTCAAGATATTTTTTTAAAATAAATAATACATGTAACAATTAATCCCCAATCCAAAGACTTAAAAAAAAGTATTTTATTATATCACTTATAGATTAAAACATCCTGGCCAATAAATAATTCAGAAAATTATACCATATATATAAAATTAGTAAGTATCTGACAAAGATAATTAATAATTATAGGAGACCAACTATCGCTACTGGCTGTTCGAACTATTGAAAAACTATGTATGTTCACAAAACCACTCTAGTTCCTATATCACTGTAAACTCACTGTGTTAATTACGTAATAAACGATTAAACAATTTAAAACCTCAGTCACGAGCTAAGTCTTAAAGCTATCGCTGGTCAAAAGATTTTTAATAAGGCACAATATAGATTTGATTGATTCAAATATCTCTTTAAATCTACAATCGACGCTTCGACTATATTTGCAGGCATTGGGTTAAGAAATTAGGATAAACTAGTCGCAATTCCAGGGAATCTATGTTAAGGATGTTTCCCGAGTTGGCAAATTGTAAGCGGCGTGTAAATCACATAGTTACTTTTGCGCCATCTATTATTAAAGTTACATACTGCTACTTAGACAAAAATTGCTTTGATACTTGTATTTTGACAAATATCAATCGATATATATTTATGCCCGGTAACTCAAATATGTTCCGCGAACAAAATAATACGAGTAATCATACGAGAGAGAGGACCACATTCAAAAAAAAAGGGAAAAAAAAAAAACCAATCTTATTTTTCCAAAAATTTGAATTTCTCATTTAATGCAGTACCCGAAAAATTTACTTTCTATAAATATTGAAGTTAACTATAATATGGATCAGTATCTATAACTGGTAGAACCATACATTTGAGGCCAAATATATGAGATAGATATACAAGAAACATTTTTTGTTAATGTCAAATAAACGTAGTTCAGTGACCTACGGTTGATTATAAAAAGCTACATCATTGATTCGGTCCATGCTTATCTATAGGTAAATTAAACAAAATGTGATGTCCAAAATTTATTACACTGAAAATGATAGATACAATTATTATTTTACCAGGTACAATTTTCTTTTTTAACAATTTTTATATGAATGAAACAGTCCACAAGAAGAAATACTATTTACTGAATCGCCTTTACATATGTCTTATGTATAATGCCGTCTGATAAAAATTAAACGAATATTCTTTTTTCAAATTTACGATATGTTCAAACTGAGATAGCAATGAAAAAAGTTTTGTCGCCGAGCGCCCTAGCGGCTAATAGGCTAATACTTATCTAAACAGACAGAATAAACTCGAATAAATTCCAGTTATCAATGAATTCATTCTTGCGGACTGGCACATTATTATCAGGTTACATACTGTTTTACATGAATTAAAGGAAAACTGGTTTCGCACGATTCAAATCATTTTATGTTCATTCATTGAAATTAAATACAATTTATATGTTTAGTTATCGTTATAAAAATACCAAAAGTATTTAATTACGTAGGTAAAAGGTACACTACGAATAAAATCTTAATGTTCGATAAAATGCCTTATTACTCGAAAAAGCGTAACAAAAATAGATCACTTTATTAAAAATCTTGTAGAAATCTAAAAAATATGTTTTATACACTGCATCCAACTACTTTATTAAGGCCCCTATTATGTACCAAATTACGTATACCTATGGATTAAACATCCCATTACGAGTTTAAAAAATTAGATTCTTTGAATATCCCGTTTTATGTAAATTTTCTCTTTATTTCAAGGCAATTATTTTTGCTCGTACTTTATTCGTTGCAAATAACCAACTTACGTATAAAGTTACATAAATAAAATATTCGAACACTTATTTGTAAAAAAATAGAATTATTTGGCTTTGCACAACATGTGTTTTATATTAGACAAATATAATATAAAATTGAGTTAGACTCAAGTCATAAAAAAAAAACTGGGAAAATAAAGATATAACAAAATTATGCATAATAAAAACTTGATTAGGGGAATAATGAACACTTTTAGTGCAACTAAACATTTAGTGGATACTTACATTTTAAATATTATTTATTACATTTTAGGTAATAAATTAATAATAGAAATTTTTTCAATTATATTGTTGTAGGCGACTCTACCGCACAACGATTATCGCGGCAAATCGACAGTTATTTTAGGAGGGTATATTAAAAATTTATTTACTCGAAAAATAATTATATAGAGTTGTGTATAATATAAAAAAATCGGGTTTATGTGTAAATACAAAGTTAATACCAGCTCTAGACTGTTAAAAAATATGTGTATTGACTAGTGAACGGGCTTCTAGACTGGTGGTCGAAATTAAATTAGAAGTATATAACGTATAACCTTGTTTATAGATATCGTATGAAGATTCTTTAGATCTATAATCTATTAATGCATACATGATTGTATTAATGTTAATTTTATAAATTGTTTCTTTTTTTAATCCCCTTCTGAACGGGACATGTGTTGTTCTTTTATCAAATATAAAACGACAGCTATTCTTAATTAATATACGAAGCAATATATAATTAAAGTATAACGATTTTCAACACACACTAATATAAACACAAAACATATGCCAACCAGCCCTTAGCATGTATTTCTCATAGAAAAATTCTTTTCTCACTAACCTAAAGAATTAATAAATTTCTTAATGTAAGATAAGTTGCAATTGAGGTAGATTTAATTTTTTACAGTCCTATTAACCTAAACAATTATTTACATATTCAATAATAAAGCGTGTACAACATTCGATCTCTCACTAGTCGCTATACATTACTGAAATTGTAGACCATTACTAGCATTAAAAAAATAAATTTTGTTCCATCTGAACTGTTGTACTTGGATATTCCTAAATAACAAAATAAAATTTAGCTCAACTAAAATTAAAAAGTACAATAATTTTTAAACATTTAAAAAAATATTTTTCAACGAATGCAAGGCACCTAAATAAATTGTATGCTCTCTTCAGCATACATAGACATAAGAGACAGGTTTCATCAATAAGATTTTCTAAACTAACATTTTGGTGAAATATAGATAAATCATGCGAAATTCTTATAAGAATTATTAATGAACACTTTCATTATAAAGAGGAAATTCTATGTAAGGCCACACATTATATTGCTTAAATGATATTACAATTAAACATGAATTTTGGCACATTACTTCTATATTGAAACATTTCAGACCAATAAAGCTGTCTTATAGCTAAGGAAGCAAATGCCTCTGAGGTATGTTATGGGTTCAGACTTCAGCAGTATTGAAAAAAATTAACAGTAAAATTATTGAAGCTACAATGAAGAATTGATTAACCAGATATACTGAAATTACTAGCAATATTTTGCAAAGTAAATTTTATTTTATTTATATTATAATATACATCTAGTTGGTTAATCAAACCTACATTGAATAGACAAGCAATTACTCTGGACGCAACACGGTGATACAGCAATCAATTATAGACAGATCTGATGTTGACACCTTCTTTGAAAACATTCTAAACAGAAGACATATACTCTCAGTATAATTCTCGCGCAGAAAACAGTGAACCACTCAAACATATAATACAATTCACTGCTTTCGAGAGCTGTATGTCTTCAGACAGATCCTGTTCAGCTTAATACTTTTACATAAGAATAGTTACTCCATAAGCTATTCCATTCCAAGGCTCTCAGAGTTGGTCCCATTTATACTCAAATGTCATACATGTACACTAAAAATAATTTACATTCCGAAAGTACATACATGACTAGATTACATATTCATGTAGAATTCGGAAACATTTTGGTATACCTGAAGTGGCAACACTCAGTTGCCTGAGAAAGAGAAAATTAAAATCATTTAGACTATTTCAATGCAACTAACATTGAAATATTAATAATATATATTCTATTATTATTATTTCAATGTTATCTAATGAGGTAGCGCAATTATAAACACTAGTCAGTTATTGTCTAATGAGGAGGGGGTGGCGACGGTGGTGGTTTTGGGATTTGGGTAGTCTGAAATGCTTGAGTAAATGCTGGCAATCTTTGCTGATTCCTACTACAATCTTCACCGCTGTAGGTAGTCTCATTCTCTTCAAGTAATCCTAACATTTCTCTTGACAACCCTGATGGTCCTTCCCCTGGGTCTAACAATAGAGACTCCACATTACCAGAACCAAAATTTACATTAACATCACTCAACTGCTGTGTTGTTATAAATGGCAAGTCAGTTGGCGTAGGTGAAAATGGTGGGGGTACAACATAGACTACAGGATATTCAAGTATTTCTGCAGGTGAAGGTGGCTCTTCTATTTTTATATCTAATTCTGGTTCCACTTTTATCTCTAACTCAGGCATTTCAACGATTATATCACAGGCAGGAACACTTGTTCTACCATCTCCCTCTTCTTTTAGTGAAGGAGTTTTCCAGAGTTGATATTCTGTTCCAGAAACTTTGAAATCAGTGAAAGTTTCCTCAAAAGGTTGGTAGGTATCTGGGAGAGGATCCCGAGATGTACCAACTGCTGCTGACTTCCATGATTCCTCTGGATGAGCATTTTTTACATGTCTAACTAAATGATCTTTGCGGCCAAACTTTTGTGGACAATAGGGACATAAAAAATCTCGACGTCCAGTGTGTACAACATTGTGCCTACGAACATCTTTTGCTGTAAAAAATCTCCTATCACAATGATCACAAGTATACTTTTTATCTGTTTCGCTTTTCACAGTACGACTCCCAGTGTGGACTTTGAGATGATACACAATATCTTGTTGAGTAGTGAACACTTCATCACAGATCTTACATTGCAGATTCCCTTCTTCAGCAGAATGAAGAGCTGCATGCTTACGATAACTAAGCTGAGATGTGTATGATTTCCTACAATCTGGCTTGTCACATTTGTAAAGTTTTTTAACAGGGTTGTGCACCCGAACATGGTTGGTAAGATGATCTTTGCGATTAAAAGTTTTGCCACAAACTGTGCATGCAAAGGCTCTAGCTTCACTATGTATTAAGTTATGCCGAACCAGTTTAAATTTTGAATTGAAGCGTTTATCACACAGGTCGCAAGAAAAAGGCAACTCACCAGTATGAGAGAGGATGTGTTGGCTGAGCTTGCCTGGGCTGGAGAATCGTTTTTCGCATATGGTGCAGCCGTGCCGCTTACTTTTGTCGCGGCGCGGGCGGCTAGGACCGGCCTCGCTTGAGGCGCTATCGCCGCCCGCCGCCTCGATCTTCTTGGGCGGCAGCGTTGGCACTCGTCGTGCTACCTTTACAGTCCGGAACGTGTGTTTAACACTACGGCCACTGCCACCACGCGCGACGTATACCAGCTTCGAAGGCAGCTCGGAGGCGGGCGGCGCTATGAAGCTCTTCTGCGTGGTGGCCTCATGACTTCCCGTCTCCTCCGTAAGCTTGGAGCCACCCGCCTCGTCTTTTGGGTTCGGTGGTGGACTGGCCATCTCGCGCTCATCTTTGACGCGCTTCTCTATATCGCCGTTCGTTTATCACGCGTCGATGTCGTTTCGGCTCCCCAATAGCGTTGGCTCGTCGTGATGGCAGAAAACATTTCTGTCACATTGACGATCTGGAAGCCCTTTTTCGTATTCGTGTCACATGGTTCTCGCGGAATTCCTGGACTGCATCCTTATTTTGTAACGTACACTACCTTGCGCTCAACCCACTGCACTGCTTTTTGGGTGAAGAAAGTAGAAATGGAATGATAAACCAGGAAACTCGATTTTTTTTACAAAAATACGTAGCGGTTGACAAGAAATGTCAAAATAATGGATTAATAGAATGAAGCCAAAAAGCAAAAGCCATCATTACGTCAAAAATGAAAAAATCCGCCGAATGACGACAGGATAATCTGTGTTACCGTTTCAAAAAATGTTTGGTTACAACTTTAATTTACACACATTTTTTAAGCAAAATTAATTTAATTAAGTACGCCAAAAACGATAATATTACTGAAAAAATACTAATTTCAGTGATCTGCCCTTAATTTATGTTTTTTTAATAATGTAAGAGTAGAATACGTGATCGTCGATTGTTATATCGAGTATTAATTATCGTTGCAGAATTCATGGCGTGTGAATCTTTAATCAAATCGGTCCTTCAATGTTAAATTAACTACGTATCAACTTGGAATATGGGTATATTATGCGTTATAGACTAGCTCATAATTTTTTAACACCATTACTGTAATGCTGTTAAAAAATTATCTACATCTTCTTATCATAACTCACACTATACCACAGAGTCGAGCTACGTTTTCTATCATTACCTTCTGCGACATCAAAATATTTATTAAATTAAATTGTCAAGTGAAGTGACACTTATAAATGATCAATCTGATTTTCTAACCTTAGATTGATAATTTATATTATTTTACATTTTTTGGAAATTAACGATTTAAGTTTTACTTTAAGTCTCAAATATTACATTACACGTTACGTTACGTACTATTACGGATCTGCAAACTATATAGCATATTAGGTAAAATTGAAATTATACACATTTTCTAATAGTCATTGAGTTACTGTGTTAGATTATTATTGTTTGTGGTTAAGAGAGTGCTTATATCTCAGGGTGTTATATTTTCTTGTCTAAATTAAATAATGGAAGTATATTTAACACTAATCACTTTTTTAGAATATCAAAATGTCTGAAGCTAATGTTGGATCAGCTCCAGCGTCAGGCGGCGCATCTGCAACCAGTGTTGCTGAAGAGCAGCGTTCAGGAAGCACTGCTGCAGGATCTGGCTCTGGTAAAATTCCACCTGTGCTATTCAAATCTACCTATAATTATATAAAACAACTCATTTGAAATTAGCTAAAACATATTCACGAAAAAATTTAGAACAGAATCGTAACAAAATATCCTCCAGTATTGGAGAATGTTCTTTAACCTTGATATTATTAATATTGGTATCTTCATAGTTACTTCGGAAGAAAAAGTGTATGGTGGATGTGAAGGCCCTGATGCAATGTATGTGAAATTGGTGTCATCTGATGGTCACGAGTTTATTGTTAAAAGAGAGCATGCACTCACATCTGGAACAATCAAGGCCATGTTGAGTGGACCTGGACAGTTTGCCGAAAATGAAGCTAATGAAGTCAATTTTAGAGAAATACCGTAAGTTATTACCAATTTTTGCTTTTTAATTCTGTTAATGTCTACACAACAACAATATTTAAAAATAAAGTGTTGCAGAAAACTGAAGTATCTATTAGAATTTTAACTGTGAAGTTTATATATGAAAGATTATACTAGATATTTGTGTCTTTAAGTTTAATAAAACAACCTGTATTTAATTTACAAAAAACATAAAATTCATTTTGAAGAAAGGTTCTTGAATAACTTTATATTCTTTACTTTTTTTGATGATTACAGATCACATGTGCTCCAAAAAGTTTGTATGTACTTCACATACAAAGTCCGTTATACAAACTCTTCAACTGAGATACCAGAGTTTCCTATTGCACCAGAAATCGCCCTGGAACTCCTCATGGCTGCAAACTTCCTTGACTGTTAATTTGAAATGGCAATGCACTAAATTGCTTGCGCTTAGAGTTAAGCTAAACTAAAGCCACTCATGCTGACAAAATTTGTACCACATTTCATTTTTAATATTATAAATGTGGATGCTCGGGTGAGTATAATAAGAACATACTATTCAATGAATGAGTACAAAGACTTTACAAAATCTAGAAATGCATGACCACCAGACCTTGTTAATAGGCATGACTAAATTCATATGCATATTGAAAGGTCAAATATGTCAAATTATTTAGAATTTAATATTTCTCTCTATACATAGATTAAAAAAGAGAATAGGGGTTGACATATTTGACAAATTAAAATGTTATGAATTTAATTTTACTTTGCTAGTTATACAATCATTTATAATTGAATGAGTTCATTTCATAACTCTTAGCGTTCAGCGAAACAGTGCTGTATTAGAATGCTTATAGATTATTTTCATCGGAATAGCAATGTATTTTATTTTGTTCAATGTGACCGAAAACTGTATAATATATAATATATTGGGTATATTAATAGTACTCCAAAAATGTTGGTATGTTTACATTCTTTTAATTTGAAGAATAATTTGACACTCAAATAATATAAGTATTTAAGTACTAATCATTCAGCTGTTTACTTATGAAATATCTTTCAAAAAGCAGTTTCTGCATTTGCGGTATTATTGGAATTATTAAACATGGACAGTGTTCAAAACTAAAAACACATTGATGTAAGAAGTGATTTTATTTGTCAAAAATGTTTTAATAAAAATTATAGCATTTTAATATTTAAAATAAACGTAACGTCATGGTTAGATACACCATCTCTGATGTTGCTATTAAATTGTTAGGCTGACAGTATTGACTTAAATTCCTTCTCTTTGTCATACAACTATTTTTTTATTTAACTTAGCTAATATGTGTGTGGTCGGTTGCTAACTAAAATTAATATCAATTAAAAACTTAAGTAGTTAAATTGGGAATAACGTTAAACAATCATTAGCGCAAGTATTTTATTTAATAGTTAATTGTATAAATAATTGCGCTTCAAATTATATATGGCCAACTTGTTCGTCGAGCTGCCGTATCATTGGGTTTAGATGTCCATATATCTCTTCAGCTTATAAGTCTGTATGTTTTATAATTTATAGTGAATTAACCATTAAATTTCACATGATAATGGATTGAAATTCTCAAAGAATTAAAATGTGCGACCCTTTTAGTTACGGCGACACTACTGCTAATAAATTTTCTTCCTTGTGCAATAGGCGATTATATTACAAATAAGATTATCAATAAATTTATGGCAGAATTCTTGTACTTTCTAGTCGGTCCTGAGTTCATCTATAACTATAATTGCATTTTCCTAATAAATAATTTGTCACAATTGTAAGGTATTTTAACAACAGTAAGTTATTGTAAAATCCCCTGGATTCAATTGTTTTTTTTTTCATTTGTATGTTTTGTAAATAAATATTGCAATATAGATGTTCTTTTCATTTAGTCTTCAATCAATGTAGCCTTGCACAAATCACCCTTGCGAATTGCCATGGCTGCCAGATGTAGCGGAATCTTCGAATCCTCTTCAATATTTTATTCATCGTTATAAAATTACAAGAGTGCTTGTATGAATCTATGATAGAGCGAGTTATGACAGGAACTGCCTGTGTAAGATATACCCCGCCCTTACAGTGATTTGACGAAGGTGAAAATGAAACAACTATTATGGTTTGTCCTTTATTCAGTTTATGCATAAACAAAACCCAGTTCACATGATATATCTGTATAATCTCGGGCAGTTCACAACTACTATTGCATACATTCACTAAGCTTACTATCGTACTTTGGAATGAAATCCTGCTAACTAAAAAATAAATCAACTTTACATAAAAATCAAGGAAATAAATAAAATTCTAATTACACAACTTATATTTATCGCTACAAATTCCGTATGAGATCTTAGCTTATAATAAACTTTGGATAAAAGTTAAAATAATATGGACATTGTTTGTACATTTTTACAAAAAAATGTTAGTAGACATCGAATACTGCGTAATATGAACTAAATGCGAACTTGTGACTGTCATACAATATATTCTATAATACTTCGATTAAACAATTATATAAAAATTATTGTTTCCACGGAAGATGTCATTTTAAATTGTATAAAAACGATAATGTATCGCATAAATATAAAATCGGTGACGTAACACCGTAAAATATAATTAAATTTGCGTGAAAGCATCTAGTGTTTAATTTGAGGGTAGGCTGAAGAATTACTCAGTTTGCTTAGGAATTTTAACGTAATTTATACGACCAAAATAATTCTGATACAAATTAATTATTTAAGATAAGCTGTCACACATATCAAGAGTTTTGGATCTACGCGAGTTACGCCACTGTATATAATGTAATACCAAACTTATATATAAGGTGCTTGAGGAATGTGCTTTTGAAGTGTTGAAGAAACCTAATTTGTTATAACATTGGATTTGTTTTTTAAAAAATTACGAGACGCAACATTTTAAAATTTGAAGCACAACAATGCGATATGTCAATCCCACATATACCTACGTAAAAGCCGCAACTTAAATAAAGATAGCTTATGCCCACGACTTCGTCTGTTTTCAAAGACTTGTTATTAGAAATAATTTGAACGCTAACGAAAAAACTAACAAATGTCAGTCTTTTTCATCGATAGAAAATCAAAATTCTTATTCACTGTAAGAACGGACATATGAAAACATATAAATTTAGTTCGGAAAGTCAATAATAGATTTTTTTAAATCTATTAAGGCATTGATAATAGAATAATGTTGGTGTTGCCATGTTTACGATTTATTAATGGAACACGATTTTAATTTTGGTTAATGATGAATTTAATATAAGTATTGAAGACGTGTCAAACAAACTCATAATTAACAAGGGTAAAAAGCAGATAGTGATGAATTACTTTTCGGTATATGCGGCGTATATTATAGACACAAAGAAATGGTGATAAATGGAATCTAATGATAATAACTTTTACCAATCTTTTGCGTTTCATCTCCTACTGGTGTCGTAAATAATTTTTATACTCTGTGGGGAAAGAGAAAAGTTATGCCGCTGTTTCAATTTAGAAAATATTTTTTAATACTCTAATTTAAAATATCTATCTGTTTTGTTAATAAATAAATAAGGATTATACTTCGATACAGAATTTAATTATTTTTTCCACTTCTCTTACCACACATATAGCAGGTCAATCGATTTAATATATTTTTAATTCTGGCTAAGAATTACATCTACACAAAGGATAGTAATGATTTAATAAGTACAACTAGATGCATTCTGGTTGAAAGAAAAGAAAGTGAAACTCTAAACAAGAAAAATTCCAAGGTATTGCACATTAATGCCAAGCAGGTAATGCTTCTATTGTAAAAAAATCACTGCGAAACTACAAATGCGATACGAATATTTTAATGAAATTGTTCTTGCTCAGACTAAATAAACCAATCAAGATAAAGAATCATGTTTCTCTTGTATCTAAAAATTACCAAGACGTAAATCATGGTGTACGCGTATACGTACCGAACGTAAACGTTTGGTAAAAATTATTATCACATCTAATCGCTAGATATTGAGCAATCGATCGATTGTCTTTTCGCACTATAAGCTTCGCAAACTTTGAACACAATAAATGCAAATAAGTACGTCACTAACATAGCCTTCAGCGAACGTCCTGAACTCAACGGACGGGAAGCCCTAGCCTTGCTCGTGATTCTGTTCGATGGGGACCATTTTCTTGCTAACCGAGTAAATCGGTGGCGAGTCGATCTTCCCGGAGATCGCTTGGACTCGACTCTTGACCGATTCGATCGGGGCCGTATCGATTTTAGAATCGTCGATCGATTGGGAATGGACTTCGTTGCCGTATATGTGCGGCTCGCGGACGTTGCCATACAGGTTGTAGTTGTGTATGAGTGTCGAGACGCGGTTGGATGTGACAGGAAGAGAGCTGTGCTCTTTCTGGGGCTCCGTGGGCGGGGAGGCTGCGGCCGTGACGGGCTGGTTGACCTTGAAGTCCGGCTTGGGCTCGTCCTGCACGGAGGACTGAGTGCTGAGAACTGGGTTTTGTGGGGTCAGCGTTTGGCAGGGGTTGTTCTGGGTGAGCGTTTGGTTTTGCGGGTTGTGGACGGTGGGAGACAGGTCGGCCTGTGCCAGCGCGGCTCGCCAGTCGATGTGCGGATGTCTCTCGCGGATGCAATCCACCACGTCTAGAAGGTTCTTGGCGTCCATGGCCAGGACGTGGGCGGCTGCTAACATGCTTCTGAGGAGTAATTATCTTCATTGTATACCGAGACAACTTGTATATTGTATTTTAGAGCTACATATTATTAAGGGCAGGTCAAAAGCACCTATAACCGATGAAAATGCATGATGAATTTTAGAGTGTGGAAGAAGTGAGAGAGGTATGCAAGGATCGTAGCAAGTGGAGGTCTGTGGTCTCCGCCTAACCCAATGGGTAACAGGCGTGACTTATAAAAAAATATTATTACATGTCGAAGTCTAATTTAGTTGAATGTCTCTAACTGAACATTTCCGGGGCGCTAACTTCATAAATGTGTTTTATTATAATGTATCTGTTAAGTTCACTGGATAAATGAATAGGAAAATGCAGAATACTCACTTAGTGTACTCATGATGCAGCGTAGTGTTGTGATAGTGAATGGCGAGCCTCATGGCTTCGACCAGACCCGACATGTCCTTGCTTAGCACCTGGTGTGCCATTTCCACCTCTCTGGACACGAACAGACATATTTATCAGATAATTTTCACTCACCAATCACGCTAAAATTTCTATTGCGACCTATTTTTTAACATATCTTTATCGATATTTGAATCCTGTAACGTTAAACTAAACTATTTATTATAAAACTGTCGTCTGATCTGGGCCAATGGGGTCGATATGTCAAAGACATTATTTGCCATTATTCACCTAAATACTTGCTATGATGATCGTTTGAATACATAGTTCAGCAAGCGTCAGTCAGTACGCTGGGTTTCGACCTGTTACAATGTATGCCTATGTACCTCTGCGCATTGAGCGGGTAGGGCGGCACCAAGGCGTCGACGGTGGCGCAGAGGTGGCGCAGAGCGGTGCCGACGGCTCGCACGGCCTCCAAGACGCAGGCGGGAGTCTGCGCCTTGTTGGCGGAGCTCGCCAGCCGCATCACGCAGCGCACCACGGCCGTCGTCGCCACGTACACGGGCTCCTGCTTGGGCGTCGACGTGCTCGGCCCTTGTTCCTGCAAATCCCTCTCCACGTGAACATTCACCAGGTATTTGCTTTATTCGATCGAATCGAATCAATCAGTCTTATATACATGGAACACAAATCCGTTTGGCCTTCTCAACTAATAAGTTCATATTTAATCTGTTTATTTATAAGATGTTTCTTTAACATTTGTAATGTTTGAACACAATTAAAAATTATCTTGCTTGCGACATCTAACAATAAACAACGCCATCTATTGACAGGTAGCAGAAAGTAATATCAATATTATTGACAATTGGTAATTGACATGTAATCAAATCATTTAACAGTCACACAGTCAGAATCTACAAATAGGAAATGTTTTGACAGCAGAAATAGTATTCCGAGAGTACCGAGTATTTCAGCGAAATCGAAGTGCCAATACTAAATTGTGTTTAAAAATATGCTTTATTATGTGCAAATCGAACGTCCGTTTATAAAATATTTATTTACTTTCATATGAATCTAGTTATATATTCCGTTTTCTCCACCTTAATATAATCATAACACTGTATTTCACACCATATAATTTCAAAATTTCTTATGTAAACAATACCCATTGCAACATTATATTTTATTAACCGAAATCTATTACATATTTCTACAACCACTCTTACTAATTGTTTCCTCTTAGAGCGTGAGAATTATGTATCAAAAACAGTCACTTAGCTAGTTTACTTTAAGAATTTAATTAAATAAAAGGCTCAAATCGGAACGGTTTACTCATTTTTTTTTAATATTTATTAAAAACCCCTTGTTCGCGGACACGCTACTTGACTATCTTGTAATCTCAATAATATTACTTTACTGATGTTAGTTAAAAACTAACCGTTTTGCAACATAATTCATTACTGCTATATATCATAAGATATATTATATAAAACTAAATAAACGGCCTACTCAATTTAAAGCTACATCTACAAAATCTTAAGATATAAAATATTTGCAATAGACATAAGATATATTGTTTTTTTATAAATAAATAAAAATAAATATAAAATATATAGAAAAGTCTTTGCTTAATAAGGAAAATAAATGAAAAATTCTTAAATACCTTTCCATCATTTCTTGGTTTTTCTTTGGGATTCACTGTATTCGCTGGACTGGTTTCGGTTGAGTTTGTCACTGGAATAGACAAAAATATATTTTATTAACATGATATAGATTATCCTTTCTCGATAAACTGTAACATACAAAACACTTTTTAACACCCTGGCTTACCCTGGTAACCGACCCCCAGGGTAAGCCATTTACAGAATATTTTATGGGTGGTAATAGAATTGACAAACATACATACATGGCGTATACATGAAAAAAAATTTTCAATTCGCACCAGTGCTTTCTGAGATAGACCTGTTTCTATTTTTAGTAAAAAAAAAATTACCTGAATGTGTTTGACTAGAAGGTTTCTCGCGCGATTCAGTTCTGTCGTTGGTCTGTTCCTCTGAACTCGTGACTTGTACGTTCGATAATCGTTTCTGAAACGAAATAGTAGTCGCGGTCAGATTTCGGATGGCCACAAAATACCTATTTGAACATAAATATCATTTCAGACACAGCCGGTTAGCCCCGAGGTAAGCCATTATAATAAGCTACAACATATTAAATAGTAAAAAAAAACTAAACTATGATAACATTTACTATACTATAGTAAACGTAGATATGAATAGAGGATGGAACCCGGGACCTTCAGTATGCCCATCCAGCATGGTGACCATACTTCTACTCAATGAAACACGTATGGAAGAAAATATTAAAACCATAATAATATTACAATTACCAAATTATCTTCCTGCATTTGAAGCCATCTTCTGTCCTCCTCACTCTGATGTTGCTGTCTCGCTAACTCTGCTAACAGACGCCTTTCCACCGCTTGCTCCGTATCGAATTCCGGACTCTATTTGCATAGACATAAGTATTATTTTACCATTTCATTTTAAACTAACAATTAAGTTAAAGTATTCAATTAGAGATTTATTATTGTTATAATTACAATTAATACAACTATAACCGGTTGTAATCTGTACATGTTTAGAAGGGAAAGAAATTATTGGGTCGTTGATATTTACATGTTTTAAACAAAAAAAAAAGATTATTCTTCAATAGTTTGAAATTATTAAGATTTAACTGTTATTCCTGTACCAAAATGTAAAAAAAGTTACCAGCGACATTGTTAGTTCCATAAATGTTATTGAAAAATGGAAATCACATGTGCATTTCAAATATTGACATTTTTTCAAAAAAGCAAAAAACTCAATATCGCAAAGCTTCTAACTACCAAAAAACTGCATACAAACTTCACACATGTGATCTCAATGAGTTAAAAAAACACCAAATTCTACCGGAGAAACCCAGACACACAACTCTGTAAAAAAGGAAAAAAAATCAAAAAGGAAAAAAAAGGAATCGATATACAAGAATGGTACCCATTCGACGAAAATAAAGACATGCCATCTACGCAAACAAAAATAAAGCATGCTACTTGTTCCAATCACCTGCGTCGAAGGCGAACATTCCTGACGCGGAGCAGCCTCGGCTCCCAACTGGGGACGAGCTGGACTCTGAAAGCCGGACTGAACGGCTTGGGCACAAGACACTTGGGGCCGGTACAGCATCGGCTGACCCTGCACCACGTTCTGACTGAACATCTGCTGGTACATCGGCTGAACCACGCCCGTGGGGAAGCCTTGCGGCGACGACGGATACACTTGGGGACTGTTCGACCGAAACTTGTGGGGCTTCGCGGGACTTTGGTAGGGGACCCCCTGGACCACGCCCACGGGAACCCCGTACGACGAGGGATGCGACGCGGCCATGTTGATCGGCCGGTACTGGGGCTTCAAGGCCGCTTTGTGGGCGGCTATCGCGGCGCAACTTTTCACGTGGTCGCCGCCGAAGTCGTAAATCTCCTCGACCAAGGGCGGGTCCGGCTGCTGGCGCATCTTGCTGACGACGCTGGCGGCCAACTGCGCGTTCAGCGAGCCCTGCACCGCGAACTGGCCGATGTCCGGCTCGCGGCGGCTGCGCGGAGGCGACGCGGGCACCGAGTGCTGCCTCGTGAAAGGGGCGATGGGGACCGGCGAGCCGCGGGGCCCGACGCGGCCGTTGCGCTCCAGCGACCCCACGCGGACGGGCCCGCGCTCCGACAACGCGCTTCTGGGGGTCCGCTCGAGCGACCGGACCCTGTCGGGGTAGGGTTCGGGGCTCTCGAGCTTCGGGGACTTGGGGGCGAGATTCTGGCAGAGGTTGTCGCAGCTGCCTTCGGCGTCGACGACGACGGTGTGCGAGTCGGCGTCGGGCACGACGGGGTCGAGTTTGTGGAGTTTGTCGGCGGGAATGGGGGCCGTTTGGAGCGGGATGTCGATAATTTCGTCGGGTTTGGGGTTGGCGATCTTGTCGATGTTCTCCGGTAGAGTTTGCGCGAAGTCGACGGCGACGGTGTTGAATACCGAGGCGGGCGTGTTGTAGGCCTGCGGGTGGATGGCGCGGCTCTGGTTCTCGCGCAGCAGATGAGCCAGCACCAGCGGATTCTGCGCCACGATGTACGTCTGCGGGCCGGGGCTGTCCGCCACTGCAAACGTGCGAGCTGTAGTACGAGTGAGCTGCCGGACTCCATCCGGAATGCGAACGGCGAGTTACCCGCGGAGAGATCCGTGGCTGGTCTGCAAGGCTTAGGCGGCGCGTGTTCGCCCCAAGAGGCGGCTGCCACGCGTCTGTTCTCTCGTCGCATTGTGTCCCACGCCGTACTCCGCTCTTCTTGGAGGATTTCGCTGCAATATTATCGTGCAAATTAAACCTCCAAGTCTATGTACATCATTAATAGGGAAGATATAGATTGGAGACCATCTAAGCTAAGGACTAGGTACATAACTCTACCTATACATTTAACTTACCACAGTGTTTCCTTAAGCTGACTAGCAGTAGGCCGATGCGAAGGCTCGTACGTCCAACACCTCGACATGAGGGAGTAAAGCCTCGGGGGGCAACGGGGTGGCAAGGCCAGTCTCTCCCCGTTTTCCAATTTCCCGATGACGTCATTGTTCTTCACCCCACTGAAGGGTTTCACGCCCAGCATCAAAATCTCCCACATGCATACACCTGGAAATTTATATTCACAAATTCACTAATTAATTTATTTACGATAAAAAAAGAATATTTGAAAGAAGTTAATAGGGAATTTCAATCGAGAGATTCTTTTGTAAGAACAAACTAATTAATAATTCCCTGTAGGATCATAAAAATTGTCCTAAACTTTAGCAGCACCCAAAAAGAAAAAAATCAATTTGCTAGTTTAAAGAAGCAATCAAGCTTCTATATACTAACCAAACATCCAAACATCGGAGGCAGACGTGAATCTTCTAAAATTAATGGACTCGGGGGCCATCCACTTAATGGGAAGTTTTCCTCTGGAGGCCTTATAGTATGACTTGTCTTCAACCATTTTTGATAGGCCGAAGTCGGCTAACTGTAATGCATAAAATGATTTTTTGTTATAAAACCTTTTCCCTGTAAATTTTTAAATAGAGTCGGACATTACTTTGTGTAAGTCCACATTATCAGTCCACAGTGTTATCCAATTTATTTACAATTTATTCGCGGAGTATTGCTAATAAATTGTTTTATTGGATTTGTATTTTTAAAATTAGTCCTAAAACAGGTTTTAATAAATCTGTCTCTTGTAACAGGATTGTTACAATTTGTGAGAATGAGACGACAGCGTATTTAATGGACATTTTATTTTATATATGTTTGTAGATCATTCTTTAACTCAATCAGATGTGTTTATTAATTATACAAATAGTACACTTATTTATACAACACTTATATATAACAATCTTAAATGAAGAAAAATATCTTAAAAAAATTTTCTGAAAATATAATCGGAAACTTGTCTTATTTTGGTTATTGTCTATATTTGTGATAGTTATTGTACCCATATTCGCAAACGAATAAATTATTTAGGATTATTTATGATTCATATATATATATGTGAAGAAAATAATTATATTATTATCTTTAATTTGTATGTTTCATGTCAAGTCTGTCTAAGTATAGTCTGTGGTGTGAATAACAAAGAAAAAGTGTAGCGTCATTAATTTAAAATTTCAAATACGTTAAATAAATATTGTTAGATAAAGGAACGAACCTATCCCTTAAACTAGGAAGTCGTGTTAAGTATTAACATTAAATGTCGTTTCTTGTTTTCACAGAGAAACTCAGCTGTGTTTAATTGACGGTGTCGTTCGAAAGAATACATTAAATCTGTAAAAATATATGTAGAGGTTATGTGCAATAACCTACCTTAACACAAGTGGGCGTAGAGACTAGAACGTTCCTCGCAGCAATGTCTCGGTGCACGAATTTCTTGCTCTCCAAATAGCTTAGAGCCGTCGACAGCTGATAGATGTACAACACGAGTGTACATGTTTCTAGCCTGGAAGTATTTCAAGGCTTATCAAATTTTATTTACATTTTTGAATCAAGCAACTTAATACGGCTAAGTATAAATACTTTTATATAGTATTTCCTGGAACGTGGGTTGTCTGGAACTAATAGCTATCGTAGCTATAAGACCCTCTGTACACTGACATTAATTATAAACTCATAATAAGTTTATTTTTATTTTTTTTAAGTCTATAAGTATAAGTATTAAATATAAATAAATAGTTAGTATAGTAAGTATAATTAATAATAAAAAGTCTATAAGTAAATATAAGTATAAACTATAAGTTTCTTTCTATGTTTTATGTGTGCAATAAGTATTTTTATTATTATTACGGCCCAAATAAGTGTGCTGAACAATAAGTTCACAATACGGCACAAACATGGTTCTTAAAATTTTGCTCTTTCCTAAAATTGATTGTATGTTATAATACCGAGAATTTGTTCCTTTTTAGCGGCACTATAGAATGATGTGAATGATTTGTATATATCATATATTTGTATATTTGTATATATCCAAAATATATCGCACCTATGCGCATTCTGTTGTAAATACGCTCTCATCTCGCCAAGTGTAGCCAGTTCCATGACAATCCAAATGGGAGGGGTACTACACACCCCTACGAGACCTATTATGTGCGGGTGTGAAAACTGTTGCATTATATCTGTGAAAAATTATACAAGTATGTTTAATTGCACAAAATCATTATTTTAAGGTAAAAATAGAAGATAATTACAGTATTTACAATCGAGAAATCGAATTTTAATCTGAATACTACACAATCTAACGTATCTGAAAAATTATTAATTTACAGTATTATCGTGTAGGTATTATGTCGTTTTATTTTCAAGCACAACGCTATAACTACTATAACTGAAACAATGTTGAAAAGATTAAATTAATCCGCCATCTTATTTGTGAAGGGTGCGTTTGTACAAAAATCAGAGTTATGGAGCGTAAAGTTAATGTTTGAAGGTGAAGGATTTTTCTGAGGCCGAGAAGAGGAATAAAGCTCTTTTGATACCTTCGTAAGCAAAAGCCGCGTCCATCGGCATTCAGTGGTGGCGCGGACTAAGTACATGTATTAGCAGTAATAGAGACGAAAAGAAATCAGACTAGGCTTTTTAATACGTCAACGTCAATGTCAGTTTTGACAGTTCGAAAACTGTAGCTTTAAGTAAGTTATCAAAATCCTTTTATTCAAAGTCAAAGTCAAATTTATTTATTCAAGTAGGATCGTTACATGATCACATTTGCACGTCACTTAAAACTAAATTTATAGGCTTGTTCACTAACGCGCCCGAGTCTGAGAAGAACAAGCAAGAAACTCAGTCGGGTTTGTCTTTTTTTTATAGCTTACAACTTATAATTTTTAGAACAGGAGCAATTTAGTCCCAAGCACTTCTGTCATTCAGATAATCAGGTGCTGTAATAGGCTTTAGCAATCAATTTTCTTTTAATAATATTTTTGAATTTGTTTATTGACAGCTCTGGAATTTGCTGGGACTTTATTATAATAGGAGCACATTTCCTTGAAATGAATTGCTTATTTTATGCAGTCTTGTGGATTTAGACATAAATCTTTCTATTTGGGTATTATATTGATGAAAGTCACAATTAGTATAAAACATTTATTTTTTCTAACATACATATATTTTCATAATATATTGACCAGCAAGCGTCATAATATTTAAATCCTTGAATCTCTCTCGCACCGACTCCCGTGGGGGCAAACAGCAAATCGCGAATTGCCGTTTTTGAAAATAAATATAGTCTGAACCTCCGAGCATTACCCCAAAGAATAAATGCCTAAACATACTTGAAATAACTATAATAGCTAGTTTGGCTGTTGAAGGTCGGTAGTGCGGATTTCTTACTATAGAGAGAACAAAAAAAATCTATTTAAATAATAATAAAAATATATTACAATTTTTATTACATGTTCTAAATCGTACACATTTGGTTTCTTTCATTTAAATAAATATTTAGTTAAACCATTCATAAGAAAAATTTACAATCTTCTATCCTTTAAAGAGTGAAGTATAATGCAAGCAAACAATACTAATCCCCCAAACCTTTTTTCGGAGAAAGGGAGGTCATTAATTTAAACCAGAAACAAGAAAGGTCCAAGGATCGAGCCTTGTGGAACACTCACACGCACCTGTGACCCCGATTATCAAATTATTACAATATATATAAAATAGTTAATAAATGAATTGACTCACAGGCCTCTTCCAGAAACTTCTCGGCCGTGTCGAGATCGGCGTCCATTTTGCAAGTTTTGACAGCCACGGGCAGAACGTATTCGCCCGTCGAGCTCTTCCCTTGTTGCTTCTGTATTGCGAGCTGGCGACGTAGCGATGGGTGGTTTGCTGACGTCACTTTGCACGTACCTTAACCAAATTAATTATAACAACTTTGAATACATTTCCATATAGAATTGATATTACTTAAAAAAATCTGGTTCTATTGTTAAGATTTCTCAAATTCAAGGTCACACTGCAGAATGAATATAGGCCATATATTTTCGGAATTAATTGAATTTTTTGTGGCTATTACTCAATCGGTATCCCAATAGAAGACTCTGATATAGGTAAAAAACGTTTGAATTGAAAACTAGTTTATTTTTACCGCCGCTCTTATGTAAACGAAGAAAAAAAATAGACCCGAATTTTTGGTGTCATAAAACATTGTACGGTTTTGAGACTTTCATTTGCAAATATGTACGTAGGATAACGTACGCGTATGTACGTTCGTCTCTTCTTGTTGATACCTATCACAATCATAATTCTTTAACGTTTCTTACCTTTATGTACATCGCCGAATTGCCCTTCACCGATAATACCGGTTAATTCGATTTGATTCCGAACTAACTCGTAGTCACGAACTGGAATGAAAAATTATATTTTTATTGTAAGAGCTTCAATTTTAAACAACAGTGCTATTTCTGATTTGATACTGTCAAATAATAATCGCGTGTAACCACAGCCTAAGAATAATTATGACGTGTACAAAGAATATCCGCTATGAAATATATCAACCTCCAAACAATTGAGTAAGTTAGATATAATGTTGCCTTTTATTGACATAGCTATTACTCATTTAAAGAAAAACACTTTACTAACTGTAAATATTTACATAAGTAGACAAATTCACGCGTACTGCGAATTCCAATTAAATTCTTAATGTAAGATAATTTAAATGTATAAACTCAACATATTCGTCACCTCACTTAAATTAAAATTAGAAGCATCTGCGTGGTATGGTATTTCGGGACAAATTCTTGCTTAAAAATAATATACTTAGTATTGTATAACTTTCTTTTCAAAAAGGACTGCGACTCCTTTGTTAAAATACCATATGTAACAAACTACCATACCAATGTAAAGGAGAAGGAAACAAGAAGGTATCAAATAGCCGCTTATTTCCTTCTCCTCCACCCTAACAGTTAAACAATGTATACTTATAAACCAACGCAAAAAAAAAACTTTAATAAGTATGTTTTACAATTTTAATTTTTCGGTTAGATATTATGTTTTAGAATACTGCCTTGATCTTGTCACTAGAGTGCTTGTCATTACATTAATGACGTGCTGCAAAATATGTACTTTTTTGGCAGGATTTTAATTTCAATTTACTAAGAAGCTAAATCTCGAAGTAGATACACATAACAAAAAAATATTTTACAAGATAAAATGCTTCCATATCTGACCCTTACGAGAGAGATGCCCAAGACTTACCAGCCGGTGTAGAGTAGTCGGCATCGTCATCAACGATTTCTGCATAATCTTCTGACAGAAGAGTAGCAGTGTTCGCTTCCCAAGAGTTGGTTTTGCCCTCGGATGAGCTACTGCTCATTTCCGCTACACAGGAAATTGGATGGGTATTTTTAAGCCCAAATTTGGGAAGTCTACTTTGAACTCAACACAATCAAATTTAACCTCTATCTTTAAATAGATGGAATTTATAAAGTTTAGTTTAACAAAATAGATAACTTAATCACTTACTTTTGCATTGACAGTTAAGTTGTTTCCAAACGGTAGCTTGTGTTTAAATTATTATATTATTTACAAAATAAAGGAGTTTATATGAACTTAGGTATTAAATATATAGCTTTTTTAATATATACACACATTTGATAAGATATCATTAGAGCATGCAATTATGAAAATCCGCTTAATAATTATATGTATAAGAGATTTTATATTTAGCAGTTTTAATATTTTATATTCACGATTGAAGCTATCATTACAAATATATAAATACTAAACTAGTTTGTTGGTCTATTATATTATTTTGAGTTAAATACATTTATGGTATTTAAACTAAATTATTATCATATAAGATAACAATAAAATTGGGATAATAAAATGCATTTAACTAAAATATTATCCGGAATCTCACACCTCTTTGTTCGTCTACGGTATACAAATCTTAAAAACATATTTTCATGTTTTATATTAATGACAAATAATAAAATAAAATACATAAAATGTTGTAGACTACGAAAATCCATTTTTTTAAATTAAATCCAGTGAAATTGTATTAATTCGCGTTGAATAGTCTTAATATATTATATACATACTAGTTCGGTTCCATAGCGATGTCTGTGAGTCTGTGACAAGGCGACAGTATCCGTCAACTAAGTCAGCTAAGCTTTCTGCAGCCTGGAAATAATATTAATTACATTTAAAAAAAAGTTACGTGCCTTAAAAAGGAACAAAACGAAGGAGGTTGTATGTTAGAATAGAAACAAATTTTTCTTAACTGGCACAAATAAAAAAAAATCGATATAAAACCTCTATTGTTTTTATAAGAAAAAATCAACCTCAACGCTACTGCATGTGATGGTTAGGGTTTCACTGGCGCCTTTCACTCTTAACTGAAGCGCTGCTTTGCCGCAAGAACTCCCACTCTGGAATAAATCCAAAATAACTATTATAGATTATCTACAATAATATAAAGATATTTAAAGCTTATAGAAAAACACTATATCAACGGATTTATGTTATGTCTTTTTGCAAAATTTAAATATATTTTATATTATTTTAAAATAAATCCGTTAATAAAGTGTTTTTCATTAAATGAGTAATAGTTATATAAATAAAAGACAATAATATTTAAAGCTACTTAAGTCTCAATTGGAATACTAAATTGTAGCTATGGAGAGGTCCATGCTATGAGTAAGAAAGAGGCTATCCATACAAGAACCAAAGTAACCGATATAGCTTGTCGAGAATAATCTCGATGAAGGACGATGGTTGGGACAAAAAGCTGGAATTACTTCTACGAGCCAGGAGAGGCAGTGGAAGGGTATCGGTCTACTTCGTGTTGGGTATAATTTCAGGATATTTCATATGTATTGGAGGTTTGCAGGTTCCAAGGTACCTGAGACGGGGGTCACAATTGTTGTACCACTTCACATAAATTTAGTCGGGAAGGCTCAACTCACGAAAGCGATGTGTTAAATAGGGTTAGTATTGAGATACCTATTTCGTTGAAGCCTCACGGAGTTAACAATAGAGACTATGTTTAAACTAAGTTATAAAATGTATTTTTTTTGTCTACTTTATAAAATAGGCACTATCGTATTTGTAATGATGTAGAGATAGACTTATTTTTGTATGAATTTTTTTTGTATTGTTTTTGAGCCGATAGTGTAACTACATTTTGTTGGTAGATCATAATAAATAAATAGAATAAAAATTGTGATGTAGTACAAATTACACTGAAATTTGCTAGAGAAAATATTCGGATTATATTATAGCCTATATGTGATCAAAGTACCTGCGTCTGCGTTTGTTGAGTACAGTTAGACTTAAGCGTCTGCACGGCTACTATGTCGCTGAACGAAGCTATCTTCGTGTAGGTCGGCGGCTCGCCGGCTTTGTGTGATACGTAGGAGATATCTGAAAATAATAATATTACGAAACATTAATTATGTAAATAGGAGAGCATTTTTATAAAATATTTTTTTTTAATATTTTTGTTTCGGCGTTCTCAAATTAATTTAAATATAACACTAACAAACCAAATATCTTATTTTATATAACACTCCTGTCACGTAGTTTGTCCGCGTTGGACTCCCTAAACTATTACCAATAAACCGATATTAAATAAACCGATTTTAAATTAAATTGGCACACCGTGAGCAGTCTGGTCCAACTTAAGAGATAGGATAGCTTAGATAATTAATTATAGTCGCAATTTTATTTTATTGCAAATTATTTATCACAGTCATCTCCCAAAGATTCTAACAGATGTCGATACTTTTCGACTGGATTGAGTAAGTAATCAATAGATGGCACTGCTATGGTAAACTGACAAACGTGTCATATAAAAATAAAACTCTTTCGATTATAAACATATCCCCGCACACTTAAAGCTAATAATTATTTTTATTGAAGTAAAAAAGTGATTGCTAGATATTACATGTATGGCAAAACGTCTGAAGAAGATAATATATGTTTGCCAGATCACTTCGTTATTATTATATATTCTTTAATTATTATAATATTGTTTAATTGTGTTTAGCGATATTTTTGCTTGATTTCTGATGAGCTTACACTAGAGCTTACAATTATAAGTTTACACAAGATAAATAATGAAACAAGTGGAACTGGTTTGTTTTAACAAAACAAACCGTAAACCAAAGCGTAGACAGAATTAAAAAGCGACTTTAGTTTTTATTAAATTTAATCGTAATCTAACATATTCCAAGAAGTATCTGTGGATCTTCAAATAGAAGAAACGACAGCTTGCTATTTGAGTCCTGAAACTTAAGCCTAAATAATCATAGATAAAAGATAAGTTCACCTATATCTGGCCCGATAGCGAGCTCAACGGGTATGGCCCACCCGGTTCCGAGCGCGCCCGTAAACGTCTCGCGATCGTACCCGTAGTGGGTATGCATCGTCTCCAAGTATTTTAGCATGCATTCTGTGTCACTCAGATTTGCTACCTGAAATTATCATTAATATTTGATACATATAATAGACAACCGGTCGATCAAGCGATTTAAAGTCAGGATCATGCGGACAATTTAATAAATATTCCAAAGCACAAGGGATTTGATACAGGAAGTTCATTGAACATTTTATATTTATTAATTTATATATATTTATTCTTATATATGGAACATTAATAATTATAATTTGTTCTGTATATCTGCCGCGCACCACGGGCATGTAGAGCCAGCTGTCAATAGGTATTTCAGAACCAATACGAGTTAGGGACCCGTCAAGAAAAAATCGTATCGTTATCTAAAACGCCGGCAACGCACTTGAGATCCCTCCGACATTAAGATCATCAATTGGATAGTAATAAGTAATATAAATAATAGTGTAATAAAACCTTAACAAAACATCACTGTTTATTAGGAATTGGAAAGAACGCACGCGCGCGCGCAAACACACACACACTTTCACACACACCATACCTTTTTAAACTGTTGTTGTATGGCCTTTTTGAGTACTTTAGGCTTAATCGCATCCAACACAGATTTGGGCAGGAATCGGTTTAAACCGAACTCTTTCTCGAGGTATTCAATGTTCGATTTCTTGTCCAGCGATATTTGCATGTCTTTGCAGTAGTATCTGAACAAAACAAAATTTAATCAAATGACAAAACTTAATATAGAAATCTCTCACACAGTCCCACCAAGTCATACTAATAATAATAATCTACTCTGGTACTTATTGACTGAAATATAACCAATTTTACCAATAAAAAAAGTGCTAAAATATTTTATTCACATCATAGTTGTATTATAAAGCACTTACTTGATCTCCAAACAACATATCTGAATCGCCAATTCTTGATCAACCATCGGATGATTCGCATTGAGATAGTCATGTCTAACCTGCAATTTTTATTAAAATAAATCAATTTTTCAACCTTTTTCATGATGCGACCCCCCTAGAATAAAAACATATTTCTCGATCCCCTTTGACCATTCGGTTTTTTATCATGTCTGTATGTTACAGTATTACTATTAACAATATTAATTGTCTTTATTATATGATTTTTTTTACTAAAGTACCCATTTTTTTCAACCTCTGGCGACCCCAGAATCTTCGCGACAAGCTTCGGTTGAAAAACAAGGAAATAAATCATTCAGCTTTGTAGGGTTAGTAGGTTGGAACATTTGAACATAGATAAACATTATGAATGCAAACCTCGCAAGAGGAAAGCTTTAGTTTCATAAATAAAAATAAAACTAAAAATATTTTCCGTTCGGGGAATACTCTTTAAAAACCATTTAGGTGCTAGGTTTACAAAAAAGTTATTAATTTATAAATAATATCATATTACGAGAGATTACTGATAATTATTTTCAATCAAACAAATTTCAGTACATATAAAACAGCAGCTATCCTTTAGTTTTTATAATGCAAAAATTTCTTATTTGTTAAGATTTATTATTGCAAACACCACTATCGAAATATCTTTAGTAAGGCGATCAAGAAGCAGAAGAATTTTTTGAAACCCACTATTACTCTGAGTAATACAAATGTAAAGTATCGAGGATCTCATTTAAAAAAAAACTCATAATTCAAAAACCCAATAGACCAGTATGAAAGCAGTACTCCGCGAAAAACCCACAATCACTCACTTGAGTGGTCTATTGGGTTTTTGAACTATGGACTTCCGCAAAGTAACGCCTGAATCAATTAATTATAAAAACTCATAAGTTTAACTACCTGATCGTAATAATAATGGAAGGTAACTCGATCTGAGTCACATAGGTCTCTCAAGTTAGCAGGAAGGTATCGAACTCGTAACTCCAGCCGCCATTCGCTGGCCGGCCATGCCGTCAACAATTCGGATACAGGCGTGTCTTGGTGAATCCACCTGATCTGGAATATCAAATTAATCGTTAAACGCCGAACCACCCACAATTTTTAGGTACCTAAAAAATAACGAGACCTTAATATTGAGGCTTTGTTGTCGGTTCACACCAGGCCCGTGGCCCGTGCTAATTAGGAAGTATTTTTGTTGGGACTACATAATTTTTTTTGGGACTAATAGTCGTAACAACACAAATATTATTCCTAATTAATGATACTAAAAAAATTCTAAAAAATAAGTATTTCGAGCTTAGAGTCTGTTATATAAACTTATATACCAAGATTAACTCCAAATATGCAAGCTACGGTAGATTACCGGTGACATAAATTAGTACGTTAGGCATCTCTATGGCGATAAACCACAGTAGTATACATTTCCACCCACACCTATTGATTAGAAAACATCATTTACCTTCCCCGTAGTCAACCGTCGCGCGCGCAATGCAAAGCATGACGCATACACGCGTTCGCCCGAAGCCAGTCTGGCTGCAAGACATCGTAGCACTGAGCGTACGTCTTCATCGTTCGACGCCCGGACAACGTTGAAGCCTCCGTTGGGAAGGTGGACTTTCAGGGTTGTCGGATCTGGTGCTGCGCCTGTAATACATTAACAAATAAAGTAAAGATCAGGATTGAGATATTTCAATGCTTATTTTTTATATTTTATAGTCACATACTCCGACCTCTGGGCCAGGGCATTATATATTTTTAAGATAACAAGCTCACAGGTGGTACCCAATGAGACTCCTTCTGTAATATTCAACAATATTTATGGGCGAGCCTGCACTCCCTACGATTGTCATTCATGACTTTTACAACTCACACGATCTTCGTAAAGTACTCTTCTAGGTACGATCTGGAACTAGCACTAGTTATCACATCTGTCCATACTACAGTATTTAGTCTACAGTCGTTTAAAAAAAGCGAAACAGCTGGCACTACCAAATTGTTGCTTATTATTTAAATAAAATTAAAATTTATGATCATCGATCCAATGAAATATTGTTTTGTGCTTAGCAATTTCAAAAGAAGAACAAACTTATATCCCTCGGTCGAAAGATAAATACACAAGTATATTAAATACATAAAAAAAACTAAAGCTTTGATCTTAAATTTTGCTGTCATCGTCAAAAAGCGAAGAAAAATTATTTTGAAAAGAAATTTCGAAAAGAAAAGGTAATTTTAAACAAGTTTATTCATAACAAAAGATTTTTTTCAATATATTCATATATCCTAAACATTGTTTAGGATAAAAATCACCTCGGACCCGTGATATATCAACATACATTGCATATCAAATGACAGGCGACGAATCTCATAATTTAGGGCCCAATATAATGTTTCCAACGTAGCTATTGTCCACGTAGGCTTGACGAATATAAATGATTATATTAATATAATTTGCATGCCGACATTCTCGGAATCTTAATAAAAGCGACATCCGCCTAAATGCAAAGGGATGCGCAGACATGCTATTCTTCACCGACTTCTACACAAGCATAAAATATTGTTTAGACATAAATTATTACTTGTATGTTCGGCTTAGCTTTGAAATCATCAGAGTGTATTTAGATGGATAGTTTTCAGATTAATATTAACTAATAAATATCATGTTATCTTAATTATAAAAACCACGCAAACGGCTCGAGCAATTTTGATAAATTATGGTATACATTAAGATATAGGCTATATATATAGCCTTTCTACATATATAAATGTAATATGGATGTTTGGGTACAACGAGTGATATAAGCCTCTCAATTAACTTTGGTTTAAGCGAATAGTCAGAAGTTTTAAGGAAAGTAAATCTAACACCACGTTTTGTTCCACCAATAAATTCTTTAACCACTAAGCCATGAAAGTGGAAACTGTTACGGAAAAAGAAATGTTAATCGTTCGTCGAAGTGTGACGCGTCCACCATAAAGAGAAAATTCTAATTAAACAATTAAATATTTATGATATTGACTGGAACAGGTGTTCGGTACCTGTTATATTCAAATTACACCTTATTTTAAATGATTTTCCGTTCTACGACCAGCGATAATCGTTTCCTTAAAGGGAGAAAATAAGGAAGATATTATAGAAGCCTAAATCTATTAGTGATTGATACATTAACGAAGGTTCAGGTTGCTTCTCCCACATTTTTGTTATATATACCAATACTATAGATCTTAAGAATTTGTTTGTTTGGTTGGTTGTAAAAGTACTGGTGCTAATCGAGAAAATATTTCGTTTTAGATATAGGTATAAAGACTTTGCATTATTTTTGTGCTTTATGCTGTACATAAAATTACAATTTCTTCTGTCAAAAATAAAATATTTTTCCAATGAAGATAGATATTAATTTTTATATGATTTTTTAAATGTATAAATAGTTCTTAAATGTTGCTTTTTTTCAGGTAAGTTAATATAATTTTTATTTACTGTATTTGTAAGTAATAAAATATGTTTATAATTAATTTACTTTCAGAAAAGAAACGCAACTATTATTTTAATTATAATATTATATATATTAAGATCGAAGGTTAATTTTTATAATTGGGGAAAATAATGCGGCTGAATTCGTAGCCGAGTCGAGTACATTCCGCGTTCAAATAAGGAAAGTCGCTAATTTTTATAAATATCATCAGTGCAAAACACTTTTCCAAAATTCTCTTTCGTCTCGTTCTGTCAAAGGTGTTTACACTGTGATGAAAAGGGACGGAAGTTAAAGCTTTATAATATGGAATACATTAATTATACTATAGCTTATAGGCCTAAATTACCATGATACGCTGGATCAATAGTCATGTATATGCAAGCTGTACATTCGTGTCACAGACATACTACGCATATGTACTACGAAAGTCAGGCAATTGGTGGACATTTCACCCCTAGTTGAGGTGGTTAAAATTTTAGCGTATGTAAATGAAAGTAGCTGGGATTTGCTTTCAAACAAGACTATAAGAGCATAAAATCTATCGTATCGGCAATAAAAAAAAACATCATTTTTATGTTTCTAAACTGTTTTGAATTGAACTCTAACGGAATATCATTAAGGGCTAATTTCTTATACGAAGTAATTTCGTTCAACCAGGGCCCAAAAATCGTTTGTATAAAGAACTTGTGAACCTTTTACGAAGCTCTAATTTTGAAATTTTATATCATAACTTCAAACGTATATAACAGACTTTTATAACACAGCATTAACAAGGTATTTTTCCAGTAAAAGAAAATCTCTTGACCCGTCTTAGTCTCTAAGATCAGAAATCTACGACTTAAAATGTCAACGTCAGAATATTAAAAAACGGAATAACCAATGTCAGTTGACAATTTACATACTATAACGACAAGTGGTGCCTTTTTATCCCAATTATCTACAGCGTGACGCTTCAAGACACATTATTGGCATTTAAAGCGATACCGCAAAGGTCACAATTGTTAACCTCACCTCGTTATCACCTATTGAAAATACCCGGAACCATCTGAAGGACGAAATCTTTAGAGTTAATGCTGTTAAGATTTATTATAAGTAAGCGATGTCTTTGGTTCGGTCACAGTTTGTTGTGGGTGAGCGTTATGCACGGAAAAAACTGTACCGTCTCTATAGTGTCAAATTATGTCTACGCTGTATACAAAAGAGATATTTTATTTTAGTTTCAATTGAGACATATCTATTTCATTAATAATTGAGTATAAGATTAAATCTTTACGAAATTTTGCAAATGCGCTAATAATTAAATTCATATTAAAGTAGCAAATAAGAATTTGACTTAATATCTTTATACAAATACACTCTGTTGAATACATATAAGCCAAAAATTCTCGTCGTCCATACATAAAGACTCTACGCGAGGGTTTAAAATTTATATTATCGAGTATACAATATACAGGCCTGTATAAAATCAAATATTAATTATAACTTGTACAAAATATACAGACAACACATAAAAAAATGAGCAGTGCCTTAAGGAATTAGAAATAAACTCACCGTGTGTATGCGCGGGCGCATGCCGCTTAGGCGAAGCGGGCTGCATCGCGCGAGTTAGCGGGCCGTCGCACCGCCCGCCACCCTCCGGCTCATGACTGAAATGACAAAAAAAAACTTCAAATTTAAGGTGAATATAGTATTATTAAAGTTAAACAAATGTAAGAGACCGTATGCATACAAAATTGTATCAAATATTCAGAACAAATGAGAAACGTCTTCAATTACCATAAAATACAGCAAGATTATTACGTTTCCCCGATACGCGTTTTTCTTATAAACACAAAGGTACGATTACATTCAGTTCCAACACAATTCGAATAAGAGACCTTCATTTTCCGAATTCAAATACAAATACTATTTGAACTCGAAATCAATTGCGCCGAACACAATAATACCCAACCTAACAAGCTGGGTTTTAATCCTATTGTAAAGAATTTTCGTATTGAGATCTCCCGTATGGGGCGTGGGTACAGTTTTGATTCTGTTTACCTTCAAGTACTTTGACTTCATGCGTTTTATATGGAGCAAATGTAGATTTGAACAAAAAAAACACTCCGATCTTTTTTTATGGAAAAACACCTTTGAACGGATTTAGTAATGTAAAATTTTTTGCAAAATTTAAATAATAATTACAGTATTTGAAATTTTTGCCAACGTATTCCCGAATTTTAATTAATAATTTTATTCTTTAAATGAGTAACAGTTATGTCAACAAAAGACAATATTACACCGATCTGTATCCGGCTGTGGCTTTAAACACTAATAGAATAGATACATTTAAATGCGATTTATATTATTTCAATATATCAGGACATTTTTAAACACTGTCCGTTAGCGCCAAAGTAAATATTTAGAGTTTGTTCTGGGGATCGAACTCGGAAGCCCGGCAGTCGGACATATGGCATAGCTTTTGATAAATCTATACCATAACAGAATATCTTGTACATAAGCAGTATATCTTAAATTGAATTGAGATTCATTACATACGTATTTGTATGAGTATAAAACGAATAATTAAAATTCCTTAAATTTAACTTTGTTTTCTCTAGATGTGTGAAAAATCAATAGTGGTTGGTCGTTCTTATTTAGGCCCATGAAATAAGCAAAATAAGCAGTGTTTGCATTCAGTGCACATTCTTTACTGTTCAATAGTCAGAAAAAGGTAGTCTAACGCCATTTTGAAAACACGGCAAAGGGTTACCGCCTGTAAGAAAATGCTCTTTATATTACTAAATGTACTTTTAGACGTTGTACCGAAATAATACAAACTTGTATAATTATTAACAATTTTTGTACATATTTTTAGATAATTAAATATTTTTATTATTTGTGTCCTGCTAATATACATATAACATATAACATAATATACACTATTATTTACATTTTACAATGTCTTCTTACTAAAAACTTCGGAAATCTCTACCTATATTGTATCTGTTTCTAAACTCTAAATAAATATTTATTATAAGTACAACTAAGACAACCCTGAAAACTGACCATAGACAACGCTTTAATTACCACAGACTGCACGTGAGGGGCGAAAGGGGTGTCTCTGAGCCACCCACACATCGATTCGATGCACGCTTGCCAACATAGCGTGTAACATTTGGAAAATTTGGAGGGAAAAATTCTCAGACACATTCAGGAGTTAGATTTTTTTAAATTCATAGAGAGGAAATTTTGTGTATAGAGAAATGGTCGGAAATGTTTGAAAACATTAATTACTCGATTGTGATTAAGGTAAGCCAATAAAATGTATAATCTCTCAATATTTCTTTGTCTGACCTAAACTGTCAAAGGACCATTTTTTAACAATATATAATTAATAGAATCAGGCGTTACCTTGCGGAAGTAAAAAGTGGTCTACTGGTATTTTGTAATATTACAATGCGGTACAATTTTGAAACATACACGTTGCTACTAGTAAGTAGGTTTATGATTGTCTCATAGTATAAAGGTTTTACGTTGCCTTTATGTTGGTAGCACTGTCCTTTGTATAATGCAACTGGACGCTTCCATTGCTTTTAACCGTTTCGCATATAAATTATCTGATGACTGAAAATCAATAGCATTTTACGCTTCGTTGTTTTTGTGTTTCTGTACTAGAGATTAATTAGTATAATTTTAATATTTTAATAAGTAAGTAAATAATAAAAAATTATAAGTAATATTAATTTATATATTGTTGCTGGCGTTATATATTTCTTAAGTATGGGATTTTGTTATTGACCTATACTTTTGATACTGTTTACTCTTTTTTTTTTAATAAAATAGGGGGCAAACGAGCAGGAGGCTCACCTGATCCTAAGCGACACCGCCGCCCATGGACACTCGCGAAGCCAGAGGGCTCACCAGTGCGTTGCCAGCCTCTAAGGTGTTTAAACTCTTTTTTTGAAGGTCCCTAAGTCGTAATTTTTCGGAAATACCTCTTTTTACTCTGCGAAGAACTAATTAATATCTCACTCTATTGAACTAAATACATTTTTAATGGTAGATAATAAGTAAAAATAGGAGTTTGGGATATTTTCCTTGAATTGGACGGCAGCGTGTGAACAGTTACAAATAAAAAACAGCTAACTTAAACTTACTTACGACTGTTTTATACTGTACAAATCATAAATTACATAATACATCTAGTGAAAAACATATCTTCACTTTTCGAACAACGGAAAAAGATTGACAACTCCACAGAATAACCACGTTGCGTTCAGAAATGAGTTTAACTATACAGTTCCACAGAATAACAAAACTACTAATTATGTGCGTATACGCCAAAAGGAGTAATTTATTTCCTTCACGATTGGAGCAAAAAAAAACATACATTGGAATCGCACTATTGATCCTTTCACTAGGCTTAAACAGCTAATCTAATCATCTAAAAGACTTTGGAACTACATCAAACGTGGGTTGATAATTACTGAGTAATGCTATTGCTTCATTGGAACTTATTAAAACAAGCAATTTAATTTACGTAAGTATTTAGAAGAACGGAATTTCGTATTGACAAAATGTTAATAGCAATTATGAAATACCACGGTTATTAATTGATGTCCGAAATCTTTAACTCCATAAAACTTAAAGCTGCATCGTAATCAACGAAATTATTGTCACGTAGGCTGTTTAGCCACGACTGATGAATATTAAAATTTGTGTAACGTAATCTTTTTTATAAACAAACACAAATTATAAACTAATTCGGTCCATGTGTACCGTTTTAACTTAATCTCTCTTCAGCACTGTGTAAACACAAATTTTCAGAAAGGGACACAGTACTTAAGAAGAAAATTGTAATTCGATTAATTTGTTTTTAATGAAAACTAGCTTTTACCGAACTTTACACTCCATAACCAACTAACAATACTCTCAAAGTCTTAAATGATTTATCTAACAATAAGTGTTGAATAAATTTAAAGATTTCGATCGTTCCATTGCTAATAAAATTAAAGTTATTGAATTTTCTCTTTTATGATAGAGAAAATTCAGAAAAAAATGAGAAAATAAAAGAGCTGTGCTAATATATATAAATATTTTTACCAATGATAACCCTTTAACCACGGAAAATGTACCTTTTAGAATAAAACATATTATACTTAATATTCAAGTCGTCATGTGCAGCTTTAAACTTTCCACACTATTTCACATGTGGGCGAAGTAACGTGGGCGAAACCTTGATTAAAGAATGTCGACTGTCAAAACTGCTTAATCTGTTTCAATGAAACACAAATACAGATAAAATGCTACATTTAATTGTTACATTGCACGCTGGAAACAGAGGTAAACAGCTGATATAATACTATTGTCAGCTTTCGATTTCTAATGTAAGACGCAAACGTATAAAGCAAAGAAAAAGTTTTTATATTAAGTCTGTGTCTAATTGGATTGGTCATTGTCAGCAAGTGCTTATGTTCTTTACCAAATCGCTGATGTTTTATTGGGCAAGTCCTTATTTAAAATATATTTAAGAAATACCTCTTAGACCTGACTCTAGTGTATCTCCACGTGTTGCTGCTATAATGCCCAGAGCTGGATTGGCACAGCAGCAGTTGAAGGCTGTTCGGTCTGGGCTCCTTCCTTTTCTTACACCTAAGCTTTACATCAGCTCTTTTAAACTCCGGTTCATTTTCCAAATTCAAATGCTCCAATCTCTCCTTTATAAACCTCGATCGGATCAAGTCAGGCGTGACATCGATGCGGTTTTTTCGAAATTCGATCGGGGACAAAGGAGGTTTTCTCGGTTCGAAAACTACTTTTGAGTATTCGTTGCTTTTTCGCCAGAGACGCGGTGATAGCGGCCAGAATCGCCCGCTGGGCAACGATTCCATCACCATTTTTATCACTTTAATATTTGATTTTTAATTCACGACTTTATCGATCACCAGGAACGTTGCACTAAAATGTTGCCAGTGTTTAAAACCCGTCCACACTTCTTACACTATCTTTAATATTTAAGAGATCTAATTTATAAAGAAACTCAATCGATCTAATGAGTATTTATTCAATTACACAAACGTCGTTCACTCAAGGAAGTGTGGCACAGACTAAAGAATTTGTTGTTGATACTTGAGTAATCAATCAACGCCTACCATTTCTCATTAGGACGAGCGAAGATGACACAGACATTGATAACTTTGTGTTGCACTGATAAGACGAAGCTTCATCGTAAAAATGCAGAAATTAAATTAAATTAGGTCTTTCCATCCTTCGACGTAAAATGAATCACGTAAGTGGTAAATGTTTGTTTCCTCGAAACTGTTATTTGTCTGTATGAGATACGTCATCATTTCTATTTTTTTTTTTATTAAAGGTGTAGGTAAATTATTTTGATTTTAGTTGCTTGATAAAAAAATTTAGAAAGCTTAAAACCTGGGAGGGCTAAGTAACCCAGTGATCTCTTCCAGGCAGCATCATAAGGAAATCATCTCTTGTTGGACGGGCCCTTAGGAGCTATGGGTACGACAGGGACACAGTACCGGTAGGAATTTAAGAAAATATTTTTTTACACAATTTACTGTTATGTTATAATGGCCACGTATAATGTACGCGATCAAAGTCATATTACAGTTCACACATTGAGCTGGTGGCGGAAGGCATGAGACAGGAAATGATGGGAAAAATCGGGGATGCCTTTTGCAATACAACGCAAGCGTAGTACTGAGTGAATTTACGCAATAAAGGCTTTATTTATTTACTATAATGCACTCATATTGTCTTACTTGAATATCTGCAATAATTCTCAAGAAATACGGTATGGGTGACGTCATTTAAGATGTCATTCTCAAATGGGAATATAGTCAATTGCACGCCTTATTGTGTAACGAGATTAAGATGTAATTAAACTATTGTGGAGGCTCTGATTAGACTAATCTCTTGATATGGTCAGAGCTTCCACGTTTAACATTTCATTTGGGTACACTTTGTTTGTGTTTCAACTGATAGTTAACTTTTTTAGCAACTCAGTGCCCACCTTTAAGTTAGATGTACAAATACGTGAAGTTTATATTAGAATTAATAATTGTACATTTAGTTGGTAGGTCATAATAAATAAATCAATCAATTACCCAACGGAAAATAACGTCACTTTTCCGATTACAAACCCCCACTATCTAACCTATTTTCCTATCATTATTTCTTTGTTTTCCTTATATTTATGACGAAATCTGAATGGAAATATCGACGTGGTTATTTATGTAAACAATGTATGTTCAATCGTTTTGCAATTTATGCGTATTTATTTAATGCGAACACACGAATTAATTGTGTTTCCTAAAATAATGTTATGTAAGAACAAGAAAAACACTTTTAAATGGATTTATGTTATGCATTTTCGCAAAATTTAAACATAATTACATTTTTTAAAAATACCGTTAGTGTCAATATTGTACGGTACGTTAGACCACGCACGCTGAACGCGAAACGTCGGAATTTTTTAAAATAATTTAATGATATTAAAATTTTGCAAAAATATATAACATAAATCCGTTAAAAAGTGTTTTTCTTTAAATGAGTAACAGTTATGTTAATAAAATACAATATTAAGTAATACATTTAAATGCAAACAGTGAATAACATACGGTCGAATTAAGAGACACCTCCATTTTTGCATTCTTTTCAAATGGTACCCTTAGCAGCCTTCCACTTAGATCCTTACACAGCTTACCCTCATTAAGCGTGCATTGGCGAAGGCTCTTGACCTTAAAGCGACCTACTTAGATTAGAATTGTCGACGACTGTGTGATTCTTAAATCAAATTGTTTCTACTTTAGGCTAACAAATATACAAAAATAATACTTATATAAACTAGCCTATCCATTAACTAAGACATATATATATATATAATACCACGGGAAAACTGTTACTGGATCACCCATAAGACAGAGTGGATGGGATCAGTATCAGTATCTGTTGGTAAACTTTTATTTTGGTGCAAATAATTACCTACTTTTTAATTACAATAAAATTTGTCAATAAAAGCTGCTCTCATATATAGGTGTATTGAATAAACCAACCATATATATATATATATATTGTTCTTTATATATTTTATCTCTTCCCCCCCCCCCCCCCCCCCCCCCCCCCCCCCCCCGGGCCCCCCCCCCCCCCCCCCCCCCCCCCTCCCCCCTTCCCTTCCCCCCCCCCCCCCCCCCCGGGGGGGGCCCGGGGGGGGGGGGGGGGGGGGGGGGGGGGGGGGGGGGGGGGGGGGGGGGGGGGGGGGGGGGGGGGCCCCCCCCCCCCCCCCCCCCCCCCCCCCCCCCCCCCCCCCCCCCCCGGGGGGGCCCCCCCCCCCCCCGCGCCCCCCCCCCCCCAACGGGGGGGGGGGGGGGGGGGGGGGGGGGGGGGCGCCCCCCCCCCCCCCCCCGGGGGGGGGGGGGGGGGGGGGGGGCCGCCCGGGGGGGGGGCCCCCCCCCCCCCCCCCCCCCCCCCCCCCCCCCCCCCCCCCCCCCCCCCCCCCCCCCCCCCCCCCCCCCCCCCCCCCCCCCCCGGGGGGGGGGGGGGGGGGGGGGGGGGGGCCCCCCCGCGGGGGGGGGGGGGGGGGGGGGCCCCCCCCCCCCCCCCCCCCGGGGGGGGGGGGGGGGGGGGGGGGGGGGGGGGCCCGGCCCCCCCCCCCCCCCCCCCCCCCCCCCCCCCCCCCCCCCCCCCCCCCCCCCCCCCCGGGGGCCCCCCCCCCCCCCCCCCCCCCCCCCCCCCCCCCCCCCCCCCCGGGGGGGGGGGGGGGGGGGGGCCCCCGGGGGGGGGGGGGGGGGGGGGGGGGGGGGGGGCCCCCCCCCCCCCCCCCCCCCCCCCCCCCCCCCCCCCCCCCCCCCCCCCCCCCCCCCCCCCCCCCCCCCGGGGGGGGGGGGGGGGGGCGCGCCCCCGGGGGCGGGGGGGGGGGGGCCCCGGGGGCCCCCCCCCCCCCCCCCCCCCCCCCCCCCCCCCCCCCCCCCCCCCCCCCCCCCCCGGGGGGGGGGGGGGGGGGGGGGGCCCCCCCCCCCCCCCCCCCCCCCGGGGGGGGGGGGGGGGGGGGGGGGGGGCGCGGGGGGGCCCCCCCCCCCCCCGGGGGGGGGGGGGGGGGGGGGGGGGGGGGGGGGGGGGGGGGGGGGGGGCCCCCCCCCCCCCCCCCCCCCCCCCCCCCCCCCCCCCCCCCCCCCCCCCCCCCCCCAAAAAAGACAAGAAAAAAAAAAAAAAAGAGGGGGGGGGGGGGGAAAACCCCCCCCCCCCCGCGGCCCCCCCCCCCCCCCCCCCCCCCCCCCCCCCCCCCCCCCCCCCCCCCCCCCCCCCCCCCCCCCCCCCCGGGGGCCGGGGGGGGGGGGGGGGGGGGGGGGGGGGGGGGGGGGGGGGGGGGGGGGGGGGGGGGGGGGGGGGGGCCCCCCCCCCCCCGGGGGGGGCGCCCCCCCCCCCCCGGGGGGGGGGGGGGGGGGGGGGGGGGGGCGCCGGGCCGGGGGGGGGGGGCCCCCCCCCCCCCCCCCCCGGGGGGGGGGGGGCGGGGCCCCCCCGGCGCCCCGCCCCCCCCGCCCCCCCCCCCCCCCCCCCGGCCCCCCCCCCCCCCCCCGGGGGGGGGGGGGGGGGGGCGGGGGGGGGGGGGGGGCCCCCCCCCCCCCCCGGACACCCCCCCCCCCCCCCAAAAACCCCCCCCCCGGGCCCCCCCCCCCCCCGGCGGGGGGGGCCCCCCCCCCCCCCCCCCCCCCCCCCCCCCCCCCCCCCCCCCCCCCCCCCCCCCCCCCCCCCCCCCCCCCCCCCCTTCCCCCCCCCCCCCCCCCCCCTCCCCCCCCCCCCCCCCCCCCCGGTGGGGGGGAGGGGGGGGGGGGGGGGGGGGGGGGGGGGGGCGCGGCCCCGCGCCCCCCAAAAAAGGGGGGGGGGGGGGGGGGAAGAAAAAAAACGGGGGGGGGGGGGGGGGGGGGGGGTTTTGGGAAGAAGTTTTTTTTGGGAAACCCCACCCCCCCCCGCCCCCCCCGCCCCCCTTGCGGGGGGGGCGGGGCGCCCCCCCCCCCCACCCCCCCCCCGGGCCGCCCGCGCCCCGGCCCCCCGCCCCCCCCCGCGGGCAGCCCCCCCTCCTCCCCCCCCCCCCAAATTCCACAATGGAAAAGGCCCTCCCCCCCACAAAAACAGCCGCTTTTTGCTCCGAAACGTTCGCTGAAAAGCAGCGGATTTTGTTGGGGGCGGGGACAACGACATATATTTAATAAACACTATTATATAGTCATGGTTTATTACCAACGATAAAATGGACGCGTTTGCATTTCATATGAGCAGCCCCATTTAGGTAATAAAAAAATAAAAAATCCTCTACCTAAACTAATTATTTATTTGTGATATGTTACGACATACAAGTTCAACTATTCGCTTCACAATTCTCAGCTCGTTCTATATGCCCAAAATAAGAAAGATATGCGGGGGTCAGTGAATGCATCCCACTCGCAAATATTTTAGACAATTACGTAGGTATTGTATTAGGAATTGGGTCATCGAAACCTTACGAAGCATAACAAATAGAAAATGGGCAAGTGAACGAACGAAGACAATGAAGTGCTCCAGGTGATACATAATTTCGTTTCATTAAATGTTTTGACGAACGGCAGTGTGTGTACTAATATCATTGAGAGTTATATAAGTTACTGGCTGACCTGGCAAACGTTGTTTTGCCATACATGTGATTTCAATTTTCTATTAATAAATAAAAAATAAGGGTGATCGTAGAAGGGTGAAAATTTAGGATTGTATGTATTTTTGCATGTTGTATCATAAAAAATATAAACTAAAAATTTTGTATAACAAATAAAAAAATAGGGGCGGAATACCCTTAACATGTAGGGGGATGAAAAATAGATGTTGGCCTATTCTCAGACCTACTCAATACGCTCACAAAGTTTCATGAGAATCGGTCAAGTCGTTTCGGAAGAGTTGAAGTTGAACGGACGGGTCTCTTTATCAACACGGTTGAAGGTTATTACGAAATCAGAAGCAAAACGATACTTTTATATGGAATAATAGATATTAAATTTATTCGAACATTATATGAATGATTATATTAGATGAAATGAAACTGCGCATTGGCCAATAATTCTTTGAGCAAGTATAAAATTATGTACAAATCGAAACCACCATAAGTTGGGCTTCATACATTTAGACATATTTCTGTTGAATAATGAAAAATATTATGCAGACGGCCGATATTCATTATTTTATTTTATATTAGATTATTCATACTATAAAGACAGTATTATGTTAATTTGAAACTCATTTTCTACCGACAGCCATTCATGTTAAGCAGACCGATACATCACAACGATAGAGCACAAATTGCTACGTGCATTGAATAGATGCGCCGGCGCATGCCTAGTCTTTTGCCAGGTCTGTAATAATTTTGTATACGATATTTTAATTACACCTTATCTATATATTTTTTGATTTTAACTTACTTTTTTAAGATTCAATTCTCGTCAAATTATAATTTGTAATAGCATTGGTAAATTGATTAAGAAGTTTAGTGAATTTAAAAAAAACACTTTGTAAAACGGATTAAGTTATTATAAAAATTTTTAATAAAATTTAAGTTATTACATTATTCTATAATTTTTCCTGAAGAACCAGTTTCCCTCGAAGGTGCATAGTACTAAATCACGAGTATACAAGCCGTGGTCACCGGCAAAGTCCTACCGTTACCAAGTGTAATCCGTTAAACAAGGTTTTTCTTTAAAATGAGTAACTACGTTTGCATGTCCAATAAAAAACAATATTAAGTTTAGTGAAAATTGCAAATGCGATTTTGGTACAATTAATATGTGTTCAATAATAATCTTTACTACCTTCATATTTTAAGTCAATTATATCAAAACAAATCAATTGCTAAATCGTTGAAACTATATAAAACCTACCTTACACTAAAGGATCAGGCTACATAGGAAGGCGCAGGAAGTGACAGGAAGCGAATGAGTCACGGGATGTGGGCGTGACCTGTATTGTCATTCAACTCGGTACAAAGTAATTGAATCGTTCAGCGCAGCTCGTAAAATTAGTAATGTGATATAAGGACTGTATTTCAATAAGTGTCTTAATCTTGTCTTGAGAATGGTCAACCGTTAATCGGTAAATTTACAGAGATCACATCATTCCAAAAAAGGCGATTCAATACAGCCTTTACGTAAAGCTCGTCAACATGGAATCATAATATCATATTATAAGGCCTTATTCATAATAAAATAAACCAGTTCAATTGTTTTCTCTAAAGTAAATTCCCGTATGACACTTTTTATCACAGAGTTAACCCAAATCGACAGAAAGAGACGAACATATAGTCTGATATTGAAGTTACAATTGTATACAATACACAAGTTCCTAATTTCCATTGATTGATGTCTTCGTTGAACAATATTTTATGCGAGCCATATATTTTGAACGGTGCTCATAGTAGACCACCCACTATCGAGAATGTAGTAAAAAGCTTCATTGTAAGATTGGCCCTGTGCCATTTTTGAATAACTAAAATGACATAGCGTAGAAATTAAACGTAAATAACAAAGATGCGAATACTATAAATAACAATTCAAGTTTTGATAAACAATTCTTAGTCTTGTGTGTGAATTTGGGTGAGTAGATTGGAGTAAAATTATCAACCTATTAAAAGAAAATATAATACAGTTAATATAAGGGTCGAAAAAATAATAAATATTTAATTGATTAGAAAATGTTATGTCACATAAAAGGATGTACATTTTTGAAATTAAAAAAAGGGGGGACAAACGGGCAGGAAGTTCACCACCAGGTTCGTGCGTGTTCAGCCTCTCAGATGACGAGACCCTCTTTCTTGAGGGAGCCCAAGTCGTATTGGTTCGGTACTTCCGAACTACGAGGTAGTGCGCGGAAATAAAGCACCAGTGGTTAAAGTTTATTTTATTTTATTTATTTTAGGTATTCATATTAAACATTTAAAAAATGAATAAATATTACATATAATATATAAGCGAAATGCGGATACACATTCAAACACAAACAAAACAGTTAACAGTACAAAATTCAATTACGGGTCAAGGTCAAAGCCATCATGACAAATGATACCACAATAATTAAAAAACTGAAAAGTTAAGAACTGGTTTTCAAACACTAGAAATTCCACTAGAACTATTGTAGCACTCTGTTAACGGATTTATTAAAATTAAAAAATAGAATTATCAGTAGAAATTGCCGATAAGGTTTAACTACCAGACAAATTCGAAATCTTCAAAACTTGTTAAAAATACCAAGACTAATCGAATGTAGAGTATCGATAAAACATCGATTCCCGTCGAAAATGCAAGTTACCATACATTAAACAAACAGTATCAGTATAACGATGGTAAACCGTGCCAATCTTCCGGCCATTGTGACTTCTATGGCGTTGAACATGCCTTCGCTTCTTGGGAATAAAGTTTTGAGAACTCTATTGTTTGATTTATTGGGCGTGATTTTGAGTCACACATCAATTATTCATTTACAAAATTGTTTTCTACGTAAAGCATGAGATGAGTGAATTTATATGAGCTTAAATCACGTAAAAAGAAAATATTTAAAATAATTACCAGGCATCGACTCTTGGAGCTCAGGTCCCGAAATGAGTTTTCACTGTCGCTTGACATGCGTTGAGTGTTATTAACAAATAATAAATGCACACTTAAAAGCTTATTTTCATTAAAACCAGTTTAAAGCGACATTTTTGTAATGAAAGTGTTGAATTTAAAAACAACTATATATTTAAACTAAACTCCACTAGTCAAAGAAAAATTCCTTTACCATAAATATTATCTTTTGAGACTCTTTCGAGCACTGGATTAATGGAAAGCTTAGGCAGGTTTATCATATCCTAAAGCCCAAACTTCACTAAACAAAAGGTGCCGTTGCGGTCTGGTTTTTCCGGGGTTCCATACCGAGAAGCTAAATAGGGTAACTGGGTATATCTATGCGTCTGTGACCAGGCTGTATCTAATGAACCGTAGACGTAAGACCCCGTTAGACAGATGAAAGTGTCCGATTCTGTTGCTGTTATAACAAAAACACAAAAAACCATAACAAGTGAATTTTGTCGGAACCTTGTCAACCTTGTGGAGTGTGTGTGTCCGACTCGTATTTGCCGTTTTTTTAATAAATTGTCTTAATATATATCTAATATATAAAATTCTTGTGTCACAATGTTCAACTCTTCCGAAACGGCTTGACCGATTCTCATGAATCTTTGTGAACGTATTGAGTAGGTCTGAGAATCGGCCTACATCTATTTCTCATCCCCCTAAATCTTAAGGGTAGTCGTCCACCCCTAAAGTTTATTTTTTATATTTTAGACAAAAAATTTAGTTTCTATTTTTTATGATACAACATACAAAAATACATACAATCCTAAATTTTCACCCTTCTACGATCAACCCTTATTTTTTATTTTCAAATTGAAAATTGAAATCACGTGTATGACAAAACAACGTTTGCCGAATCAGCTAGTAGTAAATAATAATGTCTTTCAAGTACCTACTACTTCACCTTTTAGTCTATTTCTCGAAATTATGTTCTTAAGAGTTGTCTGTACATAAATTCATCTCTTCCATAAACACCATATAAACGCGATCAAAATATAAAATTTAACGAAAATAACATTGCTCACACACTTTCGCGAATTAATTGCGGTCAGCAAGCACTTTTCTGTCCCACATATTGTCCCAGACAATACCTTGACGTAAACATGACGTCATGGCATTAAACTATGATTTGTATGCGATTTTGTGTCTGAACTAATTGACACACGTTTCTGCTATGTCTACACAAGATTATTTATACGCAAGACTGGTTTCTCTACTGTTAGCATCAGCCTGGCAAGACCAAGGGAAACTTGAAAGTGGTGTGGAAATGGGCTTTTTATTATAATTATGAGAAAGCTTTGTATGTAAAAGCTGGATCAATCCTGCGATAAGCCTTTGTTAGTATGATAGGTAATGTTAGAATGCAATGATATTACTATGCAAAATATATATATTATAAATATTTAATGACTTGACACTGTCCTTGAAGATCGTAAAAGTGGAGAGGAGCTCTACATTTAAATTAAAAAAAATAAAAGTATAAGGTACGTGAAATATACCAGACTCACTGGATTCAGTCACCGGGTTGGCAAACCTCCAAATATTGATAGTAACAATAAACTTATGACAGCGCCAATATTTCCCGGAAGATTCGACCGCAAAAGGACGAATGTGTGTTTACTAATTAATTAGGCTATGCCTACTTAACATAACTTCCAAAAGCACGATCGTCTTTGAGTCAAGTATCTAGGTCTTACAGAAAGAGATAGCGATAATCCAATGAGGATAAGAAAACGAGAAGAAAATAGGAAAACACTACAAGCTGCGTGTGCGGCGGAATCCCGCGTCAGCCGCCGCACCGCAGCGCAACTCTACGCCCAAGTTTGTCCGACCCAGCACCGCCCTGTATTAGGCCCTGAACGAGTCAAAGCGCTCCCGTCGCGAGGGATGGCGTAGCAGAAACAGTCGACGGTAGGAAATACACTATTATGTTGTCACTAAGTTGTGTTTCATAGAGAGAGCCGAACTACCCGGTGAACGTAAAAGGTGGAATGTGAAATCAAGGTGATATTGCGGATATTACCCACATGGCTCAACTAAATTCTGGTGACTGACAATTGAACATACCCCTGCTACTCTCCGGAGATCTGCGAAAATTCATTAACGTTGGACGTCAAAGAAATCAATTTACCAGCAATTCTGAAGTTAAGGATGTAGAACAGACTAGAAAAATTGGCAAGTAACTCTTCGCCACTCTATTCAATCACCAAGTAGGTATGTTTTTATAAGAGAGTTGTAGACTAGCTCCATGACACCAAGCTACCACGCGACAGTTAAGGGAGGCACATACAACCTAATACTAATGAACCGAATAGGTTTAGGGAAATGGGAACGCATATCAGTGAGAATAACAGGCAAATATTTCCTATTTTTGTTAATAAATTGATAAATTTAAGAAATATATTTTCCCCGATTTCTTTTATATTTTCACAGTTAACGCAATTTATCTAATGGACGCCCCGGCGCGCCCCGAAATTAGACCAATAACGCAAGTGACATACCACTGTGTTTGACACGTCTCGCATTATTCTCGGTTTTTGGTATTATATATTTAATCTGTATAACGTTGTACGGGGGATATTTTTCTACAAACTTCTATAAATTTCATTCATAATTTCGTGACGATGGTAGAAAACAATATCATAATTAAAACGAATACAATTACCGAGTGAGATGTGGCTTCAAATTTAAATGGTAAATTTTGAATAAAGCGTCAGATTTTGTAAAACCGTAATAAAATTATCAATTAGTATTAAATATATTTGTTGAATTGAAAGCATCGATCAATTGGCGGGAAAATGACAAGTGTCATCTCGTAAAAGTGTCATTAATTATCCGTTTGTCATCCTGACACAATTGACGTACCGCGAACCATGTTTGTTGATGGGCTGGATGATTGGTTTTTGATCGTCCGCTTGTATAAGAACTTCCGTACTTATTTAACTAATTCGCAGAAAAATGATGTATGGAAATATCCCGTATAAGAAAAATGTCATTTGCGAAACAAATCATATACAAATCCTTAGGATTTTACTTAGCAAAAAAACATGTTACTTAATATTAAGAATTTATTATGAAGCTTATGCTTTTACTTCGAGGTGTCTCTAGGTACCGTAGACTTCGATTATATGTTAAACTTTTTGTTTTTCCCACAAACTAACCAGACAACCTTGAGAAAATATACAACCTCTTTATTTAATATAAACTAATTCTTTTTTCAAATTGCTTATGTTGCGTGAAAAAGTAAAATTAGAATGTTCAACTATTCCTTTTTGATGTCCCTAAATATGAAACCCCCAAAAAACCCTTGGTCCGGTGGCTGTCACCGTCAGTGATGATTGATCATGTCTGCGGTGGACTTCATCCGCATTTTACTCCAAGGTTGTCGAGTGTCAAGTAATTACTCGTAATTAGTATGTGTAATAAAATAAAGATAATGCTGTGAATACAAATTTTTCAAGTTTTTGTTGAAATTAAGCATCGTTGGGAGATTATTGAAATTTCTCAAGAATTCTTGGATCCTTGATCTTTTAGCATGTTTATTGGACCATTTTATTATATTATATTTAATGTCCCTTTCTTGTCGAAGTCCGCCATTTGTGAAGGTGATTGAAAGAATCAGTTCTGGTCATAAAAACAGACTAATGTTATACGTTTAAAACTTGTGATTTCTCTATAAAACGAGCAGTGTAGAGCAATCAAAAATACATAAATAAAGAATGTGAGATATTATTTCATACATTCCACTGCATTATTGCAAAACATAGACTATATATTTTATAAAATGTCGTAATATAGATGTTATTATATCAATATAATGGACAAAAACCGTAGTATCTGTCTGTTAGTCAAAACGAATGAACCTTATACAAAGGACGTATTAAAATAACAATGGACATCTTACAACACAATTTTATACAACAAATCTCATTAAACAATCGAAATCAAAACAAAGGCATTTGTTTTCTAATGAAACTTTTCTGAAACTTCTAAATTCAAATTCGAAAGCTCCATTTTCAAAAATATCCGTAACGCGATACCATTAAAAAGGCAAAAATGACAGTTAACATTTAAAACGGGAACCGTGACTCACAAGTGACTGAGAAACTCGTGCGCATACGCAACATTATAAATATCACTATTATTACTTTGATTATTATCTCGATTATAGGCTTTACATTCACTGGGTATTAATTATGTATAACGCGGCATGCAATATATTGTTTACAGAAAAAGGCATTAGTTGAGGTTATACGCATATATAAGGTCACTTAAAACCTGTGGCGCTACAGCCCTCTATAGAAGATTAGTATGTCATCAGATTCCATCTGTTTCTGTTGTGGGGAAATAGGCGAACAGACATACCCTACATACTGATAAAACTTTAGTGTCGCATCAAATGTAAGTATCGCAAATATATTACAGTCGGTATTTGAACGCAGTACTTCAGGACTGAAATTTGATAATACGCCGGCAAACTTTGTTTTGCCATAAATGTGATTTCTAACAATATTTTTTTTAGTTCAATAAAAATAATTATCAACTTTAAGTGTTTATTATCGAAAACATTTTTATGGTAAAGTATGGTTTATTTAGATTAATAAATTAATCTTTATATGACACGTTTGGTTTACCATAGCAGTGCTATTGATTACTTACTCAATCCAGACAAAAAGTATCGACATCTGTTAGAATCTTTCGGAGTTAAAATAATGTTCACCGTCAATTAATTATAGACAAATAATTTGCAATAAATAAAATTGCGACTATAATTAAAGATCTAAGCTATCCTATCTCTGGTGTGGCAATTTAATTTAAAATCGATAATATAGTTTAAGAGTCCATCGCGGACAAACATCGTGACAGGAGATTTATATATATTGAGATATTTTTAATGAGTAAACTCAGCATATTATCTTAAAACGTATGCATGAAGGGCAAACGAGTTTACCCCCCGTAAACTCATTTGCACCCCATGCCTAAATGACAATATATCTACATTCTCTGATGTTATCGTATACAATATATTTTTACTTTACATTCAATATCCATTGTCACAATCGTGAGTCCTAATTTGCACTTCTGGACATTTGCCAGACCATTAGACTACAATATTTGGACCGAGAACACCTCAACCATTTTATGTCAATATACAGTTCGCGTGTCACGGGGTTCGAACTTGAACTCCTCCGAAACGGCTTGACCGATTCTCATGAAACTTTGTGAGCGTATTGAGTAGGTCAGAGAATCGGCCAACATCTATTTTCATCCCCCTAAATATTAAGGGTAGTCCACCCCAAATTTTTAATTTTTAGACAAAATCTTTAGTTTCTATTTTATGATACAATACTAAATTTTCACCCTTCTACGACCAACCCTTATTTTTTATTTATTAATAGAAAATTGAAGTCACATGTATGGCAAAACCAGGTTTGCTGGCTCAGCTAGTAATCATATATAATATTATTAATTATTTAATAAGTATGAAATAATCTACGAAGAGTGTATGAATTTTCTTCTCCTCTTTGTTATTTAAGGTTACCGTACCCCAAAACCCGGTTACTTTATTAATTTAAACCAACATATTAGAATTAGAATTGCTGTCGCCTTTCTTTCATTAAGGAAATATTAAATAATGTATAATTTCATATAACAAGAGATTTGGTTCAGCCTATATCAACTATGAAGGAAATTAACTGTCCAAGATAGTTTTAGTACAATACAAATCCTCGTTTAATATTTAAGAATATGTCCTGTTCGCGTAAAGTATATTGACATCCAGCGGATGCGCAAACGCATTGACAAGGTTTAATAAATGGAAATAGCAAGTAACACCGGTTTTTTATTTACGAGTAATGTCTATACTCTAATACTATACTGATATTTGAAAAATCTAATTTCTTATAGACATTAATAAGAGAAAACAATAACTGATAAATTACAATTTTAAAATGTACACAAACCAGCTGATTTTTAACTGTTATTTTTATTACAAATATGGCCTCGACACGATGCAGCCAATAGCCACACTTGGCAATGTATCTAGCGAGCATTTAATCGTAATTAATAAAATTGGTTTAAATCAATTAAACTGCTCCAATTGCATTAAATCACCAAATCTAAGACATTATCTAGTTCAGTGGAGCGAATAAACAAGCTGTGTACACAGATGCACACAATTTCATTCCAAGAGTATACCTAAAAAGGTCACATATACGACTTGCGTGCAGACGTTGAAATTCTATTTCTAGAAAACATATGCTTTAAAATACTTTCTATTATTCCTCTCAATTAAGATTAACAGTTGAAATTTACAGATTCAAAATTATTCTCATGGCAATTCACTTCGCACAGGAAATCCGTGCAAACTTGAACAAACCATTAAACACTGGCAACACATTAAAAAATCGATAAACTTCGATTTTAAAATTCGAACGCGCCTTTACGCGCGAACCGCGTCGCGTGCGCCGCGAGACTGGCTGGAGTCAGAAGCTCCACAATCCATTCTATTCACGTAAAAGGCATTTCCTATTTGCTAAAACGAGATAGACTATAATTGATGATCTTTAAGGTGTTTCGTAAAATTGTGTTTACAAGGACATATCTATAACATGCCAAGCCTACGCTATTAATGGCACTTGCTAGTTGGAGGCGATCTTAAGTTTTATTTTAAGCTACAAGTTACCACATGTTCAGCAAGTTTGTCTATGAATAAATTAATTTGTATTCTAAGATTATAACGCCCACGATTAAAGCTGATTCTTATTTGTAAACAGTAGAAAAATAAAAAAAATCAGTGGCAGTAAAGATAAAAATAGTAAAATAAATATTGATAATAATAAAAATAGATCGTTGAGTGAAAGCTTCATAAAAGAAACAAAAAACACAGATAAGATTGATATGATATACATTTTTATGAGGATAAATAATGCGACCACCACTTATCAAAGAAAAAATCAAATGGAATCTAGTCTATTTTTAATAACACAAATATACCGTACAAGCTTTGGCAAAAGATGCATAGTTTATTTTCTCATAACATAAACTTAAATGACAAATGAGTTCAGTTGAAATAGTGCATTGACAACACGGCGAAAACAAAAATAATCCAACAAAGATTAAGTATAAGGAAATGTATAAACAATTTCTGTAGAACGGATCACCTGCTCGACAATTATACATTAATTAATATTAAGTGTCATAAAGTAATGTATGAGGTTGTGTTTTATGCGGAAAGGCTGAGGTCAATCCATGAAACCGCACCTGCTCTTGGACGACCTTTCACTTAACCGCACGCAGCAATACATTGCGAGCCTCATCGACTATCGTAAGAGGAGGATCCCCTCTTTCGCAGCAGAACAAATAATATTATAGTAGATAGAATAGAAAGTATTTAAAAAATTCGCAGGAAACTAGAACATTGACACAACTGCGTTCTGCCATCAGAATCGGATTATAATTAATATAACTCGTAGAAGATATAATCGCAACATTTTATGTTTGAATGCTTTGAACATTGTAATTATATAAATATTTCAACCGTTTTATTCGTGAAGAACGTGCCTTTAACTGCAATCGCATACTCCATCCATCTATTAACGTAAAAAATATCTAATTAGAAACTCGATGACGTATTACCTAAATTCTGTGACCAATAATTTTACATTTTAAAATCTCACTACTTTCTTCCGTAGTATAATATAGCTGTAAAATCGAAATAGAGATAATTTCAAAACCGAAAATCGTTATAGATTTTGACAACCTATTTATTCGATGTAAGGTTGTTGTACTCGTGACTCATATAAACACTGTGTGCTAGTTTCCAATAAGTTTGTTTAGAGACGTTGCGTGCAATGAAATACGATCGCGTATACACCCAATACACCCAATTTCTAAAGCAATAAAACTCCAAAAGCTTTACTTTACATACCAATTAAACATACAACTATTTATGCCTACTTTAAAACCTGTAACACAGACAAGAGACACACAGCTTTAGACGAACGTATCATGATAACGGATAAAAACTCGATGATTTATTACGATTCTGCTTTCCAGAAACCACGAAATATTTAGTAACAATAAATTGTACACACGTTACATACGTCACGACGGATTTTATAAAGCAACATAGAATGTTTGATAAACTAATTCATTTTATATTTTCATCACTCTTTTTGGGGCAAAAATCAGACCTCCGTTTTGTCCGCACCCGTATAAGCCCTAGAGGAAGCCCAACAAAAAATCTAGTTCAGTACTCATATAACTATACAGAGTTGAATACCTAATTCTCACAGTATACCGCTGTCTACTGTGTTATGTGGGAACGGAATGTTTGTCTAGGTTAATGTACCGATAAAAATTAACAATAGAATACAGGCTAGGCGAAATGGTGCATCAATGTGTTGTATTTAATGATCCGAAAATGGGTTTCGCACGTAGGCGTACCTATGGAGAAGGAATCAATTAATATTTATAACGATAGTATTTTTACTCACGCGAGTATCACACATTAAAAAATATATTCAATATATTCAGTCGGTAGAAATGGCGTTAAGCAACTTTGTTAATCCATATCAGACTGGCTGGGGAAAATATTAATATTTTATTCAAATAATCGGAATATTTTTTCACACTGCGTTGTCTGATACTTCGAACGTGTCTCGAAAAAGAAGAACTTCTTAAAAATATAACCGATCAACAAAACTTATGCTAACCGGCAAATCGCCACGGCCTTTTTCGGTTAAAAATAAAATTTTCATCACCATATGCCAGCACTTCATTTGTTGCAACCTGATTTGTTCAACAAACACCTTCAGCCTTGACATAAAAGCTTTTAACTGAAATTAGATGATCGTAAACCGTCATTAGGTAAGATGTTCTAATGCTACGAAATATTGAGGCAATAACAATATTTTCCGTCTCTCAATTTCAGGGAATACCGTAGATTTTAGTGAAATTATTAGTATACTAGATGATACCAGCGGTTTTACACCTGACGCTAAATTTTACCTGACAATCAACACCTTTTGTCGTCAGTATACCGTGACCACGCACACTGTAAAGTACGCGAAACGTCGGAAAAATTAAAAATAATGTAAAATATATTTAAATTTTGTTAAAATACCTAACTTAATCCGCTAATAAAGTGTTTTTCTTAAAATGAGTACTAGTTATGTTAATAAAAGACAAACTCAATTAGACAAAAACAATAAACAAGAATATTCAAGAACACTGCACTGATAATTTAATTACGGCTTTAATTTTTCCCTAGCAAATAAATTTAACAATATAACCTGGTGCAATATCTTCGAAGTAGCTTCTAAGAAGCTTCGTAGTATCTGTTTAGTTAAATAGATTTAATTATATGTTATTTAATTAATATAACAATTTTCAAGCTGCTTCGTATTTTACCTATACCTTGGATCTCACAGAAAGCTAATCGCAAGGTCACAGATTTACACAGTTAATGAGTTTCGATTAATCGTTTTACATCGCAAAGGCATCGACTTATAAATAAACCATCGGACATCGATGTCTCGAATAATCGATGCGTAAACAAGAGAGCGTATTTTGTTTTATGAGTCATAGCGACTCATCCTTGTAGATAAAACGAGTAATTTTATATTAATAACTTTTCATTTTATAGCTAATTTTATTTTATAGCTTTTATATACGACAATTAAACTTTAAGCATAGGTAGAGCTTGTTAAAGCGCGGTATTTATCTTAAATATTCTTTATAGAAACTGATTCAGTAATAAATCAATACACATTACAGACGGTCGGTTAACTACAAGAAAAGCGTTAAAGCAATTGATAAACATAATAATTATTGCGCTTGGACTCACAGATATCCAAATGTTGCTTGCACTGGGAATCGAAGCCCTATCGCTCCAACAGAATCGTCAAAATTAATATTGTCTCTTATTAACATGACTATTACTCATTTAAAGAAAACATTTTGTTATTTAAATTTTACGTGGTCTACGTGGTCACGGTAGTCTACCGCCTTGTTTTTCCACGTGTGGGTCGCGACCCCCTGGGGGGTCGCCAGAGGTCGAAAAAAATGGGTATTTTAGTAAAAAAAAACAAAATTAAAGACAATTAATATTGTTAATGGTAATACTGTAATATGCACCTACATACATGATAAAAAACCGAAGGTCAAGGGGGGGTCGCGAAATATTTTTTTATACCAGGGTGGTCGCATCATGAAAAAGGTTGAAAAACACTGGTCTACTTTTTCGTCAAAATTAAGCACATCTTTGTGTTGACCGGCTGTATGAACGCCTAGTATATAACAAAATTATTACAAATAAAATATTAGGCGTACGTATTCAAATAGCCTCTTAGACGCTGACGTGTTTTTCCAATAACGTTTGAGGAAGAGTTCAAGAATTCCAACACCATATATATAGGCCTTATCATAATGATTAATGTATGTCCAGTAATTACATTGACATTATAAATAGTCCGCTACGACATATGTTCGTGACAATTATTTTAAAACCTCCCGCAAAGTGAAATCTCATGGAGTGCATATCGGAGAGTTTTGAGTTATGAATTTTGAATGTATGCAGAAATCGTGAGCCGAGAGACAATTGTATTTCTTTACTATTACAAAAACTATAAAGAAATCTGAATATTTTATGTGTCGATACAAGAATCGAATAAGAATTATTATTATTTTTGTCTCCTGTTTATACAATAACTCCTTAACAACCGAGTTCAATAACTCCTTCACTGTTGGGTTGCCTGGAAGAGATCGCTTAGTAGCGATAAGGCCGCCATTTACACATTTTGATTTGTTAATATTGTATCATATAACTATTTATTATATATTATGTTAATGTGTGATAAAGAATTAAATAAATAAATAATCGTGATTTATACGTTTTTTATCCACGTAATCCCCAAAATAGTGTGAGCCGCATTCTGCGTGACCCATGCCCATCGTACTAATTAAATTAACCGTTAAATTTAATATTTACAACATCAATATTTTGATACGTGCCGACGAATATTATACAGATTGAACTTCGCTTAAATAAAAGCATACTAATGAAAACTGACTGACTAAATTGTTTGATGACCCGTTCGCGCTGTGGTCACCATGCCGGACTGCCGAATAGAGGGTCTCTGGTTCACTTCCTGGTACAGTCAATATTTGTGTGATAGGCATAAATGATGATTTTAATATTTATTACTTTATTATAATACGCAAGGAAAAAAAAAGGGTAATAATAAAACAACTAAAAAAATCTAGGAAAAAATAAAAGGCGGGGTTAATAACAAGGGATCTCTTCCAGGCAACCTGTCATATACCTATATAAAAGCTAAAATAGAAGAGCGGTGTTACAAAAGGAAATATATGTTTATATTTATAAAAAGTATATATGCAAATTTATCACTAATACGTCAGCCATAATAATTAGTTTAATATGGCGCTAAAAGGCCGAGTTTAAAAAATATATCCTAATATCAAAATTATACTTTAACAACTCTCATGAGTTACAACTATAGATATAGATAGATATTGTACACGAAAATTGTTTTCCCAACATCGAATGAGAATATATTCATTTTTTATATATCTAAATATATTTCAAACGCGGTCCTACCGGACCAGGAACAGATTATAAGTTCTATTAGCTTGTATTAAGCAAATTAAAAATAGCCTCTTTAAGAGTTTAAAGTCTCGAATAGACAATTACTTAAACAATTTTATTGTTTCATTGAACTTATATCGAACACGGCTTTCTCTAGTCTTTGATCGTGGCAATTATTTTCCGTACTTCATAGTGTATGAGCTGCTGTACTATCTAATAATGTAAATAGATATACTTATGTACTCCACTGCTATCACATTTAGCATACGTTCTCCTATTGCCTGTATACAATTTATAATTGAGACATTGACGAAATCCACAAAATATATTTGAGAAACATGAGAAATAAAAGATGTACTTTGCTGGTAAGGCGGTTGAAAATAACGTAGTTTTGTTCAACATTGTAGTTGATTTTTTGCAGAGGATTTAGGCGTGGAACTTCACCGTGTAGGGTTAGTTATGATTTCTAATAATAATGAAGTTGAATTACTTAAATATAACATTGCAAATATTAATCTACCTATTCCACCACCTTAAAACCCTAAAATTAATTCGATTCTTGGCAATGAATATGTATAAACTGCAATTTCATAAATATCTATAATACATGTGATTTCTAGGAATCAGTTTTTTATTCAGTGATGTCAAAATAAAAAAAAAATATCCTTGCAAAACTATAATATTCTTGTTTTCAATCAATAAATAAAAAAATAGGGGTCGATCGTATAGGGGTAAAAATTGTATTTTTTTGTATGCTGTATCGTAGAAAAATAAAAAAACAAGAAATTTTGTCCAAAAAAATATTTGGGTGGTTGACCACCCAAAAAATTTTTTTATTAACATTCAGGGGGATTAATAATAAATGTTTATCGATCTTCAGACCTACCAAATACGCAAATGAAATTTCATAAAAATCGCTAGAGCCGTTTCGGAGTTCAATGCACCCTGTGACACGAGAATTTTATATATAAGATATATTATAATTTTTCTGTTTAATATACTTATGTATTTACAGAAATTATATTAAACAGAAAACTAACTACTAGTAGCACTACTAAATCAACGCTCGATGCTCCCTGCCATTTCACCAGCATGATGTTGTCGTTTTCCCAAAATTTTCCATTTATGCTCCGATCAATTACAGTATTTTTCAACGCACTATTTCTTGAGATAAGCACGTTATCAAAACCAATTCTTCAGCTTTACAAGATTGGTATAATAATATATCTTTAAGCAAAGCTACAGTAGCTCCTTGCCTTGGCACATCGATAATAGGGCTGGCACGGCGCCAAGAGATTTTATTAAAAAAACTAACACCATTGTTAACATCTGCTGCAGTTTGGCTCGGCCGTTGCCCTCTGCGTATTAAATTGAATATTTAGTAAACGAATAAATAATTACAGGGCTGTGCCAAAATTAAAGATACCAGGGCTGTGACAATTACGAAAAATGTTTAATCTATAGATGTACATTTGTAATGAATATTAAATTCGTGTTGGACAGTCCATTTATCGAGGAAGCGGTACAAATGCTACTTACTGCCTCTGGTTTCGAAGTTGTTCAAACAAACAAACTAATTCAATTTCGTCCTTTGATATATGACATTTGACAATCGACCTTTTATCACGACTCGCTAAGTCGCTCAGGGCGGTAATTCGCACCGTCTTCTAAATATGAAGTCGAATTTGAACTTAAGTATTTTAACCATATTTAATAGTACTAATCGTATTTTTCATATTTTATTTGTATATTTACGTCTTGTTTGTGTCCCGTTAATTATTCACTATAATAATTTGTGAAACACGTTTAAGAACTCTTCTATATTTAAATAAAAACACTTTATGAACGGATTTAAGTTATGTATTTTTGCAAAATTTAAATATATTTTACATTATTTTTAAAAATTTCCAACGTTTCGCGTATCTACTTTGCAGCGTGCGTGGTTTCTTTAAGTGAGTAACAGTTATGTAAATAAAAGACATAACTCATCTATGTTTTTTTGGCAAACGGGCAGGAGCCTCACCTGATGTTCACGTTCAGGTGGGCATACTGGATACTCGCAATACCGGCCTCATAATTGCGTTTCCGGCCTTTAAGATACTATTAACTTTAAAGCTATATGTATATATTTGACTATTATAGTATTGTTGTTTCTTATAATAAACTAGCTGACCCGACAAACGTTGTTTCGCCATAAATGTGATTTCTAGCAATCATTTTTTTAGTTCAATAAAAATAATTATAAGCTTTAAGTGTGCGGGGATATGTTTCTAATCGAAAGCGTTTTAAACAATAAAAGTATGCTTTGTTTAGGTTAATAAATTATTATTTATATGACACGTTTGTCGATTTACCATAGCAGTACCATCTATTGATTACTTACTCAATCCAGTCGAAAAGTATCGACATCTGTGAGAATCTTATGGAGTTAACCGATAATTGTGACTGTCAATTAATTATAGACAAATAATTTGCAATAAAATAAAATTGCGACTATCATTAAAGATCTAAGCTCTTAAGTTGGGCCTGACTGCTCACGGTATGCCAATTCAATTTAAAATCGGTTAAATAGTTTAAGAGTCCATCGGGGACAAACATCGTGACAGGAGATTTATATATATGAAGGTAAATAAGGTTTATATTCCCGTGGCCCAGCACAATAAGTTGGTCCACAAACATGGCCACTATCATATGTTAGCGTACCGATTGATTTGAGCCAGAACTCTTCGTTTTGTTTAAAATAATCATTAACATTTTGTGACCACTCAAGGGACAAAAATCGCCTTCTGTTCTGAAATGGCACTCCGTGCTGAGGATTGCAGTCCATTATCATAAAGTGTGCTCGTTAAATGTCGCTTAGAGCGTTATCACAGCGTATTAACCGCGCAATGGTGTAATGAAATATAACAGTAGGAAAACTCAAAACCTCACTACCATTATGAGTGCACTCGCCAAATACCTTTAACAAACTTCTTATTATCTACATGATGAACCTAAATCATACCCGTATGGACTTATGGTAGGCCAGCTCTGGGGCTGCGCTAACAAGAAGAACATTCAAATTATCCAGAAGTCAAAAATAGCTTCCAAAACAAAGTACTCAGAAGTCAACGCTCCTTGATACATTCGAAACGACGACCTTCATCGGGACCTTAATATAGAGGACGTCAATAGTATTATTAAGAAGATTGCTGGAGCTCTCGACCGAAGACTTCACCATCATGTCAATGGTGAGGCTATCCAGCTTCTAGACACCACCGGTCTAGTAAGAAGATTGAAAAGGGAAAACCATTTAGTGTTTAAGTGCTAGTGTCATTAGTGATGTGTGTGATTATATTTAAACATTTTAAAGCACACATTAAAAAAAGTGTCAGGTTTTCTTACAGTCTTATTAGAGACTAGAGTTAATGGATACTATTCTAATGTTGTTCTTTAGCAATTTAACTTAGATGTCAATTACTCATAAGTATTCTAGGCTAGATCTTTTAAATGATTTATCCCTGTGATGGCAATTCATCCCTATTAAACAAAATCTAAATGTTGAGAATATTTGGCGTTAACGTTTGACGATGACGTAAAATAATTTATTTATTTATAAAAGTCACGCCTGTTTCCCATTGGGGTAGGCAGAGACCACAGACCTCCACTTGCTACGATCCTTGCATACCTCTCTCGCTTTTTCCATACTCATTAAATTCATCATGCATTTTCGTCGATTGTGGGTGCTTTTGACCTGCCCTTTTTCCAGAACGTTCTGAATCTGATCCAAAAACGTTCGGGCAGGTCTCCCAGCCCCACCCTCGCCATATATATATACGCCTTGTCAGTGTATCCTCATTCATTCTTTAACGTAAAATAAAACGTATATAATCTCAATTAAGTGATTATTGTAATAGTTTTTGGGAAATATATATATCCATAAAATGGCAAACTTTTTATCTTATATATAAAATTCTCGTGTCACGGAGTGCGTAATTGAAGTCCTCCGAAACGGATCGACCGATTTTTATGAATTCTTATATGCGTATTCAGCAGGTCTGAGAATCGGCTAACATCTATTTTTCATCCTCCAATGTTAAGGGTGGTCCACCCCTAATTTTATTTTTTTCTTTTATTTTAATTCTTTTTTATCGGACATCATACAAAAATACATACAAACCTAAATTTTTACCCCTCTATGATCAACCCCTTTATTTATTAATTGAAATTTGAAATCACATGTATGGCAAAACAACGTTTGCCGGGTCGGCTAGTTTTCATATAACTCTTGAAGCTAAGCTCTTGAATACCAAAAAATTTGACCCATATAGAGAAACGTTCGATTAATCGCTTCCATCTTTTGTTTCTCCAAAAGGACCAAATGCATGACTCGAAATACGTATATGAGAAATTTTTGAAAGGATCACATCTAAAGTTACATCTAGTACTAATGGCATCAGAAATACTGATGGAATATTAATGGTTAACGAGAATGGGAAAATGGCGTTCCATTTTCAAATTCAAAGAAAGAATATCACAATTCAAACGTAGAGAGAGTGCTTCAGTTAAAACGATGTCGTTATTTATTTATTCAGTATGAGGTAATTGTCAAAACCCTTCGCATAAAAGTTGTTCATCCAAATCCTTCAACGATAATAATGTAAAACGAATCCAGTACCGTGGTGTCAAAACGTCGATTATTTAAATTGAAAAAATACAAAGACAATACTAAAAAAAGCAAAGGGCTTGGCAAGCATTTATATTTCGATGTGTGGGCGAACGGATGCCGTGTGGATAAGATATGCCGCCATTACGCAATGGAGTAGTGAGGAGATGGTTTATCGATAATTTACCCTCTCGATCAAGACCTTATAGGCAAATAGATTGACAAGTAACATTTGACATCACGATCAACAAACCAAAACGGCGATATCGAATTATATAGATCCTCTTTCGTTTATTTGTCGGTCAGTTAAAATATAAGAAAATTTAAGGTATTAAAACCTGTGTATACCTAAATCTACCTTTATACATAAGTATATAAAGAATTAAGAAAAAATTGTAGAGGAATATTTTCAAACAACGTGTTTTCCTTTGGTGCTGTGAAACGTCACATTCTTACTGAACTCTGTGTACCCACAGAGTATATTAGCCTTTTTATAAAAATTATCAAGCAACATCCCTAAACTATTGCGAATTGACAGTCATTGTTTACGACTGTTTTGAATATTACTATAAATGTGTAATTTACGATTCATACAACGGATTATTAATTTTTATAATTTATTAAATTATGTATTACTGAATAAAAAGTTTGTATAAACATGAATGAATCAAAAAAAATCATATAAAACACATCTATGAACCCCGTAAGGGACAGATTATTTTTGTTTTAAATTTTATTGATTCTCAAACCGAATTAATAATCTTTAAGATCGACCTGAAATTTATCTAAGCTATTGTGCATTCGAAATTAAATGTCAAACAGATTTGGTAGCGGTAGCTATCAAATCAATTTAACAGACGTCAAAGGAGAACTATGTACTTAATTGACAAAACCTATATAACACTCCCATTGTTAGAGGACAATGGAAAGCTATTCAGTTGTGTAAATCAATCTCTCCATAGACAATCCATAACCTAGTATACTCTGTCATAGACAATCTCTATCTTGAATACAATCTGTATTCATAGTGTTTGTGTTATAACCACAGGGAATACAATTTTTAAATAAAATTTTTCGTAAAAATAAAAACAAAGGATAATAGGATGGTAGACCAATATATACCAATAATTTTTTTATATTTTTGATTGCGTCTGATTTCCCGCCTATTTTAAATACGTTACATAATCTGTGGCCGATTAAATGATTCCACATGGCAGGGATTGCGGTAATGCAATATCCGTATTGTATATGTGCCAGGGACTCGCAGTGATAGTGCACTAAATAGAATGCTTATAACTAATTTAGGTATGAAAACAATTTATTTATATAACATTAATAGTTTAACGAATTCCCACACCTACTTTTCACCAATATTTCCTTCAATGTCCGCAAACACTTTTTTAACACGCTTGGGCTGAATGTATGTAACGGAATCTTTGAGTATGATTTTCACCGGTTTCTAAACTGATTAACTTGAAACTTTGCTTATGTCTCAAGGACCGATGACACTGCAATAATTCGTTAACAATTTCCCACTATCCTTGATGGAGCCGCCAGGATTGTTTTCATAGATCCTCTATGAGAGTGAAAGGGACGGAGGTGCATTTCACTACATTTTCATAAATCTTTACTCATAGAGTTGCCAATAGAATGATTGTATAACGTTTAATATGTCAAGCACGACGACTTTCCACTCCGAATTAAATAATTCTGTTTGTAACTTAAATGTTATTATAATTTTATTTTGACGTAATTAATTATGATTGATTGTTAAACCTTCTGCTACGCTAATATAAACTCTTTGTTATTAAAAAATATTTTTTAATTTTTAGTTCGATTTGCTATAAAACGTGTTTTTTTTTTAGTTTTTTAAAACTATTATTTATTAATAAATCTTGTTTGTGACTGTGTAAACTGCATAAATAAATTTTAATGGTACACTCAAAGTGCGATACTGAGAAACAAAAAAAGTCTCACAAAAAAGCGACGTATTTTTTCTGTAGGTCGTGCTATATAAGGAATTATTTTTTGTGAAGGCAAACCAGTTAGAAGTTAAATGCTCGTTCTAAATACACACCTTTTTCTCATGTTTACGGCTATAACATATGCTTATATATAGCCTTATGTTTATCAACTCTTTTAACTTTTTACTTTACTACTTTCAAAGACCCGTCTATAGATAAATTCAGTTTTTGTTTTAGGAGGACCGCCTTATAAAGCTATTTTCATCATACGACGTGAAAACTTAGCCTGGCCAAATCTTTGGACTCTCTGAGTTCATAGACAATTTCCGTTACTTATAAGTTATCATGTGTATATATTATCTGTGTCCATATTTACGGCTGGGATCAAATCTACCACACATGGGACCAAATTACAATTTGCACTACGAATATACAGTCACAGGCATCGTGAAGTCTACATACCCACTAAGTCTGGAGACCCTCGTAAGTCGTCCGCATGAGCAATAGAGCGTTCCAACTATTTCTCAACTCATTTAGTTAGCTTAGATTCAGTGTTAGCGTATTGTATACATAAGCATTTAGCTGTAAAAATCTTCATTCAACCATTTCATAAATGTTTGTGTTCAGTCGAAAAGGGGCCATTTTGTTGGACTAAATTTGAAATTACTGCTTTAATCTAAACCTTACAGCTTTCGGTGATCTCAGGAACTAATGTTTTAGTGTTTTAAATTAAATGAATTATTGAATGGAGGTATTAAAATATGCGTGGAACGTAAAAATCCCGGAAAATAAATGTACACTCATCTAATTCTCAAAATTAAGCTGCCTCTATAAATTTATATGATATTTTGAGTCTTAAATTTTCTCTAGTGAACAATGACATGTATTTATCTGTATAATTGAACTTCCTATACGTATCATGTTACAAGTAATGTCGCCACACCCGTTTTAATTAAAAACGAACGTAAGAATAATATTTCTATTTAAGGAAGTGTGAATATGTCCTTTAATCAATCGTTACTTTTTTATGTACGCTCTATTGCATATCAAGGAAAAAATAGATTTTTATTATTACATATAAACATTTACCGAAAATCATAGAGAAGAGTGAAGTTTAGACCATTATAACCAGGGAATTTTTAATGATGGCTAATCTTCCTACGGATTTGTGATGTCATGTTTACTATGAAAAGCACAATATCAGATTAACACTTAGTAAAAATTCAAATTTCATTGATTTGAATCCAGGCAATATTTATCAATGCAATACGTGAAAATTAGTTCTAAAACATTATCTTATCCATAATCTTAAAATGTATCTGAGTCATATTCATTTACAATTCTATATGATTTATGTATTAACATAATAATGTGTTTGTCTATTTGAAGGTTTTTACATAATAGATTTGTAATATGTTACAAAACTGAATAATAATGCAAGGTTTTCGTATTATATCACTTTCACGGTTCAGATTTAGTTCATAAGTGTCAAGGTATTGAATTTAAATAGAAAATGACTTGATATTTTTAAGAAAAAAAAAACAATTGTAACTTATTATTTCATGCTTTTTATACTTTACAAAACTCGCAAGAGCTTTTTAAAACGGGGCAAACTTGCAATATGAAGTGCTAACCGCCGCTAACAATGGACAGGCTTACAGGTGTGTCTTTTAAAAAAAAAACTTATAAGCCTGTCCATTCTTAGCGGTTGTTCTCTTCTTTTGAAGGCTTCCAAGTAAGTACAAATACCGTTCGTCAAACATTCAAATCAATACTTGGCAATTGTCTTGAAGTAAGTTAATATTGCCTAATGATCTAGGGCCTTGGAATAACGCCAAAAGCCTGTCCCACTCAACTCCTGTACGACGACTCAAAAGCACTATCACGAATATTCAAATTGTATTTACGCTGTACATCAAAACGAGAGGTTAAATCAGTATTAAATAACGGCTTTTATAATACATTCAATATCAGAGCACATTTCACATGCTCCAAGGTAAGATATTTATAGCTTAAATTATTGTTAAAATAACTAAACATACATTTTATTAATATGTATAACACTCATACTACAACAGATATGCTCACTACCCTCTATTTGTATGTCTGGTCTGTTTGTCTGCCTGGATATACAAAGATTATCTTAGCTAGCTAGCTCCTAATGAGTGATAAGCGGGGAAATAATGTTTTCTTAATGATTAATTTTCAAGTAGTTTCGTTATTAACGATGACATTTCATATTATACAAAGGAATAGATTTTCAAAAGGTATGTGTTGAAGTACGGTCGTCGTGCAAACATTAATAACTCCATTCAACTTAATCTAAATAAAAATTAAACCCCAGTTTTAATAAACAAGACGATTCTGGATTGCCAGAACATAAAAAATTATTTAAAAAAAACTGTTCCGTGGGAATATATGGCGTTAATATAACATGACCTTTCCGTTGAATACGACCGAAAAGCATCCGAAACGTATGAATAAAATAAATCGCATTTCAAACGCGCTTCTCGCTCCATAAAAGACAAACGTGTTTAAGCTTCAATAATAAAAATACTTTATAATTAATAGAATTAGGCGTTACGTTGCAGAAGTCCATAGTACAAAACCCTAATAGACCAAACTACAAGCATTACTCCCCGAAAAAACTCTCAACGAACGCTGTTCGTGAACATGCGTCGAGTGGTTGTGGTTTTTTTGAAAAATACTTGCATCACAGAAATACACTACAAAATTAATCTATACAAAAGAGCGAACTTAAAATCAATTTGTTATGGGTTGTTATTACGAGCAACATAACTGCGTAGACATTAAAAATGCCAATCGCTTTACTTCTTACCGTCTGAACGGCAGCATGAGAGTCACGCGTCTAATAAGCATGCCATGCACTTACAACACCGACTGCTTACCTGAAACAAGTGAAGATTTTGTTACAATTCACAATTTGAAATAATTACATTCATTCGACCTTGAATATATAACAATAGGAGTTGTTTATGTCTCATATAAGCTATGTATGAGCCTTCAAATTGGTGTGGACAATTTTGACAGCGTGTTTTGTCTTTGAAGGGTAACTGAAGTTTTCTGTGTTCGGAAACAATAAAAACTGCTAGTTTGTATGAGTGAACAAAATGTAAATTTAAAAACATAATTAGGAAATAATTTTTTGACCTTCATATGTGTATCTTTATGAAAAATACATGGTGTCGTCCTAGAATCGAGCGCAAATAATCGATTACAAATGATTAATCTACAAATTGTTTTCAAACAATACAGAGTTCTCAAACAGCTATGAGCTGAGTCTGGTCCTGATTGCCCCCCTTTGAATCGGTACAATTATGTTCTTTCTCTCCCCTATTTTTAATGATATTTATTAAAGTTTTATCTTTCTTTTTTATAGATTTTTTATTATTATTATGTAGTTTTCACTATATAATTATTAATTAGGTGTAGTTTTAAGATTAATTATAAGTTAATCTGTAAAAAAAAATTGTAATCTAATGGCAATAAACGATTCTTCTATTCTTTTCTATATCTATTAATATTTGTTTTCATATAATCTTGACATCTATCAACGCTATAGGAAATGAATAATTTTATAAAATTACAAAGGACCATACTAGACACCCTCGCAAAGCCCTTCACTTAAAACCCTTAACTTAGTAAACAAAAATAAAGGGAGTTACGAATGAGACAGGGCCTGTATGTTTTACGAAGTTTTAATAATATTTAATTTATTCTTGATTCATGAAGTTCATTTCAAGAAATTAATCATCAAACCGATCCTTTACCTTGCTTTGATTTATTAACAATTTAAGTGAATTTATACAATATATTTTAATCTACTTTGCTGTCTTTTTTGAAAGTTTAGACTAATCTAATAATGTTAATACTTGTTAAGCTTTTTACAAATAAATACACATAATTCGATATAGTTCTCTTTGTTATTTGTTTTAAAACGAATATGTTCGTATTGGTTTGTAGTAATTTTATATTTTACATTTGTTATATACTATTTAATTATAATTTACTAGCGTACTATTATTCAAAGTAATGTAGACCAATCAATTTGAACCATAGTTAAGAACTCATATCGAGATTAAGAATACCTAGAAATAGCGCGGTATAAACCCTACTCAAGTAATGGTTTACAAACGGCTCCTTGTGACGTGTCGTTTATATTTTATTTGTAGGCATTTTCACCAACGAAGTCAAAGGCTTCATAGTGTTAGAGTGTTTTTTGTTTCTTTGAAAAAGGGCAGCGTTTTACTTGTCTGTGCTATTGTAATGGAATCTTTTCGCACTTTCTAGATTTAGTTTTTTGTTATATAAACGGGCAGGAGGCTCTCCTAATGTAAAGAGATACACCGCCCATAGAGACTTGCAATGCCAGAGGCCGTAGTGCGTTACCGGCCTTTAAGATAGCCCATGAGTTTAAATAGAATTATTTCAAAACAAAATGGTAATATCACTAATTTAACACCTTAGTAAGTTTTACTATACAAATTTGTAACTGGTCGATTACAATTCATCTCATACAAAAAACTTCTTAAGAAATAAATACATTATTTCATCAAAAAAAATTTCTAAATAGCTCTGAGTTGATAGAATGTTTGTTACTATTTCACGCAAGTACTACAAAATATATTTTAATAATACTTAATATTTTGTTTCAAAAATCAAAAAGGAGCCTTATGTCACAGCTCTTACAGGGATGAAACCGCGCATAACAGTTACTATTCGTATACTTCGAATCTGAGTTTTACAAAAACTTAATCTAAAGTGAAAAAAAATGCGTACAAAAAGATGGCTGCGCAAAGAGCTCGGAGATGTTTGCTTGACATTAGTGCCGTCAATGGAACGCAGTTCAGTTACACGAAGTCCAGTTTGCTTTTGTTATACAAATTCATATGGACGTCTATGTTCGTATTCAGAATCGAAAAATCTTTTAAGATCTATGTATATTAAATCCCAATAGACCAATATACAAGCAATACTCCGCGAAAAACCCACAACCACTCGACGCACGTTTCTCTCCGACCGACACCGGAGCATCATCAGGATGTTGCCTCTACGAACAGCAATCGATGAGCCATCATCATCAGATCAGCTCAGCCTCAGATGGACTTCCGCAAAGTAACGCCTGATTCTATTAATTATATCTATTTATATATTCGCCGAGTTATATACAGACTTATTAAAATGAAATTAAAATTATTAATCTGGGATTACAAACACTAGTTTTAATGTACACATTTAATATTCGAAACTTTCCTATATTTAAGTTTGTAACTATAAATGGGGAGATATTTATAGATGAATTTTAATTAAACTTCACAATAACACATCTTATACTTTATTAAGCTATTGTGTGATTCGTCCAAAACATCAAATGAATAGGAAAAAATGCACCTGCTAGTTATTTTGGCGTGGCGTGTAAGTAGTGGTAGTAGTAATATTTATCTATATCTTTACCCATTATAGCCAAAATTGGAACCATAACTACAGTATAAGTTTAAAATTTATTTAAAATAAACAATTGGTAGTAATTGATTCCCAAATGAATATACATTATATTATGAGTTACACATAATGGCGTGCACGGGTCTCTAACAACGCGGATAAAGCCGCATCGTCTCGTATCATATAATTGAATCCACCGAAGCATATAGATTATATAAAAAATATTCCGAATAATAACCAGGGTACTAGAATCCTTGGGAAACTTTGAAATAAAACGCTGAAGGATGCAGCACTTGTGGGAATCGTCCCCTCGAGTGTTCTTAGAATTTCCAGTGGTGCAAACGACAGTGCTGAGATTTTTTGCACAAAATCTGAATCTATTTCTAAAATTTATCTCTGTTGTGATGTATTTGTGAAACCGAACAAATCGGATGCTCCTGAGTCGATTTTATGTACACACTAGATGATCCGGCAAAAGTTGTTTTGCCATATATGTGATTTCTAGGATATTTTTTTTAGTTCAATAAAAATAATTATCAGCTTGTGTGCATGGATATGTTTATAATCGAAAGCGTTTTAATCAATAAAAGTATACTAAGGTATGAATAATGTTTTTTAGGTTAATAAATTAATATTTATATGACACCTTTGTTGGTTTACCATAGCAGTGCCATCTATTGATTACTTAGTCAATCCAGTCGAAAAGTATCGACATCTGTTAGATTATTTTGGAGTTAACAGATAATTGTAACTTTCATTTAATTTTAGACAAATAATTTGCAATGAAATAAAATTGCGACTATTGTTAAAGATCTAAGCTATCCTATCTCTGATGGTAGACCAGTCGGCTCTTTCTCTGTGTGGCAATTTAATTTAAAATCGATTATATAGTTTAAGAGTCCATCGCGGACAAACATCGTGACAGGAGATTTATATATATTAAGATTGAACATTCTCATAAAATAGTTTGCATAAAATATGCTTCGACAACGACCTAAAAACGACATCGTTTTAGCGAATTTACGTTCACACCTCGAAAAGTTTATACGTATTAAAAAGTAGTCAATTGATTAAATTTGAAAATACGCAATGGCTGACAAGTAGGCTGGATGCCCTTCTATATAAAGGTTTTTTGTTAAGAATATAGACATTTATAGCATTTATTTCTAACCGTTTGGAGACTTCAACGTCCCTTGCGTAATCAAGGATAGAAGAAGCCATAAAACGGCTGTAATCAAAATCAAGCTGTTTCATTGGGTTCTCAAGCGTACATTCCAGGTCAAGGGAAATTCCATAATACTAAACTTTAAATATTTTTAAAGATTGTATTTTTTGTGAGGTAAAATTTATACGAAAAATTTAATTAGAAACTGTGTATCTAAAAAAATTGAACCCACAACCTTTCTAACAACTAAATGGTAAATATATACACAGTAAAAAAACTACTTTTATGACATCTGCAGGTTAAAATTCATGAATATTTTTAGTAAAGCGCTTTACGCTATAAGAGTGCATTATGTCATACGGTTGACATTTGATTGATGAAGGAAACCGATCCGCTTCACTGCCAAAATACCACTTACGAGACGTGACTTGCCCTAACCTTTTTATATCTCGGTAAAATATTTCTCCTAAATTTCCTAATATCGCTTTATGATATTTTTTACCACTAGTATTTAATATTTGACAGATGACTACCATGTTCTTTTGATGATCGATAAAAAACTTGTGAACGAAAATAGGTCATGTAATAATAATTACGGCATTGCTAGGAAAATGCCATTTACCTGTACTGAATAATATTTAATAATTTTAATTAATTTAAGTTTAATATTCAATACACATAAAACATTATCAAATTGATCGATTAACAAGTGTTTTCTATAAAACTTCTTGCCATTGTGATTTCAATTTTCAATTAATATATAAAAAATAGGGGTTGATCGTATAGGTCTAAACATTTAGGTTTGTATGTATCATAGAAAAATAAAAATAAAATAGGGGTGGACCACCCTTAACATTTACGGGGATGGAAAATAGATGTTGCCCGATTCTCAGACCTACTCAGTATGCACACAAAATTTCATGAGAATCTGGAAAGCCGTTTTGGAGCCGGAGGAGCTTAACCACAAACACCGCGACACGAGAATTTTATATATTCGATGGAGGACTGTGGTTAAGACAAAACAGATTTTTATTTATATATTTATTAATTACAAGAAAACATAAAAAACACATCACAGGAACAGAATATATAAGAAGAGATACAATTTATAAATATAGATGCATCCTAAAACATGTTTCACACATAAAGAAATAAATATATATATATATTTATTATTTCCTATGAAGATAGATATTAATTTTATAATTTTCAATGATTTTTTAATGTATAAATAAGTGTCTTAAATGTTGTTTTCTTTCAGGCAAGTTAATTTAATATGTATTTACTGTATATTCAATTGTCAGTAATTAAAATATGTTTAAATAAATTTACTTTTCAGAAAAGAAACGCAACTATAATTATAATTATAATAATATATATAAATGTATATTTGTAAGAGTTACGTCTTTCATATAACGATGAAACCTTTAACAAGTAACCGTCTACTTGGGGACTGAATGAAAATAAAGGTATGAATAATGTTTTGGGCTCCAAACACTCATGTTTTATATAATTTAAGTCATTTCAGTGCTTACAATTAATTAATTGTATGAACCCTCAAGGCAGGTTCACTAAATAACAAAATGTACTAGGCGAGCAGGCATCTCAAAGAGGTGCGCCGAAACTTGCATTGCAACACGAAACCAATTTGCATAGAGAATTCGTCTAGCCAGCTGTAGACTTTAGGGACTTAGAATTCACCATTTTAGCGGTAATAGCGCTTTAATTTAAATTTTCTTGTCTTTTTGTAGAATTTTAACCTCTCAATTCGATACAAGGAAATGATTTCTATAACCTTTTATAATATAACAATTCGTAACTCTCATAGCTTAATTTTTAGTAATTTCTTAATAGCGATGTTTGCCAAGTCACGGGTCGTGTTTTCGAACTCCGGCTATATCCTAAGAAAAACATCTTCAAGAATGCAGTCTCAAACTCAAAATTTAACAGCTGTTTGGATTTGCCAAAGACATATCGCACAAATTTGTAGATAATGTCTACAAATCTATACTAATATATAAAATTGGAGTGTCTATTTTTAATATTGAAATAACCGTTTTACTACATGCATATGAATATATAGTATCTTAATAAAAGGATAACTTTGTCGTATGACGGGTTTTTAGGTTTCCATTACATTTTCCGATATATATTTATTATTTTCTTCGTATAGAATCGGCAATAATCTCAAAATTTTTCAGCTTCAGCCAAAAACAAAAAATAGAATAATTAAAAAGAAATTAAGTCAATAAAACAATGCATCTCTCCTAACTTAAAGCCTCTTAGTTCCAAAGCTCATAATTAAATTGCAGTCTTTTATTTTAAAAACTTAGCTTGTATACGTAACAATAAGAAATGCCCACCACAAATCCTTGTTAGAACACATATAAACAGTGATATTTACTGTCTGAGCGCGCTCACGTTATTGCAGGAATACGCCGCTCAAATATTTCATTTGATATCATAGTACTACACCGACGTAAAGTGCATATTTATGCCTTTATTTCGGTACTCGTACTTAACGATAAACTAAATAATATTGTAATCTCGTGTACAGTGTTCGAACTAACTCCTCCGAAACGGCTTGACCGATCTCATGAAACTTTGTCAGCGTATTGAGTAGGTCTGAGAATCGGCCAACATCTATTTTTCATCCTCCTTAATGTTAAGGGTAGTCCACCCCTAAATTTATTGTTTATTTTTTAGACAAAATTTTTAGTTTCTATTTTTTATGATACAGCATACAAAAATACATACAATCCTAAATTTTCACCCTTCTACGACAAACCCTTATTTTTTATTTATTTATTGGAAATTGAAATCACATGTATGGCAAAACAACGTTTGTCGGATCAGCTAGTAATTAATAATATTTATTTGATTCAAAGAGAAAATTCAAGTACTTCGTCTCAACAAATATCCTCTTGTCCATTTTGAATACGAGTAAATAAAACTTAATTAAAGGTAAAGGCAAACAAAAGCAGGCGTCTTTGTAATCGCTACGTATTCATAATTTTGCAGAAAGAGAGTTATGTTAAGGCGGACCGAAATAATATTAAAAAAAGGAATTTATTTATTTGATGTCTTTACAATCATAAATCTACTACAAGACTAACAATTCAAATCAAAGCGAATACAATGGTTATTGGAAATAAGCTATAGTCCGCGAAACGCTGAGTGCAACATCAGCGTTTACCAAGGGTTATGCCTTGGTAACTAGAGACAAAACATTGGTTTGGTTAAAAGAGTTACAATTCACTGATCATTTCTTCGCGGCGTCCAAGGTCAGACTAGCTATGATGATCGCCAACCTCCAAAAGGAGACGGCACCATAAGAAGCAAATTATTTCTTAGTTATTATAATTACAGTCCCCAAACATCCATTTCGGAGCTTTAACAAGTATGGCACTACATTGTTTCATGCACCTGGAAAAAAAAACCTAGCGAATTCAAATTGGTGGCGATTCTGATGTACACCTCTAAAACTAAAAATCTCTAAATTTAGGTTTAGATCTGTCAAACGTGTTCTATATATTTCTACATATACAATTTAAACCTTATTGCTATCAAATTAGAGATATAGAGAATAGGATACGCTCTCTAAAACTGTTTGATAGGTCTAAAGTTAAATTTAGAGATTTTTAGTTTAGAGTGTGTACATCAGAATCGCCTCCATTTTCTGCTAATTTTAATATCATATAATTTAAATCACTCTGAGTACAGCACTTCATGAATTATGTGTTACGGCTGAAGAGGTCCATCTTCTTCTACTTTACGAATATAACATGAAAAGGATTTGTATAAAAGATTAGCGGTTTTTAAATAAGCGAACTGATAGGGTTCCAAAAAAGTTTGTTTATTTTTAGGGACGCAAAATGTATTTCTTTATACGAATTGCCATTAAAATAAAAACCCTTAATTATCATCCATCATGCCATATATGACCATGAAAATATTCGCTACAAATAATTAGTATGGTAACAATATTATATTATCAAAGCACAAGGGAAATTTGCTGGAAAAATCAATTTATAACTTAATAACAACTATGTCATTTTAAAGAAAAAGATGCTTTATTCTTGACGTTATGAATTCTCTATCGGATTTTTCTCACTACTATTTTCCCAGACACTTGATTTTGCTCGACGAAATTTATAATAATGTTGAATGGAGTATGTGGAGTAAATGGAATTTGATATATTTTACTAGAAAGTGTCTCTTTTCCATAAATAATTGCTCTCTTTTTATTTTCATCTGTTTTTCGGAATTACGATGTGATGAAATTAGATATTCACTTTGAAAACCGTATAATTTTATTACTTAGATTATGGAATAGAAAATGCAATATGAAAATTGTGGGAAACTAAATATATAAATATAATTTCGGTTAAAACTATATAAACCATCCAATTTCTTATAAAGCGTTTATAATACAATTTTCAATATTTAATTCTCAGGCAAACCGTCACCAACATCCATTTGACATCATTTCTGATTTTTTTTAAATTAATAAATTATGGGAAACTGTGTTGGTGATGCTTTAAAATATTTACAAAAATTAATACTTTGTTACATGTCCATGATGACTTTACACAAAGATCACATATATAATTAAAACTTTTGAAGACTTATACCACAAAAGTAACCAAACAAAAATCGCTAACAAGATTTAAATAAAAATTAATATAATCACAAAATAAATCAGGAGCTTCCTTTTCATAAGTGTTGCCAAAAATGAAGAAATATATAATCTACGAAAGAATTCAAATCTTTTATTATTTAGATATATCTCTTTATTTCATAGGTGAATAAACAATAAATCTTAGCGGACACAATTTGTGACAAATCCAGCTAAACTTAGCTATAAACGTTAAATGCCGATGCAATTTTCGATGGAAAATGTTCAATAGATTTTTCTTGTTCGTATATGTTGTGCACTGCACATTTAGGGTTTTTCGTCCTGTGTAAAAAGTGAAAATAGACAAAGGGCTCGCCTCTGCAAGCTCGATTTTAATTACCCTGCCCTTTGTGAGGGCAGACGGATTTTTGAATGCTTTTATTAAGCTCGCCAATTTGCTTCTTTTAGAATATTAGTTTTGGTCAGAGGAGTAACTGTTCTATAGTGCCCAATTATTAAAGGCATAATTTCAATGTTATCTAAGCAGGATCTATTTAAGTTGCATATCGTTTTAATCGTAATACGCTTAATTATTAGTAAGGATTGTAATACACATCTGAACCACATGGGTACTGTGTGTTCCGAAAAATCAAATATCAAAATCAGAAAACCACACATAACTCATTTATATTCGAGCTGTATAGGTATCGATCGTTTTACTCTATTTGCTATACAATATGAACGCTTCGTGTTTCGTGCTCTCCTGGTACTTTGAATAATTTCCTAACATTTCCCGACGGTCTTGGGAAAATGCACTATACATAAAATGAGACGAAACCTCGCTAAGCTGTACAAACAGTGCTTAAGTCTGATGAGTCGAAATTTATATACTTAGCAAGAATTGATATCATTCTCTACCAACGTATCCTGACGTCGACTCAGTGTTACAAAAAACAAAAGGTCATAAAGAATTCAGATCTACTTTTCTGGAAAAGTATAAAATTTAATACAATATATTAAATTCTAAACGTTCATTATTGGCTACCTTAGTCAACCCATAAATCACCAATATTATCTAAATGAAATACATTTATCTGTTTTTTACAAATGTACAAGTTATCAGTGTAGCACCGCGTTGTCGTAGCGCCAAAGATATTTTTAACTTGGTATTCCACGTAGCACCATTCGTAGCTCCTATACATAATAATAGTACACTACATTATCCTGTGATCATTATGTTGATAACATTTATTTGAAACCTTTTATTTTATGTAAAATATTCCATAAATAGTTTCTTATTATAATGTAAAATAAGAGACGAAACGTATACGACATGTCCTACGGAATAATTTGATACTGAAACAAAATTTAATGCGCGCAATTTTCCATAAACAAATCATAATATAGATTAGTATATTGTATTTTATATATGTACTTTGAACTTTTCCCCATATTTTTTACAAAGACGTAATTAAAGTAATATTATTCGTAATATTATTCATATCATCTATTATTTCTTGAGCTTTGTTAACAAACCTAAAAATATTCAATATAAACCTATAAAAAGTCGTGACTGGCAAATAGAGTCTGAAAATCTCAAGGTTTATAAAACAAAAGCCGCCCGAACTTTATTCCAATACAAAAGTTTGGTCCAATATAATCCAAGTTTGTCTTCGGACACCGAAAGTTTCGCGTACAATATTGCATTTTTATGGTTATTATTATAATTACTTTATCTACACTAATCGTCATTTATATTAATTTATTGTGCTTTTAACTTTGTAAATAGTAGATCCGTCTTGTATTTACTTTTGTTTTTCTTAGTCGAAAGATGTCTATTAATATATAATATATAATACCTAGTTATTGTTTGACTTTGGCCTTACATCAAATTTTTATTCAAATTCGTTCATGTTCATGTTCAGTCTGCAGTTTTCTTGTTAACATTATTGATTATATAAATAGTTATACAGGAACCATGGTATTAACCTTAGCTTTTAATTGATTGAACACAAATTACTCGAAGGTGAATAACTATCGAATTGTATTGAATCGACTCAATTATGGACAACAGCTATCATTTGATTTCACAGCTGATTGGAAAAAAATATATTTCAACTGACATTGACACTTCCGTACTACACATTTAAACAGGATAATTATTATTAATTTAATTTAAATATAAAATAAATAATAATAACAAATAAGATTATATATATAAGATACATAAGTATTTGAGGTACAGTGTTTGAGGTTTTCAAATATTTTTTTCAAGCGGTAATTTAAAAAAATAACTTTTAATTAGCATTCAAAGATATTTTCTTAATTTCTTAATCTTAAGATTTGTCACAGCAATCCATGGTTGGAGGAGCTTCACACTTCTACAAAACGTAACAAATAGTGTCCTATCTATTTATCAGATGCTTCTCCCTTATGAAAAAAAATGATTAAAATAAAAAAAAATAATATTAAATAAACGGAAATAAATGATAACATAACGCAAATCAAAAAATAAATACCCGACACACACAAGGTCTATTCTGGCGTAGCAAAAATTCGAAACCTCTACAAAGTGATTCACAAACAAATGAATCGTATAACCAATTATTTGGTAAAGGTTTCATATTTCAATTAGTGCAACAAAGTAGATGTAATTGTAATTCAAATGGATTGTCGCGGGTTGCGTCAACATATAAAAAATTAGTCAGGATATATATAATTTTATATAATAACACACGTGTTCAATCCTTGGTCGATAAACTGATTAGAATATTTAGCAATTAAGATTTTGTTAGGTAAAATGATACCTCGTGGCAACACATTCAGAAGATTAATTGAAAAAGATTTATAAATAATATAATTAATTAAAAAAAAATATATATATATAGGTGAGGTTACATTTTAAATCACCCGAACGCCAAAGATTAAACAACACGTGAAAAATAAAAGACGGCGGTGCATTTAGATTAATATGAAAAGCTGCACAAAAATATCATACGAAACATAATTCAGTGAGTTTGGCTCACTCCGAAATACGTGTACTTTGCAAATACAGTTTCCTTTGACTTTGGTGGTTCGTTGCGCTGTTTGTAAACTAAAAGCTATTATAATCTTATGAAATTGTATTACATTAAACTACTTATTCTTTATTATAACTATAAAGGGTTTTGGGTTCGGTTAAATAAGTCAATGTATAATACAAATATTGTATTATTACATCCTATTGTTCTGAAAGTAACCTAAAATAGACGAACGCTTAGGTCTCGCTAGACAGGCAGTATTTATATATTCCATTTCCCACCCTAAATCGATTGTAGGGGTGCTGTCGCCAACAGATTTTTCTTTTTCCTTCAGGGCCTTTGTAATGAGAGATGCCTGATATTGTGGAGTTTTGTCCTAAACTAAAAGTACGATTTATAAAATATAATATGTTACCTTGACACAAAATACGTTTGGTAAGCAATTGGATTTATTGAAATCTTGTCTTTATAAATTATTAAAACACTTTAGTTCAAGGATGCGAAGATAAAAAAAAATCACTATGTAACAACTATTACTATTTTGCACTATCAAATTCAGTTATACAAAAAAAACAACATAGACAGAAATTTTCTCTATAAAATGTAACTGACAATCGACGGCTTTTATTTCAAAGCACTGACCGCGCAACGCATTTTCCGGTACATCTACTAAACCTTTTTGTTGCCAGCTTCGTATAATAATCCGTATCGTAGTCGAGCTGGCTTTCTTTATAAAATACAAGCCATTTGCCACTTTTCCGATGGTTTAATTTGAAATGCAACAAAATAAGGTTTTAGTTATTGTTATTATTCTTTAAGATATTCTTACAGGAATGCTCTATGTCCATAAAAAACTGCTTAAATCACTTCTTGGACTTATATTCATTAAATTTTTAATGTAATTTTAATAGAGAACGAATGATTCTTGGAGCTTTACCCGAACGTAAAATATCCCTTTAAATTTATGGCTTCCCTACACTTATAATAAAGATCTATGTACGGCATACAAAATACCAACAATTATTTTTATTAGTTAAGATATCGCACTCTGATTTTATCCCTGCGATATTAGTATATGAAGCCTACAATATAAAAATGTTCTTCCCATCTTGTCACATACACGCTTCTAAATCGAAGTAAAGATTACTCTAGTTCCTTATTCTAACATTTTCATGCAACTCTTATCAATTTCAGAAATACCCTAGTATTTTCCAAGGCCAAGTTTAATGAGTTCGTCAGACGCACAGCCACTCGATGTTCAACAACGCTCTACTTTTGACGTAGCCTTGCTAAATTGAATAGAATATTAATTGTGTGTCAAATGCAAAATATGACACGATAGAAATAACTCAGAGTCGCGATTTTAACACTGTAAGGTATCCTTATCAGTTGAACCTTGAACCTAAGGGAAGATGCAATGAAATTGGTGCCCAGAAGAGCTTCGGCATTTTCCAACTAAGCCGAGTGGGCCTAAGTGCCCGTCCCAATTTATAACAATGACAGCTAAGCACGACACATTGCGTGGCAATGACATTAGTGCTGTAATATATTAGGTACGAAGTGTTCTAGGGCGTTATAATATACAGATCAACTTCAGTAGTATAAAAGGATCCATAGAGTATAAAAACGGGAGTTCTATTCTAAACTGTCAATGTTCTCAAAGCCGGTTCTATGGACATAAACTTATATATTAATATACATATATAATTTATTTATTTGCGTCGAACATTAAATGGAATATCTCACACAGTTATAGTTCGAACAATTCAGACCGTGAAAACCTCCTACCAAACCTTTAATTTCTTTTGTTTTCATACCTTTACACGAAAATACTTAAAAATATTATGCTATAATTACCACTGTTATGACGTCATCCCAATGAAATCATCGGACACGTCATTCCAAATCAAAGTTATGGTCATCGTAGATCCCAATCAAAAAAATTTAATGTGAACAAATGCAAGGCATCTATTTTCATTGAGTATATGTATGTGAAGCTTTATGATAGACTATTTTGCCAATAACCTAGTTTCCCCACTAGACACGATGTGTTGGGGGCGCCATTATATATCATTATTACAACATTGTAACACTTACGTAGGCATAAGTGAGACTTAACATATGATCTTATAAGCAATAATAATGTAGGTAACTTAGAATTGTACTTATATTTATGTGACTTATATTTAATAATAAGATTGTTACGTTCAATATCATTATTAAGAAATAAAGCATACTTAAAGTGTGATCTGAAAAATTATTTAAGTAAACCGTCATGATTCTGTATTATTAGGCAATGAACCGGACTGCATTAACAGATGCATGACCGGAGGTATGAGTGATACTCGCGCTTGAAGGGCATCATACCATCGCGCAAAAACGCTCAAAAAATCTATTCTATCCTAAATTTCAGTATTTCTTTTCCAACGCAAATAGAAACACACAATCTGTGAAAAGTTACAACTATCATAGTTATCTAATCAAAAGATTCTACCTTGACATGACATACTTCTTAAAGACGGACAGTCACGAATCAGTACCGTTTTTAACGTTTTGGGGATCGAGCAATAAAAAAGCTACCTAACTAAACCATGTGAATGTTTCAATGCTAATGTAAAAATTAAAGTTTGACCGCTTAAACGGCATAGCTGCAAATGTGGCTATATCAAGTAACCTAGTTAAAGGAAGTACAAATTGAAGCGGCTATCAAGTATCGAATTGCTACACTTTTGGGAGTTCGCCAAAAAAGTCCACAGCTAATTTGTAATCGGAACCTCCATTAGCCTAATGACAAATGCCCAACTCCGTTTGGCTAAATGTACCTTCACGCGTTTTAATTATGTAAGCAGAACTATCTGGATATAAAGTTATAAGTTTAGTATTTATGCCCATTTTGGATAAAAATGATCTCGCTATATCGTCGAAAACAATTTCACACGATCAAATCTCAATTTATTGTTATATGTTTTGTCTTCACCGATTTCAACATATGATACAAATCTTATTATGTCTGATAAACTAAGTTAAAATAAAAATTGTGTTAATTTTCTTTTTATTATAATTATGATCGATTACGATGCAATGTTTGTAAATAATATGCTAATACGATACGGTACAAAAAAATACACATCTCAAAGATCGAGAGTAAACCCAATTGATCGATAGAGCTTTATTAAAACAATCGCCTTCATTACACAGCTTTCAAATTCGACCGCCGCGGGGTGCGCAAGGAGTAAATGGATAAGGGTGCAACCCTTTCAACTAATGTTAGCGTACACTTATATTAATTAAGTCTTTAAATATATAACTTTGAGCTATAAATTTCAAACAACTCGCTTCTGAATTCTTGACTTTAGAGTAATGTTACCATAGAGAAACTGTAAGAGAAGTAATGTCTACAATCGTAATTCATTAATAGGCACTGATAGATGCACATTATTCTTGAATGTCGAAGGTACCACTTAGGTTTAACATCGAGCATTCCATCTGCACCATCTCGATGCATGGAAGTCTTCCATAGTTCGCTTTACAGGGTAATTTCTATGACGAATCAGTGAACTGTGGAACGGACCTTCAGCAGAGGTCTTCCCCACGAGATACGACCTCCAATTCTTTAAAAAGAGAGCGTACTCTTTCCTCAAGGGCCGGCAACGCACTCATTTTCCCGGATTGTTTTTCATGAGATTTTAAATTAGACATTAAATTTTTAGACTTTAATTTAATTTTGCAAAAATACACAACTTAAATCCGTTAATAAATTGTTTTTTATTTAAATGAGTAACAGTAATGTAACAGAGATAATATTACGTTATTTGTTACTAAAACTTTCCTTACGATTATTAACCGATATTATTATCAATTACAATCACTTACAATAAGTGGCGCTCACATCTGTTTCCTAATCAAATTAATTGTAACACATACATGATAAACTGTTATGGGTCACGAAATAGGCATTTCCTAGTCACATAGGGTCATATTTATACAGCATGATCTCATTTGTATACCACTTTGGGAAATCAATATGATAGAAACTTTCTACTTCGATAAGACAACTCACTAATGATGAAATATTTTTCTAACATGTAAAAACCTTACAGCCACATTGACGAACACGTAAAGATAGGACGCAACCATTTCTGTTGTTACGTGACTTAACTTTGACATGAAGAAGATCGAGCATTGATCAATTTCATTTAATTAAAATAAAGTGTTTCATTAAATAATGTATTTAACATAAACGATTGACAATTTATCCTATGACATGTTAAACCGTGAACAAAATATTTTTTTATAAATAAATAATTGTGATGTGTTCTATATTTTCTAATTCTTTTTATATCCATTATGACTTGGTGACCTTCAAGAAAAGAGCATATTATCCTCTGGAAGCCGCTTCGTTAGCGAGCCCTCATCGTGAGTGTCACTTTATCAGAAGCCTCTTGCCCGCTTGCCTCCCATTAAAAAAATATTCTTTTGAACACTTTAGTATTCCTTACGCATCCTATATAGTTATAGAGCAAACAGTTGCATTGAATCAATAGTGCAACGTGTTCCCCCGTCTGGGGTCCAACACTGGGGTCAATGCTTGGGGTGATATGATTAATGAGAATATATCTCATACACGTATGGATTTGGAATTGCGTAATGCAGGCAAAATATATGCGATATCTGTTTAAAAATATAATTCCGGCGTTTATATTACCGCAGGATAACAGTTTGCGCCTGCCCAAAAATATTCATTTCCTTTTTAAGTCATCCGAACAAGGGATTTTTATTATATCTTGTAAATAAATTAGTACGCATAGTGTATATAAAATGTTAAAACTTAAACACATAGTTGCTAACTGTTCAGAAAGATTCGATAAGAAAGATTATTATGGAACACAGAAGACCAAATCTGTTATTTAGAATTTATAAACGAATATGAATCGCCTGTTACGACTCAATCCAAAAATCAACTCAAATTCAGGTAGGCGCTAAGATTTGTACAAATTAAAATGTTAAATTAATTTTTTGAATTCTTCAAGTACCACCTTCAGGTAGCTCGATTGAATCGACTAGCGAGTAGCGACTGATTAATGATTCGTATGATATCTGTTTAAATATCTCAACTAAGGCAATAGAGCCATCGATTTAAAGAGAAATTATTTAAAGAAAAACGCTTTATTAACGGATTAAGCTATGTATTTTAACAAAATTTAAGTATATTTTACATTATTTTAAATTTTCCCGACGTTTCGCGTACTTTACAGCGTGCGTGGTCACTGTAGACAGTAATACCAAAGAGAGAAATTATTACCAAAAATGCATACTCACGTTTCCAAATACTGGAACACTCGATACACCGGCTTCCTGAACACAAGGAATCCATCGCAGCGCTCCATTCCCTAAACTGGCACTGACATCACTTATAGAAAATTTAAAAAATCCGTCTATACAAAAGCTACTTAAAAAAATTAAGGCGTTCACAAATTCAATTTGGTCCTTCTAGGTATATCGTTAATCTTAACCTATATTATTTATCGCCGATCGGCCATCACAGTTTATCGAATCAGTCGACTTCATTTGGCTTAAGTTTCTGAAAGAGAGATGTCAAATTCAGTTTCGCGATCGAAAATCCACTTATTTATATTTCCACTGGTTTCTCGGTAAATGTGTTGAGGACGCAATTTCAAATCATTCGTTAAATATTAAATATTTTAGGCATTCAAATAATTATAAAAATATTTTGACTTTGACGTTATTTAAAATGTAACTAAAGAGCTAAATACAAAACATCTGATAGTATTGGGTAAAACATTGCTTTATAGAACAGTGACGATGCGTCAATGATAACAAACCGATATTTAAAATCTACTTCCGGTCAGTGGTGTCCACTTCCGGTGTTGATAAACATTGCAGATACATCCTCATTTACTCTGTATTATTTCACTTGCTTCCACTTTTAAAAACGAAAGAAACCTCGATGCTAATTGCTAACATTACAACCATACTATTTATTATTTTCGTATATCCCAAGATTCGTAACATTAGAACAACCAACGATTGAAAACGATTTCTAGACTAGCAGATTACATTATTTCAAAGTGATTTTTATTACCTATATATAGTAGTATACAGTAGTAAACATACAGATTCTATAATATTATACATAACTTAAAGGGAATAGACTACTTTTCCTTTATAATTATGCCAGATGATCCCTGCGGTTAGATCTACGATTATAGAGACCAATGTACGTCATTACAGTATCAACACACATATAAGATCTAGAAGTTAACTAATTTGTGAATCGCGTATTGTATGTGTTTAAAATATGTGTTTGTTGTGTTTCTTGTAATCTAATTAAATTAGAAGCGATGAAAGTATCTATTTAATAAGGAATTGATTTATTACTACCAAATATAGATTTGTGATAACTTATCATTTTTATTGTTGTTTGGTTCACTTTAATGTTTTATACATAGGACTTTGTATCCTGTAGGACTATTTAATATGAATAATTCCATCATTTCCATCAGAATAGCTCGCAGATGGTCGACTTTTTCCTACTTAATTAATACTTTGGACAACTCACACTTGTTACTATGGAAAAGCTATATTCTAAAATTTCATTAAAAACCATCCAGTGGTTTTACGTGAAAGACTAACAAACATCCATCCTTATCTACAAACTTCCGTGTTTTAGATACTATTAGGATAGTCTATAAACATTTAATACGAGATATTACGCCGCGATCTCACCTGCAACACGCGAATACAGAAATATCGACAACTGCCACAATTTGTTTCAAATCGATCTACGCAACGTCGCGATCGCTAGTACAACGCGCGTGCATTCAGTAGCCTACATGCGAGCGGAAGGACGAGACACGCCATGAATGCTAAACGGGAACAATGACCGGCCGTGGTTACAGTTAGCTACTTTATGATCGGGAGCTTCGATGTTAAATTCGGGTACTTTAACTCAATCAGATCGATCGTAAAATTCTCTTATACGCGACAAACTATTCTGAAACTACCAAATCATATAGAACATTGTACTCATATAGATATGCAAAATAACAAATGCTATGCGGACCTTATTATTTTCGTTTGTTGTATGAGAGTCTTCAATATTTATTATTTTTTCGGCGTTTAACGTAATTGTGATAACTATACTACCTATATTGTGTTAACGTTACACATGCAGCCTGGTTGACAAACTCACAGTTATACATAGCCTATTTTCCCAACTTTACCCATCAGATACTTAGAACAAACAACACTTAAAACTGCAATTTGTATAATAAAACGGGTAAGTATGTCAAATGTCATTTATCCTTAAATTTCGCTTAACCGTTCCATTTAATACCACAAACTCTAGAACATTAGTCAATATATAATGTCAAGTAATTGCGGTGAACCTAGTTTAAGCCTAAGGTTTAATACGTTTCATACAAGCGATTAGTCTTTCATGTCCGTCACCGCAATACATGATGTGTTTATATCATTTTAATTAATTCGCATACTGTATAGATCGGATTTAAATTTTACAAGGTATATTGAATATAGACAAAATTAACAAATATGAGGACTTAATCCAATTCTAAATATTATAAAATTATGTTATGTAATATCAGTAGTACATGTAGTAGCAGTGTACTCATAGTTTTCCTTGTGGTAGAATAAGGTTTATGCATTTTGTTAAAAGTCAAGTCAAGTCAAGTCAAATTTATTTATTCAAATAGGTCTTACAATCACCTTTGTAAAAAAAAAAAAAAAAAAAAAAATTTTTTCCCCCCCCCCCCCCCCCGGGGGGGAAAAAAAAAAAAAAAAAACCCCGGGGGTTTTTTTTTTTTTTTTTATATCTAAAAATTTTTTTTTTTTAGAAAAGGAGAATTTTTTCCCCAAGCACTTCTGTCATTCAGATAATCCGCGGTCCTGTAATAGGCTTTAGCAATCAATTTTCTTTTAATAATATTTTTGAATTTGTTTATTGACAGTCGGACGGGTTTATTATAATAGGAGACTTTTTGAAAGAATTTTTATGAGTCTTGTGATTTAGCACATAAATTGTTTTTTTTCGGGTATTATATGTACAATGTACTAAAATTATTTTTTTTTTAAAAAAAAAAAAAAAAAAAAAAAAAAAAAAAAAAAAAAAAAAAAAAATTTTTAAATTTTTTTTTTTTTCCCCCGGGGGCGGGGGGGGGGGGAAAAAAAAAAAGGGGGGGAATTGCCCGTTTTTGTAAATAAAGTCTGAACCTCCGCAGCATTACCCCAAAGAAGAATGCCATAAGACATTAATGTGGAAATAATATAATAGATAGTGGTGTCGGATTAAGCAGCAGACACATATGGTTTCTATGCCCCCAGGGGGGCGGGGGTTTACAATCCAATGTTATACCTAAGAAGACAGTGCTGTCTACATAATCTATCTCCCCATCTTTTACTTTTAATTGCTGTATTACATTTTTATTACATGTGCTAAATCGTACACATTTGGTTTTCTTTTCATTTAACATTAAATATTAGGTTAAACCAGTTAACCACTAAAGAAATAGCATTGTTTATCGTATCAACTGGTTCTTTCTATCAACTTTGTATAAGAGTGGAAGTACAACAAACAATACTATTTCTCCAAAAAGGGGCTTTTTAGGGGAAAGGGGGAAAAAATAATTAAAACCCAAAAAAAAGAAAGGTCCAAGGATCGAGCCTTGTGGAACACCCACACACACCTGTGACCCCGATGAAGTAACTCCATTAAACACTGGACTTCCTCCTAGATACGATTGAAGCAAATCAGCTGCCTTGTCGTCATCGTAGTGTCGTAACTTCCTTATCAGGGTTATATGATCGACACAATCGAAGGCCTTTGACAGGTCGCAAAAGACGCCAACCGCAAGGCCCAGGTAAAAATGGTAATCAATTTTACACCAGCATCGATCGTGGAGCGCCCCCTTGAAAAACCGTATTGTCTGTTATGCAGTAACTTATTGGATTCAAAATAATTTGGGAAAAAAAAAAAAGAAAAATTTTTCCAAAAATTTTACTCAGCGCAGGCAGCACGGATATCGGTCTAAAATTTGTAGGATCTGGAAGGGGTGCAACCTGCCTTGAATAAAGGCGTGACTCTACTTAATTTCATCTTATCTGGGAAAACTCCACAATCCATGCATTTGTTGAATATTAATGCTAGTTCTGAACTAATTACATCAATTACTGATTTTAGAATAAAGACAGAAACGCCCCAGAGGTCTTTGGTTTTTTTCATTTTAAGCTGTTGAATGTTCTTATAATGTCTTTGCTATTGATATAGCTAAACTTAAACCTTTTGGAATTAGGGACGTTTTTCTCTAAACACAATAAGGCAGCATAGGCGAAGAATTTAGAGTCTTCGTGATTGTGGCTGGTATGTTGAAAAAAAATTTCAAAAGAGTGGCCACTTCCTTACTCGATATTAAAGTTTTACATTTATATTAAGCTTATATTGTTTAATTGGAGACTTTTCCTAATTCTATTTATTATTTTAGGTGCTTTACCTTATCACAACTATTTTTTATTTTACAACTCAAAAATTGGATTTGCAAAAAACCCAAAATTTTTTAAAAAATTTTGGGGGAAAATTTTTGGTTTTTTTTTAAATTCTTCACTATTATTATACTGCCTTGATTTTTTTTGAGAAGGGTGGGGGGGAGTTTTTTGGTTTCTTTCTAATTTCTCCTCCTTTCATCATACATATCATATAGTTTTAATCTCATTTTATGTAATTCCTCACTTGCCCAGTCACTGAAATTAGGCTTACCAGAGACCAAAAAAAAACCAAAAAAAAAAAAAAAAAAAAAAAAAAAAAAAAAAAAAAAAAAAAAAAAAAAAAAAAGTCTTTGGTGCAAATATAATTGAGTTAACATTTAATAAATGATTTAACATAGGCGTCTCATATAAATTAAAAAGGGGGGGGGGGGAAAAAAAAGAAGGGGATTTAAAAAAAAAATTTTTCCCAAAATCTGTTGAGACGTTCACTTGATTATTAAAATCTTGCACCAGTACAGATAAGACTTTTCTTTGGGCTGGTTTTTGTAATTTATGCATAATTTCTTCTAATATTTGTTTGCATTTAATTTAAATTCGAATGAATTGGCCTAGTATGTCATACGTAATTTTGATTGCTCAAAGAAGTTCTATACAGGGGTTAGGTCCACTATATTGTATTATCTATGCATGTGCAGAGGAGCTGTAATGTCTGGTTAGGAACATTAAAGTGATTTTTTATGTTAAATGATTTAAAAGGTTTAACATACGCCTGCCAAACAAATTTCATGTCATAAATTAATAAAATGTCCAGAGTCAATGAGACTTTTCCTTTATTTATGTCATCTATCAAAATATCTTCCAGTATTTTCGCAACTGAGGTTTGTTCTGTAGAGGTTATATTGTTCTGGATTTCTTTATAAAAATGTCTTTGAAATAAATATTAGTGAGCCCCGGGGGGGGGGGAAAAAAAATTTTTCAACAGAAAGTACTACCCATTGTAAAATTATTTAAATTAAATACCTTTGTTGGGCACTTGTTTTTCTTGTAGCCTAGGGTTGCCATTTCTCAAATTTGGAAAACAGGACAAGACGGCGTGAAAACCCCGGTGGGTTTTAGAGTCCGAAAGCCGGACATATCAACAAGATCTTTTAAACATATTCAATATAATAAAAACACTTGAGGGGTGGGGGATCGGTGAATATACTTGGTTCGTCGGTTGATGAAAAAACTATGCTCGCACGAGCATAGTTTTTTAAACTCAACTACAGATCTACAGATCACATCTACAGGTCTACAAATGAAAACTTCCCCGGACGCTCCCCGGATGCCCTCTAAACTAGGACAAATCCGGGGAAACCCGGACGGATGGCAACCCTACTTGTACCCCATATTCGCAAACGAATAAATGATTTATTATAATGATTAAAAGAAATTCAAATAAGTATATACAGTGCAACCTCGATATAACAAATTGGAGGGGAACAAGAAAATATTCGTAATATCAAGTAATTCGTTGAACTGAGGTTTGTTATGTTGAGGTTAGATTGGTCTAAAATTCGTTATTTTCGTTCAAGACGTTCATTCGTTAAAGATGTCTTTACAAACAAAAGCGTGTCGAAACATGTCGAGACATGAATCACATTATAAGATTAAGAGTTATATTATTGGTGGAAACTTTATATAAAGGTTTTGGTTGGCAAAATTCGTTAATTAGAGGTATGAATACTTTTTCTTGATAGTTGAAAATTCGTCATAAAGAGGTTGTACGCAAAGAATGTTCGCAATGCAAAGGTATATTTTATATTGACTCTTATGGACAATTCAAGGGGATTTTGAAAAATTTGTTAAATCGAGGAAATCGTTATATGAGGTACGTTATATTAAGGTTGCACTGTATAGCAAAAACAAATTTTATACAAAATACGGAAAAAGACTATAGAGTCAATAGATAACCGATTCATTCATCAACAAAATATCTATGCCAAGCAGACTCTCGACGTCTACCGATTCATTGTTTTTGGTCAAAAGATCTGAAACACTCCTCCCTACCAACATCGGTTAATAAACTATGAATAATTGAAATAAATGCTACACTATTTATTCACCCTGTAGACAGTTACGTGCAGGTTGCAACGTTGCGTTGGCCAAGTTTTTGACATAATTCAGACAGAGATATGAGTTTGCGAATTTGAAATGTTTGTTGTGGTACGTTTTACAAAACACGACCTTAACACCTTATATAAAGGTTGAATATCGCCCGCAATTCAATAATGCGATTTTCAACATTTCTAGTTTATAACTCCCATCAAACAAACAGTTGTTTTATCTTTATTTAGTACTTTTCGAGTTTATAAAAGGGAGCGTTGAGCAATTATCTTTAGACTGAATTAATTTTGAAAAATATTCCTTCCTAACCTTTACTAACGATAGGCCTTCAAAAAGAGCATACTAAATGCCCGCAGCATATCCGTTATCCTCCGGGCGGCGCTAGGCAGCAATGGACACTTTAAAAGTCATTTGGCATAAATGTACTTTTGCCAGAAACAAAAAACGATTACCTGGTATTAACTAATCTTTAAATTAAGATCTTATTTCGTCTTTTTTTATTATTAGACCTTCCTTTTTATAAAAAATGGATGTCATAATAGGCACGCGTAACATTGAGATTGATGTTTAAAGATCATTTACATAGCTAGATGATTCAATCTACACCGAATGGGCATTTATGGACAGTGGCCGTCACACAATCTAATTAAATCTCATATTTATATGAAACTGTCAGGTAAGTGGAAAATGGAAAAGCCTGTGGAACGTTTTCCCAACAGGCGCCGCAGTTAAGGTGCTCTCATAATCCAATTGAGAGTTCAAGTTTAAACGTATGCAACGTTAGGCATCTCAAGGGCTAATAAATTGGATAAATTTAGTCTTCATTTTATAAAAGCGAATTTTATTCGAACATTTACCTGCTAATTTGAACTTACTGTTTGACATGATTTTCAAACAACAAATAAAAATTTATTACTTTTTGCTATAATTTCATGTCAGTTATGCCAATAATTTGTTTTCGTAAAACATTCTATACAAAGTAATTGTAACTCGCCAACTCAGATCCAGAAAAACAAATCACTTTCCGTCGATAATTGGGCGAGTGGTTGTTTCAATAATAGTAAAACAATAGAATTAGATAAATTTCATCGAATATTTTTCGTTTTTAAATAAATTTAATTCTTATTATATACATCAATCTCTTGTCACGATTTAAGTCCGCGATGGACACCTAAACTATTTAACCGATTTTAAATTAAATTGGCACACCGTGAGCAGTCTGGTCCAACTTAAAAGATAGGATAGATTAGATCTTTGATTATAGTCGCAATTATATTTTATTGCAAATTATTTGTCTACAATTAATTGACAGTCACAATTATCTGTAAACTCCACAAGATTCTACCAGATGTCGATACTTTTCGACTGGATTGAGTAAGTAATTAATAGATGGCACTGCTATGGTAAACCGACAAATGTGTCATATAAATATTAATTTATCCACCTAAATAAAGCATACTTTTTATTGTTTAAAACGCTTTCGATAATTATTTTTATGGAACAAAAAAAAATGATTGCTAGAAATCGCATGTATGGCAAAAAACATTGCCTTGTATAAACTACTATTGTATAATATACTAAAAAAATTAAACACAAAAACACATTATTATTATAAACTTGTCACTAGGGATTTCCCTACGATAGATAATCGACGGTACAAATATATTCAGCGGTAACAATAATAATTGTTATACGTAATTTAAATTCATATAATCTGACGACCCCGTAGGCTCAATGATCGCGAAGTCGGACTACCGAACAGGGTTCAGTCTCCGGTAAGGTAAACAATTGTATGTATTTCTATAAATTACTAGCTGACCCGGCGAACGTTTTGCCACACGTAATTTCCAGCAAATCATTTTTTTAGTTCAATAAATTAATTAAGCAAAAAAATAGGGGTTGATCGAAGAGTGGTAAACATAGGGAGAAGCATACAGATGATACATACAATACATTATCATACATTTCTATGATACAGCATACAAAATGTATTTTTGTATGCTGTGTCATAGAAAAATAAGAAATTTTGACAAAAAGAATATAAATAAAATAGATGTAAGCCGATTCCCAGACCTACTGAATACGGATATAAAATTTCATAAAAATCGTTCGAGTCGTTTCAGAAGAGTTCAATTACGCACCCCTTGTCATGAGAATTTTTTATAAAAGATAGTCCGACCGCGTGTAAAAATATGTCCTGACGAAGAACCGTTGATTATTTAAACTCTATACGAAAATGTGCTCCGTTAAGTGCTCAAGCGAACCACGCTGATGAAATAATCCTATTTCATTAAAAACACTGCGGCGATACACTCTCGTGTCGCGTGCAGTGTTCAGCTCATGATCCCATTTCACATAGGTGTTAGCTTCAAGCGTTGTGCCAAGTGCACTTTAAACTTCAAAAGTTAAAGCTAAAAGTCCATTAATATGACTTATACATCATATTACACAAATAAAACTCATATATTGCCTTTTATTAACTATTACTCATTTAAAGAAAAACACTTCGTTAACGGATTAAGTTAAGTATTTTGTCTACCGTGACCACGCACGCTGTAAAGCACGCGAAATGTCGGAAGAATTTACAATAATGTAACATACTTAAATTTTGTAAAAATACATCACTTAATCTGTTAACAAAGTGTTTTTCATTAAAACGTTCATTTTATTACGACTACGCAAAAGAACGATGAACACAATTAAATTTCAAATTATAACCCTCTTATGAATGACAATTTGAAACAAACAGAACAAAACTGTAATAGTTTTGCAAGGTTTGCCAGAAGTCCATATAAAAACATGGCAATAACTATTTTATTAACATTTGCACATTTATCTGCATACGAGTCCCGCTGTCTAGTAATCAGCGGGGTTCATTGAACCCATTGCTAATGACTATAAAATTGCTACTTGTATAGGCCAGTTAGATACAAAGCGGTTTATGCTGTTTAATATTCAAAACACTAGACAAACTATTGCGAGAGTTTTCTTAATTAACGCCGTGCTAGATGCTGTATTTATATAAATATAGACTTCTTCGACATATTTTTACAATTTTTTATTACAGATTATGTCATTTCCATAGCCAATATTCGGTAATCTGTTACTATAGTCTACCGTCTGACAACTCAACAAGTGATTGAGAATGGGGGGTTCTTATGGGAATTACAACTGAAGTAATTCTCATAACAACCCCAACCAACAGTAATGATAAAGTTACATGTTTGAAATACTAGGTTTTATGTGACAACCTAACATTCACAAATTGAAGCAAATATATTGTATGTATTGCCAAATAAACTGTACGAACAACGCACGCATAATTTACTAATGTTAGCACATTTCGAATCGTTCGTATATATAAGACAAAAACGGGTTCATAAATCGATTAATATTGTTTGAAATATCAAAATATTTAATTTGCGTTGAATTAGTCTGTCGACCATTATTTACACAACGTGCAAACGCTCGTGCAAACAATCCTAAATAAGAATTAGACAAGTCATTGTCTATACAGCATATGTCAAACTACCATAAAACCGTTTAATTATTATGGCCCTTGCGCGGGAAAATTGGAAAGTAGATCGCAGTCTGTGGCTATTTGTTGAAATACTTTTAGTAATTTGATTCGGCGTAACAGCACAATTTTGTTTTTTATATATTTTATGTTCTCAAACATTGCATATGCTAAACAATCAACTTGTAAATAACATACAGTAAGATTCTAAAGTACATACATTAATCAAAGAACTTATAAAATGCTGGGCCAAACGGAGCCGTCCAACCTATGAGAGAGAGGCCCAAACCCAAAGACATCACACAGCAAAACAAGAAAATTATAAATTATATTTATTATTTATATATATATATATATTATTTTATATATAATATATATATATATATATATAAAAAATATTTATATATATATAATATATGTATATATTATAATATAATAAAAAAGAATACTAAAACTTACACATATGAAAAAAGGACACAATTATCTTCAAATTAACTAATTAATCACAATTTAACAAAAATTTTTTATTTCTTTACTTCCATTTACAAAAAAAATTCGCTATTTTATTTTTAGTAGGGGTAAGTAGTTGAAAAAGAAATAGAAGCTAGAATATAACCTTCCTTAATTGCCATGCCTATTCCATCCCGTCTTATCCTTAGGCAAAGAATCGTAAAAAGACGCAAACATAGATATATTAATTATGAGTTTATAATTAAGCATAATAATGAAACTTTCAAATACCATTGAATCGATAAACAACTGAAAATAGAGACTGAATTTCAGCTAGTTTCAGGCTAGACTAGTTAAAACACGCTACAATGCACCTATTGTGGAGCTAATTGAATTTCATATGTGGTTGGTCGATGTGTGCTCCCAAACCAACGGCGAAACTGAGTATCAATGTTAATTTCCCTGAAAATAAGGTATAGAAACTAATTTTGAAGGCTCTTATATCAGAAATAATGAGATCTATATTCATTTATGCACCTTTACTCAAAAAAGCAAAAGACTCTACAAAGAAAGACAAATGAAGTCCGTTAGTTAAATAACTAGAATGATATAAATTAATGCACCTGGTACATAAAAAGGTTTAAAAAATTTTTAGGCAAAACGTAAAAACGTAAACGTTCGTAGAGGCAACATCCTGAGGATGCTCCGGTGTCGGGGCGAAGTTGTTATGGGTTTTTTCGCCGAGGATTGCTTGTAGATAGGTCTTGGGTTTATATTATGGACACCCGCAAAGTAAAGCCTGATTCTATTAATTATAAAAAAAATAGATTTTAATTTACCACCAGTTCCTAAGTCAAGACTAGCGCGAACGAGAACTGGCGAGAAGCCATACACCACACTTTTCAATCGACAGGTTTGTTCTTTTTACAGGAGATTTGCAAGGGGAAATACCATCACAGAAAGCTCCAGACAATTAAGGAAAAATCTAATGAATACTAAAGATAAGCTCCATTAATCCGGCAAATAGGCCTAGGGAGCGGCCACCCACATTTCAGTGAGTAAGCGCAAAATTAACATTAAACTTGATATAAAGCGGGTTACGAGATCCGACATCTTGTAGTCTAGATCACGTACAAGAGAATTCGAACATGCGGCGCCAACCGCCATTCTAAGCCTGTAATGACTGACCATTTCAAAAACTTGGCTCAGACTTGGCTTGCGGAAGCCAGGGATTTCGCCCGGGGCTAACCTAATAGCTATGTTTTCGTACGCCATCCACATGTTGGATAAGATTTCTGTGAATGTTCGAGTTCTGTTAATTTAAATTTTAAAGCGTGCGTTTTTTGATATTCCAAAAGACAATTATGTCGATACGTCTATCCACTGAAGAACGTGTTAGTCTAAGGCTGTTCTAATTCATGAATAAGGTATTTTTAAATGAATAGATATGTCTGTAAATGTTTGTATCTTTCCATTATAAACATATCAAACTAAATAAAAGAAAAGAGCCCTTATATATAACTTTAATACTCAATAATAGTCAAGTGGACAGCGTATTTCAAGAAATAATATCACAAATGCCAGCTCAGACGTAATTGTTAGCCCACCAATTAAATGTATGTACTGGACATACTGTAAAATTAAGAATTTCGAAATGTAAAATAGTATGATTTTGGATCAGATTACGTCACATTATTTAATAAGAACTAACGTTTTATCATATTAAAAAATATCAGAGATTGGCACTTTAGTCAAAACTGTACATAAGTTTAACCCTTGAAGTTTGGGTGTAAAAAAAGTGAAGACCCTATTTGGTTCAGCTATAAAATAATCTTAATTAGAAAACTAAATTTAGGTTTTTTAAAATGTTATATTTGTGCCATGCTAGATTCTGTGGCTTGTTCACATACATACACCCCAGATTTCAAAAAAACCCCAAGGAAAGGGACTGGACGGGTCAGATCGGGTGATCTTGCAGGCAAAGGCACGGCCAATCGCCAAAACGAGAGAAAACTCGGCCTGGAAAAGCGTCACTCACTGAGTTGCGTGCTGTGTGTGCTTATTTGTGTGTGTGTTTATTTTCAGTGTATCTTACATTTGTTCACTACACAATTTACAAAATATTCTTTAGTGTACGTTCTTTTGCGCCACCCATTATATGTAACACTCGTGTTCAAGCAAAGAACGTAAAATAATGACATTTGATTTGAATTGATCAAACTGCACTATAAATTAATGTGGTCCATATAATTAGGACATTTATTATTATGACAAGAATTAGTCGAGTCTGCGGTACTGCGGTCATAGTTCCAAATATGCGCAGCTATCCACAATGCAATTTAGTCTTATAACATTACAATTGTACAATTCGTAAGCCTGCAAGTTTTGACCACACGTCTTATAATAAGTTTAATCTTGCGCATGATAAGACAATACAAAGGGCCCATATATTCATCGAAATTGATAAAATCTCGTTCGATTTTCAGCCTTTGCTCCTAAATTAAGGTACCTTCGATGGCAATCGAAGATATATTTGATCTGCCAAATTAATTACCAAAAAACGTATTATGTTTCGATATTATAATAAATATATATCGAACATAATACACTTTCGATGTTATATTCAATATAACGATACAGTTTATCAATACATGGAAAAATATTAATAACATTTGAAACAATTGATACGGCGAATTGATATAGACAGCAAGAAAATATTTAAATGCATATTGTTCATCACATTTATAGCAACGTTAGAAATATAATAAAAGAACTATTTAGTAAGACATTTATATAATCATATTAACTATTATTGATTGATTGAAGGACTCGAGCTAAAACATCGTCCAATTCAGATTTCAGAGCGCATCCTTGAATGCCTACAATAGGCTCCATTTCTACCGAAAATATTATTTTCTATTGGGACAAATATCATTAAATAATCAGTATTAGTGACACTCAGAAGGCAAGGTACAAAATAAAACTTTATTGACTTGGCTAACCTCTGGGACCTATTTTAGCACCAGACCAGACACCGAGTAGAGGTTAAGTTTTTTTTACCGCAACTTAATTTAAAGCTTTTAATAATAAAACAGTTAAATATGTTACATTTGAATACCGAATTATGGAAAAAATTATTTTAATAAATACTTAAGTAGGGTACTTAAGTACGTGTTACGTTGCATTTGATTTTCAAACAAAAAACTGAATCTTATAAGGTCGTTGAGCAACAGTGCTCAATTACACATTGTCATAAGAATTCTAATTACTTTAATAAAACGAAACCGCAGGTGTAAATGCCTACAGAAATATTTATTACTCCAATAATACGAATCGTCCTTTGAGATTCGTTAATTACTCCCAAAGGAAATTCCGTGATAATTTTCTTTGTGAGATCCCCGGCGTTTCCAGGCATCAATAATTTCTCTTCAATTTCAAGGGAATTGATCAAGTATTTGCCTTTTTACTATAAAATCGCATATTTTAAGAATCGTTTAATACGTAACTTTAATTGCGCTTTGTTTTACATTCAGAATATCCATTTCCATATAAAAACCAGATAATAGCGAGTCGGATGTGTGCATGAATGCTTCCGTTCCATTTGAGCAAAAAAATGTAAAATAGGTTTCGTTTAAAATTAGTAAATTTAGCAAAAATCAGAATCTTCACATAATCAAGTTTTTTAACTTAATCTTTTACTAATAATTACGAAGCAGGTGTCTTATAAAATTTGGTTTAAAATATATAAATAATAATAAAATAATATAAATTATACAGATTCGTACATTCTTCGAAACAAAATAATACCGCAAGGATTAGGTAGCTTCAATTCCCAAGTGATTTGTTTACTAAAGTTTATTTACATTGTGCGCGTGCGCATGTTTACAATGGAACGGTCAAAATTTACTAACACGAAGATCTCGGAATTCTCACTTTAAATTATCGTTGAAAACATTTAAACTTAAGATTATATACAACCACATCTTTACCTTTTGATGGTTTTTTTAAGCAATCGTATTTTTTAATCGAAAAACTATTTCATCGGACAGCAAACCCACAACTTTGAGATAACTACAAGAGATTAAAAACGGTTACCATTCTCTTACGATGTAGTCAAGGCGACCATTCACACTACACATGTTGAGAATAAGAAAAAAACAGTTGAATTCTAAGCAATTTTAGCGCATAACGTCATGCGATCGTGTTTAGCTTTGAAGGACGAACCTAAACGCATTCAGTTCTCGATTCCATGTATAAGTAGATAATAATTAATGCTATGATTATACTCTTAATAGTTGAACGCCCGCCATCAAACCCGCAGGGAAAGTCTCATTTATATACATCACTAAACATAATTGTAAAGTCGGTCATTTAGGTGTGACAATGTTATTTGCATGACATGAGTTCTGTGCCGAATAGCGCAATTGAAATTCGGCTGTCGTCCGCCATTTTAAGTGGTCATAGAACCGTGACGTCATACGGGTGGAGAACTGTTTGTATATGTAGCATTCACAGCCCAATGATGAAACCCTTAAGGTCGTTCAAACCTTAAGACGTATACACTGCATCTGCTGTGTCCATAAAATCAAAGAATCGTATTAATTATGACGTGTGTTAAACATAACGCTCAAATAATGTTAGTAATAATAGAGTGAGCTCAAGATCAATCCGTAGGAGAGGCTTACAATAGTAATATCATAGGTTCGAGACTTAATTACCTTTAAAACAAAGATGATTTTAACACAAGTACAAAAATGGTTTAATTACAGCATTTAAACTAAAATACAAATCCATCTTTCGGATAAAGTTAGACATTGCCATAAAGAGGTTTCTATTGGAAGAGTTAATAACTGATTTATGTCAAAAATACCCTGTTAGGTGATCCTGGACAAGGCCTCGCTGTTACCAGGTCTCGTCATAAGCTCTAAGGAGAGATTGATGTGTTTTAGTGGGTAGTGGGGCCCTTCCTTTATGGGCTCTGACCCCCACACTCCTCATACCATGTATATGCTGTCCCGGCGTTGGGTTCAATAGATTTCCCATCGTAAAAAAAGGTGCTCATTACAACCTATGCTACCTGGTATAAAAGTATTATTTAACTAATAAGTTTTCATATAATTGTTACATATGTACTTTAGTCTTATTGTAATATATATAAGTTCTTTCTTTAGCAAATGTATGTTTGAGAACATATAAAAGTTAACTTGACATAACCTAGAGGTGGACACGATATGTGTCCTATTTAGGTACTATCATAAAGTCATAAGTACTATAGCACAATACGCCATGAGCTCCCAATTAAGGTTGGCAACGCACCTGCTATTAACATTTATTAGTAAGTTAGTCGGTCAGGCCGCAAACGAGTTTTATCGACCCGAAATATTTTACGTGGAGCCCAAATTGATACGATCGCCATTCATGGTAAACCTATCTACTTTTGTTAATTTGACATATGAAAAAAATTCATTCACATTTTACACATTCCGTTCTGTTATATTTTCTCTTTTGTTAACATTAATATCAACTTTAACTAAATAATATAATAACCAGACCAGAGCCAATAAATATACTAATCTCACAATTGACCGTATCGGGAATCCAAACTGGGACGCTCCGTTCGGCGGTTCGACATGACACTTTACGACAACTCTAGTCGAAAAACCACAGTTAACTTTACAAGGCATTTTCTATTGCGAACAAGTGAACTGTGGAATCGACTTCCAGCGGAGGTCTTCCCCACGAGATACGACCTCCAATTCTTCAAAAAGACAGCGTCGTCCTTCCTTAAGGGCCGGCAACGCAATTAATGGGTGTTTATGGGCTGCGGCTGTCCCGCTTATGCCACCCGCAAGCTCTTTTGCCCCCCTATTTTATAAAAAAAAACACCTCAAAAGATCATCGCTTCAAACTAGTAGTTAAGAACAGAAATTACATTGGTATAGATAAATGATTTATTGAAACAATCGCTCGTAATGTCCATTGAATAACTCGGCAGTATATCTGTCAAAAGGCACATTTATAAACACTCTACCACTGTTATATATAAATAAAATAGTACCTTTGGAGACACCGATTCTCTAAACAGGGCCGGTAACGCAGTGTGCCTGTATCGGGTCTTTTGAAGCCTATTCTGAAGGTATGCTTATGATAACCTCTTAGTGAGATGGACTCCAAAGTACGCTGTCTGTCACCGCATTTATAGGTACATACAACTGCAGGTAACTTTAATTTTTGATTGATAATATACACGAAAGTGACAAAATTTGTATACACAAATACGGAAGTCAAATGTTAAAAAACCAACAGTGACTTTATAATATCTTTCAATACAGGACATTTGAATTTATAAACATAACCTCATTTCAATATTTAACTTAAAATGATAATCCAACACTATTTTCAAAACATAAACCTGTTTTATAAATATACGAGCTGTAATTGTTAGTTTTAAAACACCCAAACCGATCAGAACCATCGTGAGGGGGTAAAATGGTAAGAGAAGGAAAATTACTGCGGAATTAATCACTATGGTCACAATGGGATTATTATAAAATTATGGTAACCATGGCAACCGTATCAGGTTATAATGATCAAGTTATAGTAGTCTGTATTAGTTAACAGCAGTTTTCACACACGTAAATCCAATATTAATATATCTCTATCAATTCACACATTGTTTTGATGTTACTGCCATATTTTTATCAAAAAAATAACCGCAAATAAACATTAAGCAAAGCACTGACGTAAAGAAATGGAACCTTTTTAGATGATACATACATATATGTATATGTATGATACATACACATACATGGATAAAAATAACGTTTGCCTAAAACATCGAACTACATTATATTAAAATAAAATGAAAAAATTATTTCGCTCCGTGAGATAACATTGAAAACACTTTGCTCTAGATCCGATCGAATTGTCGTGACCTCATCACAATCTTGAAATGTCTATATTTAGCGATACCCCAAGTTAGTCAGCTATTATTGCAATATACACAAATAATTATAACTGCTTATATTAAATTTTTGAAACTACGCAGTGATATGCACGTATGCATGATTTTGTAGAAATATCTTAATAATAACAATAATTAATTTATTTCTCATTATAAGTTAAATCGGATTGGGTTTAATGGGACGCTTCGACAATGAACTAAATATATTTATGGCAATATTAAAAACAAATATTTTCTTCTGTGCCAAATCGTTTCAACGAAGCGCATTGAGCATATAGGAGGAAGGCTCTTCCACAAAATATTGAGATAATCAAATTTTTGACCCCTATTAGATTTCAAAGGTCACTTTTTACTCAAATGTTTGGATCCGTCTGGTTGCTTGCTGGTTATATTCTTAGAAATCTTAACGGAGTGAATCGAGGTTTTTTTCCATGTATTTTTTCGATTTGAACTCCGAATATTCAAACAGAAAAATTTCGAATATTTAAACGTTATAATTTAATACTTAAGTTATTTTAATTATCTTTCTTTGGATTTGTTTTCCTACTATTTTCCTTATAGTTATTAGTTATTTCATATTATTTAGTTATATACTCTTCGCTTCTATTTTCAATGCTACCTTTGTAAATCTATTGATTATATCAATAGGCTTGTCACTAAACGGTACGTCATCGTTTCGTGCAATAAAACTACATCCAATTAGTATTTTTTCTTAATAGACGCAGCCTTAAAGTTTATCAAAATAAAGTCATATTATAAATCACAAAGACGAGATTTACACAACACTGGATTATTTATATAGTATATTGTATAACATTATTTATATAATATATGTTATTTAAAAAATATAGTTATGCAAGTAAAAATCCACTATTAGCTACCATTACTACTATCAACGAACGTAGACCAATCATCATCAAACGTATTAAAAATATTTCACATAATAAAGGTATTTTTGTAAATATCTCACTACTCGATCTATCTGCATTATCCATTATCATTTTACCATGGTTACACTCATCACCTTTAACCAAACCTAATTATGATGATTATCAATGAAGTACACAATCGAGCAATCAACTATGGTCTTCTTCGAAGTGTCATAAACCCATCCTTCGTCAAGTGACCAATTAATTAGATCCGTTCGCTCTTCAACACGTATAATCTTTATATAATTGGCTGTTTTCATATACTCATTTACGTATAGAAAGCTCAATTCGTTTCAACAGCTAATTGACTCACTGAACGTTCATTTATCATATATTATAAATGAACTACTAAGTAAACTTTTATATGTTATATTTAATACATGTAATTAATAACTATTGTCAAGTCAAAGGATTTCCTTATTACTTGTACCTTATCACGGCCTACATTATCCTCACAGCATTTACGCTAAAACCAGTGGAAAAATAAGCCACAACACAATACCTACACTAACACTCGTTATACAAAACACTATAAAACACGTCAACGCAAACATTTCATATAAACGACGTACGGACATACAACCCGGCCGGCGTCCAGCGCGGCACTGCGGTCTCCGGGCCCCGCATGAATCCAACGAGCTCCAAAATCCTAATGTAACAACAGACAAACTACCCTCACAAAAAGCAACCCTAAACCGGGCGTATAAGGTCGATTATTCAGTAAGTGAAAGGGAGTACGCCAATCGATGCTCCTGGAGCGGTCAGATCTATCCGCCTCCGCTTCTGTCCAAACGGGCATGTTCGCAAATTCCACCCACCAACGCTTTCGTTGTAAATAAATATTCAATAGAGGTTATTATGTTGCAATTTGTTGTATTCGATGAAAAACTACATAGAATTTGGAGTTTTAGCAGGTCCCAAATTATAATTGCATGAAACATGATTGTTGATTCCTGGATCTATTCCACTAATAAAAAGGATATACGACTATAACAATATTAAGGATAAACTATTTTAAATTATCCTTAATAATTTAACATATCCACTTAAAATATCACCAATGACGCATACATAACACGTCATTAAACACTTAGTTTATGTACTTGGGTGATCAAGGAAAAGCAAAGAATATAAATAAAAATATATAATATGCATTACTGCAAAGAAGGAAAAAATGTTTATATAAAACTGATTTCTTAAAGAATGCCAATATAGAACAAACATTAAATAATTTAACGTCGACTAAACAGCAACTCAAATTTTCAATTGACATGAAATGCCACCGTCGTACCAAAATCGTAGTAGTGAAGTAGTCTTACTTAAACAACATTCTTTTTACATTTATTTCCATATAGCATAAATACAGTCAGACTAAAGTCTATTTAGACTTTATCGTTATAAGCGATGTCGTATGCGTCGAACAATCATTTTAGTTTTTGACAGCTCAAAAGTATTTACAATCCTTGAATGAAGCGATTCTTTAATTTGATCAAAATGTAACATGATGTATTTGGTCATATTGTGAACATATTCGGTGGAACTTACATTTTTTTTATATCCGTCAAACGTCATGCTCACACTCTACAAATTCTTCGCTCTCTCTCTCTGCCGTCTTTACTGATAACGATATGCTTAATCCTTGAAGGTTAAAGTCGTACTGGTTCGCAAAAACCTAGTATTTCAAGCTGACGTTTAAAATATGTATCACTCGCGTCAAAAATCAACATTTCATAGAACCAAGATACGTGAAAGTTTTAAAACGATTCCGCGAAACATTCCATTTGCAGTTTGGTGCAAAAAAAATTTCACATTAACTGCAATACGATCGGTATGCAGTCGTTCGAATGCGTAATATTAAAATTAAATTCAAGTTTTGAATACGCAAGTTTTATTGATTTCGATTCTTAGGCGATCTGTTTAAATTAGAACGGTGCCGTTACCTTCGCGTGGCATATTTTCAGGCTCGTGTCATACAGCAATATAAAAAAATAAATGTTATTTCACTGCATGGTATGAGCTGTGCGAATTAATCTAGAAAAAGTAAATAAAATAATAGAGTTGCATTAATTTAAAAATATCATTGAATGTGTGGCGTAGCAATTAAATATTAAACCAGTATTTATAACAAACAAGAAATATTCTTTAGTTTTTTGATCGTATTCGCAAATATAAATAGTTTTGAAAGAAAATAATGTAATTGCAAAAAAAAGACTTTTCTGCTCGTAAAAATATATAGATCCAGTGTAAGACAACTTAGCAGTGCTTCAACTCATCGATAATATTATTTTGCCTACATTCGTTATGGTAACTCCGTTTTGATTATCAACAAGTGCTTCGTAATGACATAATTATAAACAAAATTTTGATATATATAGTATAGGGTTGATAATTTAACAAAATAATCTAAAACAACTATCTAAGACAGCAGTGTATTTTACAGCAAAATTATATAGTTCAGTTCCATTGTGTATAGGAGAAACACATGTGTAAAGATCAGTATTTAAAACGACATATCCTACAAGGTTCTAATTAACTAAGCATACAAATCATACCTCAGCTAAGTTATGAGCTCAATTAGCTGGTGCCTCAGAGCTGGCAAGCGGAGATAATAACACCGCACTTATCTAACGACCGTTCACCTCAACCACCCGTGGGCTAATGAATGTATATCACATAACTGCCAAATTAAATTGATTCAAATGAGGGTAATTTGCGATGCCGCCGCGTCTCTGGAACGTTTTATTCAGTACTGTATTTGATTGTTTAGTGCGGCTGCATTTGAGCCTGTATCAGGCAGCTTTAGTTACAATAAGAAATTATTTAAAAAAATAGGGGGCAAACGGATAGAAGACCTGATCTCAAGAGAAACCGTTACTCGTGTATATTCCGGGAGGGCTCGCCAGTGCGTGCCGGGCTCCGAGCACAACTCTACATTAGAGAGTCTCATCTATATTACAGTCTGTGGGATCAGAAACTCCTCGCTTCCATATCCGTTACTACAGATATATCAATTGATATGTTAATAGAACACGTCTAGAGTTACGGTTAAGGCAATCGGAAACTTAACAAATTACTTGATACCTTGAGAGCAAGCGATTCAGCCTGAATTCCGTAAGGGGCATCGAAATATGACCTCTGTAATAACCAACTATAAGTTAAAACAAATATGAATTAGTATAATCGTATATACCAATGGTTGGCATATTTCCCATGAACTGGGCACGTATTGTAAGGGGGTCCCTACTGGTCGAAAAAAATGGGTACTTTAGTAAACAACGAATATTTTAGACAATTAATATTGTTAACGGTAAGACTGTAAGATACACTTACAACATGTAAAACAAAGGGGGGTGCTAAATATATTTTTATCGATTGTGATCTTGTAATAGGTAAAAATTCTTGTCTCGGGGGTCGCATCACGAACAATGATCAACTTTTTTTTTTTACTTTCTTATTGAAATTGTCCACGAAATTTTGACATAAATAAAAAAGGGTAAGCATAAACTGTATCAAAGTTTTTTTACGTCCTCATTGCTTGTAATATAAAAATTCTGTTATAGTAATGTTTATTTCGTATAGAATTGCGTAAAAAAAAAGGGAAAATAAATACCTATACTTAAGTTAAAATGCAATCGTATTACGACTACGTGATGAGACCATTCTATATTCAATCTTTGACAATGCTATAGAGTTTATTTTTTGTTTCCCACCATAATTCGATTCCGGAAACGCATTCGCAATCGTATTAAAAACGGATGATGCCAAACCAGGTTTGCACAGAGTATTTGCAATAAGGAACGTGTACACTATGGCCTCACAAAAAAAAATAATTCACATTACGGGCATGTGTGAGCTGCACTGATAATCGTACTATCCAAATTATTAATTAAAAATAATTCAATTCTATGCTTTTTAAAACAATTTTACCGATTATGAACGCCATTTATTACTTCTACAATATCGTTTCATTTGCATCTATTTAAAAAATATATATATAAAAAATTGATCTCTCAAAGCTGTGTACTGTGCAAAATATATTTTTAATATTTCTACAGTGTAAACGGCTCCTTAATCCGTTTTACTAAAAGAGCGTTCCGCTTCACGCACAAACGCCGTGGGAAAAGGTTCTATATAAAATCAGTTGATGTGAAAAGAGAGACTAATCTCGTATAAAAATTTAGATCACAATAAAATGTGCAAAATTAAATTAATCCAATTTTGTATACGGACTTCATAACTCTCTCCAACCCGTTTGAACTCACTTGACCACTATTGAATAGTCTATAATGACGGAGAAAACATTGATTATTCAAACTTTGAGTATTTCCTTGTTCTGTAAGGAACTTAATCCCGGCGATCGCTCAATTTTTTTTCACATAGTCGTAGAAGTTGATAATGGTCATAACTAAATTAAATTTCATATTTATATCACAAGGGAGTGTTATAATTTGTTCATCACCTCGATAACGAGAATACATTGAACGTGCCTTGTACCCACACTCTAAGTTTCGCGAATTTACCTGAGTTATGGTAGCGTACTATCAAGAAATATTCAATTCAATCCATTATAATAATAAATAATAATAATAGCCTTTATTCAGACATAGTGGTGGCGACAGGTCTAAAGCTAAATTTAGAGATTTTTATTTTAGAGTGTGTACATCAGAATCGCCACCATTGTTACATTATCATTAATAAAATTCTTTCAATACTTAAGGCACGCACGATCCTGCTTGCTAATTCTCTAATGGTGAGAACCATTCGTACTCTCAACTTTGTTTACGAAAAAGATGATTTGATAACATGCCCGTTGGGTGAATTAGCATAAACCATAATATATTTTTTAAGCTTAGGTAATACATGGCAGAATAAATTAGTCGCGCTTTTTAAAGGTATGTTGAAGTCTTACAATTATTGAACTTTGGCTTATTAATTTAAAGGATAAGATTCATAAAATAATGTTATATAAAGTATTATCACATCATAATGTATTAGATTAAGTAGAATTAAGTTAGATATAGTCGCATTGGGGTCTGTCCCTGTAATGGCATACAAAAAAAATACTCCGCGAAAAACCCACAACCACTCGACGATTATTTCGCCCGGACACCGGAGCATGATCAGGATGTTGCCTCTACGAACAGTGTTCGTGTGTGTTTGAGAGTTCTACCTGGTAGTACTGCTATTAAATTGGTCTATTAAAATTTAATACTATGGACTTCTGCAAAGTTACGCCTGATCTTAATCGTTTTTCATTTATATTTCATACAACTTACTTTTACTGACAGAATAGTTTAGTTATCTATATATTATGATAATAATAGAGATGTGGTAAAATGTTTTTTTTTATTATTATTATATTTTATTTATGATGATTCATCATTGTGATACTACCAGCTATCGTACAAAATGATAACATTCTGATAAGCTAGTAGAATAGACATAATTTATCAATAAAAAATTCTAAATCATTTTGTGTTTTCAAACAAATATTTTTTTAGAAAATACTTTTAGTTTTAATGTAAATTATCAATCACTTTGTACACTTATAGTATAGTGTGTAAAACCTTCCAATAATATACTTAATCATTTAAATTTTTTGAATTACCAATATTTCAAGAAAGTGACCAACACGCCTATTCTTTTAATAATAGCTAAAAGATAACAATTAAATTATAAAATGGTATAATGGTAAAACCTTTAAAAACGGTAATACACATTCTTATTCACACGTTGATTTTGAATTTGGAACGGAAAATTGTAAAGTGTAATTACCACGGAATGTGAACCGTCAGTCAACTTTAGATACAAGTGTCGCCAACAACAATGTAGGTTTTTCTGTATTCATACCAAACTCAACGTTACATGAACAATAGCTGAGCATTTTCCAGCTTAAATCTCTCACACCGCATGAAATGCGTTTAATGGTAAAGAAAAAAATATATGCAATTAGATTGTGGCTAAAAACATATATATATATATAATAAAAAATCTGATCACCAACCTGAAGGTTCAGCCGTGCGTTGTTAGGTCTACTTACATGTAGAAACAATTTGTTGAAATTCCTAATATTCTTTTAATACATAATAAGTAACTCTTAAATACTTTAAAATAATTTTAATAAAATGTTAGCAACATTAAAGCACTCACCAAACGGCACTTCAGGCGTCAGATGAAACCACCTGAAAAATAAAACCTTAATTAAATATCGTGTTGACGTTGCAGTGTGAAATTTTAGCGAAAAAACAGACGTTGTTTTATCAGGCTTTTATTACAGGTAACTAGGCTCTCAATTTAGTATTTCTGTTCTGGATATTCAATGAGAAATATGGAGAGTTTACTGAAAATAACATTCGTCTTTCAGAACAAATTTCACAAGTATTTTACCTAAACCAATATAATACATATTCAATTAATATTATTATATATACTTATATACAGTTGTTAAAAACCAATAAATAGTTAATCTCTAGCTAGTCTCTGCATTCTTATAGACATGTGTGATGTGATTCACAACATCTACATTTTGAAGAGTATTATGAAAATATAGTATAGATAATGTAGAGCTTGGTATAAAATGCTTAAAATACGAGCACTAAATATCTGTCGTAGGCTCCACGAAGGCCGATACGGGTTCATTTATTTCCGGAGCCGTCACTGGAAAATGGGACAGCGTTAAATGGGAAATAGGGTAGTGCGATGCTTTATAGTGTTATGCTCGTTCTATGTGTGGAGCAATATTGAACATTATATAAAAATTATAGAAAAGCGGAATATACACCATATTAAAAACAGAAACATCAGTGTAACATATCATTTTAATTACCTATCATTCATCTGTCTCTTTTCTTTACAATGTGACAGTAAGTAGTTTAAACAGTACAACATGGAATAAAAACTTACAAATATTTAAGATAAATAATTTATATTAAAAGAAAGAATGAATATTAAAATATATATTTATATATATATATATTTATATATATATATTTTAATATTTAATATCCATAAGATATGGATATTAAAAAAAAAATAATAATGAAAATTTCAGGCACACAAAAATGTATATTTGAATAAGTTTTCATGATAACATTTACCAAAGTAAACTTGTTTTGAAGAAGCCTCACGATGATGCTCCAACCGACATATTGTAATAGGATAAATGAACATTACTACCGGGACAACATATAATATTTTAGAGCTTGGAATGTCAATTTATTGTTGTGTGTACAGAGATCCCATTTCTTTTTAGCATTAGCGATGCCATGCATAATAACAAAGTTAGGAGTTTCACAGATGATTTATTTAGTAAATAGTCATGACTAACAAAATAAACAGTGAAAACACATGAATACATAATATGAGTATATAGAATTTGATTTTAAAGAATATGCCACGCTATATCCATTTATAAAGAAAGCACTAAAATATATCCCCTTATTTACAAATACTAAATTGTTTTAATTGATCTGTTTTACTTAATAGTATACATATAAAACTGCGGTGAAAATACTTGACTGATTTGAATAGAACTCTTACATTTAACATGTGTAACTAACTAACCACTTTCTGCTTATGTCTGTGTGTGTGTGTATATCTTATACAATGATTATTGCTAAAGGATGACACTTTGAATTAGAAAATGTTATTTAATATAAATGTAATTTAACAGGCCTACAGGGTTTATCATGACTAAAACAAATTTAAACTTCAAATATTTGCTAATTATGAAATAATATAAATTAATCAATAACATTCAAAATTTCTGTGTGTAAATAAAAATGTTTGTGTCTTCGGTTAAGTTTCTCAGTAAGAATAATATGCTGACTTGGAATGTTAACACCCATGCATGCATGCAATTACTGTATTAGGAATTTGATACTTGGAAGCATTAGAAAATTTAGAATAAATATGTAAATAAAGGTATCTAATTTCCCTTAGCAAAACTAGAGATAATATTACAAAACTGTAGATGTTTTCTAATTAGATTTTTCTATCTGTATGGACTGCCTCATATAAGTGATAACACAAATGCAGCTTGGCGTTGATTGTATACTGTTGATCAAAATTAGCTTACACGACAAGGATCATACAGTAAACTGAAATGTCCCATTTAAAGCATAATACATGAAAAGAAAGTATATAACGTAAAGTAATTCTGTTTACAAACTTGCTTATTTGCATAAAATACACTGTATGTAATTGAACCAATATTACAAACCTTTATTTCACTTGCTATCGACTTATAGTTATATTCAGAATAGTTGTTTAAATTAAAAGCACAAGTAAAGTACGAAATAAATAACAAACAGTAATCGAAAACTATTGGCCAATTGTATTGACAAGAAATAATATTGGCATTTGGCACAGATTAGTAAATTCAGGATTGAAAACGTATATTGAAATTAAGTTTTAAGCATAACCTATAGAATTAAGTTAACGGGCATAAATGTTCAATTACCAAAATAGTGAAACTATTATAAATTTAGTACATAATGATATTTAAAGTAAATAATTAAGTAACATTATGTATAAACTAACGTTCAAATAATAATCTTTAACCTAAGAGCCAAACATACCAAATATATGTAAATGTATCATACGACTGTAGCATTGGAGTTAAAGTAATAGCGAAATTGAGAAAATATCACCTTTTAAAAACTGGAACTGACTTTTGTAAACAGAAACAACTATTACCGCTATAATATTCGACGCAACAGAAGTTGTAGATAGTAACATTGTAAAGCTCATAGATAAACTAGACACTTATATAGACATAACGACTCTTTAAAGGCGTTTGCCTTAATAGAGATGTAGTTTGTATGTTTATAAAAAACCACATCTCTATTGAGGATCATTTTATCCTAATCAGTAATTTAGAAATTTCTTATCCTCTAATAATACAGCTAATAAAAGACATCTAAATACAACATGAGGAACGGGACAAGAAGAAAGAAATAATAATTTTTTGTTAGCGATTAGTTCACAAAGGTTTTAATTAAAACCTTGATGAAGATTTCTTTCGGTCAACCAAAATAGAATATCGTTTCGGACTAATATTTTAACACGAGCTGTTTATGTGTGTAGAAAGTGGTTTTGCAGCGTTCACATTTTTTTAAACAAATACTAATTATGATTCTATTTTCAATGGAGAAGTACTAATACAGCCCAAATTGCAAGACTGATGCATTTATTATACTGCACGCAACGAATTAATCAAGCAAGCCTTAATCTAAAAACTATTCTGAAATTTCAATGTAACTATTAAAGTGATACAATCGATGATTTTCTGTGATTAACAAATTTATTACCATTAAAAAAGTCTTATTTAAAGTCGTTACGCCGAAAAGATATAGATGAAAAAAATATATAAATTTATATATATATATAATAATTTAAAAGAAACTTTCACTTATGTCAAAGTCAAGAGATTTCCAATGTGTCACAACTTACAAAACCTAAAGTTAATTTGAATTTTCGACTTTATTTCTTGGTAATAAAATTTAAATTACATTTAAAAATCTAATCATTTTTATTTTACATCGTCTGTCATAAGCACTTTAGATAGGTCAAGATAGGTTCAGAAAGATGGTAGAAAATTAACAAATCACAATATCTTGATATTTACAATTAGTGATCATTTTATATTTTCTGTTTTAATTTAAACTTAAGATAATTTGACCTTGCTAATAACATCAACATTGATTGGTGACAGCAATCCGTGACAAGATAATAAAATTAAAATGGTTGAGCCAGCCAAACAGTTCGATATGAACTCCGCCCCGACATTATCTAATGTTGCTACAATCCACACAGAAGCTCCCTCATTTCGAAATCCTATACCATCCACACCTAATGTTGTACATGGGCCACCAGCTCTACCTCCAAGGCCAGAAATTGCTCAACCAAGTTACATGAACAATGGAATGTATGGTATGGGTGCATCTTATGGCATGGGAGGAGGGGGATACGGTGGTTATGGGTACGGCTATGGTAGTGGTATGGGTGGGTATGGAATGAGTTCATATGGAATGGGGGGAATGGGTGGCATTGGAGGAATGAACCCATATGGAAGTTACAACCGTTACCCTATGGATATTGAAAACAGGTATGAAACCAATAAGTATAATAAGGAAAAACTAGTTAAAATCATTAAGTTAAAGGATAATTGGACAGAAGGACAGTTGCATTCCATTTATTCCATATATGATGGGTCTTTAAAATTAAAAAAGTATTCACTGAATCTTATGTATATTGTTGAAGACAATGGTTTGAAACTATAACATTTATGGTACACATTTATTTTTCTTTTTCAAGTAATCTTTTAAGAGATAAAAATAATTACATGAAATCTGACATACTGTACTGAAAATGTAGTTTAAGAATTATATTTTACTTAAAGTGTAACATGAGATAAAATTTGTAAAAGCTTTATAATATAGACCAATTTCGTTTTGACTTTTTTTTAATCAGAAAATATACATTTTTATTTTGGTTAGATTTGGTTACTGTTTTTCTTAAAAAACTAAGTTTTAAGAATACAGGTTATGAAAATATTTACTTTACTTTAAGGACAACTAAAATAAAGCTATAGTCATTAATAAATTTATATTGTCATTTGCTGTTTATATGTATTGTATGTTTTAGGTTTATTCAAATGGCAGAAGAGAGTTCACGGCCAGCCTTTGACTCAATACAAAGTATTGTGAATGCTGTTGGCAGTGTGGCTATGATGTTAGAAAGTACATTCTTCGCTTTAACCAGTTCATTTAGAGCTATATTAGGTAATTATGCTGATTGATACTGTCAAGAAATTGTACTCTCCTGTAATTGAAGATGCATGCAGAAGGATAAATATGTAGTGTTGTGTATAAATATGTTTGTTATCGTTGGAGATTCTAATAAAAAAAAGAAAAACCTTATGCAATTTAAATATTTCAATTGGTAAAGTTAACAAAAACACGATTTTTGAACAAAAAAAATTAAAACATATGTGCATAATTTGTCAAAGTCGAGACTATAAGCTTTTCAGCACTTTTTGATGTAGCTTTGGATAAACTGCAAATTATGTATGAATTGTAAAATTTTATAGTAACAATATACATCCAGGGCATCTTTTGTTTCCTAACCTTATGGCAATTGTTAATTGAAGTGGAATTAGTTTGATGGTATATATGCCATAAAAGTTAAAAATGGTTGTATTATTTTAGGTGTTGCAGAAAACTTTGGCCGCTTACGAACACTATTTGCCCAGTTTTGGTCTACATTTGCTGTTGTGAGATCATTAAACTGGCTTATTAGGAAACTTATGGTGCTTTTAGGGATACGGACTGAAAATGAGTTTAAGGTAAGGTTTTTAAATGTAAAGAAAAGCAAGATAAAAAAATTAATCCTGGTTTTCTTACTCCTTTAGCAGAATTTGTTAGCGAACATGAATATTTTTTTATCCAACATTTTTTACAATATACCTATTACTGTAAAGTTTATAAATCATAAAAAATACATATAAGGTAATGTTAAAAATCCAAATCTTAAGCAAGAAAAAAATCTAAAGATTTGTAAAGAGTCCTCAAAAATATCTTATCGTCCAGCCTATGTTTTGATAAAAATGTTTATAATTTTTTTTATCAACAATGACGCCTTTCGATAAATATTTTGTGATACTATTGTTATTATCAATGAGAACTGTCAATTAGTCGTGCAAACTTGTGGGTCATAATAATTTAAGAGGTACTGATTATTAAGAATGTATTTAGGCATGGGCGGAAGCAGTCCAAGCAACGCAATCAGGTGTGGCAACACCCGAACAGAAAACGAAAGGATCAAGCTGGCCGATTCTCCTCTTTTTGGGGGTGATTGCGTCTGCGCCTTATATCGTATTGAAGATGGTAAATGGACTGTCATCGAGTATCAATGAGCGATGTAAGTATTCTTTTTTTATTTTTTACTAGCGACCCGCCCCGGCTTCGCACGGCTGCAATGCTGATACTAAATAAACGCGTTGTCTTAAAAAGTAATTGCCAAAAAAAAGTTATTGTGGTTTATCCATAAGAATTAGACATATACCATCACGGACTTTTCTGTAGACCTTTTCAATGTGTACAATGTGATACAACTCGTAGGGTTCAGCCTGCGTTTGCAATATAAGCGAAAAAAAATTTAATTATCTACGACATCACATTAGAAACCTCAAAAATACAACAGTACCTCTCTACTATTTAATGGATGTTATTATACATATAAAAACCTTCCTCTTGAATCACTCTATCTATTAAAAAAACCGCATCAAAATCCGTTGCGTAGTTTCAAAGATTTAAGCATACAAAGGGACAGAGAAAGCGACTTTGTTTTATACTATGTAGTGATATTATGTTTTCTGAAGTAATTTACTTCTACAATTTTCCTGAGAATCAGAGCATATAATATATGCAATGCTTATGCATTTACATATAAAGCAAGTCTCTTTTCATTCTGTTCATAGAAAACAAGAAATAAAGTAATTTATTTATTAAAAACCTAGGAACACTTTCTAAAAGAAGTTTTAATGATAAGATGGATTAACATAATCGCATTTATTATTTAGTCAAAATTTGATTCAATATCTTAAAATCAGTCCAGGCATTTCAAAGATTAGCCGAATCAAACAGATAAAAAAAATAATTTTGGTGTATGTACCGTATTTTATACATTCATTTGCATATAGTAAAATAATTGTTATTTCAAACAGACTAAATTTCTTAATATGTATAGAAAATAAGTTCTTTTAAATTTCAGTGCATGACCCCAACACGTGGCAAAATCCATTAAGGGCAGTCGCTCAGCACGATTTCCAGGCGACTACGCCACAAGAACTTAGCTTTAGTGCGAACCAAGTGATTACGTTAGCACCACAACATTTACAGGTAAAAATTCAAATGTAGAACTAAAATTTATATTCTGTTTAAGTAATTTACATACCTGAATCTGTTTTCTAGAAAAAAATTTCCATGACACAGTGTCTGATTGCAAGTGTAAAAAAATATCATAATATGTGAGGTAGTTTCAGCATGTTTTATTAATACTTTATCATAATGAAAAAAAGCTAAGGCTTTTGTGCGCATAGTGG